>BJKM01000177.1:0-600000 GCA_015082035.1 Chaenogobius annularis | reverse complement strand
CACGTACAAGGCAATATCAAAAAAGCACACAAACATTCAGAATCCATATTAGTCGACTTTGAATCACTTTGGCACTTTCAAGGCATTCCTTACTTTAGATTAAACCAATTGGTGAAAAAGAATCGAATCGTAAACAATGATTCACTGTTGAGATCTGTGATGACAATATACAGTCATAGTATATTACACTTTACAGTGCGATTTGCAATCAGTGGTCCAAACTGTAATACCCAATTTATCTTTAAAATAAATGCATAATTTCCATATGTACAAAATGATATGATTGGCTAGCACTGGCACTAATAATTTATTCTATTGGTCGCAAGTGTATTGTTGAAGTAACAATCACTAGCTTGTCGGTTCTGCTCCAAAATTGCATATGACATAACAACAACAACAACAACAACAGGGTTTTCTGTGGAAGATCATGCTTTTCATCATATTTTGAATTTTAAATGTTGGTGAATTGTTTTTTATTCTGTCACTTAATTTTGCAGTGTATGTTTTCAGTGTGTTTTTAAAGTCAAAAGGAACAAATCCCATTTCAAGCCCTCAAAATTCAGAGTAAAATCAGCAGTTTAAAAAATTAAAAAAATTTATTGTAGGTCCTGAGTGAGTGAGTGAATTCAATTTAGTAAAATGTTTTGAGATACACGACTTTTTTTTTTTTTTTTTTTAAATAAATGAGTGCATTTTGTGTTTTCCTCTAAAGACTATATTTTAAAAGCAAATGAGTCTGCAGCTAATAATAAATTATCTTATTTATTGTCAACCAGGAAGTACAGTAAGAGCGGAGAGCAGCGTTCTTATTGGCTGCGCTCGGGTGGTCCGCCCCAGCTTCACTTCACCCTCTGCAAAAGCTGTGCACTCGCCTGAAAATGAATACATGTGAATACAAAGGGTGTGTGAGAGCCACGGTCAAGTTAGACTTTAATATCGACGCCCTCCTTTCGCAGTTTGAAATCAGGTACTCCAGCTTTAACTGTAAACCCCGCCCACAGAGGAGAAAGGCCAATAGGAAACGAGCTCAACCCCCCTCAGTCACACGTCTTGGGTCTTTGCGTTGAATTTTTTTTTCTCAGCAAATTGACTGTTGAATTCAAGATCTTGAAAATGTATGTCTGAAATGTTGGACAATTTATGCAGTAAGTTTTTTGTCTTTGTTTTTTGTACGTCATCGCCATTTTTGCCTGTTTTGTTTCTCTCTCTGTGTCCTGTTCTATGTTTTATGTTCTGTCATTTTAAATTAAAAAAAATCAGCAAAATAAAATCAGCAAAATAAAATATATACGTTAAAAATATTACGGGTGAATTTTTCCTTTTGTATTTTTAAACTGAGGACAAACACATTGAAAACGTATAGCCTACTGCAAAATTCTGCAACTGAATTTCTGGAGAAAAAAAAAATAAAAAAAATAAAATAAAAATTCAAACATGTTTTTTCTGGGTTACAATTCAAAATATAACAAAAATATCTTCCAAATGTTTTGCTTGAAGGCAGGGCGGTCTTTACTTATCGTTATACAGTAAGACTGCTAGGTGTAGGTACAGGTAGAAATGATTGTCTGTTTGATATGGAAGATTTTCAGATTCATAAAAAAAAGAAGAAAAAGGGCTCAGACATGTAGTAGCAGTTCTTGTGGAGTTTGGCTGGCACAAACTACCTCTCCCGTGCATTTTTTGGCTCCTTTAAAGTCTTTCGGCGGGGCACAAAAGCATCAAACAAACGTAAATACAGTATACTTTGTACAGACAGTGACATGATTGTAGCGTTGCCGTAAAAAGTTCATCTGAAACATTCGCAGTGGTCAGACACTTAAAACTGTTCTTCATTGTGGTAAAAAAAAAAAAAAAAAACTATCGGGCTCTTCTCGTTGGCTTCAAATGGCAAAAGTTCATCGAAGCCTGTGTTTGGAGCCCCCTTGTGTTTTTTTAAAAAAGGCGTTTGTTCGTTCACAGTGCGTTCGGTCGGTCGCTAATGCTAACACCAGTCTGCGATGTAGTCGAAGTCGCCGAACATGTCCTGCTCCGTGCCGGACAGGGGGCGGGGCTCTCGGGGCGGGGTCAGGATGGGCGCCTCCGATGTGAACTCGTCGTCGAAGTTGCTGACGTCGCTGGATCCTTGGATGGTCGGGACGAAGGGGGGTTTGACTTTTTTGGCCAAGAGACCGTTCCAGTCCATGCTCTGAAAGGAAAACAGGTGAGGTCAGAGTGGTGGTCTCAAACTCCATTTTGATATGAAGGACAAGGCTCAATACTTACAATAATTTACACCACTTACACCAATAATAACAATAATAAATGAAAACCTGGGACAACCTGAAAAACGTGTTCAATCAAGTTTCATATTGTTTATTGTGTGACAGGACCAAAGTGTACTATTACTAACTACTACTACTAGCATTTATATCTCGCCATGTGTCCGTATAAATGAGCAGAATTAAATTAGATCCTCCAGGGTTGCCGTACTTCCCATTTTTACGTATCACAAAACTCATGATTATTTGACACGTGAAATCATGTGATACTCTCATAATAAGTCATTTAGAGAAAGTATCTTGTTATTTCACGGCAATTTGGTTTCACGCTTCCATAAATGTAGTATCTGATATTGATTGATGGATTTTTTTGACAAGCCTAGTTCAGATTTTTGGATTCTCCCTGCATCAATGATCAGATTATATTCTTGTAATGAAATATGTGACTAAATGTGCCCGTAAATGTCATGGTTAAAGTAAAAAACAAACAAACACTAAATCACATTATTTACCCTTGATGGGAAGATTACACCATTTATTTCTGTTCTTTTCTTTATTATTGTAGAGAATACACTTGTTATTGTGCATATCTTTAAAATGACAATACTGATATGATCTCGTAGGCGCTATATTCCAGTATGGCTTGTTTCGTACCAGCCTAAAGGAAAACTGAACGTTACCCCTGCAAAGTACATATGCAAATAGTCAGTACATAAACTAAAGTAATACCAGCACTAGTGATAGTTTGTCATTGAGGCAAATGAGGCAGTGCCTGGCTTCACCTGTCATCGTGACAAGTATAAACAAATACAGAACAAAGAGGTGGAGTCAGGGCTTGTGACGCAAACGGCCTCAAGATTCATGGTCCCGTGGAGAACGAGATATAACCAGTTTATAGGGCTCATAGGTCATGTATCCCTTTGTTTTGGGTAACGACAACGTGGCGGATTTACTCCAAAGTTCTAAAGAAACAACTAAAAGAGCTGGCTAACAGAATAGTAGATATGCTACCGTACTTTTTCATTTTAGAATGCCTTTGTAACTAGTATACTGTGACAGAGCAAAAAAATATTGATAGACTTTTGACAATATGATATTAGTATAACTGCATTTGGGGGAAATAACTCAATTTTTAACATTTATTCTCTTATTTGTCTTTTTTGCATAATTTTCTAGGCTATATCCTATCAAATGTTTACTGTCTGTTTGAGTAATGACTGAAATCAAACTAGGATTTCTCACCCTGAAGAACAAATGCTTTTTGACCTCCTCTGCGTCTCGTTCTCCTGCTCCAAGTCGCCGCTCTGGACTCCTCCTCAGCAACTGCATGATCACAAATTAACATGGACAGATAAGCATTCAAACGTAACATTATCAACGCGTCCTTAATGCAGTCTTACCCTCCTCATGATGGAGATGGCCTCTGTGGACAGGAATCGTGGATACCGGACCTCGTCGTTCACTATGCTGTCAAACACCTCTTCCTCATCGTCGCCAGGGAACGGAGACTGAAGAACAAACAAACTATTTAAAAAACGCTCCTTTTGCTCCAACGCTGCTGCAGCTGACATGTACCGCGGTGTACCGGTGCTGACGGCGCACGCCTTCGCCTCTGTTTACACCCCCACCGTCTCCACACTAGGCTACATCACGGGGTGGGCGGGGAACGCACGCTCACGTTGGACTCCGCCCAACCTGTGATGGTTGGGGTCTCCCCAACCCTCGAATCTCAAACTAAGCCATTTGCATTTCCGAGTGGGGAAGCGGGGTTCAAGATATGGGTGATATTTAATAACTACTATATTATGGGTGTTGCACAACGCTTATTATTATCAACCATGCCCTTAGATTCGACTACGAAACAGGAAAAATAGCATAATATAGCATCTTTAAAGGGGATATATTATGCTAAATCAACCTTCATGAGCTTGTTACAACAGTGTTTCCTCATCATTAGTTTCCTCAAAGCTGTACTTTATAGGATTAACACAAACATGAAGGAATCTATCATTGTCCTGCAACTGAGGCTCGAGTCTGTTTTCACCTACCCCCTATCCCCGCCCACATCATGTACTAACTTGTATTTATCATACACATTAAGTTCAGGAATGTTGTGGAGCCATTTTTCAACAATAAAAGCAAGTAAATGTCAAACTGCTGCTTGTTAAAGTGAAACGTCACTAAGCGGGGCTTATCAATTCTGTGTTTTTGAACAGGAAGTCAATTGATCCATTTGTATAATCAAGCCGTTTCAGATCAATTTAGCAGTTCACAATGAAATGTAAAATAATACTTTCATGTAGGTTTTTACTATTTTCCCTATTTTACTAGTTTGACAACATTTGATGAAGTTTCTAATGTTACTTCCTGGTTGGACATGAGCAGCAGATGTGATAGGTAGATGTAATTCCACTGCTTCTTAGTAACCATATTGTAATCAGAGGTCCAAATCCATATAAATTACAAAATAGTTTTGAATTGACAAATAATAATACCTGGTAAAACCTTTAGTTTGTTCAATGATTATTTAAACCGTTTTGTGTCTGTTGTGTTGAAGTTGTCGGGACTCCCTAAAAGTTCGGCATTTCGTTCCGGGGGGCGGAGCGTAGCAGTAAAAGATTTTTCTGATTTTCTAAGTTTATTTTTGACACTATATTCTTTCACAATTAGGGTAAGGTTAGGTTTAGGATTAGGAGTCTTTAATTTGGTTAAATTTAGGGCTTTTGAATGTGGAACAATTGGGCATTTGAGTCCTGTAAACTGTCCCTGCATTTTGGATGCAATGTCGCTTTTTGATGACATAAACGGAGGGATTCAGCTCTACTGCCTGTGATTTTCAACTTTTCTTGTTTAAATTTTACTTCACAAACTATGGCTATGATAAATATTTAACACAGGAACCCACCAAACAAAGTAAAAAGCAGAAGTAGAAAGCAGAAGTACTGTCGTATGCATTATAAATCCAATCCCATGTTAGTAAAAGTATCGTTTTGTTTTTTGCGCGTGTAGGACCGACCTCGCCCACCAGCATCTCGAATATGAGCACGCCGAGCCCCCACCAGTCCACTGCCCGCGTGTACGACGTCTCTGTCAAGACCTCAGGGGCCAAAAACTCCGGGGTCCCGCAGAATGTGCTTGTGCGGTCTCTGAAACCCATGCCTGGCAAAACACAGGATATCAGGTTGTAGATTAGAAGCAAGAGACACATTTATACTTGATGGCCGCTTTAAAAATACACGCAATATGCCACTCACTGCTATTGGTATTTATGATATTATATATGGTAATGTAGTTGAGTAATATTGTAGTTTTTGAGCCTTTGTGACCCATAGACCCAAAATCGTACCTGAATTATACTTTTTAATCATAAAGCCAATCTCAGCAATTCATGAAAAGACATTTAATAATTCCAAGTGTGTGTCGCTGTGAGACGTGGCTAAAGCTAGAGTAAACAAGAAATTACTCTACACCGCGTTTTATCTGCTCTTTATGGAATACGTTGAGTTTGTTTGGATAATGTTGGATGCATTATGCACTGGAAATACAATATTTTCTGTCTTGACGTGAGTGTCGTGCCTCATAAACAAACAGTAAGTGCTAACGTGCGCTAGCTTTGTTTTGCTAAGAGCGCCGCTTCAACATAAAAGTTAGCATCACTGGAAATGCAAAGATTTATCACAAGATCAAGTCACCGTTTGGTGAGAAGTTGTTCAATGGCTACTTCAATATCTCTTTTTTTTACATTGTTAAAAGAAATGGCCCTAATGTGGAGTTACCTTCTTTACACAGGCCAAAGTCTGCGATCTTCACATAACCCTCTGTGTCCAGCAGCAGGTTGTCCAGCTTTAGGTCTCTGAAAAGATTGCACAAAAACAGATGTAAGTTTAGTTTTATTTTATAAAGCACATTTGAAAACACCACAATGGCCGAAAGTGCTGTACAAAGGCAATATAAAACACAAAAAAAAAACTACAAGACATGTACTGTCAGTTAGCTTAAAGTGCCTTACATTTATATTGTATTGCACAAGCTCTTAATGTTAGCAATAACGTGTTATATAAAACATGTCATTTAAATGCCAAATGTTTGTTTTGGACTACTACCATAACCCCCAGACATTTTAGACATGTTATGCTAACAAACTAAGATCATCATTTTAAATGTTGTTCATTGTAAAACCACAATATTGGTCTAAAACAGCTAAGTAATAGAATCAGGCCCATTGACTTCCTGTTCAAAACTGTAGAACTGATAAGCCCCGCCTCTTCAGAGACATTTCAATGTAACAAGCAGCAGATTGTCCTTTCAAAAATTCTATTGTTGAAAAATGAAAAAAATAAAATAAAATATGAATTCGGAATTAGTTAAAAAGATACATTTGACAAACTTTAGACCAAATGGGGCATTTTCTTTGGACTATATGTCTTTAGATATCAGATTTTGTTGTTGTTTTGGATATTTTAAAAACATTGTTAAAACACATAACAAATTGCTATGTGACATTTTACCCTAGATGTAAGATAAAAAAAAAAAAAAACAACGCAAGTATGTACAGAGCAGTGGGCGTAGATAGGGGGTAGGTGAAAACAGAAATCTGAGCAATCAAGCCTCAAATTCAAGACAATACAGGATTTCTCAAACATGCATGAACCAAACAAAAACAACTAGTATTGAGCTAATGATGAGGCCATAACACGGCTAAAAGCTCGTAAAATATGTTCCTGTACCTGTAGACGATCTTGTGGTCGTGTAAAAACTGTAATCCCAACACTACACAGGCTGCATAGAATCTGTGGGGGAAAAACACAATTCGAAAAACACATTAGAATTTCTGTCTTGAGTACATGAAACTGATTGATATATGATAAATAGATGATAGATGTCAGCAACAAAAATAATTGTTATTTATTATTTTTATGACATTTTTTTAAAAAAAATACTATTTTCTAGCCTCAAAATTGTATTTGAGCTTCTCATTTGTAGGTTAAATTGTATGTCTCATAAATTGTAGGTTAAGAATGTAATATATCTGTAGATAAAATTAAAACCTGTTGTGGGCTCAACACTTCTGAGTATCTGTCCAGTAAACCCTAAAAATCTGGAATTGTCCTTCCTCAAATATGCTTAGTGTATATCATAATCTCAAATTAAATAAACGAATAATGTAAATTACGATTGTAAATGTCTGTAAACAAGGCTGGTTTTCCTTTCCCAAAACCAATTTGATTTATCATATTTTGTAATATAATCTGAGGTTAATCCCAGATTCCTCATTGAAATCATATTATGTTCTACTTCACTTTTACCTCCATTCCTGAATTTTTAACGTTACAAACCTTTAAAGTGTCAATAAGATCACAATGTTTCTGCTAATACCGCGAAAAATCTAACTTTGTGACATCCTCAACACCAACTGCAGTGTACACTTTTGGAGTAACACAGCTCCACTCACACGGCGCGCGGCTCGGAGAAGACGTCTGCGTGGATGTGCATCATGAGGTCGCCCCCTGCTGCGTACTCCATCACAAAACACACATGCTCCGGGGTCTGGAAACAGGCAAACAGATTGACCAGGAACGGGTGTCGCACGCTGTTCACCGTCTCAAAGATCCTCTTCTCACACATGAGGCTGTGGAGGAGGGCAGATGAGAGGAAGAGGAGGGCAGACGAGAGTGTGAGGTGGGCAGACGAGAGGAAGAGGAGGGCAGATGAGAGGGGGAGAGTTTAACAAGACAAGTGCAACGTGTGCAAGGCTGAGGGCAATGAGAGAAGCAGGAGACATTAATCAGTCTTCAACAATTAACAACTAAATATTACAGATCCTTTTTGACTCAAATGATCACCTATAAACAGGAAGTTAGAAACCCATGAATAGTCAAATATCAATATTCTGTTAACTGGACAAATGTTCTTTTTAATACTCATCCTAGTAGCTTCTTCTGTTCTGAAGAAGTTACTTGAATGTGGTGAAACACATTCAATCTTAAAAACTTTAGCAGGTAAAAGATTGAACGTTTCTTCAGAACCCTAGGAAGCTACTTGGATGAGTATTCAATCTTAATTGAATTCAATTTGCTTCTATGATTGACTGAATTTACCTGGACGACAGAGGGATTACACAGACCAATACTTGTCTGTTCCAAAAAAAAAAAAAAGGAAAAAAAAAAAATATATATATATATATATATACACACACACATACATACATACATACATACATACATACATACATACATACATACACATACACACACACATACACACATACACACACACACACACACACACACACACACACACACACACACACACACACACACACACACACACACACACACACACACACACACACACACACACACACACACACACACACACACACACACACACACACACACACACACACACACACACACACACACACACACACACACACACACACACACACACACACACACACACACACACACACACACACACACACACACACACACACACACACGCATACTTGAATTACTTTCCTGTGCTATAAAAACACAAATCAAATTTGAGCTCCTAAACATGTTTAAAGAGCTCTGAACTACAGGTTTAACAGCTTTTACACACCAAAAGATGGATATTTTGTTGTTTTTATTCCCCAAATACGTCGAACACTGACCTGTCCACTTCATCTCGTGCCACAATGTCTCCTTTCTTCAGAGCTTTGATGGCAAACATTTCTCCTGTGGCTTTGTACTCCGCTAACAAAACCTACACAAAACAAAGACCATTTAAAATTAAACCGTTATCTGTTTATTTCAAACGAGAGCCGTACCTTTCCAAAGTGTCCACGTCCGAGCACTGCCACGCACTTGAAGTCCTGTAAACTGAAGTGGAACTGCTCTTCTTCCCTACACACACACACACACACACACACACACACACACACACACACACAGATATATTTATTTACAGTATAGTGCTACACAAAGCTTGGTACATCTCAACTGCCTTCTTCCATCATATCGGACCCCGTCACTAGATGGCAGCATAACCTTTTTCAGGGTAGTTCCAGGTTTGGTCAAGTGGTGTGTGGCTTTAAGGATGGCTTTCTATTTTATGTCATTTGATTTTATTTTATGTAAACTTTTATGTAAAAACTGTTTTGTTTGACTATGCATATGACTGAAATGCTTTTCTTTGCACTCTTTTCTTTTATGTCTTGAACTATTTGACGGATAGCCTGAAAATGGCACTTTTAAATTAAGATTTTGTGATTTCTGTCATGTCTTTGTGATTTTAATGCATTTTTTCCTGTTGTGTGAAGCACTTTGAATTGCCTTGTGTATGAATTGTGCTCTACAAATAAACTTGCCATGCCTTGCCTTGCCTATTTATTAAATAAATAAATACCAAAAACCTTTTTAAAGCTTTTTAATGCGGTTTAGGTCAAATTTAGTGCCAGGCAAATCATAATTTTTTTTGCAACAAATAATAATTGAAATGTAAAAATACACATGAATACTGATAAGGGCTGTCACTACAAACAATAATTTTAGTTGTTAACTAGTCAGAGATTATTATATAAGGATTCAATATTGTGGCTTAAGGCTTCTAGAAAGGGAATATTTACAAATAAATTGTAATACTGACTAAAATCTGAAACAGTTTATACTTTTTTTGACATTTTAATTAAAGAATGCTTCTGTTTTTATTATAAAAAGATGTTTTCGTATGTGTTTTAGAGTGTGTTTAGTCCAGATAACGATTACCATTCTCAAAATACTATTATTTTTTATAATCGACTAGTCACGATTAGTTGAATAATCACTGCAGCCCGAATACTGACACATTAAGATGTTGGATACAAAATATATGCATTGATAAAGACCAATTAAAATGTAGTTATGGGGCATTTTACGTGTACAATATTCTTTTACATTTTAATGTAATATTATTAGTTTAGGTTATAAACATATTTATATAATATAATTTTAGTCATAAAACAAAATATTAAAACATATTCTGACAAAAATATAACATTACTACAACTAAAATAAGGCCCAAGAAAATGTAAGCCCATAATACTTTTTACTGCTTTAAAGACTGCCCGGTTAGAGTGTTTTTTCACTGGAGACGCGGCAGTTTATCGCAGACCTTGACACTGAGACAGCAGAATGTGATTGGTGCCAGGAGACGGGTTTTTTTCACACACAGAGATTTCACTATCAGCTTCTACCAAGGACAAAGGCTGATTACCACGGCGACACAGCGGCTTCACATTTTCTGCCTTCTCACGTCTGTTCTTTGCGTCATGGTATTGTTTATGAATGGAACAATATCCAAATGTTACAGTGCAATATTATCAATGTATTCAGTGTGTGGAAAGCGACTTGGGTGACCAGAACAAGAATAAATATCTTGCACTATACTGCAGTTTATTGTAGCCCGACCTGAACGATCTACTTTTTTTTCAACTCATTCTAAGACACTAGCATCTGCTAATTTATTTATCCAACGTAACATTCTTAACCGCATTCATAGCTAATGTTTTAATTATTATGATTTTAATGTATTTTTTCCTGTTATGTAAAGCACTTTGAATTACTTTATGTTCAAATTCTGCTTTACAATTAAACTTGCCTTAATATTTATGATATTAATACCTATCAAATATGTATTTCTATGTTTACAATTTTGTTTAATAGAAGTATCATTCTGAACATCTGGTTTCACATGTAGCTTTAAGGAAATATTTCATTGAATTTTACTCTTTGTTTTAATTTAATGACACTTGCATTTTATGTAATTATTATCTATAAATGGCAGTCATTATATGTTTATTTTATTTATTCATAAGCTAGAGGTTTTAATATAAGCTTTTTCCTGCACTCACATTTTATTCAACACATTTTATTTTTACATGTTATACTAAAAAAAACAACGTATTTCTGTCAAACTTTCCAATCTTTTGGTGTTGTATTTAATTATATCTACAAAAGTGCTAAATACTGTGCTATAATACTTTAATACTGTAGAAGGAGCTCCACATGACTAAAGATGGTGCTGTACCTTATCTCCTGGTCCTTCTGCATGGAGGTGATCTGGAAGTCTTGGTGCGGGTCGCCTTGATCCGCACTCAGGTCCAGGTCGGGCTTCACGGCGATGCTGTTCCTCTTGTTCAGGAAGTCAAAGGAGGCGAGGGCGTCCTGCACACAACAAGCACCGGGTAGCTTTAGAAATGTCGTTTTTTAAACTAAAATGAAGGCGTAATAACTTTGCTAAAGAAATGTTGATTTACTTAAGTTAGAGGACTTGGTCGCGTCACAGATTTTTGCTCTACAGTGTCTAAAAACAGTATTTATTCTAAGTAAGATATATATATATATAAAAAAAAGGAATGTATGATATTTTGTTGATTGACGCAAAACAAAGGCTCACAGAAATCTATCTTTCTGTTTCTCTGTATAATGTCTGACAGTGATGGCTGGATTGAGACCAAAATATCAATAAATCTATACTGACTAAAGTATCAAAAAGTAGTGATTCTCCCAAAAAAAGAAGAGAAAAAAAAAGTAACTCAAATATTACAATGTTTAAATATAAAATGTGTGGATCAGTTCAAAAATGTGGACCAAAAATAATTATAGGTTAAAGGTTAAATTATTTCAAGCATTTTAAGGGAGACATATTTTGGTTTTTTTCACTATAACAGAAGTAGATCATCATAATACTGATCTAAAACGGCTCAGTAATAGAAACAGGTTCATTGACTTCCTGTTCAAAACTGCAGCTCAGATAAGCCCCGCCTCTTCTTGGTGACATTTGACTGTAACAAGCAGCAGATTGTCTTTCAAACGTTTCGTTTTTGAAAAGTGGTTGTGTGACATTTTTGAACTCTACATGTGTCACTCAAGAGTCTCACTTTTTGAAAATAATCTCAACTAAGTACAGAGTTGTGGGCGGGGATAGGAGGTGGATGAAAACAGTAATTTTCGGAGCACTGGAGACTTGGTTACAGGACAATATAAGATTAAAGTGACTGACAGTTTAGACAACTCATTGAACTCAAATGCAGTTAAAATGTAATGATTCATTTTTTTAGTTTTATAATTTTATTTCCTGTTTGTAATTGATGACATCACACTAGAAAATTGCCAAGCAAACACTGGGCAAAAAGTCTTCTAATGTCACATTTTTTTTAATATGAGAGGACATTTATTTTGTTGAATTAATGTATAGTGGTCAAATTAGTCGTTTCTTTTGTGTAAATTATGCATAAACTTTGACTGGAACGAGTGTGATGTCACGTCCTGTCATGTTTTTCCACAAATACATACTCGATTGGTGTAAAACTATAATTTATATTTACAACCAATATATATACAACAAACCGGTATAAATAATACACCAAAGTCAAAATTAGAAAATCGTAAAAACCTGTCATACGCACTTCAACTCAAACATGCGTGAAATAGATCAAAATCCAACTTTGAGTAAACTAAGGATGAGGAAACACTGTGATGACAAGGATAAAAGCTCTTTAAAGTTGATTTAGCATAGCATTTAGCATGTCCCCTTGAAAACAAAACTCGCTGGTACCCTGATATCGCGATACTTGCCATAGTATTGCTTTGTATAATATCGAAACTAAAATCTTTGGCACCGCTCCTCACTAACGTCTGACCCAGCATCCACCGAGATTTATCAAGTTGACAAAAAAAGTACGACTCCTTTTATGTTCAGCGACAAACTAGCTGTTCAAACCAAGCTGTGTGTGTGTGTGTGTGTGTGTGTGTTCGTGTGTTCGTGTGCGCGGTTGTGTGTCAGACGGCCTGTGCGAGAGTGCGGTTGGTCGTCTTACGGGAACTGGGTCTGGATTTAGACTGCCGCTGCCAGTGCTTACACTAAGTCACACGTCCATGTAAACAGTGAGTACCTGCACCTCCTCTTTGTCAGGCACTTTGTTCTGCACCAGGCTCTGCAGCGGCTCCGGGCTGTCCTCGTCCTCCAGGCACGGGTGGTGCTTGGGACCCGGGCCGGGCTCTTTGTCGAAGTCCAGTTTGGTCACCAGAGGGTCGCTGAGGAGGGTATCAAAAGCATTAAGACCTACAATAGTTTATGTAGTCGTATAGGACCATACTGAAAAATACATTTTTAAAAAACATCTAAATATCCAATTATATATTATATTATACCATTAATGACATATTTCAGTTGCAGTTTACTATCAATATGCAGTTTACAGTGTATATTTTGAGAACATCTCGGAGAATTTGGAATAATATGAACTGCTAAAATTAGGTTACAGGTTGTGTATGTAAAAACAAGGATTTTATTGCGACCTTCAAGTTTTATCTTCAGTCAGTCACGTTTCACATTATTAGCTTAATGACAGGGATGATTTATGGGCATGAGTTTAGTTAGCCATGGCTGATTAGCCTCCAACTAAATTGAAACCCTTCTCTCGGGCTGGGCAAAATGGCAACAACAACAACAACAAAATTGTCATGTTGAACAGTTATGATTTTAACAGATTTGATTTGGAATCTTCCTCTTTAAAATAGGAGATGCTCATAACATTTTAATATGCCTACCATTTATAAAGCGTATGCTTTGCATACTTTGCATTTGTTTTGCAATTATTACTTTCACTTTAACACAATTGCTTTTTTCTTTCTGTAAATCCTGGGACTATCACACACGTCCTGCTGAATTCCTCTCACTTTGCAGTCAGGAGTAAATTTGTTTCATATTTAAAAGTTTTTACAGTGGTGCTCAGCGGTGGAGTGGATAGCACATGTGCGTGCAGAGTTATGAGTTTGAATCCGGCTCAGACAATTTGCTGTATGTCCTTCCCTAGTCTCATCCCCATTAGACACTGCGCTGTCCTGTCTAAAGGCCTGTTAAGTCTCACATACGGCTGTGAGTGACAGCGTCACCATGGATACTCACACCCTGCTGCTTTTTTAACGTAGGCTTGTCACAAAGAAAGCTTGGACTCGTCCTGAAACTACACGAGGGCTGAGAGCTGCTGCCTTGACCTTAATGACCCGAGGACTCGAGTTAAAGTTTCAGAAGGGATGCAATGATACTGGCGATACCGCAATATTGTCGTCATCTGCTCTCTGTACTAAACAGCATGAATCTGTGTCCAAAATAGCCACACACGCTACACGCTTTCCACACTTGTGTTAACAACAAAATCAACAGCCGCTCGCAGTCGCATGCAGATGGAACGGTGTTCGCAAAGAACAAGGAACAGATTAGAAAGGAAAGCCAAACAGACTGTGCAAAACCCCGCTGCGACAGACAGTATCTGCTGAAGCACATCGTGGTACTCATGTATCTATTTAAATACTGCCTCACAACAGCACAAGGTCCAGAGCTGCCGAACAGCCAGGATCGACAAAAACCTTAATATAAACTTGAGTGCACAGTTTTTATTGGGCCTTCACATTTGTATTTATTCAATGTGTTTGTAAAGCACAACACAAAGTAGGGCCTTAGTCAAAGTGCTTTACAGAACAAGAACGTGTTAAAACTGTAACATTGTAATATATAGAATACTATAACAGCACAGATGTCCCTGATTTGACAATCTATCAATTTTTCACAAAGTCAATTATTAATAAACACAAATTAATTTGAATTCATCGCCCAGTCCTGCCCTTATCATACACAGTTTTTCAATGAAAAAAAAGAAGGGACAAAGAGATTAGGGGCATTGTTGAGCTCCATAAACGTTGCTGTAGCTTCTCGGAACATCCAGGTAAACTACACAGTGGTCTATGACAGAAGTGTGTGCAGTGGCAGTACCTGCACGGAGTGGGCGAGCCGGGCAGGCTGCTGTGCCCGCTCTCTGCTGCCTGAGGACTGAAGGAGTTGGTGCTAACTGTGGGAATGGCTCTGCGCACCAACCGGCCCCACGTCGCTATGTTGATGTTCATTTGCGGAGCGCGCAGGAACGTCTTACCTGATACACAAAGAAAACAAACCACACATTTGCATTCTTTACATTCTGTTTGACTAAAGGAAGAAACCAGGAAGCAGGGACAGACCTTGCTGCTTGGAGAAAATCTTCTTTTGTCTCTGTAACTTTGTCCGCCTCTCAATGACCGGGTTGAAAAATGTCACCTGAAACAAGTTAGCAAATGAGAACGGTGAAACTGAAAAGAAAGGCATAAAAAGGAACACGATTTGGCGCGAGTGCTTTCCATGTTGGCACACAAGAGGGTATTTGAGAATAACGTCACCATGGAGACATCATGCCTCCAGGCAGTTACATGTCAGGTTTGTTAAGAGGCGAGCCTGCTCATAACAACGCGCCAAAGCAAGTTCCTATTTTTGTGAATTTTGTTCATCGACAATGGCAATAAACCTTTTCTGATTCTGATTCTGCACGTGTTTCAAGGTATACTTAACTAATGAAATAAATGTGTATTTTAGCGGATTGTGATCAGCAGAATGGCTTCAAAGTTAAATAAATGTTTATAAGAAGTGAAATAATATGTAATAAACACTACGAATTGGTCTCAGTTATCCTACTGTGAACTTTTCAAGAACTGTTTGACATTTTGCCAGTCAACAGTCAAAGAGTATTAGATTTTGTTTCAGGATAGTTTAGTATTATTGCTGTGTAGTAGTAGTTCACCTCTGCAAACAGCATGCCCTGTGGCTCCAGGTAAAGGCACATCCCGTGGCGCTGATTGTCCAAGAAATCCTCCAAACGCAGGAACTTGAGAGCACAGAGCGACCTCCAGTCCCTCCAGTACACCGAGATCTCCAGCTCCCGGGACTAAACACACACAGTACACACAGTACACATATGTAAGTACTCTGCTGTGTAAACTACTCCTGTGTGTTCATGTGTAGAGTGGGCTTTACCCGGTCCAGCTCCAAGGTGAACTTCTGGTCCCAGGCCTGGTTACTGACCGGCCTCCAGCTCGTCTGACCCACCACTGTGTTGTCCAGCTTCAGCACCGCGCTGATCTCATCTGAAGGATGCAATATGTTACTACAAAGCAATGTACACAGCTACCTCTAACAGAACAACTATAACACTGTATACTTTGCTGCAGCGTCATGTCGGTCGAGCGCGGCAGTTTTTGAGGGGTTTTTTGAAAGCCAGAATAAACTGTATAAAAATGTAATGCCTAAAATGTTACTTCAATTTAACTAACCCCCAACTGTGCGGCCACATAGAGGCACAGATGCCATAACACTACATTACATATCAAAAAATAGAATACACACTGACTTGACAATACCAGCTAATGGATTTATAACTTTCATAAAGTTTATTAAGTTTCACCAAAAAACAGAAAACTATGTTTTGGTCATGAGTTATCTCGAATTTCCAGCATAAATTGTCCCTGGTTTTACAATAATATCCACAACATTAACCAAAAACATATTTTTTTAAATAACTGAAGTGTTGTCAAGAGTCCAGAGAGGGCACGCCCAGGTGAAGAGGCACAATAAACCCCCCAACAATGAGCATGTGCCGTGTGACAACACAACGTCCTCTAGATACTGTAGACCACCCAGCGGCGTCACAAGTGGGTCGGTCGGTAGCGTGCCCCTGAGGTGGGGATGTAGGTGCAAACTTCAGTGTTTACTGAGCGAGCAGGGATGGTGATGTAAGAGCAGAGGACAAATACGAGATGGATATTGGGTTCATCTTTTTTGGCCCAATGACAGACTGCGATTGCTTTTCAAGAGGGATTCCAGCGCCTCTGGACACGAGGAGCGCTCCAGCGTCACTGTGGCTGCTCTGGAGGCACTGCCATGAAGAGTGAGAAAGGGGATGCTTTGAAGGTGGCTAAAGGGTGAGTAGACCGAGGGATGGGCAGCTCTGTATAATGTATTAGGGGGAGGTGTTATGGGCAGTGCAAATGAACATCCAGTCATTTTCCATATGGCAACCCATGTTGTCACAATACTATATTGAAGCCCACTTTTGAACTTCCACAAAAACACATTTCCTGCAATCTTAAGCACTCCATTGGCTCAGTTTAATGTTAAAGACCTACATCATGTGCCACGTTCCTCTGATTTGCCAATCATTTCAGTTGTGACGCAGACTCCTGCTCTGGCTGTTACGGTGTGCAGTGCCACTTACTGGACAGCTCGTCGCTCTTGGTCAGGTTGCGGGAGCTGACGCTGCGGTTGCGGTTGGCTCTGCTGATGAAGGAGGAGCGGGTCTCACTGGGACTCCAGCCAGGCAGAGGGACAGAGGCCGCTTTGGACCGGCCCGGGACATTCTCCAGCAGGTCCTGACAACCCATGAGCCTCACATCTAATGTGCCTGTGGAGAACACGCGCCAGAGACAAACATCATTTATCCACTTGGATGTTCTGGAAGTTTTGATGCAGTTCATTTATTACTATAAAGGTCACAGTCACTTTAGGATTAACTTGGAAATACTTAGTAGGGATGGGTGATATATCAGCTCCAATATCGGCACCACTGATATCGGGGGGATTCCCGGATATCCCCCGGAATTTGAAATTTTGTCCATATTTGGCACCGATATATTTGTGTGTGTCCCCTCAGTGCATCGAATGTGTCTATTAGAGAAGACAACCCAAATATTGTTCTGTAATATTCAATATTTCTGTATTGAATGATTTAACTAATGGGTTTAACTAGTTTTTGTAAAAGGTAAAAAAAAATATATATATATATATATATATATATATATATATATAATATATGAATGAATGAATTTACTTCAAACATACAAATAACGACATTGTCAGTTCACATGTTCAAAAAAGTATAATTTATTTAATCCCATCCTCTTTCCTAATTATAACCAGTGCTCTCCCCAGAGTCTTTTAAAGGGACGGTAAATATGTCTCATATGGAGTTGCTTTTTCCTCCAAGGTAGTACTGTACTTTATACAGCGCTCTTGGGATTAAAAGTCGTGCTCGCGATATTTATGAAGAAAATAGAACTTGTCCATATACGGGCCGCACTTGTCAATAAACCACATAAATAAACGCGGTAGTGATGCGTCTTTTGAACCGGGGTCTCGTGGCGCACCTGCGGTCCGCTGAGCTGCGTTACTAATTAGACTAATTTCTAAGTGAATAGGAGTTGGATTGTAATAAAACACACAGCATTTTGAAGTTGAACATACAGAAAACACATCACAGCTGTCCCTACTGTCCCCTCTGTCCTTGGTTACTCTGTGTGAGCCGATTTACCAGTGTCTGTGTCTTCACATCTGGCTCGATCTGCTCCTGTGCTGTGAGTGAGTGTTACATGGGATCTAACATGATAAATGTATGTGATAACTAAAAAATATGTTTCCCGTTTAGCGTTTAATTATCTTTAACACATTTACAGCCCTACATGGCCTTTGGAAGCGATTGCGTGTCGTACCTGTGAGTGCGGCGGGCTTGGTGACTGTGCTGTACTGATTCTGTGCAGAGATGAAGCTGGAGCGGGGGCTAAGGGCCGGACTGGAGAGCAGGGACAGCTCCTCCATGATGACTCCACTGCTCGGGTGGTTCTTGGGCAGCTCGTTCAGACGCTGCTCCAGGGAGTAACGCAGCAGGTCCAGCTTCTGACTGGACTCATTGAACCGGGCCTGGGCCTGGAGGAGAGAGAGGGGGGGGGCTCATGAGTGCTGCTGCTTCACGTTGTAGGTAGCGCATTAGGGTCGTGTACAACCTCAGCAGGTTCATGGATCACTAAACACCACCATTTTAACACTAAGATAAGAATAAACGAATAAGAGTTTAACTTTAACCGGTATATCAAATCATCTATTTCCAGTCCATAATGCATCTAACATCATCCAAACCCAAAGCATTACACAAAGAGACGTTAAAACAGGGTGTGGACCCTAACCCTAACCCTATATAAAATAAAAACAATTGCCATAATCCAAATTAGGCTACAGTTGTGCAATTTACATATTATTATTTACAACAACAATAATTCAAATACAAAAAGTATTTTTTTGTCACCAATAATGATAATAATAGTTTATTTTCATCATTTTAAGAACCGTGAATCAAATCGTAGGTCCTGAATTGCTACACCATCACCACCAGGGCTACCGTCAGAAGTAACTTGAAGTTCAAAGTACACAGCAGTAGTAACGTGAGCCGTGTAGGTGGCGCTACCTCAGAATGCGCCTTCTTCTCTGTAACTTTCCCTGTGCCCAGCAGCTTCATGACGTTCTTGGCTCCCTCGGCCACAGCGGACTCGATCCTGGCGTGGTGACACAGCTCCTCCACGCGCAGGTCCAGTGGGCTGATGAACGGTTTGTCTGAAACACAAATCATAGCTTTTAGCCAGGAAACCTTTCATGAATTCTATACTGAACAACAAGGCAACTGTTAGGTTTACAGTGCATTATGGATTTTGTACAATGAATGAAAAATCAATAAATGTAGAGGGTTTTTCCCCCCATTTGTACAGCTAAGAATTTCATCTATTAACAATTCTAATTAAATATATGTTGAATTAGGAGTGATACTAACATTATCATATTTTATTGCTCATATGAAATAAAGGTAAATAGTTTATGTCAGGCTTTGGATCAGTTCATTTAAATAATTACACATTGCTCATAAATGCAAAAAAACAACAACACTATTTTTAAGTGTTTGCATATATCTGAAGATTATTATTGGACGCTCACCCATGACATCGTTGTTCTCAAAGCTGAGCTCGTTGGTCTGAGTGGCTTTCAGGATCTGCATCCGGATGAACTCGATCTTCATCTTACTGTCCTGGAGCATCTGCTGCGCCGTCCCCAGCAGCTTACGGTCCTGCGCGCAGACAAGGGGGGCTTCAAATGAACTACAATTACAACTAAATATGAACAGAATTTGCTGAAACATTTCTTTCAATGTGTTAGTTGAGGTTTGAGTATCAGACAAATGTGAATGGACGGTAAAGGTACAGATAAAAGTGCAGAAATATCACTTAATTCCCTCATTTATTTTTTAAATGTTTAAATGAAATGAAACATACAATATTTAAATTTTGCAAATCTTCAAAACCCACATTCACATTCACAATATTATAGACATTTTGATATATTCAGATTTTCATCAATAACACCCTTTAAGCATAAATATTCTTTATCTAGAAGCCTTACATCAACATATTTCAACATTTATTTGGTTGATAATGTATTTCAAAAGTCTCAATGTAAAAATAGTAGTCGACTAGTCCAAAATAATTTGTAGTTGCAGCCCTACCTCAACATTAAACCAATATTTTTTCAGGGTAGGAATAAAGTTAACCTATTGAACTCCTTAGATACAACCCCACAACTGATGATGCTGCAGTTATTTGTTACGCCTTTACAAACAACAGGCCCATTCCCTTATTTGGAAGTCAAGAATAAGTGAGCACATGGAAAAGAGTATTCATAGAAAGCAGAGGAATGTCATTGTGTTGTGGCGGTCGAGCCCTTAAAACACTATCCGCCGCATTCCTGAGAAGTTCGGAAGCCCCTGTGTCCAGCCGTTATTTCCTCCTGACGTAGTCCTTGGCTGTCAAAGAGTTTACAGGACACGACCCAGCTTAATCTCTCCAGAGTCATGTGGCAGCCAAATCACTCCGCACCCCACCACAGCGCTGCCTTTGATTTGTAACGTTGTTGTATCAGGAAAGTACCCTGTGTTTCAGAGAAGCCCTGGAGGGCAATGAGATCAACAGGGTTTTAAAACCGTTACAAAGTGAATACAACAGGTTCTCCATCGGCGTTCCAGGTGCCAATTAAAGTACACCAACTCTCCAGGGTTATTCTAGGACTGTTTAGCGGAAGTATTTATCCTCCCATTTAGTAGGAAACGATTGTAGAACTTTAACGTATCATTAATCAAGTAGGTGAAACTATGACTTTAACTGCTGAATGAAGATCAATCAGATCAGAAAATGTGTGTTGCTCTTTACTTCAGCATTAACGTGTTTTATACATTGCCACAGGAAGTTTTGTAGTTTGCAGGAATAATTCCATTTCCCTTTCATTTCCACTAACTGTGCAGCCCTAATTTGCATACATAAATGATTGTTGGACTAAAGATGGTTTAAATTGTAAATCACAATATTGATCTAAAATAACTTATTAGAAAATGTTAGAAAAACAAAGTCTATTGACTTCTCTCAAGCCTCAAATACAGATTGCACTAATAAGCATGTGGAAACCACTGGAGCATGGTTAAAAGCAGGGTGGACCACCCCCGCACAGCCAATCAGCTCTCAGCCCAAAGTGTCTTTAGTGACACCGTGGGCCAGAAAATTCACATCACGGTTTAAAAAGCCTTAAAGCCAGATCACAAATTCCGTTTTATCATGATTCGTGCTTTCTTAGTATCTCTATCCAGTCCTCAAGCCACTTATTGTTTCTCAAAGTTTACTCTTAAATCCACTCAATCAATCAATCAATCAATGTTTATTTCTAAAGTACAGTTACAACTTTAAAAGCCCAAAGTGCTGTACAGTACAGTGCAGTAATACATATATACAACAGTTAAAATATACATCAAATAAAGACTCAGCTCAGTTCGTGTTTAAAAGGCCAGAGAGAAAAGGTAGGTTTTTAACAAAGATTTAAACTGCTCTAGTGTCTCAGCAGCTCTAACATGCAGAGGCTGTTCCAGAGCCTGAGCCCCGCCCCAGAGAAAGCTCGGTCCTCTCTGCTTTTCAGCTTTGACATGGGGACATCCAGGAGAAGCTGAGAGGAAGACCACCTGGTACGAGCAGGAACATGGTGGGACAATAACTCCCGCAAATAACAGGGAGCCAGACCATTTAAAGACTTAAAAACCATGAGCAACATTTTTAAATTGGATTCTCTGGAGAACTGGAAGCCAGTGCAGTGATGCCAGGACTGGAGTCATGTGTTGGTGACAAATTGTACCAGTGCGCAGGTGGGCAGCCGTATTGTGCACTAACTGCAAGAGTATAAGAGAAGTCAGATCGAGACCATAATAAGAGAGTTGCTGTAATCTAGGAATCACTCTTTCAAGGTCCTTGGCAGGTAAGTACGGTTTTACTTTAGACCGTAGCCTCAGCTGAAAAAAACTGGTTTTGACCACTGCACTGACTGGTTTGTCCAGCTTAAGAGAAGAATCCATCAGCACACCAAGATTTCTCACAAATGGGAGGTTAAAAGAAGACAGAGGACCAAGAACATTATCCACCCCTCCTAATACATCTGAATCACCAAAAACAACTATTTCAGTTTTCTTCTCATTTAAATGTAGAAGATTAAGAGTCCTCCAGTCTTTAATGTCTCTGAGGCAGTGAATCAGGGGCTCAAATGATGCCCCTGACTGCAGGGGAATGCAAATTTGCACATCATCAGCAAAGTAACGGAACGAGATATCATATTTTTTAAAGAGTGATCCTAATGGTCCAATTCTCTTCGGCATTTATTTGTTGCCTAGGATAGAACCCTGAGGTACACCACAGTTCAAAGGGGCAGTTTTAGACTGATGTGGGCCGAGGTGAACAGAGATGGTTCATTTTGACAAGTATGACTTGAACTAGTTAAGTGCTAGGCCTTTAACGCCAACAGACAGTCCTAAACGAGACAACAGAATACTGTGGTCAACTGTGTCAAAAGATGAGGACATTTAAAGCACTGGTCACCCACTCAGAGGCTTACAGAGGCTGACCAATCAGAAGAATGGGGGGGTGTTATGTTCGCCTTTTCTTTGCATTTTAAGTGCCTTTGAATGTCCAAAAAATGCGATATAAATCTGATTAATTGCTATTATTATTATTTATATTATTTATATTATTATTCGAAAAAGTCGTGAATGTGGATCTGGCAATATCACCAAAACAGCAGGAATACCATGAAACAGCAGGAAGTGTACAGTATGTGTGCAGTGTGTTTTATGTACATGGTCCAAGTTCAATAAACTCAATAAAACATGCAGATTCAAACGCATCTGTGAATGCTGAGCCAGAATCTATATTTCTGAACCTAGCATCCAACAATGAAATGCCATTGACATGACAGAGGATGTGGAACACGCCATTAAAGTGAACTACAGACGCTCTGCTTTACAGCTGAGCGATACAAGACTCTGAGCTGTTATTACCGCACTGTGACTGCACTTTAATTACAGTTTGTTTGAGACCAGGAGCTCTAGTGCAGTAAGGGCTTTAGTGAACAAAGCGAGCGGGCTATGAGTGTGTGTGTTTGTGTGTGCGTGCGTGTGCGTCAGCCTCCTCTCGTTCCTCCTCCTACAGAGCACAGATAAGAGCTGTGTAAAACTGCAACAGAGAAGCCTTCAAACGGCCAGAGAACACTCCAAACCATGAAACGCACCGCAAACTTTAGTTTTTAACGCGTAGACTGATACGGCAGGCTTGTGATGCAAATCAGGTGGCCACGATAGGCTACACCAGGGTTATTTATCCAGTACGGATGTTAAGACTAGGGCTGGAGTCGACCAAAGATATTCTTGGTAGACTAAATACTTTGCATTAGTTTACTGAAAGGGAGGGACAGTTCTATAAATCGGATCCATATATCCGACCCAAAATACACTAAAGATAATATAATTGTGTAAGTTCAATCAATAACAACTTTGTACACTATGAAGTACAAAAAGACGGCACTAAAGGGCGGAATAAATGGATGTCACTCCTAAATCTCCAGTTAACTCACTTTGCGTTTTCTCCTTTCTGCAGTTGTCCTTAAAATCCCCCACAATAGTTAAAATCCCAATAAAATAATATGTCTGACAAATAAAAATGTCGGTTGACCAAACTTTTCAGGCCGGGACCGTCAAAATGATAATCGTAACAATAACATTTGCCATTGTGACATCCCTATTACAATAAATCCTAACAAATGTGGAGAAGTTATCAACATACAAGAGGAACTGTTAATCTACCAATCTCATCCTGAACGCGTTTGTAGAAATAGGACTCGTTTTATCACTATATATCAGCGTGTTCTGAGACTATCTACAGGCAAAGAGCTGCATGACCTGAAGTGTGCTGAAGTAGGTCAATCTGGCTTTAGGATATGTAACAAAGTCAAATACTGTCTGTGTGTGCAACTACAATATCAAAGCTAACTGAGGAGGCTTAAAGGTTAGCCATTTGTCCCTACAACGTGATGTACTATTTATAACCCTCCTGCATTAAAGGGGACATACTATGCAGAATCAACTCTAATGAGCTTTTAGTCTCGTTACTACACCGTTTCTTCATCATTGGTTTACTCAAAGTTGTGTTTTGATTGATTCATGCATGTTTGACTTATTGTATTGTCCTGTAACTGAGGCTAGAGTGCTCGGAGAAGACCTGTTTTCACCTACCACCTATCCCCGCCCACATCCCTGTACTTACGGATTGAAGGTACAAACTCAGGTACTAACTTTTTCTAAAATAAAAACCATGACAATCTGCTGCTTGCTACGGTGAAATGTGACTATGCAGAGGCGGGGCTTATCAGTTCTGCAGTTTTGAACAGGAAGTCGATGTTATTGAGCCGTTTTAGATCATTATTGCAGTTTACAATGAACAAAATGTAAAATGATGATCGACTTATTTACCCGAGTACCAAAGCATAATATGTGCCCTTTAAGATTCCAAAAATACAACTACTTCATTGTTTTAAAGGATAATTTATATAAAATAAAATAAAATCTGGAAGAATGAATATCAAATTTCATTGTAATCAGCAAATAAACAATGAAAGTTAATAAAGGGTTTATTTTTTGTGCTCATGGCGTCGTCACTAATTGTAAAACTGTAATATTTTAAAAATAGTAAATAACCGAAACATTTGACATTGTGCCATCCCTAGTTGGTGGTAAATATTTGCCGTTGGCGCTGACCTTGGAGGAGCCGTTGGAGTACATGTGGATCATGTTCTCCGCACCCTGCTTCACTTTCAGCTCGATGTCGATCTGTTTCTTCAGCGCGGCGAGGCGGCTGTTGGTCGTGCACATCCGCGCCTCGCTGTTCGGTGTGTCTGGGGTCAAAGGGCAGTCTGTGGGGAGACAGGAAAAAAACGGGAGTCAAATTATGAATGTTGTTAGATTCATTATTATGTACAGTCTACTTGCATACATTTCACAGTCAAACAAGCTAGTGATTTATGAATAACCATGGCACTGTCAAAAAACTCACAATATAATGGACTAATATATAATAAATGCTATATCTTAAGCCTTTCCAATGGTTTCAGGAGAATTATGAAAACCATAAAGGAACAACAAAGATCAACAAAAATAATATTCCTTTGTCTGAATGCCGCCATAAAGAAGAAATTACTGCTATTAAACACTTTCATAATGTTAATAAAAGAATCAGGAAAACAACAATTCACAAACTATTGCTGCTTTGGCAATAAGGTGCAACATGAAATAACAATAAAAATAGCAATATAATATAATAAATAGGAATATATATATATATAATATATATATATTATATATATATATATAAATTATATATATATATATATATATATATAAATTTTATATAAATATATAAATTATATATATATATAGAATATATATATATAATATATATATATATATTAAAAAAAATTGGGTTAACTAAATAAGATAAAAAATAGACATACTCAATACTTTGAAAAATGAAGGTTAGCCAGCCCACACAAGATTGCAAATGTTATTAGGCGAGTCCCGTGATAAAATTATTTTGTTTTAAATTTGTTAGTCACGATGGCAGCAGTCCTAGTTTCTTATCATTCAATATTTTCATTTTAGTTTTTCATTTTTGTAACGCATCATTCTGAAACCCTTTCTCTCAATAATATTCAGATGGTATTAATTCAATCCAACAGAAATGTGCTAAAATGTCTTCAAATGCATTGATTGAGGTTTAATTGTCAGCAAATGTGAAATGACTGTAAAATGAATCATATATAAAGTATAATAAAGTGCAGAAATATCCCCGTTTACTGCATTTTTGTTTTTAATCAACTCTTTTTGCTTTTACTCTACACAATATACTCAAAACAACATTCAGGATGTTATCTAAATTTCAATATTTTACCCGCTTCTATAGCAAACAGGAACCACATCATGGATGGAACCCTGCGCCGTTTCTTATTGTGCAGGTTTAGGAAACACTGACGGCTATTTCTGGCAGGCGGCCATTTAAACCTGATAAACTGCTGTGGCGCTCAGCATTTTCACATATCACTGCTAACGCACTATCCATACAGCAACTCCAGGAGTCAGGTTCCAGTAACATCCACTGTTTAGATCTCAACCAGCTTTGTTGACACTAGACACCAACAGGTTTGACGACACATTTCACTAAAACATTGCACAAGTTATGATTTGACAAAAATAAATAATGACACATCCATTTTGTTAAATTCATGTTTAAAACTCTCAGGAACGACCGCAAACGAGCATGTATTTGCCATGACTCCGCTGTTGGCTCGCATTGTGTTGGCTCGCGCTGAAACTCATAGATAAGCAGTCAAACTAACAAGTGTACTCGCACTGCTGTGGACTTCCGTGTGGAACAGGCTTTGGGATCGACCCCGACTGCCTCTGAGATCGACTGGTAGATCCCAATCGTAACGCAATGTGGCCCCCTGTTCTAGTTGCACTGGGAACGGGCATAAATATACACTTTGTGAGACATAGAATATACTTTATGTTACCTAATGTAAAGGAAAAAGTGTGATTCTGAGAGTAAATGAACTAGGAACGGGACATGATCTCCTGCCACAAGATAAACTTGCCTTTTCCTCCTTTGGTGAAGACAAAAAAGTCCAGATGTTTTGACTCCATTGTTACCGTGGGATGGTCCAATACACAAATACAATATTTGGCTTTAGCCGATAACTGATTTTTGCAAATACGGAAATGTTGATTTTGAAATCCATACCAAGGCCCACAAATCTATCTTAAGTTGAAGTAAAGATCACAATTAAACTTTTTACTTGATAATAAATAATGAAATAACCACAAAATGTATTTAACTGGGATACAAAATAATTTGTGGCATGATTGTGTAAATTTACAACAATAATAATAATAACCATAATTATTCTTCAATTTCTATTTTTACTCATTAGTCTGTTCAAAAAGACAAAACTGACCCAATCTTGTGTTTTGTCTCGTCTTGTGGGAATTGTCCCACACTTGAAATAAACGTTTACAAAAACACAGGCAAAAAAAGTGCCACTCAACAGAAATAGTGCATAAAACTGCGGTGATTCACTGATGACTAACTCAGAAAGTTTAGTCAAGTCTTTTGTTCTCGACCAAAGTCAGTTCAACAGTAACAACAGAGGGAAGCCCTGGGGCCGGCCCGACTCTCAGTAATGGACCTGACATACAACACAAGTGTGAACATGCTCCCACACATCCTCCAGGGTTACTGCATGCACACACTATTGTAGAGATTTAGGCTGAGATAAATGAAACTTTACACGTCCTAATCTTGTCACAAAAAAAAAAACCAACCTTTGAATATTGATATTATAAATAAAAAAGCATAATGACATTGCATTAGTTGCACCGAGGGTTTGATTTGTATTTAGGGACACAGCAAAGCCATTTTGATCAAATGTTTCATACAAATGTTTCCATACTATACCTTTAATAAGTGGTGCGTTTTTATTTTTGAAAACATCTTTGCTGCTTAAGTGTACATTTCTCATATTTTACCATTTCAGTATGTCACATTGCCACTGATACATGCCCCTTTTACCTCTCCTAAACAAAGGGGAGCCACAGAGCATGGAAACAGAAACAGTGTGGAGTCTTGTGGGCTGAGCTCACTTGTGTTATCTTCTTGTCTGGACCTGTGCCTGTGGAGAAAGCCCTCTTTAGGCAGAACGTCCTCAGTCTCCTGCGCAGACACTAGCTCCGAACCTGCCTGACTCCTTCAGACCTGACGTGCCAGCTCAGCCTCTGCTCTGGGGAACTCCACAAACGACCGGGAAAGCACAAACCTCTGCCAAATCTGTGTCAAGCTGTTATCAAATATTTATGTTTTGTATTTTTTACAAGTGTAGTGATTATGCAGTGTTCATTTTGACTATTTTGTAGTTTTTGCTGACTAAAACTTAAGTAAAAACTAAATACTAAAAATAAATTATGAATATAAACTGACAAAAACTACAAATAACTGTAATTTTATACACCAAGCTCTTTGATTTTTATTTTTTATTTTTATCGTAAGCTAATTTATATATTTATGTGAATATGTCTTTTTTTCTGATGTTGTGATTGATGCAATTCAGGATTAGCATGTTAAGTTGTCTCCTGCTAAATCACTCTTTAATAAATAAACATTTTAATCCAATATTTTTGTCTACTAATAGTTGAATAAGGCAAGGGCAGAACTCAGTTCTACTCTAAGCCTCTGGCAAACGCGTAACAAAAACAGTCAGTGTATGATTCATTGAGAGTAAATATTACATGAAAACTGTGGCTCATCTGAACAGCAACATGTGACTATTCAATCACCAATACGCTCTCAGTCAGGAACGCGCCACCTTTTAGTTTTTTCCCCTCGACAAAACTTTCCTGACTGAAACTTGTGATTGCGTAATTTGGAAGAGTAGTTTCCCCAGGCCTGTGAATGAGAAGTCAAACTGGTCCGTACTAGTGACATGTGAACGTTAACAATGACTTACAGTATTTAAAACATGAGAAACTATTGCTTACTAGAATTTACTATAATTTGCTGCATTTAGAGTGTGGGCTGCTCGCACGCTCATGGAAATAATGTGGTTAACTGTTGATCTATATGGCTCATTAAACAGTTATGTTGCTCTTGTGTTGTCACAAGATACTAAAACACTAAACTCTATTTCAATGAAATAGGTTTGATACGCGATACCTGTAAGAAAAAATATTTTTAAACAATTGGCTGTAATTGTTAATGCAAAATAAAAATACTTTCTTACTACTCTTCTTATATACGGTACTTTCTCTTTTGATAATGCTCAAGATGATTCTGAAACTGGAAACATCAAATTTAGTCCCGTTTATGTGATTTGTTTGTGTCGATACTAGTTCAAATGAGTATAGTTTCGATACTAGTTTTTGTATCAGTTGTTATCGGTTATATTTTAGATATTTTTTACCACCCTATGTTGCTCTACACTTTCTTTTTTTATAACCTTAAAGTGCCCCTGACAGGTTGGACCACTCATTGAACTAAAATGCAGTTAAGATGAATATATTTAGAATTTTGCTAAAAATTCTAAAAATGTTATCCCAGAATAGCACATTTGTTTGGTTTATAATTTCAGGGTTTTATAGGTTTTATAAGGTTTTAGGTTTTATAATTGTAATTGATGACATCACACTAGGAAATTACCGAGCAAACACAGGGCAAAACTGATCTGTCATAATGTTTTTAATTTGACAAATAAAAATATGTGACCGCGACTTTATTTTGTTGAATTAATGTTTAGAGAGTCAGAAAATTCTGCTTAAACTTTGTCTGGAATGAGTGTCCCTAGTGTGATGTCACTTCCTATCATTTTCTACAGATTTTTCAACGTTTTTTCACAAATACCGGCTCGATTGGTGTAAAATTATAATTTATCATTTACATAAACGAATTTGACTTTAAATGAAAAGTACAGTACAGACACTGATGGACTTGGACTGATACAGTGGTTTGCCAAAAGGATAAATATGCAATGTCAAGGAAATGTTGGATAAAACACAGTAAAAAAATCACTTTTCACAAATAAAGATTATCCTACATACCTATAGGTGCTCAATTTGAATTTTTAAACAAAAATCAGGAAAAGCAGCTGACAACAACATCCAGTAAGATCTGAAAACAGCCAACAGCATATTCATGGTTTACAGTGTCCTGTTATAAGTTACATTTTGAGGACTTGTTCCCATTAAAAATATATTATATTCTGTTTTAAATTGTTAATTGCTATGGCAACAGTCTACATTTTTCATCCTTCGGAAATCCATGGATCCAATAGCCAAAAGATGTCTTGAGAAGCCAGCTGTTGTGTACAATGTGTTGTTTGTGTGTTGATGATGGGTTTCCTATGTGTGGGAGGTGAAGCCATGTCAGAGCCAAGAACTCACAGACCCTCTGACACGACCGTTGCCCTGAGTTCTGCTCCGAGTTCTGCCCCGAGCCCCGAGCACTGCCCCGAGCACTGCCCCGAGCACAGCTCCAAGCACTGCTCTGCCCACGCTGCGTTCAATGACAAGATACAGCTACTGAATGCCTTCAGACTGAGCTCAGAGCTGGAGCGGAGACGAGGGGAACCCGCCCTCACTCTGAACTGGCCTAAAGTGCACACAACACATTCAAATTCTCAATACTGTGAAACGATCCAGCCCTAAATAAAGACATACAGCAAAATACTAAGATTTTATAATGTGGCTCGAGTTTAACTCATTGTTTATCAGAGATTATTGACAACACACATAGTTTTAACATGACCTAACAGTCACTCCAGTTCCTGACAGTAATTATTTCAGTTACCTAATGGCCATGGTTAAGTAATGCAGTTTACATAAGTTTGTATAAATAAATACAAAAATGCCTCACTAACAAACTGCAGTCATTTTTACAATGCTTTGTATTGCTTTGTTATGAAACAAACATGAATGAAAATGAAAAAATGACAGTCACAAAGTGCAAATGAGGCAAGGTGGTGGAAAGGTAAACTTTATGTTGGCTACATTCTACTGCCCGTGTTAACCAGCAGACAGTCAACACACTCATCCTAAACATAAATCTCCCATGGCGCATTGCACATGCATCAAGTACATATATAGTCATTGTACATGCTGTCCCGTTTAAAAAAGTACTTGAACTATGATTGACTTTTCAACAGTTCTGCAGAATACCAATTAGATGGTAGATGGTAATGAAGGTCAGGGTAAAAAAAAAACAAAACAAAAAACTACAAGCTACAACACTTACGACACTGTTGCAAATATGACATTCATTAAGTCAGGGTAGAAGGGTTTAAACTTCTAAACTAGTGGGCTGCTCTGGATCCTTTAAAGGTTTGTAAACAGCTTCGCGGGTCGCGGGTGACTATCCCAGTTAGGCGGGGTACACCCTGCACCCGCAGGGTTAACACAGAGACATTGACAAACAGACATCATTCACACTCACTAGGGTCAATTTACAGTTGCCAATTTACCTAACACATGCATGTGTTTGGACGGGGGGAGGAAGTCGGAGAACCCGAAGAGAACCCACACAGGTGGTAACACAGGGAGGCTTGCACACATGCAGACTCCACCCAGGAATTGAACCCATGATCTCTTTCTTGAGAGGCGAGAGCTCTAACCACTCTGCCACATATAAATACCAGAATGGAGAGAACTGGAGACAAAAGTGAAGTGAAACATAAATGGGATTTCAAAGGATACTTTGGAATTAACCACTTACATACATACATGTGATATCAGAGCCTGGTTTAAAAGACATTTACAATTGTATTTTACATTCAATCCAACTTTATTTGTATAGCACATTTTACCAACACAAAGTCTCTAGTGCTGCACAGAGTACAAAACAAGCAGTAAAATGTTTAAAAAACCCAAAATGTACAAACCAAATAAAAACAAATGAAAAACAATATAAAATATACCAAAAATAAAAAGACGGAAACTGAGGACCACACAATCCTCATGTCGGGTTAAATGCCAGTGAATAAAAGTGGGTTTTTAAACTTAAAAGCATCAACTGAAGGTGCAGTCTTTATGTGGGGAGGAAGAGCGTTTCAAGGTTTGGGGCCCGACTATAGAAAAGACCCGCTTTTTTAGTCTCGTTTTTGGGACAAGAAGTTGGAACTGGCCCTCAGACCTCAGCGAGGGTGCAGGAGTGTCGGGAACATGAGGTCTGAAATGTATGAGGGGGGCTAGTCCGTGAGGCGCTTTAAAAACATTTGAAAACCAACTCTAAAATGAACAGGGAGACAGTGCAGTGAACATAAAGTAGGTGTCTTATGTTCTCTATGACGTGGCCAGTTAAAAGACGTGCTGCGGAATTTTGAACTAACTGTAAGCGTGACAGGTTAGCTTGGCTGATACCAGTGTACAGTGCATAACAGAAGTCAAGACGTGCAGAGATAAAAGCACGGATCATCCGCTCCAGGTCCGATTTGAGTCTAGATAAAAGCCTAAAAGGTGATAAAAACTAGATAATAAAAAAACTAGATAATAAAAAACAACATTTATCTGCTTGTCAAGCTCAAAATCTCCAAATTACTTGTTTATTTAAGAGGAGATTATGATGGACACTCCACAATAATTTTCTTTAAAAAATATGCATATATTCTTTTGTTCTAAAGACTTAGTATTTTGATCTAATCTGAGTAACATATATGTATTATTTATATAAATATTATGTATTAGGGGCTTCTTCATTTCAGCTCTTGGAGTAAATGATTTTATTCACTAAACTCTGCTCACCTCTGAAGTATCTGTGGGACTTCAGCCCCCCGAGCCGATCGTCTGGACTTTGTAAAGTAAATACACCAAAGCCACTCTCTGTTCTGCCATCGGACCAAGAGGACAGCCACATCAGGAAACACAACTCCTCCAAAGCATGTGCGCTGGACGCCTCGGTCGCGCGTCTGCTTGTGAGTTTATTTTCTGGACGTCCAGAGCGTCTGCCTTCAAATGTACAGGCGTCCAACTCGGGCGTCCAGCGCAAATTTGGCCGCTACGGTCTGAACGCGGCTTTAGTAAGCTTTTGATTGTACAAGCTTGCCCTTCTAGCCACAACAAACTAACAATCTCGATATGCATTTGGGTAAAGTGTGTTGCTCCAGGACACAACAATATACACTTGTTAAGAACATGGAGAACATAAATGGCACAAGCAGGAGTAGACTGAGTGATATAAAGCTCAGTTGGCTGCAAGAAGCAACAACGTTTTTTTCTCAGGCTGGTCTTTGTTAGAATAAACTTCCAAACAGCGGTGACAGAACGTTTCAGCTCTTTCCTGGCTTCAGCTGAGCGTCAGACACAAACCAGAGGCCCTCAAAGTCTGCACCAAAAACACTGGCGCTTCAGACTTGGAGTGAGTGTCTCCTCTGCGCTCTCCTGAGGCTCTGAGGAGTCTCACGGTGGAGCCATGAGCCGACGACGGCCTTCATTCCCGTCTCCATCGCGGTGCCACATTCCTGCAGCCTCACGTCAACCTAAAAAGCCTTGTTTATCAGCCACAGGGTCGACAAGTTCAGCTAAATTTGTTCCTACTTAAGATAATCATTTACGAGACAAACTGGCTTCCCTCCCCCAAAAACCCTCCCTTGTTATGACTTCCTAACGTCAACTACAACTCAGAGACAACCTAGCAATTAGCATACCGCACTTTCTGACAGAAGACAAATCTATGGCTAGCTAGCAAGGATAGTGTCCGCCGTGCTCAAAATTCTGCGACATTTGCGCTACGTCTCAGAGCGTAAATGAGCCTCAAGACCCCCGCCGATTGTGGTTTATGTAAATATTCAGTGAAATACGACCGGAATAGCGCCGTGAGAGCTGAAGCTAATGCTAATCGGGAGTTTCAGCAGCGATAGCACTGTAGCGAGTCATGTAAATCTAAATGTGCTGCTTTTGTAAAACTTAATCGCCAATCCAGTTGCGCCCAAAACATTACAGCTAAAATTGCAAAGTATATCTGTCAAAGTAAAGGAACTCACACAGCACAGTCACCGCAAGTATATTTGATGTTATAGAAGCTAACTTTGTCCATGTAATGTTCGGGACCTTTATTCTTTCCTTGTAGTTTTGAAGCTTCTGGCAAACCAAAACAACCTGAAGGAATCTACACCTCTAAACAAGTGATTATTTTACGCATAATGTGTTCTTGTTCTTCATTTGTTGATTCTCAATATCATCCAAGGTAAAAATGAGAAATGGTGACATTTACACAGCGCTTTTCTACCTTCAAGGCATTCGAAGCACTTCACATCACGGAACCACTCACCCAGTCACACACACATTCACCCAAATGTACGCAGACTCTGGGGCAATGCTATCAAGTGTCTAGCCCAAGGACACAACAGCAGTATTCACCTGTGGGTCAGAGGACTGCTCAGGTCTCCATATTCGTTTTTTCACTCACAAAACTCACATTACTGAATGGAAATACTGTTTGAAAGGAGCTGTATCGAACTCTATTAAATCGTTCCAAAAAAGTCAAACACTGTTTTGTATTGTTTGATCTCATATCATTATGCATCATATCGCTCTAAGTACATATTGTTACACCCCTACAAACTGACCATTGAAGTTTGGAATTAACTGAATCTCAATTAAAACCCCCACAGGTTCTGCACCAGAACACAACAGCTTATGTTTAGTGATGTCACTTTTAACTGCTTTGATCCAACTTTCCCCAGATCCCGTTGTTGCCCAGGATTGCACAGGAGTGATCCTTCAACAGCTTGAGAACAATCCTCCGGTGGATGTAACGTTGTAGGAATGTGGAATGTAACAATGTTAGCCTGTGGGATGAGTCACCTCTGAACACTGAGAGCGCTCTGTTCTTCCAGAGTCGACCGTCTGCAGGTAAACCTCTCACACCACACTGACCACACATTTACAGGCAACGCGCTTTCCACATGGTGATGAAGACGAGGCCGACAACCTTTCTTTTTTTAATTCTGGCTATATTTATTAGCCTATGTGGCTTAAGAAATATTTTTGCAAGGGCCAATTATTGTATTACAGTGATTAAACCTATGCAGGCCTATTTGTCAAAGTTAACAATCATCAATATTTTCCAAGGCTTTTAAATTTTACGGCCCATGTGCATTAACAGCCAAGAAAGCTTAGCTGCACATGGAGCCTGGCATGTGTGCTGCCACTGGTCCTTTAACTCTGACAAGTTGTGGCTGTAGTTAGCGCATTAGCTTTCCTCCGCTGCCAACAACAACAACAACAACAACACGGCTCAAACCAAGCAGCAAAGTAGTAAGTGCCAAAATCCTGTTTATCTCCCCTCTGTCTCACGTAAGTCTCCCGCGCTGTGTGTGTGCGTCCGTGTGTCCGTATGTCCGTGTGTGAGTCCATGTGTGCGTGCGTGCATGTGTGCGTGCGTGCATGTATGTGTGTGCGCTCAGCTCCAGTGCGTGGAGCGGTGGAGTTCAGCAGCACATGGGTTTTTGATGAAGTTAAGTTGTTTTGATGAAGTTGCAGCACAACACTAAAAACATTGAATACTACACAGGGAGTTTTACCAGTTGTCAGTTACTCTAAAATTCATGTGGAACACGTATTTAAACGGAGAATGTTATTGTGATAGACAGTGACTGCAGCGGAATCGAAACAGAATATTTAAGATGCAGAAACACGATGCTTTAAAGAATCGATCAACAGCCGCATCAAGCTGCATGCAGATGGTACGTTGGTTTGCAAAGGACGAACGGATTAAAGAGGAAAGCCAGAAGAGACTGTGCCAAACCCTGAAGTCGCAAGACGACAAGAGCAAAATGAGAAAAGGAGACGACAAACAGTATCTGCTAAAGTACAGCGTTGCACTCATGGATCTATTTAAATACTCGGGAAATACGAGCACTGTGTGACTCGTTTGACAAAATAAATACAAATAAAATCAGAAATAAAGTCTTGTCCGGGCTGTAAACTGCAGACTCAGAACACCACCGCCTCACAACAGCACAAGGCCCAGAGCTGCAGAACAGCCAGGATCCACGTGTTTTCTACTGGGGACAAAAACCTTAATATAAACTTGACTGCACAGTTTTTATTGGGCCTTCACATTTGTAATTATTAAATGTGTTTGTAAAGCACAACACAAAGTAGGGCCTTAGTCAAAGTGCTTTACAGAACAAGAACGTGTTAAAACTGTAACATTGCAACTATTATTATTAAGTAAGTATAATTATTTTTGTATTTAATTTTTTCCACCGGGCTGTTCACAGTCTGGTTCTTGACATAACATGCATTTTGCCCTTTAGACAAACTAATCACTGAACAATTCAAAAACTTGGGCCCTTCGATAAAACCGTGAGCCTTCCTACAATATCGCAATAAATATTGTACCGTAAGATTTGCATATCGTTACATCCCTAAACAATTAAAACAGTCAGTCATTTCTAAGCAGCAACTCTCTGAACTTACTTCTTATGGATCAAATATTTGTACTGGACTTTAAACTTGGTGACAAAACATTGGCTTTAGACAGGGAGGGCTCAAACATAACGTAATGTATCTGTCAGAGTAATGCTCTGAAGCTGTGGAGTTCAAAACACTACTTTTGCAATGTTATAACAAATAATTAGGGTATTTTTCAACTGGAGCCAAGATCACAATAAACTGGTGTTAGTAAAAACATAAAAAATAAGAAGTTTGATATCAGATTGGAGATCGTATCAGAAATGACAAACATTAAAAGAGCTGTATTGGCTCGGGAGCCAAAAATCTTGATCAGGCAGTCACTATTTTAGAATAAATAATAACTTCACAGCCTGTCAGTATGATTCAAGAAAGCCAAAATCATTCCAGTGTCAACCAGCTTTCAACAGCTCCCCTGGATAGACACAACTACAAATCAGGCTGAAAGACTCAAAAACCAGTGCATTTCCTGGGATAGATCATATCTCAGTGTCGGCTTGTGTCAACAGTTCCAGGTTAATGTTTGTCAGAATAAGCCGGCCAAACTGTGGGGTTACCTAGCAGCTCCTCCGGGTCTTTGACCACGATGTGTGCGTTCAGCTCCTGCAGCTCCTGGTGAAGCTCCTCCACCTTTTTGTTGGACTTTTTCAGCATGTTGTCCACGTATGCCAGGCTCTTCTTGTCTGTGGTGACCTGAGAGTAAGACGAGAGAGTCTGTTTCAATCTGTTCAGAAGTTGCACACCTAGAGGAATGACCTTCAACAGCTTGCCTCGACTTAAAACCAATTACATATACTGCATGAACCACAGAATTATTACTACTTGAACCGTATAGAGTCCATAGATTTCAATTTCCCAACTTCTTTTCTGTATACAGTAGAAGTCAACTCTTTTGGTGAATAACACAAGTAGCTCGTCATTATACATTTTGTTCATTGTAAACCACAATATTAATCTAAAACTGCTTCAAATAGAAACAGGTCCATTTACTTCCTGTTCAAACTGATAACTGTCACTCTTCCTAGTGACATTTCGCTGTAACAAGCAGCAGATTTTCATTCACATGCTTTATTTTTAAAATGTGCCTAAGGGAAATTTCAGAACCAGACATGTTTGACCCAGTCATCATTTTTCATACAATCCCAGTAAGTACAGGGATGTGGGCAGGGATAGGAGGTAGGTGGAAACAGACATTTTCTGAGCACAATTTTGAGTAAACTAAAGCTGAGGAAATGTTGTTGAAACAAGTTTATAACTTAGTTAAGTTAATTTAGCTGAATATGTCCCCTTTAAAGTGCCTATGACAGGCTGGACTACTCATCAAAATAGACTTAAGATAAATATATTTAAAATTTGGCAAAAAATAGAAAGTAAATATGTATGTATGTATGTATGTATGTATGTATGTGTATATATATATATATATATATTCATTCCAGAATAGCAATTTTTAAATTTATCATCACACTAGGAAAATTAGCTTGCAACCACTGGGCCAAAACCATATATTTCACAAATATTGTTGTTTCTTTTTTGTAAATTATGCATTAAATTAGGATGGAATGAGTGTCCCTAGTGTGATGTCACTTCCTGTTATTTTCTACAGATTTTTGTCCACAAATAGCTACTTGATTGTAGGTATAAATCCACAAAAAGTCAAAATTAGAAAATCATAAAAACCTGTCATGTGCACTTTAAGATCCATTATTGGCATGATTTTGATTTAGTAATGATTCTAGGCAATAGGCAGGCAACATGTAAAGAAAGATTATGCTACTTTCACTTAAATGTCTAGCAAAAATAAGCAATTACTCAGCTCAATGTATTTATTTATTTATTAAACAAAAAATACATGGACTTCTTCTCAAATTTGGGTATTATCCATGTTAGCTAAAGTGCTTGATGAGGGTTGATCTAAAGTTTACGACAGACAATAGTTCCTAATGCAGAATGTGAGGAACTATCCGTATGAGTTAGCTCTACCTTTCTCAAGTTCTCCGCTCCCTCCTTGATCTTGAGCTCTTTGCGGATCTCTCTGCGGATCTGCTCCTTGATCTCGTCTAGCTTCTGTTGGACCATGGTGTCGGACAGGTCCAGGTTATGGCCCAAACCAAGACGCTCGGCCACCAGCTGCCCCCGGGAGTCCCCCTGAAAAATGGCAACAGACAATTGTTCAAAAACACTGTCCAAACACTCACCCATTCTCTTTCTTTTCTTTTCCATTTATATTGTGGACGTCAGACTAAAAGAAAAAAAACTTGATATCTAAGCTCTGGCATTTCCCACAGCCCTTCTGTCCAATCACAGTTTATGTCCTGGTTCACCTGACAGGGAGCAACAGGTCAGAAACAAACATGTATTTGCAAGTACCTGAGGGAACATGTCTAAATCGTACAAAACATTTCAAGCAAGACATTCCACTGGGAAGAACAAAATCAGAAAACAAATATTTCTAAATGCTTAGTCAACTATAAGTATAGTAAAGATCACATCAGATTATTTAAAAGCTAAAGATGTAAAAGCCCACATATTTGAAAAATAAAAAATGCATTTGAATGAATGAATATTTAAAATTGTACCAGCACAAAAAAGTCTTCCACCTCTGACTGTAAACTGTGTTCATTTTTGTCATCTGCAAGTTTAGCTTCTGCATAAGAAGGAACATTGAATAGTCACATTGAGATTATCTGTAGACAGATAAATATTCTGTCTCAGCGAGTTCAACCCCTGCTAACCCTGTACTTTAGACCTTTATATAAAGGAAGACAGAAAATGCGTGTTAGCAGAACTAGGCCAGTCACAAAAACAAATGTTTTAAAGGCGCTGCCTGTACCAGATTTTTTTCATGTAATAAAGCAAAATCTGTGTTTTCCTCTGCACATATGCTGTAAAAGCTCTGACGGTGAAAATGGGATCACTGTGAGCTGTCTGCATCTAATTATAAAGTCTTCTATTCTCTGCAAAACAGGAAGTGTGCTGTTAGAATGCTAATGTTTGTTAGCTTTACCGTAACAGAATGTTGTGAAAAGTGCTTATAGGAAACCTGCACCGTCATGAGTTTGAATCCTGCTCTCGCCAATTTGCAGCAATGTCCTTCCCCAGTCTCATCCCCATTTCCCACTATACTGTCTATCAAAGCCAACGGGCCAAAAAAAATCTCTTATAAACTCTTGTGATGAATAATTTGGACAATCGTAAGTGCGTTTAAGTTTACAATGAACTGGTCCTGTTTTTCACATTTTAAGAAAAGAAAACTGGTACAGCTCCTTTAAGTATGATATATTGTTTCATAAAATAACACGATAAACTAAATTATTAAAAGACCGCTTATTATTTACGGATTAAATAACTCAGAACACAGAATTCAAATATCAGCACAAAAAGTGCATATACTCAAAACATGAGCAGCAATTCATAAATAGCACAAGGAAACACAACGTACAAGCAAGGTGATATTTATATGGAGGCATCAATAAAATAATGAATCGACTGAATACTACTCAAATGTTAATGTACCACCTACAACTGAAATTGAATAATTGAAGGGGGAAAAAAAGTTGTCGTCATCCTTTATTGAACGATGAGTGGTTGAAGCATTTATCGTGACAGGCCTAAGCATATCTTAGATTTCTCCCAAATACTAATGCTTCTGAACATATTCCAAATGTGCAGTGGCAACAGATTTGGAAATATTTATCACGAATCTAGTCCAATTCAATTTATTCTCCAAAATAGTTGAGCCTCACTAGCCCCTGACCCCTGTGCCTCCGCGCTCCCACTCATCGCTGACCTCCTTTAAGACGTCACTTTTACTAAAGAGGGATTAGAGGCCACTTTAAGCTGGTTGTCATAGATACTCTAGCGTTTAAACCGCTGTCAGTGTGCACCCCGTTCAAGAGAGTCAAAGTCAGGACCTGGGCTTCAGAACAGACTAAAGAGAAGAGCAATGAAGTGGTCATCAATGAATACAAAATAGGCTTTATTATGTCCCACAGACGTTTACTAAAATTTGTAAAGATTGGTAACATTTGGAACTCTGTTTTGATACTAAGAAATACGCTTGTTATTGGATACCGATTTGATACCACAAAGATAATAAAAAGGCAGGCTCTTCAAAATCTTCAATCTTGTTTTGAAGATATGCAAAATCTAGTATCAACTATATATATATATATATTTTTTTTTTTATTCTACAAAAAGAGCAGAGTAAACATTTTAAAAGTAAACTTTCACATAAAACCCAACTAATAAGTTTAAAGACATGATTTAACACACATAGAATTGACATAATATCACCTGACCATCGTTATCGGGGTAAATGTCACCCCGCCCTACAATACACAATAACAGTGTCTCTACCTTCCCATGTGGTCTTATACTACTTCTGATAAAGGTCAAATTCATCTTGTTATTGTGATTTTTTTCTGTACTGATACTTGCTCAATTTAGAATGTAGTTTTGACACAAGTTGTAGAATTGATTAGTATCCGATTTTGATACTTTTGACAACCCTAGGAATGACAAATAAAAGTTACTGGCAGAGAAAATATCAGATAGGCCGATCACTATCAGCTGTAAAAACATCCATTCATACCTGATTTTATTATTTAACTGTAAATAAAGTGTGCTACTAACACTAGAACACTTGAAAAAAGAACAGACCAATTCTAAAAAATAATGCCAACCATAAAATGTAGAAACATCATTTGTACAAAGCAACGGTGGCCAGAATGAATAAAAGAACATATTTATTTATCACTGCTGTATGAAAATGTAACAAGGCATTGACATGACTGTGGAATGTGGACAGGGCTGGTGATGGTGTTTGGACACATGACCTTAAACGTCATGAACTTTTACAACAGAACAAGTAGTCAACTTTAAGAGGCACTTACTCATATCTCCACACACACACCATCTGATAACACATGCATTTAACCGCTGCTATTTGTGGATTCTGGTAGTGTAATGCACTTGGCACTTCTGCTAAGGTGAAGCGAGGAGGAATATGCAGTGGTTTGGACCGGAGAACCTGTTTAGGCTGCCACGTTTCTACTGGCTAGATTTGGACTTCATTTTCATCAACAGGAAGTACTTTTGGTTCCTGAAAAATCAAACGGATAGAAACAGGATGGACTAAACAAGAGACTGATATCATACATAAATCGAATTTTTATTTAATCATTTATTTTTTCTGGCAAGTACTGCGATTGCGATTAGATTTGCAATTTATTTTAACAATAGGAATTTGTTCAAAGTTCATTTTAAATGCGTCCGGGAGAATTGACAAAAAGATAGGACTTAATAATGTATTTCAGAACAGATCTAGATAACAGTGTTAGAAGTTTTTATGCAGAATAAAACAGGATATTTTGTTGTTTGGAGGAAATTCAAAAATTGCAGCCTTTGCAGTTTGCTAATTGAGTCCATTCATATTACCACAGCACTGCACTGCAATCTGAGCTCCTCTCGTACTTTTAATGCTACGGAAAGGCTGCGGTCACTGCACCGGAGCTGGACCGCGTGCGATGTGAGCCTGGCGTTAGGACTGTGGAGCCGTTCAGTCGGTAAGTCGATTCTTTAATTAGGATTAGAAGTATTTATATGAACCACAGCAGAACGGAGAATGCATGGAGTAAGTTGGCTGTAGTTTTGAAAGTGACTGCACAGTTTAATCTGTCTTTTCACATACGAAGATGCTGGTTGCTAGTACTTCTGAGTAAAGCGTTGTTTTTGTTCAAGATCGAATTAATCTAAAGCATGTCTTTCGTCGACCAAGAATTTATTTTGTCGACTAAAGCCATAAAATGCCTCACACTTGCTTCAGTCCTTGCCTATTATTAAATTGATATTATTTAGTACTAGGACGAGACAATTCCAACAAGACGAGACGAGACATGAGGTTGAGTCAAAGAGAACGAGACCAGACCAGATTTTGACATCATTTATAATTGGTAAATGGTCCGAAAAGTTAAAGCACTGCTTTTTGAAACTACGGCTTCTCAAAATGTGTACCTCACGAGAGCGCTTGACCCTTTTTTGGTCCAAGCCAAATGCCAACACATGGGAGAAGAAGAAAAAAACAGCAGAATCTTATCAGAAACTTGTCGCTCGAGATCTTGTGTCCCATTACTTTTAGTCCATTCCAATAGTCAATCATCACAACATCTCCTACACTAACTGGTGTATGTGTACGGATCTTTCCTCGTCTATGGCTTGGAGATGGCTCCTGCAGGAATAAAGCAGAGCTGATAATTGAGTGATGGTGAAAGGACACTCAGGCCTTGATTAAGTTAAAGATGTGAACTGTCAGCCAGAAGCACTCGCTCAGAGAGTCCCGGGTCCAAGCCAAAACCAACACCGACGCCATATAAACCTGCATCTGCTCTCAACAACATTCATGAGTGTACAATAAAAATAATAATAATAAAACTTGATGAAAAGATGTTGCTCGAGATTTTTACTGTCTTAAAAACATGAAAAATATAATGAGTGCATTTTAAACAGTTTGCAGCGGGTCACTTGCCTTATTCCTTCGGAGCATCTCAATTATTCACCACAATTTATAGTTTATAAGCACTTCTCACAGTTTAAGAACCCAGAGCAGAGTTTTCCGTCAAGCTAAGGCTAACAAACATTAGCATGCTAACAAAACAGGCTAACAGCGCTCTATAATTGGATGCAGACAACACACAGTGGTCTCATTTTGAGCCCAATAATTGCTTTTACAATATATATGTACTGGGGCAAAACAGATGTTACTTAATTGCATGAAAAAATCTGTTATATCACAACCACTTTAACTACCGGTAAATGATTTTCAGTTTTATGACTTAGTATCTCCGAGTAAACCCTCATTTGTCCAGGAGTGAGTCAACGAGATACTGAAGCTTTTTCTACTTTGTATCTCGTTTTAATAGAACCGGGCTTCAACTGACGATTATTTTGCTAATAGATAAACTGTTTAGTTGTTTTGATTGCAAAACTTAAATCAACAAATGAGATTTTGACTAAATTTGACCTCCAGATGCAGATAAAGTGAATCCTGATAGAGTATAATGACAGACAAAACAGTTTACCAAAAACACATCTTCAGGGCTTTTGAGATCATTCCTGCTTCTTCTGCATCATAAAACCTCTTCATCAACACATGACATGATTTGGAGTCTGCTTATAGTCCGACTAATGATTATTTAATGACTAAATTGACAATTATTTCAATAATCGGGTAGTTTACGGTACAGAGTGATCTAGTAAAACTCAATGGAAGCAATGTGTGATGACGAAGCATATCAACAATAAAGCTTCATGTCAATACAATCAGAAATGCCAAAATTGAGAGAACTAGTTGACTGCATCCAGATAACAGAAGCGTAAACACAAAATGTTTGAAATTGCGTTATTTATCACTCAATTACTCTTACCACAACATCGTCAACATCTTCAATCTCCATCTCGAGTTCGTAAGAGCCGCCTAGACCTCTCATACTCTGTGCCCAGCAGCTTCTTCCCCTCCTGCACGCCGCACAAGCAGCTCCAACTTCAAACCACCATATTTTCCTCCAAACCTCGGCTTGAACAGGTCTCTAAAAGTCCTGTTCACCTACCGTCTCTCCTCAACCAGTCAGCCCATTTACATCAACGCGAAGATAAAGGGCCTAAGCAGCGCCAGCCAAATCCCTCTTAGGCTGTGCTGTGAGGTCAGCCCTGCTCAGAATGGGACATAATCTGACCGGCGGGGGAAGAAGGGTAGCGCTAAAATTAACCGCGGGCTAAAAACAAAACTCTAGCTGTCAATTGTGGAGGAGACTGAGCGACGACGCAACAGCCAAAAAACATGATAAATGTGGCTTTGAAGCGGCCATGATAGTAGGGATGGTTCCTCTCAGGAAATGTTGGCGTGCTACAGATAAGACAAAAAAACTTTACACCTTTTTGAAGTAAGGGGGCATACACGTTATACAGTGCTAGATCAACTTTTTTGGTTTCAACTACATTAGTAACTGAAACAATGTCTGCACATAATTAATTCAATTCAATTTATTTTAGTAACCCCCAAACTCACAACAGTGGTTGCCTCGAAGGGCAACAGTGAAAAACAAAAATAAAAAGTGTTCATAGGGATTTGGTAATGTTCCAGCATCCAGTGTTCTTAGACCCTCCTTCTCGGCCAGGAATTAAGATTAAAACACAATTTCAGACACTCAGACACACAAGAGTTTATGCCGCTTGTAGTATTTTCTCTGCTCTGGACAGATAGATCCATGGAACATTCCTGTCAGAGTGATGGTTTATAGACAGAATCTGGGTGCAGAGTGTAAGTGTTGCAGGGGTGGTGCTGAGATTGGGATATCTATATTGGGGGCCCCAGTAAAGACCTTGTTCAAACTTTTTATTTCAAAATAATTTTAAAACATGCCTCAATTGTTTTAAAAGTAGTAATAATAATAGTAATAATAATAATAGTAATAGTAATAATAATAATAATAATAATAGTAATAATAATAATAGTAATAATAATCAGTTACAACATGGGAATGTTTATTTAAGTAAGTAAAATACTTTACTTACTTAATTTACTTTAAATGCACCAGAATACAGAATGTTGCATATGATTGATAGATTAATCCAGAACAAATATATATATATATTTTGTTCCTATAGAACTATGCATAAACTGTGTTTGGAATCATAATAACTAAATGATAGAAACATTTCTCTTCAGTCCCTGGACGACGCTAAATACAGCCTTGGCATTAAGATCTTTACTTCAAGGCCAAGTATGATTATGAGACTTGAATGTAAAAAAAAAACGCACACTTTTTGCTTAGCTTTTGCTGCCAGCTCTCAAGACTACAACAGATAGAAAAAGTACTTCATTTCTTCCATTCTTAGTTAGAGTTACCTGTAAACCAAAGGAAGACGGGACAAACCTACTGTCAACCTCTCACTAACAAATCAATCACCATTTATGTTCAAATAAATCATGATTTACTAGGGTTGCACTGATATATCGGCCCAGTATCGGTATAGGCCGATATGCGTGTCACTGAGTAAATCTATATCTAAACACAGAGCTAAATAAAACGTTTGCTTTTTTTCCCCAAATGAAGGGTATAATGTGTTCTACACATTCTATTTTAAAATAGATTTGACACAGCAATATTCCTTTGTTAAAATCTATCGGTTATCGGCCCAAGCGATTCCAATAACATCGTATCGGTCTAAAATGTCCTTATCGGTGCACCACTATTAATTACCCCAATAAAATAATTTCTGAATTCTTTGAACAATGGAAAATTAAGTTATAATAGATGATTATTATACATTTCAATACCTTGATCCAGGGAAAATAATAGTAGACTTTCACTTGACCACATGAATGCGTAGGAATGCTGCAACTTATTACTCAGTTTATCATGAGGGCCCCCACAGCCCCTAAATGACCCTGCTCCGGCCCTGCTCCAGCGTCACCTGAAGCCCTTCTCCTGCTCTTCTGCAGAACAGATCGAGGCTCTAGAAAACACTACAGGCTGCAAACTATTGACACTTTATGTTGCATTTATGAAAACATAATTTAGACATCTGTAAGAAGATCGCCGCGGTGTCAGTTCCCTGGTTCACCGCACCGGCTGGATGCGTCTTGTTTCATTCTCTCTTATTCACCGTTTCTAATTGAAATAAAATAAATAAAATGAATAAAATGAATAAAATAAATAAAATAAATAAAATACATTAAATACATTAAATACATTAAATACATTAAATAAATTAAATAAATTAAATAAATTAAATAAATTAAATAAATTAAATAAATATATATACTGTGGTTTGTGTAGCTGCCCCTGCGCATCTCAAATTTGCTATGAAGACAGAGAGAAAAAGAGAGAAAGAGACACTAAAGTCAGAGTTAGATTTGAAATGGAAAAACTAAAAGGCAAAGTAGGTCTACTGTAGACTCCGTGCTTATTTGCGAATAGAACAGTGCAGCTGCTGCAGAATAAGCCTATTTAATTCAATCCAACTGCCAGGACAAACTGGTGTGGTGCCCCTCGGAGCACTTGATGTCCTATGCACTGCGTCTTGTGTGCATAGTGGGAGCGGCGGCACTGGTTCCTGTAAACTAAAGGTCAAGAGTCTGACAACATTTAGAAGACATAATTGAGCTATGAGCATAGTCCAACTCAGACGTCAAAACTTCTGCCTGGTGTGAATGTCCCTTCAGGCAAGAAGATCCTGGTGTGAAAGTGTCTAAAGGATTGCAGTGGTGCAAGTACATTCATTGTCAGCATAAGTACTGTAGTACAGTGTCAGTTGTAAGTTACCTATATTTAGAGCTTTTCAAAATCGGGAAATCACCAATATATATTCAAGATACATTTTCTTACAACTCCAAAAAATGTAACCATAGTCTTTGTTAGGTAGGATAGTAAAATGGAGAAATTCAGTAAATAGTTGGAGCAGGGAATTGCAATCACAAAGCTCAAGGCAAAGCCCTTGGTCGTATAGTGCACTACATGCCAATAGGTCCAGATAGCCTTCCGTAAAATTCAGCTGCTACTTTTTTCACACGCTTTGAACCCTGCGACCCATACAACGGTGCAGCTAATTTCTATATTTTTACAGGCTAACGGCCTCTAGGGGCAGTCTAGCAGCAAGCGTAAGAGTTTGATACACTGTAGAAGAAGACTTTGGTGGAAGCGTAGGAGCAGATCCAGATGTGGGGGAAGGCAGACACCGGTAAATCAGCTCACAGAAATCAGGGACAAAGGGGACTGTAGGACTGTCAGATGTGTTCTCTGTGTGTTAAGCTTCAAAATGATGTGTGTTATATTACAATCTAACTCATAGTCACCGAGAAACGAGTCTAATGAGGAACTGACACCTCAAAGTGCAAAGTTACACATGGGAGTCAGCATTTCATAACCCATCCATCCATCCATCCATCCATCCATACGCTGTTTTGTCACCAAAAAAGAAACAAAATGTTAATTATTTTAAGAATCGTGACAGAATAGTTATCAATCAAATCAAACCGAATCGCTACACCCCTAATTTAAAGCAATGGAGGACAGTTTTAGGTTCATTTTCCATTTAAACAGCTCTGCCCAATAATAATGGGACAGGAGCAGCTTCTACAGAGGTCAGAATCTCCTACAGCCTCGTCTGGTCAGATAAGGGATTTCCCTGCCTGGCTCACATCCTCCACTCCGGACTCTGTGTCACGCCCTTTCCCCTGCCTAAAGGCGCTCAATCTGGGGACACTATCCTCCACACTCTCCCTCACGTCTGCCGCATGAGTCATAGGTCACACGGAGGTCAGTGCTTCTGCAGAACGGCACGAGGTAAAACAAAATACACAACTTCTTCAGCTCACTGCAAACACAGCTCAGCTGTAGCTGTTTGTCCAACGTAAGGACAGCGCTAGGACAGAGGGCAAGTCTATTTAACAGGCAAACAATGCAAGGAAACTCCCAAAAGGCCAATCAGATAAGCTGTAAATAAATCAGTCGCTACAGTCTTAATACAGATCACGAAACCTTAAAGATGAGTCCGGTTTATCTGCTTGCAGTACATACATGTCAAATTTGTCAAGTTATTGTTTCACATGCTTATCTGTGTGAAGGCACTTTTCGGGAACTCCAGACCTATTTGTTTTAAACAGCAGAGAAGGAGGAATTGTAAGCAAGCGTTTCCACTCGTAGCACAATGCAAACACTTTTGATGGATGGAGTGGGCTTGTTCATGTCAGCGGGGTTTGGTCTGCTGAATGTTAGAGCCCTCTGTAAATGAGAAGGCTGCGTTAGTTACAGGCCGTTTTAATGGACGGACACAAATCACTGTACACGGGCGCCATCTTTAATAATATAACAATGGGGAGTTAACTTCAGGACCTCGTGAGCTTTTTAAAAATACTTCCACGCTCCAAAACCACTTAAAATAGAAAGATGGATCATGCTAATGTCACATTACGAATAGAGCGGGGTTTTGTCTTTGTTAGACGGCCTGTCATATACAGCCTTGTTTGTTTGTTACATATGGCTGCTTTGTTGCATAAATGAGAGGGTTTCAAATTAGGTTTCACAAATATGAAGTCAATGAGTGACTGTCTGATGAAAGTGGGAAAGTGGTTGGCACTCTTGTCACACAGAAAACAGTCCTTGGTTTAGGGACGTCAAGATAAATTGGTTACTTTGCAGTAGCTAGAGATCACCCAATGTTTTTTTCATGGCCAATACCCATAGTTTAGAATCCAGAAAAAAGAATGGGCGATAAGATCTGCTGATATTATTTTTTTATACAATATTAATTATTGTTCGCAAATTACGTAATTCAAATTTACTTCAAACGTACTCACAAACATGTTGTACAACAAACTGGATAAGAAAGCAGTGTAATACACTTTATGTGCATTCTTTAGGAAGCAGGACGGCCCCAAAGAAAAATAAAAAAGATCAGCCTCTGCTGGAGATTTGAAGCCAATAGCTGATGCACTAAAATATATATGTATATATCAGCCAACCCCTCTCTGTTAGAGATAATTGTGATTATTTACATCTAGGGATGTCACAATATCAAATTTTAGAGTTACGATTATTGTGAGAAAAAACATCACGATTTAACCATTATTCACAATTATTGAGACCGTGACCAACAGTGAAATCTTTCATTTTCCTTCATTCTCGTAGTCTAACATGGAAAAAAAGTTCTATTTCTGGGCTATGCATTGAACAAAAAAATACTTAAATTTTGCTCCTAAAATTGTCACAATTATTATTTTTTGGTTCTTACAATTATATTGTGACCTGAATAATCAATTGATTAACATAATAATCTTGACATTGTAAGAAAATTAAACATTTTGACTCTTTAGAAGCATCAAGTCTCTTTTGTTACATTATATTTACTTCAAGTTTGACTTAATCATTGATTGAAATAAACTGAAAAAAATGTTATCAAATTAAAAAAAAATTAAAAATCTAAATGAGAAACCCAGACTTATTTAGGGGAAAGCTCTCCAGCAGTGTTTCGTGTTCACCCCCACCACCACCACCTCCAAAGGAAGAATCATTTCAAACTTCAGCTGTCGGCAGGAAGAAAGGCTACAGCTCAAATCCAACAAATAAGACAAAGGATAATGGAAAGAGATGAGGGCACTGCAGCAGCCTGGGTGCCAGTTGCATATACGGACAGGCGTGTGGACTACAACCTGACACCAGCTGCAGCGAGGACAGGCCAGGAATAGAACAGGGGCCAATAAACACACGCAGATCCAACATACATGACACAGTGGAGCATAGACGCCAGAGCACCTGTCTGACCGAGGCTTAGCAGTTCTCCTCTGCAAACGCACAGTAGCACCACACGGCCTTGACAGTTGAATTCAGAATCATATAGGTTTTCTCCACGTGACATAACAACATTCTAGACTAGAATCTTTGTAGGTGTCAGAGTTGATCTTTTTTTATATAATTTTTTTGTTCATATCTCTAATTACTGACCAATAGTGAAACAAAACCTGCCACAAAGTTCAATGTTTTCTCTAGTATAAATACTGTGAAATCTTTATTTCAAGTGGTGCCATTAGACGTGATTGTTGAAAAGACTTTAACGAGGAGATCAATATTTCAGGTTTGCTGAGCCAAACCCAAACAAATAATGATATAGTTCAATATTTGTGAGATTTCTTTCAAAAACAGTAAATCTTCCATAAACTTTAAACCTATGACATGTTAGTTAGACTACACATTTCCCTAAAATGTAGTGAACACAATTATTTTTCAGATTTTACTCTTTACATTTTGCCTATTTATTCGCAGTTTGACCCTTTTTGTAAAGTGTATAACTGTACTTCCTGGTATGACATAAGTACAAGTAATTCCACAAGTGTTACCTGCAATCATATGGAAAATAAGAGCCAAAATCCATATAAATTACACAAGAGTTATGATTTGACGAACGATTATACCATATAACACCTTTATTTTGTTGAATGATCGATTAAACTGTCAGGAAAGTGTAAATTGTCTGTTTTCAATGGCACGTCGCACATTGATGACATCACAGAGGGATTTGGTTTTAGAACTACTTATTTTTTAAAATACCTTCACAACAAACTGCAACATAATGGAAGTAAAACTATAATCGTTACCATAGGTGCTATTCCACCAAACTACATCATCATTAGAAAAATAGGAGAATCTGTCATATAGACTTTAAATAGGCCTTTGCCCAACATCTGAGATTATGACATAATCAAATTCTAGAACGTGAACACAGAAAGTACTATATAGTATATATAGTACTTTATATGAACATCTACAAAGACATTTACAGTAGGGCTGAAACGATTAATCGGCAATCGTGACTAGTAGACAAAAAAGATAATCATAGTCATATTTTGATAAAAAACGCATGCAAATGACCTTTTTATGACAGACAGCAGCATTACTACATCAAAATGTCCGAAAATAATAACTATTTCTAATTTTTGTTATCAATAATACACTTTATTTGTCAATTTATTCTGCAACTAGAAGCATTCAGTCAGCATATTTCAACTTTTATGTGGTTGATAATGCATTCAAAAAGTTAAGTCTTCATATACAAATAATCGTTTGTTGCAGGTCTAATTTGTAGGCACATTTTAGAAAATTTCTGAAGGGTTGCAAAAACATGACCTCATTTATGTCATGGGGATAATGAAAAATACAGATACGAATTGTTGTCAATATCCTGCACCCCTAGAGACAAATACACAATTCGAACTATTTTGATAACAATGATAACTTACTGCTATAAGTGCATCCAAGAGCTGTAACAACAATGTTTTGAAGTTTTGTACTTATACTGCAATTTAATGTAAGAGAGAAAGTCAATACTATACACAAACTTCAATGTTTTGTTTTTCTTTATACAAGCTTTGCGTACATGCTTTGTGAGCACCAGTATTTAACAGTTTACATGAGACTCATCATCAGTGACCCGTTTTCAACCTCAGTATGAACACATTTTGGCAAAACAACCGGCCTATTATGATAGATAATAACGTGAGACTTCTAAAAGGTTAAACAAAAGCAGTTTGGTCTGCGTTTCAGGGGTCTGTAAATGTCCCGTCCCTCAGCTCCCCTTCTTTTCTGTCAAGATGATATATCCTTGGAGTGATGTCATGGTAGTGAAACTCCTTAAAGAAGAATCGCTGAGTCATGGTTATTCAGAGACAAGACATAAAGGCATTACTCATGGTTTTAATTAAAAACACATACGATCTAGAGAACTGTGGAGTACAATCGCAGCAGGGTAACAGTTCTTCGCACAGATTTGTCAGAGATAATAGGCCCTGAATTACTACTAACTACTACTACTACTACTACTACTACTACTACTACTACTACTACTACTACTACTACTACTACTACTACTACTACTACTACTACTACTACTACTACTACTACTACTACTACTACTACTACTACTACTACTACTACTACTACTACTACTACTACTACTACTACTACTACTACTACTACTACAATCTTGAAATCAAGGAGTCTTTAAAAGATGATGATTGAATACATAACTTAACAAATTATGCTTTTATTAAAAGTGTTTTTCTGATAATTTACTACATGATTTGGTCAATTATTTTATTAAAGTGACTTTTAAAACATGATTTGGTAAATCTATTCACAAAAGGTTTTGTTTAAACATTTTACAAGGACATTTAATAACTGTTTTAAACAATTGATTTAGTAAATCAATTACTTGGTGAATTTAACAATAATTTTAGGAAACCTTTTTGCAAACTGTATAAGCTGCTCTTATTAGCTTCTCCTTTTCCAACCAGCTCGTTTTTATTGTTTGCTTTACTTTATTCAGGAGGACCAGGAGCCACGGAAATCTAATCAGGTTAAATGCAGGAGTATTGCAATACAGATTGCAAAAGGTTTTCCTAAAAGGATTTGAAAATGCATACATAAAAGTTAAATGTATTAAACATATTCTGAATTGTATTGTATTGTTTATCCATTCATTGTTCACTCAGTGACAGTCTCTCTCAAATGTTAATGCTCCTAGAGTTGGAGTACAATTTGCACATATCGCAAATCAATATTCAGTACGGCAATTTGATTATTTTTCTCCAAAATTGATCAGCCCTAATAGTAGAAAAAATATCCGACAAAGATAAGAATTAAATCAATCAATCATAGTTTTGGAATGTAATAACATATCTAACCTGTTGTGTAACGCATTTTGTAACCATGTTAATATATGTGCTATATAAATAAACTTACTACAACTACTACTATATCACATTCTATACAAAGCTATGTTTACAGTTCATTTTACTACGAGACATTTATTATTATTATTATTATTATTATTATTATTATTATTATTATAAATTCTCTGTTATTATAGGCTATTAATAAGTGTCAATAACGATTTCAATACCAAAATTATGTAATTTTAAAAACAAAATAATAGTGATTTCTTTATGATACTATGTGGTCTTACAATCAATCTGACAACCCTCAGGCCAATTCTACAACTGTTCAGAAAAGGTCAAATGTTGTCCTCTTACTAAAGCTGCTAGTGTCAGATTTTTGACAACCCTAGCTACTACACGCATATTGTACATCAGATTCGTCACTTCTGCAACTAAATGAAAATAGCTTAACACAACCTTCCCTTTCAAAAGGTCATTGCCTAAAAACTACCTGAACGCTTAGTAATATTTTTCATGAAGTAGCCTACATATACCGGTAGACTAATTTCTGCGAAAATTTTGTTGAATAAGATGCTAGCATGCTAACAGTTTTTTTAATGCATTAGCGCAGTTAGCAAGCATTGTGGCCAATTTGTGGTTTTGCTAATGCAGATATATAAATGATATAGCACTACTCATGTGATGTGTGGGCTAAAAGGGTTTATAACAACTTTATCTATAGCAAGCGAAAACATCTATTAGTTTACTCTGTGCTTAGTGTGCTATAAATAACTCTACCAAGCCTTAAACGCAGGGTTCAGGCGTACAATTACACCAGAAATGTTATCTTAGAAACACGTGTTAAAAAGGGACAGTGTTGTAATATGCTAATGTAGCTCAATTACATGTTTTAGTTGGCTAATTGATATGGGAAGTGATCAAGTCCGCAACAAAGTATTTAATTACAGTTGTAAATATTAACCATTTGTACACTATAAAAAGGTGTGTCTTCGGTTACAAGACCTAAACAAGGAATACAATTATGCCAGTCATGTGATTAAAATGATAATGCACTTAACAGACGCTTTATGAGTATTTTTCACTAGCTAAGATTAAAACAAAATCTGTCATGGCTCCTGTCCTTTTGATGCATACTGTATATTTTACGATCGCTACTAATATAATAGACAGAATAATTCATAATAATAATAATCAGTAATAATCTCAGTGACTCCTTTCTTTATACTTACTGGATCTCGGGAACAGGAAAAGATGAAAATATAAAAGCATAAATACGTAAATTGTGACTATTATGAACATCAAATCATACATTCAATAAGAAAATAAGTGTTTCTATGAACTGATCGAACACTTTGGAAAACTGTTTCCCAGGCCTCAATCCCTGGATAATTCCCAAGAACATAACGGGGGTCTTGCTCGGGTGTTTTGCTGGAATAACACTCCGATCATGCTTCCGATCTTGTTTTTAATCGTTTTGGGTATAATATAACTTCTAAGAACAAGTCAGAAGCAACTTCGCACACTTTTCGCAACAGTTATCAACTTTTTCCTACCTGCACGGAATCGGCGGCCATCTTGGTTTTCGCCTGCTTTGAATCAGATCCTACGGGGAGCAGCCTGGAAGTCCAAAAACAACCCTCGCGTTAGGTTTCCCTCTCTTTCGACTCAAACAAGCGTCTGATTCCCGCGGAGAGTCGCTCATCTCGGGCACAAAGGGCTTCCCATGCCGCGTTCACACTTGTTGCTCGCAGTCCCGCAGCGGTCCCGGGGCCAGAGGTGCGTGAACCGGGAGCTCTGATCAAAACTGTCCCAGAGCAGTTGGAAAAAAGAGGCGGTGGTTAAAGTGGAGACGCCCGCCCAGAGCCGCTCTGCCCCGGACACACAGCTGCACATGTGACCCACAAACTTCACAGGACGGGCTTACCTCATCCCGCCGTGGCTTGCAGTCATTCAGAAACGAGGGGGCAGTGTGAAAGAAAACAAACAAAACCAGAAGATGTGCAGTTGTGTTGGGCCCTATTAAAGGTGCAGTGTATAACTTTTCTGACACCTGCTTGTCTCAATGGAGATTTTATTGCATGACCAGAAATGTTCCTGTATGGCATTAAGTAAGCGTACTTCCATGGAGACAAGTAGGAGGCGCCACCAGGCCAAGTTATAAGTGATATCTGTGGAGAGGCGACCCCCCTCAGAGTGAGATTGCAGGTTTTTTAGGTGTTTTGAGCAATAATGACTGAATGTGAGATCATAAGTTTAATATCATACTGTGAAACATTCCAAGAAAAGCAAAACCAGAATCAGAAAAACGTTTATTGCCATTGTCAATAAATAAAAACAAACTAGGAACTTTCTTCGGTGATAAGGTGCAACATGAAACAACAAATTCAATCTCCAATTTTTTAAAAACCCAATATTAATAAGGCATGAATACAAAATTAACTAAATAAGATAAAAAATAAACGTATACTAAATCCTTTGACTGAATATAGACACACAGCTTCAGCACAAAAGTTACATAGTACATCTTTAAAGCCCCACTAGCCTACGAGTCAAAATAGACTCAAAGAAAAGTATGTTTTTATGTTATTTTGTGTGTTTTTATTGCACTGGAAAACTTGCGTCCTTACTGTGAGCGGGCTTGCATCTCCACAAACCTGACTCCTGCTTGTCTCCATGGAAATTGTGGCTATCATCTTCAGTGTTGCAGAAAACGTATTCATCTCCTTGGACATTTTTCAAAAGTATGGTTTTAACTTTCCATTTCCGTGGAATCATGCAGTATGCTGTGTTACCTCCAGACAGTTACATTCTGTTGCTTTGTGTAAGGGACTCTAAAATGGCTTTTCAGTCAAGACCTTTTTGACTTTATAACCGTGGTCACAATCCTTTTCTACTATAATTCATCTTCTAAATATGAATACATTTGTCACTGATGGTATAGTTTGTCTCATACTTCAGGAAGGCATATACTGCTATAATAGTGCAAGACAAATGTAAGGAAATGACAGTTATTTATTATCCATCAAGCAGGTTACATATAGCTTACTATGTGTGTCTATTATGTGCATTTGGAACTATGTCACTCATTTACTGTAAAACCCATTACTTAATGTTTACATTGTGGATAAAGCTTTTGAGAGCACTAAGCCAGCCATGTGAAACAGTAATCAGATTTCTCCACTGTTTACCTGAGAGAATGCTGGACTCACTGGTGAGGAGGGTGAACCACATCTTCAACAGCAGCACAAAGAAACATTTGCATTGGTTATTTGAAAAGTTGGCTTTCAGATTACATAAATATTGAATAAATAATGGGGAGGTTCAGTTATTTGTAGTCTCCAGTTCCTAATGTAAATTATCAGGTCTAACATTTGTGAAGTTAGAAGATTTCACATCCCGTTTATTTATGTTGAAATTGGAAACGCTCGTATTCTGTAAATTACTCTGTACACCGCACAGTATGACGTTACAGCAGCAGAACAACTTGGTCCCGAGAATCAAGTAGTGTCTGCTGACTCAGGCTTTTAGCGACATCTAGTGGTAAAATGTCATATTACATGGATTTATCCACTTCCGTTCACGGTCTACATGACTGCTTCATTGACCTATAAGAAAGGACACCACCTCCATGTGCTTTCACAAGTCTCTGTGGCGCAATCGGTTAGCGCGTTCGGCTGTTAACCGAAAGGTTGGTGGTTCGAGCCCACCCAGGGACGAAGCGTTTTTTCTTTTTCAACAATTTAAGACAACGCACTGTTATGTGATAAATTAGTGTTAGTAGTAGAGGTTTATTCGGTTATTTCACAGCTTAACTAGAATGTATATAACAACCATAATCTACATGCCTTACCCTTTTTAACTTTAAAATGCAGAATTCCAAGAAAAGCACCATGTCAGTATCAACAGAACAGCATATAAGACTCTATACGTTACTCTCTATACAAACAATATACAAACATAGATCATTCCAGAGTTCTACTGTTTTCAGAAAGAATGTTTTATACCTCCTTTTGACGGAAATTTTTAGTTGGTCATCCAACTTGTTCAGAATCAGAATCAGAATCAGAATCAGATTCAGAAAGAGTTTATTGCCATTGTCAATGAACATACGTTATAACCCCTTTAACAGAAATACAGTAACTTTAAAAATAATATATTTCTGGTCTTAATTTTTTTAATATACCTGTTCTTCTAAGGTTGTATTGACTCTCTGTGTTCAAGTAACTTTAGTATTCAGGAAGGGAGCAAGTGATTCTATGCCTTACACATCACTACAGCTGGGCTTGTATGGACAAGATCAAATAATTGTAATATATTTAAGTAAGGTGCGAAGTAGTGTGCATGATTAACAATTCTATCAGCTTTCTTTTGGAGTAAAAACATAAGATTGATTTTAATTTGGTAAGTGCTCCCCCATATTTCCACACAGTAATTTAAGTATTTAAGAAATAAACTATTATACAATAGATTAAGTTAATTTTCACTCAAAACCAATGATTTTGGCTAACTTTAACGCCAATATGCATTTTCCAATTAATATTTTCATCAATATGAATACCTAAGAATTTTATTAGATACTTTTTCAATTTTCATGTTACTCATTTTAATATTGGTTTGGTTGTTCATTTTCCTTGTCCTAAAGATAATGTATTTGATTTTATTCAGGTTGGTTGAAACATTTCTTTATTTATTTTTAGGTCATTTTCTACTGTGTGCATTAATTGTGATAAGTCCTTTCCTGAGTAATAATAATAATCATCTGCAAAAATAATTTGTCCATTGCCTCGACCTCGATAATGTCGTACATTTACATAATAAACAATTAGGGCCCCAACACAGAGCCCTTTTTCATTTCAACATACGGAATCATTTGTATTACAGTGCTTGTTTTTAAATAATTTTGTAAGTTCTCATCCTAGAGTCCACGTCTTAAAAACACATTTATTACATACAGATATAACATCACAGAATACAATAAACAATTAGTGCGATCCAATACATCCTCACATAAGCTAATGTTTAAACTAAGTATTTTTAAAAACATTACAATGTACAGTATTTAGCCTATGTATTTATGATATCACACGCTCAGATGTACGCTCCTGTCTGATGATTATCAGAAGGAATCAATATCCTAAAGGAACATTCTAAATACAGTCATTTATAATATTGACCATGGTCGTAACATTCTACATTAAAACAAACATTTATCTGAAACCCATCGATATTGATATTTTTCCCTTGAAGCACTGAACACCAAACCCCATGAATGCAGGTTTGTTTATGTTATGTTATAGGCAATAGAGCTGAGGTGACACATTTTGGGGTCAGTGTGGTCCTAATTTGTACATTTTCCAATATTACAATTATTACGCCTATACTGTCCACTTTTCATGCTGAGATTATTTGGTTTTAATTCATAAAATATCAATCAACAATTTTTTTTTACCAACTAATATTTAAAATCTTTGTACAGGAAGGCTGTAGCTATCAAAACACATTGGTAATCAGCCCGTTCAAGTTATTATAATAGATGAAGGTTAATAAAAAAATAAAAAAAAAAACCCACACATACGACTTTATTTTTATGGTTTTTTTATTTGTGTATTTTTGGCAATCAAGAAGATGAACACAGTCTGCAACACAAGGACATCAGGTTGTAAAGGCACAATGAGCAGTTGACCCTTTCCACTCTGAGCGGCAAATCTGATACCACAGGACTACACGGGTACAGTTCATTACAACTCTTCAAATCCTGCCTGGACAATGGCATCTCAGTTTAGGCTAAGACTGTAAAACAACATAATAAGCTTTTGTACAAGTGCAAATGAACTACAAAGGCCCAAGCAGAAAAGCATTTCAGAGGGTTTATTATGCAGGTCACCTAGAATTACTTCTGTTCTGAGCACCAACTTCAGCAATTTGGCAAACATAATGCATTTTTAAAGGTCAAGACAGCATATAAATCTAAAAAGTACAATGTGGAGATAGCTTTGGGTGGATGGAAGTCTATGGGTGGAAAATATAATGTGTGTCAAAGGGATATTTTAGGCCCCTGGGAACAGTAAATTGAAAGGAAAAGTCGAAGACACATTCAGCAAACTGTCGGGGGTTTGGACAGAACTCAAACTGCAGAAAGCTTCCGACTTTCTCCATCTGCTAAATTGACTTGATAATAACTTGAAAGTGCATATGACAGGTTGACTACACATATGATTGGCAATTTTGGTTTATAATTTTAAATCCTGGTTGGACATGGCCAGTAGATGCGACATAGCAACCATTTTGTAAACAAGGGCAAATTCCATAAAAACACAAATACACAATAGTTATGATTTGACAAATACAAATACCTTATAACACTTGTATTCATTCATTTTAAAATAATTGTTTAAAATGTCAAAATATTGTGTCAGCTGCATGCAAGTTTTCCTTGCATTTTTTTTTTTTAATGTAATGTCGCTTATTGATGACATAGATAAAGGGTTTACTTCCTGTACTTTTTAAATGTTATGATTTTTTTCCCCTCAGAAACTGCAATTTGACTGATGTAAAACTATTATTATCTCATTAAGCAATGTAACAATTATAAAAACATGAGAACGTGTCATATGCACTTTAACTTGATAAGCCATACCCTTTAACATACTGTAGCTTTAGGACGTTGGGCTCTAACTAGTGCCAAACAGCTTTTATAGCTCAAAATACATTCTGAAATGAGATGTTTGTTTTGGTAGTGTTACATCTAATTGCATTTAAATTGTCTATTTTTGGAGGTGTAGATGACATCACTCTAAATAAAAAGTAGGAGTATTTGCGCGGTAATTTGGCTTGGTTGTTAACACTGGAAAAACCCACCAATCACCTTCATTTTGAACTGGCACAATTTGTTGGCTGCACTCATCTTACGCATCGGAGTTAGTTGCTTGGACCTGGAATCAGTGACTAAACCAGACAAATAAAAAAGCAATTCAAAGGTAGCAATATAGATGACCAAACCCACAAACATAGGCTACTTATTTGACAGTATAAATAGGTTAATATTACACACTACTAAATCCGAAATCAACTGTGTAAACTAGATCAATATTTACAGCAGCAGCAGCAGCAGCATACACACAAATGTACAAGATTAAAAGACGCCCCAGCTCAGTAGAAAATGTACAGTCCTTACAACATTCAGTTTTGTTTTGTTTTTATAAAAAGTGGTCATTCAAGTCGCTGCAGTAGTCAAGGTCACACTCATCTTCAGTACAGAGACAGGCTGGCGTTTAAAGTGTGGCTGTACATGGGACACAAGGTTCAAATAAATTAACTTTAAATGGACTTCTTAAACTTTGCCCAATGAATAAAGGTGAGACAAATATTGCCTACAAGAGCGTAAAGCAGTGTGCAAAATTAGGATAGTGATTTTAGATTTTAAAACATAACAACAAAGTCATTTATCACGTTCCTCCACAAAGTTATAAAAGAATTACAACAGGAACTTTTGGTCTACACATGCATTTCTGATTGAGGGGGAAAATATTGTTAAAGGGTGATGAAAATAATAGAGATAAAATATTCCCTCAATATTGCTCCTACCCTACCAAGAGTTTTTTTTTGCTATCACAGTAATTCTGTGACAATTTGGCATAACTTTTTCATAATTTAGTAACATACAAGATTTTGCTTATTCATCAACAAGACTCTTAAGATGTCTAAAAAGCTCTTTTTTAGCCCGGAGTTTGTTTGCTTTTCATACCTGACAATTTCGACCTATAAACCGGGACGAGGGGGGCCTTTTCACTCTCTCACACCTGCGGTATCGTTCTGAAGAAGTCGAACAGCAGATGGCGATAAAACTTGTGTAAATCAATTGATAAGATGCGAAGGAGACTGTGAGTGAGCAGTCAATGAATGTATGTATGGATGACAAACTTAAATTAACCTCGCTGGACTAAGAATCTTAAGAATTCATTTATTTTTCTGAAGAAATGTTTACTCTTATTTATTTGTTTCAATTTTATTATGCCGAGTAATGATGTAAGTTAAGTTTATTAAGTCTATTAGTTTGTTAGTCGAAATAACCAAACTTATGGAACCGCGTAGCCATTTTAAGCTAGTATTTCCTCTTATTTTGCTGTAAAACAAAATATCAGAGGCTTGGCTAGTTCATTTGCACATTTGCCACTAGATGTCACTCAAACCACGGTAAACCAATGTCCCACACAGCCCATTTAAACCCCCACCATCATCCGGCATATTTTTACATATTAAACAATCCAACCACAAGTAAAACAACAGTACAGAGCCAATGGGAAATGCCTCTTTGCAGCAACATCACACGACAAGAGGCATCTCCAATCCAAGTGAAGCATCCTGGGAACTGTAGTCCACTTTGCAGTCCACTTCGTAGTCCACTTCCTCCTCCCCCCCCCCGAGTTTGGCAAGAAATGTCCCAACACTTGTCCGGTTTCAAAATGGTTCCTTTTGTCGGGGTTACAAATTCCAAAACAACTTACGCATGAGTTCATTTCTTGTCTCTGTTCTTGGGGTAGATTTTCTCGTAGAAGTAGTTTTGGGCTAACAGGTAGAGTTCGCCGTCTTTCTCTCTGACAGCGTGGGCCCGGACAAACTGAAACTGCTCCAGGGCGAATTCGTAAAAGTCGTTTTCCATTTTCCAGATTGAGGACTGCTGTAGTTTAGCCACGGACTCTTTGGTGGGCGGTTTCTTTTCGGTGGTCTTCCTCAGGTGAGACTTTTTACCTGTGGAACATGGAGACAAAGGGGGAGTCAGTTCCAAATTAAAATGCATTCATAACTCCAGTAGAATTGTGTACATTAGTGTGGATAAACATCTGTTGTAGAATTCTTTACATTACAATTATAACAGTCACATTTAAAAAGGATTAAGACAAATTAAATGTTAAGTTCCTGCTTTTTTTAACAGCACATTTGCTTGTGCTGGTTGTTTTATCAAAAGAAAAGTTTTTAAGCAATATTTTTTAAACAAATGTATATCAATTTCCCGTCCCTGAGCGCCACTGTGTGAAACCAGGTGACTAACGCGGTCTCCAAACTCATTGCCTACTGCTGTGCTGATTTAATTTGAGGGCAGACTTTATGAGCGCGCTCGATCGGTCTGTGTGTAATATTCATCCGAGCCATTTACTCTGACCACATCAGAAAGAGACTGCTGTGCACTTTAGTCTAGTCACAGCTCTCTAAGGACCAGCCTCAGAAACAGAGCGGAATCATGTTAAGTGTGAATGAGTCTAGTCTAGAAAAGAATACACATCCAGTGGCAAACAGGTTAAATACTGTACTAGAAATGCAGTTTACATAAATTTATTCAGCAATAGAAAATTACACCAGAAAAACTGAGAATTTAGTTTAATTTATTAATTATTTTTTTCCTTTTTATTTAAAATACGTTTTGTTTTAGAACAGTTTTTTAGTTGAAGGTTTCTTCTTCACGCCAACAGTTTTTGTTTTGTCGTATTTTGTTGTCGTAGAGAGAATGCAGTTTATTGCTGCTGCTTTAATTATAAACCCAATTTATTTAACACAAAATTACCACTATGAATCAACAAGGTTACCAGGTTATCTTTGCAAAGGAGGATTGGTTTATAATTGGAAAGTGATAAAGTACAAGTTCTAAAATAAAATCAATTGTTGCTGATTTTCATGTATTTTAACATAAATATCTCTATATCTACACATCAAAAAAGAGCATTTTGAGCGTTCTTTCTCCTGGCGTTTTAACAAGGAATACAAAAGTTGCTTAATGGAGTGTGACCTATACAGAAAATCCTGCTCCTTTCATACAGAGCACGTTTGATTTCAGCGCACCTGTTCTGTAGAGGTCTGTGGCTCCTCTGAAGAAGCGTGGCAGAGCGGCCTCCAGCATCATGACAAAGTCCTCCAACTCCTCGGTTACGCCCACCAGCAGGTATTCGTTCACCAGCGTGGCTTTGGCCTGCTCCAGAGCCCACTGACTGCCCACGTTCCTGAGCACAGCACCAGTCACAAGCATGAGACTAAAAGCATGTGTTTTAAGGTCATTGTTAATGAGAATAAGTGTAATACACCAGATGTTCTTGTAGAAGCTCTAATTTCACCTGATCAAACTGTCTTCAGTGCAAAGTAAATCTTGCAAATACAGCTATTGTTTTCAGTCTTATTTAAACTACATTACTTTGAATAAGTATAGTAGTTCCTTTTATTTCAGCTCAAGACCGTTGCTGTACTGGTCCAGAGTATGAAGCTCAAAAATATTGAGAGTAATGTTGTGCCGGGGGTTCCTGTTCCTTACGGTTGAGTCTTTTGGAGGGAGTGGAAAATCCCTGGGTATAATCTGTGTTTACGACGTGGAAAGAGCTAATCAAAATGTACAAACTAAGCAAAGATGTTAAAATATTAAACTGGTTGGCCTGTGACCAAAACTTTACACCAAATATTACATACCTGAAATTCAAGGTCTGAATTACAAAAGGTATAAAAATGTTCTACCAGGCTGTAGAAGAAAATAAAATGAAATGCTTTGATATGTTGAAAGAATCTTTTGATTTGGAGAAACAGGACTTTTATAGATATTTACAAATAAGGAGTTATTATTATCAAGAAATTAAACAAAGCAATGATATTATGACATTATAACAGTCTAATTGAAATCTTTATCAAGGCTTATAAATCAGAACTCACAAGGGGAATAACATCCAAATTATAGGACCATTTCTGGACAATCATTCTATTTTTGAAAGTAGTTTTATTTTGACAGCTGAGGGATGTAAAAGTATGTGTACATCTCAATGGAGGACCACAAAACCACATGTTTGGAAGGAATTCTGTTGGAAAAATGTATCGCATTTCTTTGTAACAACATTAAAGTGCTCATTATTCGCAGGGATCTGCTAACTGCTCGAGAAACTGTGGTTGTCAAGAGGCTCATCGTTTTTTGGGACTGCCCTGTTATTCACAAGTATTGGAGTGAAATCAATGAGGCGCTGCAGAGTATCTTCGACACAGATATTCAATTTGATTTTAAAACAATGTACCTCAGATTTGGATGGAGATGATTAATGGATACTTATGGAGTGTGCGTTTGGCTGCAGCAAAATGGATGACGGGGACTGAGCCGATTGTGAAGGACTGGACTGAGATAGCAATGGAAATTAATAAAATGGAAAAATAACCTTTACTTTGAACTTAAACATGGATACATTTAACAATCACTGGGACAGATGGGACAGATGTACTGGGGACATGTGCCAAAGTGACATTTGATTTCTTATTTCCATTTGATTTATTTGTTATTTGTTTCTTTTTCTGTTTGTGCTTGTTCTATTTGTTCACTTTGTTTTATTTATATAAAAAAATCTAAAGCGAATGTCAGGATTATTCGGTTAATAGTTAATCGTGATAAATTATTATAATAGACAATTTTAGAAGCAAAATTAAAAAGTAAATAATAGGTTATCCTGTTGGCATAATACAGCAGTTAGTACCAATGCACATTAGCTAAAATCAGCTCACTCTGCACATTACATCCATTAACGTGCAATGTACCTTTTCAAATAAATAATAAATTCAATAATTTTGCTTTATTTAAATCACTTTGACCCATATACGTCAAAGCCTCCTGCCATGGACACAGTGAATGGATACCTCTGAACCATACTTTTGGCGGCAGGGAAGAAGTACGTTACAAAGAAATGGATGACACAAACTGAACCAACAATGAATGGGAACAAATTACATTCGGGCTCAATTTCGGGATAACCTTTGGACAAAATGGGACTTAAATGTTGTAAAAGTTATAACGTGAGCTTTTCTTCTTTTGATGTCTTATGCCATTATTGCCTGTTTAGTTTCTCTCTTTGTTCTGTGTTTTATGTCCTGTTGTTTAAATTTAAAAACTGATTTGCAGAGGACATTCTATTATGTATATAATTACAGCCTTTGTGATTTTCATACGATTTTGATCCATTTTACAGCCCTAACAAAAAACCAAGGCCAGTTACGTCGCCCGGATTGGCGTTACCGGGGCCCCACCCTGGAGCCAGGCCTGGCGTGGGTGCTCGACGGCGAGCGCCTGGTGGCCTGGTGGCCGGGTCTTTCCCCACGGGGCCCGGCCGGGTGCAACCCAAACGAGTGACGTGGGGCCGTCCTCCCGTGGACCCACCACCTGCAGGAGGATCCGTAAGGGGCTGGTGCAGAGGGATCTGGGCGGCAGTCGACGGCAGGGGCCTCGACGACCGGATCCCCGGACGCAGAGACTAACTCTGGGGACATGGAACGTCACCTCGCTGGGGGGGAAAGAAGCCTGAGCTTGTGCGGGAGGTTGAACGTTCCGCTAGATATAGTCGGCCTCACCTCCACGCCACAGTTTGGGCACTGGAACCCATCCTCTTGAGAGGGGCTGGACGCTCCACTTCTCTGGTGTTGCCGGGGAGAGGCGGCGGGCTGGCGTGGGCTTGGCTATTGCCCCACAGCTCAGCGCCATGTGTTGGAGTTTACCCAGTGAACGAGAGGGTCGCGTCCCTACGCCTTCGGGTTGGGGACAGGTCTCTCACTGTGGTGTCGGCCTACGGCCGAACAACGGTGCTGAGTACCGGCCTCTTGGAGTCCCTGGGAGGGGTACTGGACAGTGCACCGACCGGGGACTCCGTTGTTCTACTGGGGACTTCAACGCCACGTGGGCAACGACAGTGACACCTGGAGAGGGGTGATTGGGAAGAACGGCCCCCCGATCTGAACCCGAGCGGTGTTCAGTTATTGGACTTCTGTGCTAGTCACGGACTGTCCATAACGAACACCATGTTCAAGCACAAGGGTGTCCACCAGTGCACGTGGCACCAGGACACCCTTGGCCGAGGTCAAGATCGACTTTGTTGTCGTGTCATCTGACCTCGGCCGCGGTGTCTTGGACACTCGGGTAAAGAGAGGGGCGGAGCTGTCAACCGACTACCACCTGGTGGTGAGTTGGATCCGCTGGCGGTGGAGGAAGCCGGACAGACTGGCAGGCCCAAGCGTATAGTGAGGGTCTGTTGGGAACGGTCTTGCGGAGCCCGCTGTCAGCGGTGTCTTCAATCACACTCCGGGAGAGCCCCCAAATCCCGGGGAGGCTGGGGACATTGAGTCCGAGTGGACCATGTTTCTCGACCTCCATTGTCAATGCGGCTGCTCGGAGCTGTGGTCGCAAGGTCTTCAGGTGCCTGTCGCGGCGGCAACCCCCGAACCCGGTGGTGGACACCGGAAGTAAGGGATGCGTCAGGCGGAAGAAGGAGGCCTATCGGCTCTTGGCTTGTGGGACCCCCTAAAGAGGCATCTTTTCTAGTAGGTCGAGTAATCGTTGGTAATCAGCGTGAGCAACAGAAGCGAGTGACCGCAGGCTCGTGCTGATTAGACGATGACGAACATAAGAAACCGGCTTGATATTCTGTAATAAAGCAAGGCCAACTGGAGAGAGGACATCTCCACGCTGTCACCTAAAAGATTGCAAACATGTCTGGCGCAATCAGAACCGGCATCTTGTCGCGCCATTCAACTCATAATGAGGGGAAGCAAGATGTTCCAACCACCAACTAACCGTTATACGGGGGTAGCGTGTGGGTGAGGTTAGGCGTGGAGCCTCGCACATTGAAACTCCGCATCTATATTTCAAGCTGTCCATGGGAGATCATTGTCAGCAATTAAAAGCACTCAGGTTATGGGCTGAAAGCGTCTGGAACGGTCGTCCCGTGGCCAGTTATTTATCGATCTATGAGAATACCTATCTGCGTCGGCTCAAATTCTCGCGAACTCATCTCCATCAACTCAAGGTACAGGCCGATAATATACCTCCCCATGAGATTGCACTCATCCACACATCACATCTCATACCTCAGCTCATGCTAGAGCGAGTCTAAGTTTTATGGCAAGCGAACATTCCTCGTGCGGCATAGTGCTCGTGTAATAGGCGTAGTGAGTAGCGTCCTCGCTAAACCCGAGTGGGTGCAATCAAGCTCGCCCTAATAGTGCATTACTGATCTCTTGACCCAGAGACTGTCATTAGTGTTGCCTGCCAGCAAGCTCGTGGCAAAGCGCATCAGCAGTCGTAGAGTCGATACCGGCGAAAACACCAAAGAGATCTCGGGAGGGCTAATGCATGAGGCGGTGCCTAGGCGTCCTGGCCTGTGGCTCCAATGGGGCGAGTGGCAGACACCTCTCTGGTGTGAGTAAGTTTTGTGAAAGGCCAGAACTGGTGACGTATAGGGGTCCCTCTGGTTCAGAAGGGGACCGGAGGGATCTGTGCTCTCCAAATACTTATAGAGGTGGATTTCACACTTCCTCCCGTCCCCTGGGACGTTATGTCCAGGTCTTAATTTGTCCGATGATAGCGATAGGAGAACCTTCCGACCCGCATAATGGAAAATCGAACGCTCAGAATACTATATATAATCAATGGATTGTCGTGGCAACTGGTTCGATCCTGAACACGACCGAGAGCTAACAACTTGATACTCTCCATATGGAGTAAGCGTCGAAGTCCCGTGGTTTCATGAGAGAGTTATTGCCCAACCAGTCCACATGTGCTTTGTGGATCTGGAGAAGGCTTTCGACCGTGTCCACGGTTGCCCTTTGGGGTGCTGCGGGAGTACGGGGTCCGGGGCCCTTTCTCAGGGCTGTCCGGTCCCTGTATGACCGGAGCAGGAGCTGTGTTCGCATTGCCGGCAGTAAGTCAGATCTGTTTCCAGTGCGTGTTGGACTCCGCCAGGGCTGCCCTTTGTCACCGGTTCTGTTTATTGTTTTTATGGACAGAATTTCTAGGCGCAGTCAGGGGCGGAGGGGGTCCGGTTTGGAGAGCACAGGATCTCATCTCTGCTGTTTGCAGATGATGTTGTCCTGATGGCTCCATCAAACCTGGACCTGCAACATGCACTGGGACGGTTTGCAGCCGAGTGTGAAGCAGCTGGGATGAGAATCAGCACCTCCAAATCTGAGGCTATGGTTCTCGACCGGAAAAAGGTGGCTTGCCCTCTCCAGGTGGATGGGGAGTCCTGCCCCAAGTGGAGGAGTTTAAGTATCTCGGGATCTTGTTCACGAGTGAGGGAAGGATGGAGCGTGAGATTGACAGGCGGATCGGTGCAGCTCTGATGCGGTCACTGCATCGGACCGTTGTGGTGAAGAAGGAGCTGAGTCGAAAGACAAAGCTCTCGATTTACCGGTCAATCTACGTTCCTACCCTCACCTATGGTCATGAGCTTTGGGTAGTGACCGAAAGGACAAGATCGCGGATACAAGCGGTCGAAATGAGTTTCCTCCGCAGGTGGCTGGGCGCTCCCTTAGAGATAGGGTGAGGAGCTCAGTCACAAGAGGAGCTCGGAGTAGAGCCGCTGCTCCTCCACGTCGAGAGGAGCCAGCTGAGGGCTCGGGCATCTGTTCCGGATGCCTCCTGGACGCCTCCCTAGGGAGGTGTTCGGGCATGTCCACCGGGAGGAGGCCCGGGGAAGACCAGGACACGCTGGAGGGACTATGTCTCTCGGCTGGCCTGGGAACCTCGGCATCCCCCGGAGGAGTTGGAGGAAGTGTCTGGGGAAAAGGAAGTCTGGGAGTCCCTGCTTAGACTGCTGCCCCCGCGACCCGGCCCCGGATAAAGCGGAAGAAGATGGATGGATGGTGGATTACAGCCCTAACATATGGTTTTCAAAATGATTGAAAAGTTGTTCTTATTATTTACATATGTGGCTCAATGGAACTAGACTCCTTCTTCTTATTCGTTGTTGTCATCATTTTGTCCTTTTCTACTTTTTCTCTGCTTGTTATTTTGCTTATTGTATGAAGTGTGACCTTCAAAAGGTATGGCAGATATTTGAAATGGCTGTATCCTTTTTGAACACATCTCTAAAAGCATGCCTCAACCCAACCCTGGCCGTCTATCTGCAGGAGAAATCACATTTTTATAGTCCATAACAGAGTCTTGGAGCAGCTCCAAACACAGCATTAAGGCGAACAGTCAGAATACAGCTTTAGAGAGAGAAATCTGGGGATGTCAGACTATTTCAACCCTGTCTATAATAAAGGAGTTTCATCTCTTTTATTCACAAGTCGAAGAAGGCTGTTTGCTATACAGACGGGCAGATAAGGGCTGAGAACCGTGCAGATGGAAATGCACTGAGGCCTGAAATGATGCAACAGGAACGAGACAGGGTGATTTTAATAAAGCACAACACACCGCCTCTCCTGTCCTGTGTCTGTCCAATGTTTACGAAGCTATTTTTATGTCCTGGAGTAGATATAGAGACTGAATTTATGGAAAAATTGTTAACTTCCCAACAAGATTTTCTATGAACAAACCAGACATTGCAACTACTGCAAGTATTGGGGATGTCAAGATTATTCAGTTCATCAATAATTGTGATAATTCAGGTCGCAGTATAATTGTGAGAATTTAAAATAATTTCATGACCATTTTTTTTTTGTATCTTGATAACGATATTCAGACAATATCACTGTACCTCAATCAGACAGAAATGTGTTAAAACTTCTTTAAACATATTCAAAAGAATGCAAAATGTTTCTCAAATTAATCACAAAAGTGCAGAAATATCATCACATACACCTATTGTTGAATACATCAAATATTTGTATTTTTAATCTACTCTTTTCGCTGCATTTTTTTTTTTTTTTTAACTATAAATGATATACTCGATATTCAAATGTTGCCGTATGATTTAGTTTATGTTTTTTTGTCTCTTTTTTGGAAATACCAGAGTTTGGGTATTATTTCACGTTTTGTTTGATACGTTAACTCGTGTATATATCAGTTTTAAATAGTCTTTACGGCCAAACTTTTACCCATCACTCAACTTGTAGTTCCTCCAAATACTTTACTCTTACTTCAGTAATTATTTAGGTTCATATTTTTACTACTTGAGTAATTTCCTTTTAAAGTAACCTTCTTCTTACTTGAACGGACATTTTGGCAACAACAACAGACCAAAAACGTGTACTATCAGTGGTCAGACTTGAGTATACTGACCAGCACTCCGAATAATGTCCGCAGAAAAACGGAATCTGCAGCCACAGTTTCTCCGGAGCACAATCCGATCCACCGGCCGAGACGCATTCATCAAAAGTCTGAAATATAATAGGTGGTATGGAGACTGAATTAATTACACTGATCATACACAATAGCTGCAGATAGAATTGTATCGATTGGAAAACAGATCTCGTCACCTTCTTGTCTCCTTGCTTCCTCCTCCTCAGCCCCGGTCGGTAGTCATCGCCGAAGCGCAGGAAGTAGTAGTACGACACCAGGCGTTCTATGGGGTCCCGGATCACGTTGATGTAAATGGGTTTTCTTTTGACTCCATACCTGAAAATAATAATATAAATATGTTTAAAGAAGATGTATTATGCTTTTTCCCCCCTCGAATTTCATCTGTCAATTTAGCAAAATATGTCTCCTTTAATATATTTTACATTCTGTGCTACAGTATTGGCTAAACCGAGTATGAAACGTTGTATAAATAATGGCCTTTAGAGGTATTCTTTTTAGTTATGTAGTAAATGAGAATGTATTTCTATAAAAGGGAAGAATACACAGAGGAGGAGAATGAGCCAAGTAAGGTAAGATAGATAGTGGAGTGAATAATGAACAAAGGAACGTGGGAGTTAAGATATAAATCAAATTGAGCTAAGGAGCAGAACGGAAAGGTCAATGGGAAAAGTGCAAAGGAATCAAGTAGAACTATACAATTAATCCAATTAGAATCCGACCTATAATGAGTCATGACTAATTGTCAGTGGTCAGCTTGGACGTTTAAATTGAGCGGCCCGCAGCCAATCCACTGACAGTAACAGCCACAATCCCACAGTTTGGCATTACACTTTGCTTGTTAAAATAAGCAGATGACGCTACCAGGTCAAGTTACAAGTCAGATCTGTGGAGAGACAAGCTCGCTCGCAGTAAGAATGCAAGTTTTTTTCAAGGTTTATACAGATCGATAGCAGTCTGGTCACCGTTTCATTTAACCCGACTTCAGATGGCCGTGATCGACAGGTGGATTAGCCAATCAGAGATAAGCGTGGGCCGTCCTCCTCAAAGCAAAAATGGCTCCTTATACGGTTGTGTTTGACTCGAGGCGTGACAGAGGGCGTGGTGACCAGACTCACTCTCCGTAAAGAACAAAAAGTGTGTATTCTGGATCCTGGAGTCTGATTGCCGTATGTACGCTTATTTGAAGATTTATGTCCAATTTCTAATAGTAAACTCATTTGTTTTAAGACCTGAAGCGTCATTTGGTCCCTGCTGGGAGTCTGGCAGAATGAATATGTCTTACTTGGTGAAGTCAATGAAGGACACATGGCCGTGGTAGAAGGCTGGTTTCATCTCTCTCCACTCGGTCACATTCCTCACAAACCGTGTCTGAAATACACAAAACAGTGATGTGACAGGATGTTCAAGACAAGACCATACAAGACAAGATATTGGCTCTTTAGAACAAGACAACACGAGATTTTGGATATAATTAAAAATATGTTTTCTATTTATTATGTTCCATTGAATATAAGGTGTGTTTTGGTTTGAGCACAGAACTGTAATGCTACTTCCAAATAATATTAGCAAAGTAGAAGCACAAAGTAATGTTCCAAGTAATGACTTGTATAAGCACTGCTTATGTAAGAGTAATTGTCTGGAGGTAAACATTTATTTATAATTGTAAGTTACTGGCAGCTGAGAAAAACGCATGATAAAAAATGTATGACACAAACTGTGCCGAAGATTAATGATTGGATTTTTATTTTGAATTTTACCTAATTTGTTTCTCTATGGTGTTGTATCGTTTTGAATTTTGAAAATGAATAAATAAATAATTAAATATATGTTAGTAGAAGTTATCAATATCACAAAATCCTTCTCCAGAAGAACAAAAGTTTTGTTGCATTTTGTTCTTTTTTGATCTTGTGGCATCACCTTTTTGACTTATTCTATTCACACAGCATATGCATTTTCATCTCTGGCATTAATATGATTTTATTAAACAAGGAGAGACAATAAGTAAACTTAGATTTGAGAACACTATGGCGGTGAGCCGGCCAACACTAAATGTCAAGCCTCACAATTTTAAATTAGCTTTGGTAAATATTACAGACGTGTATATAAACCTATGATTTCTGTAGTAGAATGTGTCAAATAGAAATAATTTATGGCAATTCTTTCTGACCAACCACATGTGAAATTTTGTCTGGGATGATACCAGACAGTGAGTAAAAAAGTAGGGGTAGGTAATGTTTACAAAAATGTATATCTCAATACTTTTTTGAGTAAAATATACTAAAGAAATGTGTCAAAACTTGTCAACATATTATTATCAGACGAGTGTGAAATGTCAGTAAAATTAACCACAAAAGTGCAGAAATACAAACCCTTGTTGGAAAGTTTAAAACTTAAAATTTTTCATTTTTATCAGTTTTTTTTTTCACTATAAACAATATATCCAATATTCAGATTTTGCATATCTTCAAAACAACATGTCTTGTCTAGTAAAAAGTGCACATGAAGTTATGTAAAGTGCTGTTACTTTTCTGTTTGTCTCCTTGGAGATTGCTTTGCCTCGATTGTTCCGCAGTATGGCATTTACCTTACAGTATCTGTCTTGCATTTATTCAATTTCAGGTGTTTATATTGCTCTATAATACCTTAAAAAACATGCGCTGGGTCTCCTGTCCACAGATCTAACTTGTAACTTGGCCTGGTGGTGTCTCCAAGGAACTTTATCTGTTTTTTTGTCCTTTATATATGTTATTTATACAGTATAAAACAAAATAAAAAAGGCGAAAATAAAAGGAGCAGCCCTTCGAGAGTCAGTTTGGCATATTTCCCCTTTTGTATCTGTTCCATTTGTCCCTTTTCACATTCTTCACATTCTACATACATATAGTACATTCCACAGGTATCCATCAATCATTTCCATTGCTGGAGTTTTACATCCGAGGTACATTCTTTTAAAGTCAAATGGAATGTCAGTATCATAAGACATTCAGCAGTGCCGCATTAATCTAAGTCCAGTATTTATGAATAATCAGGCAGTGTCAACATACATACCATACTGTGGAGGATTCTAGGCAAAGAAATAAGATCTACAACATGGAGACAAACCGATGGCAGCTTCCCCACCACAAAGGTGACGAAGTACACCTTAAAGAAGCCTTGCGGTGTTACCTGGTCCTGTATGGACATGACAGGGTTGTTCTTGGAGGTGTTGATGTGCAGGACGTGGTAGTGGTTCTTCCCGCACAGGTCGTAGGCGATGTTGGTGAAGGAGGTGCTGGCCGTCTTCGGGACCCTGTTGTAGACGATGACCAGGTCCTCGTCCGAATCCGACTGGGTCCAGCTCTGCTCCCTCACGCCCCAGTCCTGACTCTGCCTCTGCTCCAGCTCTCGCACCTCGTGTCTCGCCATGGCGCGCTCTGAACAAAACACAACGTGTAGAGGAAGATGTCATTAGTATTGGCAATAAAAATAAATGAATCAATGGCAATCACAATTTTATTTTGTCTTTTGTCAAAAACGAATACAACGGCTTTCACAATTATTTTCTTGAACATAAACAAGATAATAATTGCCAATTAAAACAACTTTTACTGACAGAGGATTGGCTGTAGTAGACCTTTTGATTAGAATGTGATTAATTGATTAGAATGTGATTAATTGCACCGCATCAGTTTTTTAATTGCATTTTATGTGGCAATAGGCTTTCTTAGATAGAAGTATGGTTGTTTATATACTAAACATAGTGATAATGATGATATAAAGGCATAAATTGGACACATTCGGACCTTTTTGGAATAGGTTTTGAATTTTGTTTTAACTTCTTGCATTACATTGTAAAAGCAGCTATTTGTGAAAAAAATGTACCAAATGAAATTGCCAGTACATTTTAAAAGGTATATTTTGACCAATCAGCGTAGTCGCCAGATGAGAACCATGCGTGTGACTATCCCAGACAGCTGTTTCTCTGTCATGGTTCAACACCAGAAACAGGCCCTTTAAAAGCATTCATTCAAGCATACGATGTTCCGCAGGTAACGTAAAGGACTTAAGTGAGCGAGGAGGAGTCAAGAAAACAAGGACTGAAGGACAGAAGGAGAAAGAAAGAATGGAAAGTGGTAATATGAGCGCTTTGAACGAAGAGAAAGAAAAGATGAGGGGGCGGAGAAAGTATGATGGAAATGCTCTTGGTAATCGGGTAGAGAGCGGAGCAATCTTTTTGATTTTGCACAGTCTATGTAAATTAAAGGTAATTTAGGCTTCATTTTCTTACTTCGTGTTGTGGTGAGGTACATTTGAGCAATTTGCATATCTCCAAAACAACTATTTGAATGTATTAAAAAAAAAGAGAAATATATTGTGTGTAACTTTACTACTATAACACTCGAAAGTACACACATAGGAGCAACATGCTGTCATTTAGAAAAAACAGGTGGGCCACTGCACTAATTTCCCTTTCTACTCTCTGCACTTTTCCCATTTTAGTATTGAAGCCGTTGTTATACATTGAATAACAGCCTCCAATGCCCTTAACATGTCTTACTCGTTGTAGATTGACTTAATTAAAACTGGATTTCCTTCTGGAGGGTACCCGCAGACAGCTGGAGACGAGTTAATCTTTCCCTGAGCAGCTCATTTCACACTACCCTAATCTGAGCCAAGTAGGACTTTTGAGAATATATTTGAGGCGCAATTTTCTTCCGTCAGTGTAAAACTTAGAAAAATATAATGAAACTAGCAACACAGCAAGTCATACTGTAAGTAACGTAGAGTAGAAATGTTTTTGCTTTGCCTGGAATGTTGCACAGTATGGCATTAAAATGTAAGGCAGATGAGTTCAATGTCATGCTGTGAAACATTCCAGGCAAAGAAATAACATCTCCATTCTGTGTATAACATCTTTATTTCATGATTTTGATGTCATTTATCTGCTCTCCTCACCAGTAAAATGTAAAAGACTGTGTTTAGAGTCACTAGATTCTTACCACACAAGTTCACGCAAATCTCAATTCAACGCTTATTATCATCAGGGGGCTGGCTTAGGAATCTCTCAAATCTTCAAAAAGATGAACTATAAAATTCCTAACTAAAGCCATTTTAAGTTGACTGACACTCGGCTGTTTTTTTTTTTCCATTTAAGCCTGCGTTTACTTCTGATTTATATACGTTTAATGAAGACGGCACAGGGAGGTTGGTGGAATACGTCAGTTTGGTCGCAGCGTGCAGCCAGGACGAGGCCTGGCGCTGAATAGAACCAGCACAATAGACTGAGCACCGGCCCCTTGTCCCGCCCAGGCCTCCTCATAGCACCTAATACCCGTGGGAGCCCCTACCTACACTCACGCACACACCAGCACTGTTGCATTATGGGTCACCTCAAGAGTAAATAAAGATGTTAGCGGGACTTTGAGCGGCAGAAACTTGAGCATAATAAGGAGTCGACGATACAAGGGTAAAAGGAAGACGAGGAATGCACAGAAAATCCGTTGAGTCTATCAGCAAAGTGAAGTACAAGACGCGACAGGGTGTGTGTGCGAGCTCGCGTCTCCTGAGGACAGCTGATCTGAGTTGTCCTCCAGCTCTGGCTCTGTGGACATTGTCTCTCAAGGGCTTCTCGCCGGGACAGAAGGAGCAGCTGTTGCGCTTCCTGCTGTAAGACTCCGGCCTCCCTCAGAGCAGTCTCCACGCCGACCGCAGCTGCCAACTCACTCAGGCGCTCAGTCTTTAACATGCATTTAATATAACAACAAGTGAAGGAAGGAACATCTTGATTTCAAAAAGAGTGTCCAAATGACTACCTTTGAAACATTATCTACCAAGGACGAAAGCGGGATTACAATGTCCTGACTGCACTCTCTACCGATGCGCGTGATCAATGTGTATACAGACCGTTTCAAATCAGGCTGATTTGTAAAGGCCGGTACCAAATAGAATACTGGCGCAAATGCATTTTCAAAGGAGAACTTAGCATCAGCCACCAAACATCCCGAACGATGAACTGACCGCATGTGGTGGAGTCCTATCAGAGCCTGTGTGTCGCTGCACTTAGAGTTACCACTTAAAGTTTACTGACATAGCAATTAGCAACCAAATGAGTATAAATGCTAACGAGGTAATACAGCTCAGAATCAAACGCCAAAATAAGGTCGATATTAGATAAATCCAGCGCGTTTGTGTGCCAGCATGCTATATATAGAGACACAAAAGCCAAAACAATAGGCCTATAAAAAAGTAAAACGAGCCGTAGAACTGCTGGTAAAAACGTTTATCACACTATAGTGCCCAGAATGCTTTTAAATGAATGCCGGATCAAGAATTTAGCATCTTAAAATCTCATCCACATCATGCTAACTGAACATTCTATGAGGTGTGAGGACACAATCCAGAGCTCTATAAAGATTACTTGAATCTAATGTTCGGCTGGACAAATTGCACCAAAAACATTGCGGGCGACAACAATTTGATCATTACATTCTTGTTATTTCATCAAACACCACAATCTTACTTTTAGAACTTTGAGAAAACGGCGCTTTGTAGACCATAGAATGCTTTCTGTGTGTGTGTTTGTTACATTTGCCAAACGTCAAAATTCATATTTTTATTTTGCTGCCTGAATGCGACAGCATGGTCATAACACTACTGGGCTGGATTCACGATTATTCTAAACACGTTACGCCTGGAAGGGTCAATGGGAAAAATAAAAGTTGCACACTATTTGTCCACTAAAGAAATGTAAGGAAAGAACATGAAATGCCAGCTTCTAAAGGATCTGGACACGATGGTCCTGGTCTTAAAATGTAAAGTCAAACAACCTTAGTCACTGCTGTTGCTGTAGTCCACTACAACACTAGCAAATTTTAATAGTAGATTAGTAGTACATTAGGGGCTGTAGGCTGTAATGAAATAAAATACAGTACTACAGATATATTTTAAAAACAGCTCTTGTGGTGAAAAATAGACCACTGCCTTCTGGATAATGTTTTTTAGCTTTACTGTGACAGTAAACTCTGCACAGCTCATCGCTGTGAATAATTAGGATGCTCGAAATGCAAGTGAGAAATAAATGTAGACCACTGCACACAAACTGTTCTGTTTTTTACATTTTCAAGACAGAAAAAAATCAGATGCAGCATCTTTAAATGATGCAGTATCATTATTAACTGTTTAGCTGTTCTATAGGCCCATCTGTTTGGTCTTGGGGGGATATTTTTTTTCCATTTATACATTTATGCATTGTACGTTTTGGAAAATATCGAATCCAACCACAACATTTAACTTTATACATGAGATTAAGCTTCACCATTTCTAAATGGTAACATTTCCCACTGTGTACCATCTCGTCGTTCACAGTTGGAGCAGTAGCCTGAATGCCTGTACTGTGTGAGAGTTCACACTTCCAGCTCAGCCATGTGTCGGGTGCTAGGCCTGACACACCGGTCCAGTCTTACAGCTGTCCACCGTATTTTCCACAGGCAGCGCGACATTCAGGAGGGACGCGAGCGACGTGACAATAGACATAAATACAAAGTGCCTGTGTGTGAACGGAGCCGACAGGTGCATGGAGACACCTTCACTGTGAGGACGGCAATAGGTCACTGTGGAGATTGGAAATGATGAGAGGAAAAATCTGAGTCGTACAATAGGGAGCAGAAAAGAATGTGAATTATTTAGATATTATCAATCTTTCTCCTTTAATCCTGTATTTTTTTTTTGCAAGAAATCCTTTGAAATTACATAATTTTAGCAAGAAAGAGTGCACGCAAGTCAATGACTTGTAGAGAATATTGGCTGAGTTCGATTCAAAAGTGTCTCCCCTGACTTCAGTGAACCGCACTGTTCCGCTTAAGGGATCCAAAGTGGACCCTGCATTGGAGAAAAATGATACCCCTCTTTTTACTACTATGAAAAATGGACACTTATCCCATACTTAAGTCAAATTATTGAAACCATAAAAATGAATGTTTTGCCCAGATTTCTCTATCTGTTCCAGACTCTTCCTATTTCCATCCCCAACCGGCTGTTTGACGAGTGGGATAAAACAATCTCAAGATTTCTATGGCAGGGCAAAAAAAAACACGTATCTGGTTCCAAACGTTACAATTATCAAAAGTAAAAGGAGGTGGGGGTTTATCGTGTCTGAAAAAGGACTTTATTTCAGCTCAAATCAGAGCTTTGCTGTACAGAATATGAAGCTCAATGGGAAAATGTTGAGAGTAATATTGTGTCGTGGGTTCCTGTGCAGGCCTCACTGTGCTTACAACATGAAAGGAGCTAATCAAAACCCATAACCTAAACAAAGATGTTAACATCTTGAACTAAAGGCTTATGACCAAAGTTTTGCCCCTAATAGCACAGATTTGAGATCTAAAGTCTAACAAAAGGTATGAGTTTTTCACCAGATTGTAAAAGAAAATCGCATGAAAAGTTAAAATGTTGAAAGAATATTTACAAATAAGGAGTCGTTATAACCAAGAAATTACACAAAGCAATGACCACCGTAATCCTTTGACCGAAATATTTGATAAATCTTATAAATCGGAGCTTTCAAGGGGAATAATATATAAATTATATAAATGTATTGGGGCCGCCACTCTACTAATCACATTAGAAATAAATAGGAAAGAGAGGGTCATTTTAATTTGACTGAAGAAGAATGGGAAAATATGTAATTCTCTGTGGAGAACCACAAAATTGTATGTTTGGAGAGAATTCTGTTGGAAAAATGTATCAATATCACATTTTTTCATAACACCATGTCAAAGTGGTCAAATAATTAACAAAGTGGTCTGCTCGCCTCAGCTCCAGGCACACTTTGAGCAAGATGATTGTCAAGAAAGAAAGCAGGGAAAAAAACATCTCATCAAACACTGACGTGATCTTGTGACATACAACTGTATTTCCCGTGATGCTAACTTTATTTGTTGAACCGCCAGAGTGAGCAAAATTAAGTTACCATCAGCTGCTTTCTTATTTATCGACTCACACTACGGTATTCACACTAATAATAATAATAATACTTCCGACATTATCCAAGCCCAACACATTTCCTAAGAGACACAAGTCACGGGAACGTCATTTGGACAGATGTGCAGTTTTGTGTGTGTTGAGCAAGTGTTATAGAAGGGCTCCTACTAAGGGCACTCACCCAAAAATAACTTCTACACTCCATGTACTGTATATAATCAAGATACACCAGAAAGAAGGCACAAAGAATAATCTGATGTTGCGTTCTGACTCTGTTTACAGGACAAACCTCACTAAACCGTACACACACGCGACACAAAAGAGCAGGTGACAAAGTAAAAAATGATTTACTTTGCGTTCTACATTTGTAAATTATGCCCCCACACATTTGGAGGTGGTCAACAGGGCATATTATCATAGTTTAACACAGTGTTATGGCAGCAACTCCGTGCAACAATCTGCTCTTTAACTCACTTCAGTTTCCCTGTGATGCACTGTAACCTCTTCATCAGTTTACTCACGCTCAGATGAAGCCACTCCCAACTCTATGGGACGGGAAATATGGATTTGTCCCGCTGTCTTTTGGTCCTTATGCGTCAAGTTCAAACACGAGCTGTTTTACATCCAGCCTGTAACTCCTGCCAAGTTCAGCCCGGAGTTGTCAATTTCTCTTATTTTGCCAAAAGTACATCACAGTATAAAAATATTAAAAAAGCGATACACGTGCGCTGAACGTCACACAGCATCGCAGATGTAGTCTTATCTGAGTTTATCCATCAAGCATATAGTTTACTGCAGAAACAATGCAATAAAGTAAAAAAAATACCAGTTTATTTCAATATTAATTGCGTAGTTTTATGATGTGTTTAACCTATCTTATCTCTGTTAGAATAAATCTAGTTTTGCTCAGGGCAAAACCAGCAACCGATGAGCCTGATTCTCTGATCCTGACCATCCAGCAGGGGGTGCTAATCCACCTCTGCCCCCCTAGTTCCCATGGTTATGAAGAGAGATGAAAACGCGGTGTAGAGACTTTAGCTTTGTCTCACAGCAACACACATTTGTAATTACTAAACATCTTTTTGTGAATTGGCGTCATCATTCTATAATCTGGATAATCTGGTGGTCGAGTGGTTAAAGTGGCAGCACACGCGCCAGGCTCCGCAGCGTCGTGAGTTTGAATCCCAGCTCTGACAGTTTACTGCATGTCCTCCCTTCTCTCATCCCCATTTCACACTCAGCTGTCCTGTCTAATATAGCCTACAGGCCAAAAAAATCCTTTAAAAAACCCCCAATTGGTTGCAATTTGGATTATATTTATTAATAAAACATTTGTTATGTTTGGGTGACGTCAGTTGCTCATGTAGAGAGCAGAGCTCTGCCCGGACCCAGTGCCAGGCCCTGGAAATGCAGAACAGAATTGTGCCAAAGTGATCTTTGGCGGACTGGTCAGGGAGACAGTCAAAGCCAATGACCAAATAGATGCTCACTAAACAGTGCAATTCTGCTATATTTATTTGTTGCAGCTCATGTTTTATTTACAATGTGGTTATTATGATTATGATTATCCTGCTGTAGGGTAATTGTTTCAGGAAAGTACCGGAAGTTTAAATTTGATTGGTTATGGTGAATTTCTGTACTTTTATATCACACTTCAAAATGTGTTAATTATTCATAGTATTGTTAATTATCTACATAAAAGAATAATTCTTGGATTAAAACCAGTAGTTTGTGTCATTCAATTGTGCTTGGAGTGCACACCTATCGGTCCATCTTTGGAAAGTATTGGAGAAGAGTGCATTCTTGACAAGCCAGGAAAATGTAAGCATATCTACGACACAAAGGTTTACCCATAATGCCTTTTAAACTATGACACCTTCAAAGATTTTGTCTGTGAAACTGTGAATGTCTTTTTGGGGACATTTGGATGCACACTTTTTTTTCTGCAAACTCGAAGGACAAAAGATTGAAAACCTCCAACAGGACGGCCAATGTCAACTTGAACTCTTCTTGCAGACACATTTCCATAGCCAAACAGACTCATGAATACATTGCAACTTTTCTTTTGAACGGAACCACCTTTGGAACGTCGTGGGGTCTCTACATCGTGCCTTGAAAACCTCTTGTTAGGCCCCCATTCTGAACCGGCGGGCTCTTTGTACTGTCCGCCCCATTCATCCAGGCTTGGCACTCCCTTCTCGTCCGTCTAATTCGAGAACAAAAGGCTCCACTGCTCTGGTCTCACAGTCGCTTCTTGCCAGCTCCAGCCCCTCGGCCCTTCTCCGAGCTGTGTGGAGTCTTATTATGGAGCGTGAAGGCAACATGGGTCTTAGACACTGTTACAAGCACAAGCCTGTTAGTGTGTGCAGCAGGACAAAAACAGAGCGCTGGCACTTCAAAAGCAAGATGTTTTCAATCAAATATTTTGTTGGGTTTTATACGTGACGAGACTATTTCTTATTTATTAAAGGGGACAGATTATGCAAAAAGACTAGTGATGGGTTGGGTTAGAGCGAGACAAGAAATGATCATTTATCATCATTGCAAAGATGCATATGCGGTGTGGATGTGCGATACCTGCCCAACCCCCCCCCCCCCCCGCAATAAAATGAGAATTCCTTGGCCTGTGTGGCAAAAGACAACATCACTCATTTTAAAAATAATACATTGAAAGAGATTAAACCAAGAGTACATTTAAAGCACAGACAATGTTCATAGTATTCTCATGCTTTTTTTCTATCGAGCAAAAACCCATCACAAAGTTTCAGTTCAATTTGAAAAATGTTCAAGCTGTGGGACAGCCATAACGGAACGCTCGCTCCCCTGAATAGGTAGAGGACCAAAGGTCATTGTCACTATATGTTGTGATATTGCTGTCCACTGGTGGTGGACAATATTGTAAATAATCAAGCCAAACAATATGTATTTGCAAAACATGCTGACAAATCTCCTGGTTGAGATTTTAGTATTGTACAAATTGAATTCCCAATCACCTTATTCCTTTGTTTGCGGATTGCACAGTTTCTTCCTAATTTACAGCTTTTCTTAATATAAACAATATCCTCAATCGACTTTAATTTCAAATCTTAAACATGTCGGTGTAATCCCTCATTCGTCCAGCAGTGTTCCATTGTAGAAAACATTCAGTTGTAGTCTGGACTCTGTTTTAGAAAAAACAAAACGTTTCGACTCTCCAAGAGTCATTCTCAATCTGTGAAACAAGTCTGAGAACTCCGGTTTATATACTACTCTGGTGAAAGCCCTGCCCACAGGGCGGGACCTCCTGATAATGGCCATTGAAACTAACTGAGATGGGTCTATTGTACCCTGACTTTCGCTGACTTTCGCTCGTTTCACAGATTGAGAATGACTCTTGGATGAGAGTTGAAACGTTTAGTTTTTTCTAAAAACAGAGTCCAGATACTACAACTGAATCTTTTTCTACAATTCAAATCTTAAAAAAACGAATTGGGTTTTTAGTTAGACAACATTCATTCCTGACTGTGTAAGCTATGTGCTAAAAATCAGAGAATTTGTATGTCTTCCTTAAAGGTAGAAACAGAGCTAATATTGTTGACCAGCTGTAAATATGACCTGGAATATTTCACACAGTTTGCCACTGGAGCTGCAAAGATGCTCTGTGCAAGACTGCTGCGGCTGCCTCTGTGTTATTCACACATTTCCACTGCTGCAAAAGATTAACAGCTCTTTAGAATACTGTAATAAACAAAACTATAAACATAATGGAGTCAATAATATGCAAGCACAGAGTGATTAGATAACGTTCTGAAAAAATAAAAAGTGTCACTTCTGTTAGTTGAATCCATCTAGGGTTAAATGGTTCAAAAATCTGAAGTTTAGAGCTGCAGCTGGAGCAAATGTGATTGTATCTGTAATTATTGCTAGTTTGGGTGAATAGTTGTTCACAATTGCATAAACAGATCATTTGCACAATCACTGATATTTCCTGATACGCTTTTTTTTTTTTTACCTGACAACTTTGTGAGTCAAATAGTACAAAAAGAACACACGGACATTGCTTGAAGTCTATTCACAGCCAGGTGAGTGACAGCGTGACGCCCCAGATAGAGTGATTTCCCAGGCCTATCCCTGAATGGGCAGAACTCCCAATCAGACCGTTTTAAGTGATTGGACAAAGCAGGGACGTGGAGAGGACCATAACTTTTCCTGTCCCTGGGTAATACCAGAGACTCTCCAAACAAGACGGATGGACAAAAGCACTTAGAGGACGACATGTGTTAAAACAAGGAGCCAGATGGAAGCCTTTTAATGTTTCACTCTGCAATAGATATGCAGTTTATTTTAGATATATTAAGGCAGTATAGTACAAAAGATTACACTTGGAACTTAACTATATCTACTTCAAATCCTCTGCATCTCGCAATATGACAAAACGGATGTTATACTGCACAAAGTTGACAAAATCTTCTGTTCATTTTGGCAAAGAGGTGCAAACATTTGTCTGTTTTGCATTGAAATTTTACAATCCACAAAAGGGACAGGCCCGGATGCTATTCTTAACCGTCTATAGGGAACATTTAGGAAGGATCCTGTCCAGCACTTTGGGCCAAATCAACAACATATTTTGAAGCGTATCAAAATGCTAACGCTAAAGTTCTCACCAATTGAACGCAAAATACAACAATATCAGGTTATAGCGTTATAAATGGGGTAGGGTTGTATCAAAAATCTTATATTAATCGATAATAAAACTGGAATTAAAACTAGATACTAAAAAAATCACATTAACAAGACAAAATGTTACGTTTGTGAACCGTTTTTAAAAATGATCTAGAGCTTTCTCAGAACTAGTATAAGACAACAGTGTTTAATAAAGAAAGAACGATTATTTTGTGTTGAAATGATCTAAAATATTGAACCAAAAACAACAGCATTTTAATATTTTCCTATTTTTGTTGTATTTTTGTACTAAATACTAACACTACAAAGATGAAGTTCTGTCTCTTATATAATGTGTAACTTTGTGAGACTTTGCTCATCACAACGATTATAGTTTTTTTTGTGATTATGATTTATTGTGTTATCCAATCTGATACAATCACGTTCAACATTTGAGAATTGTTGTAAAAAAGTACATTTCCTTAAGTAACTTTTTAATGAAATTGTACTTCTCTGAGTAGTAGTAGTCTGAGTAGTTTCAGACACAGTATTGCTTGAGTAATATCAGTACTTTCGGGTTAAAGTTTGGTAAGTTTTCTGTGACATTGTTGAAAATATAAAATTATTTGAACATCTGTGTTTCTTGTACAACTCCTGATTTCCTGCGACAATATCAGATTTTCTGCTTTTGAAATTTCTAACTTCAGATGCTGCGTTAATTTCTTGAACCACCATGTTGTACTTCTACTTGAGTAATATTATTTTGAGGTAACGGTACGACTACTACTTCCAGCTGGGCACAGTCTGGAAATATTTGAACAAATGACCAGGTAAAATGGGTCAAAGTACTGACCTGCTGCTGCTATATTTAAGTTTGTGGCATCTGTGGGACACCTTCTATCCTCTACAAGCCTTTTTTAAATATGGAAATATCTACTTTGTGCCCATGGCTTTTTGTTTAGCAGCTCTGAGCGTACACACTCCCACTTATAGGCAGAAGTGGGTCGATTAGACAAAAAATGCACTCAATTAAGAATAGCGATAAATTAACCACAAAAGGGCGAACATAATACTTATTTTTCCCCTTTTGTGGTTAATTTTAAAGATGCATTCATATTTTGTTTGATACTTGAACTCCAACAAAGACATTTACAGCCACAGCACATTCTTGATCCATTGATAAAATATTGTCTATCGAGATGCTCCAAAAAATATCAAGATATGAATTTTTATCAATAACGCCCGCCCTAGTAAATGGTCACATTTATATAGCAGTTCTGTCTTCAATGAACTCAAAGCACTTTACATCAAGGGAACACACAGCCATTCACTCACACACGCACACACACACACACACACAATCAAATATCTGGGTGTCTTGGCCAAGGACACAACAACAACAACAACAATATTCATCTGCGGGAGTATTTCTCTGGGGACAAATCACAAACCTGTGACCACTCTACCAACGATGTTTATGTCTGTAATGTCTGTATAACTGTAACTGTAACTGTAACTGTAAGAGACATAACATCTGATTTATAATTTGAAGTTATGTAATTGGAAGGACAAAACATTAGTAAATAATGCACAAAATGTGGTAGACCAAAAAATGTCTGAAGGAGTGAAAAAAGAAACATTTATCTAGTTTGTTTATTTATTTGAATGTAGTACTGTGGTAAGTATTTAATTATACTTTTACCATACCAGAAACTGTAATATGCGCAGAAAAGAGGAACTATTGACTCTTGGATTAATACCTGTTTTTTAGTTTTGGATATGTAACTGGCCATAATTCCTCTGATGAAATCCCTGACAGCACGACCACAATGTAATGCCAACAGTGAAGGTTTAATGGAGTTACAAAAGCTTGGTCTGATGTGGCCTGGCTCTGTGAGTGAGACCAGGAACACTAATGTACTCTACTGTATGCTGAGTGATAAGCTCCAGAAACACCAGAGAAATTCAATCTGACTGTGGCTCTGGGAACCTTTATGTCTTCATCTACAGCTGTTCACACATGAACTTTCTGAGAACACACAGAACAACTCAAACAACGTACTTTTCATTTCTAAAAAAGTGATTGAAAAAAACAAAAAACAGGCACGAAATGTTAAAATGACATAAAAAAGTGAAATCCTTCATTCGCTTTCACACTGACTGAATGAAAAGCTTTCCACAGATTAATTGATTATAATAATTTTTAACTACAAAAAAAATGCTTTCCACCCTTGTACAACAAGAATGGCTATAAAAGTCTCAATTAAAAAGGTCAAACCTTTTCAGAGACAATTTGAAATTATTCAATCATGATCCAATTAACATTTGATTAGTTGCATATTTAACACACGCAGGGTTGAAGTTCTTAGTCATCCACTTTAAAAAGTGATTTAACTAAAACTAGATTTATTTAGAAAGCCTTTAGTCTCCAAAAGGGTTTGGACATATCAAGTCTTATTGGTCACATGTATTTATAAGCATGTTACATGTCATTTTATTATGTATAAATAAATACATCTGTTTCTTTACCTATCTGAGTGTCCCACTTTACCTGAACAGACGTCTCAGGGAAAAGTTTAAAAAATATTTGATTTAATCATTTAAACTGCCAAAAAGACCTACAACAAATGAAAAACACACACACACACACAGAAAAATAAGATGAGTTATCATACTTTTTTAAAGTGTTATCACACCTGAATTCACCCTACATCTACACTATGTTTCTTTGAGTAAAAGTAATACACATACTAATAAAATTTTACTTTTATTTAAATTCTCCATAAAAAAATAAATTAAACACAAAAAATAGATGAGCAATTTCATGACAAAATAAATTCTCTACTCATGGTCTGGTGGGAACCAGGTTTTGTCCTGCTGTCTGTCTGTCAAGAGTCTCTCTCACTAATTAATCAAACTGGTTTAAGGACTCAGGACAAAGTTAGAATATTGATAGAACCCAGTCACATGCATCAGCCGACTGGCTAAGACTTAATCATAACAGGTAATACAAATAAATTGTCTAGATCAACATGAATTCATAAGTGTAATATTGACATTTCATTTTCTGAACAGCTCAAACTTGTAAAACAAAACTTTACTTTCACTAACTTCAATTTATTAGACTGTCTTTGCCTAGAGGTGTGTGTTGGCTTTGACAAGGCAAATGTAAATGAAACCTTGGCTATAAAAGGTCACGGTGTGGCTTTCCAGCTAAAACGCCTCAGGCTAACCACTCTGCCGCATTGACTGAAGAGGACAAGAAAGGTCACGCAGACACAGGGGACTGACAAATGTTGGTATGTCCAGAGAAGTGGTGTTGCAATGGGACGGAGATGGGGAAGTAGCAAAAAGAATAGATTCTGATCAGCATTAAAGTGACACAATTGCAATACTTGAAAAAACACCATTAGAGCTTCAAAATTAGCTATTCAAGAAGAAGAAAAATCTAACAGTATGTGATATTTCTACCATTTTGTGGTTAACTTTATGGATACATGAACCTCGCCATACATTACATCTACATTCTAGCACAGGGCTATTCAACTTAATTTTCCAGGCTGGATCAGATCTCTTGGTGGGCCTGATCTGGCCCCCGGGCCTTAAGTTGAATAGCCCTGTTCTAGCACATTCCTGATTCTTTGTGAAAATATGGATTAAATATCGTTATCAAGATTATATATGTATTTTAAAAACCACAGGCTGTGACTATCCCAGACAGCTGTTTCTCTCTCACGGTTCAACATCAGAGTGAGAGGGGGAACTCTGTGGCTTGCCATTCATTTCAATGTAGAAGAGCTGTATATCACCCACTGTTCAATAACTACGAGAGCAAATGTTAAGAATGATATTGTGCCAAATACAATATGAAGGCAGAATAAAGTAGTCCAACAGTCCAAGTTTATAGATATTGAAGAATTCTAATGGCATCTGCAGGCTAAATGCTACCGTGATGCTAGCGCCGCCCAGCGTATTTGAACATCTGCAGAACAAAACCATGGCGATAACATCAGTGAAGACTCTGTTCTGACTTGAATTGGTTGTGCTTAAAATTCACCAAGAAACATCCTAAAAAAGGGAAAAAGCGTTTCCCTTGCTTGACCACACACTTCGACAATATTTTACATGTTTTTGAGAGACAGTTTTCACCCACACTAGACCACGCCCCCCTATGACACTTTGCTGACTGAGTGAGTTTAATCTGCATTTTTTACATATGAAAATGTTTGCAAATGACTAGTATGTGTGCATAGTTATTATCACGTCTTGTAAAGTCTTGTGCACACTAGACGATTTTAAGACCGTTTTGCCTCGTCACAAGTTCGGAGAGGCGTGGCCCGACCGGATATTCTTGTAAGCAATTATTTGTGGTGGCTCTCCTTCTGTCTGTGGGGTCATGTGATTCTGTCACCACTATTTGTCGGGTCGAGTTTCGAAAACCTCAGATTGTGAGGTTCCAACAACTTTAACAGCCACTCAGAATCCAATTTCAATTCAATTTATATTTGTAACGTCCAAAATCACAACAGCGGTTGCCTCGAGGGGCGACAGTGAAAAACAGAATAAAAACAGAATAAACAGTGTTCATAGAGACTTGGTAATGTCCCAGCATGAACCTAAGAAATAGCATAAATCAACCCACCTTTTTCATTCTTCATCAGCGCTACAGTGACTGTAACAACCTCCTTACCTCCAGTGCATATACCACTCTCCTGAGTCCTTTATAAGCAGGTTTAATCTACACTTGTTTTTGTTTTATTTGTATGTACATTATACTGTAAAGGCAGCTCACGCTCTCTTCGTATCCTTCGTTTTCATTACAGCCCGTTCCATCACGCGAGACAAATAATCGTTGAAAAATGTCCTCATGTCTGTGGTCTGCAAACTTTGTGTCCTGGCTTAAAATCAAAGACGATTTTTTCATTCTCTTCCTGAGCTCCTCGCAGATGTGGCGGAACTTTTCTCATTGTTGACCAACCTCGGATGGGTTCGTACTGGAAGCCTCCTTTAACTTTTGCAGCCTTCAGGACACGTTCCTTCACACCTGAAGGGCATGTCTTTAGTCGACCACAACCGTACATCTCAGTTCGTATGTTCTCCCTGTCTCTACGTAGGTGTCCTCCAATTGCCCAGACCCCCTAAAACATGCAGGTCAGGTTGGCTCATAGCGGGGTTACCTTGACATTTTCTTTCAAATGATAAAAACTACCCCTGTTGTAATCATCCACAACATCAAACAAAGTGCACTTCAATTACCAAATCTTATACACACAACAATCTTCCAAAACAAGGTAATTCATCTTGCCAATACTCATCATCGCACTTGTAACTGCGCACTGATTAACAACAATACAACCTCAACTTCAAACAATCGACTTTGAAACTTTTCTGTTCAATATTTTCTTCACCGTCTTGGCCAATTTTCCCACCAGTCTAAATGCATAGCAGACGGAGGCAATCATCCTGGCTTAAACTGACACTCTCTGATAGTCGGGCTGGGGAGATGGGTACAGAAACAACTTGACAGGTGAACAGAGGACATTATTATGGAGATTATAGAGGCATTTTCACAGATGGAGAATGGTTCGGCGTCTGGTTACAGCAGGAGGCGAGGAGGAGAGGAGGAGGGACAGCGTTCTGGAGCGGAGCCGCGATGACAAAGCGTGGAGTCGCAGAAAATAGCCATTTGGCCATCGCGAGGTAAACAAGTTACGGCTGGTAAATGCACAACGATTAGGATCAGTTTGGTGAAGGGATACCGACAAAAGTGAATATCTCGATAACTACTATATATTCAGACGTCAATCCAAAAGAAATGTGCTAAAACATGTCTTTAAATGTATTGGTTGAGGATGAAATATTAGATAAATCCACCAAACGTACTCTTATTTGGAAGTAAAGCTGCACAAAATGAAAAAAGATGCCATATTCGATAACTATGTTTTATATGTGTATGATACAGTAAGATCAATATATCAGCTACCCTTAAATTACTAGTCAAACCAAACCAGACTAAACCAAGACTAAATAAAAAAACTAAAACATTTCAGTTCTGTGGAGAGCCTTGTGTTGTTGTGATGTTTTCATTACTAGCGATACTGATATTTTTGCCATTTATTGTGGAGCCCTTGGATACTTTATTTTTAAAAAATTTTCGTTTAAAAAAATTTTCAGCTCTTTTTGCAGATTTTTTTTCACACTCAATATTCAATTTTTGCATATCTTAAAAACAAGATTCAGGATATTATTGATGTTCCAGGATCCCTTTTTAGTCATGACTAAACAGTGGACATTTAAGTTATATTTGATTGTACTGTATATCATTATTATTATAGTATTCAAATAAAAGAACATTTTTGGGGGGGAGTATTTGCAGAAATTATTCTAAAAATAACTAAGAATATCGGTCTGGATGTATCTGTTTTTTAAAGGAACATTACAAAAGATTATGTGATTTTCAAATAATAGACCACAAAAACATGAAAACTAAATCATATCTGAACTGTAAGAAATGTAGTTACAACCAAAAACAATTGTCACTGTAAAATATATTATTCAAGTAGGAGTAGAAGTATAAACTACTCCAAGAAGTATAATTTCTTGTAAATATAACTGTGTAATGTTATCGAGTACTGTACTCACCTCTGCATGTAAGAGCAAGCCTAAAAACATACATCTCCCAAAACAGGTTAGTTGTGCATGTTTTGAAGGCAGAATTGCTATAAGTCTGTACAAGTTTGATGCTGTTGATCAGAGTTTAACAACCAGCAGGAATAGCGGTTGTTAGGAAATAGGAAACAATAAGTCATGTTGCTTGAAAGAGAGTTTTGTCAAGATTGTGTCGCTAAAACGTTTAAACTGTTTTTGAGTGTGTGTCGCTTACAAGTCCAAGGCCTAATTGAGGCTTTTTAGACTATTTTGCACATGTTAGACCAGGAATTCCATTTTCTATAACTTATATCAACGTGTGTGTGTATATGGAAAACAAGATTTTTTTTTGTTTTCCCCATACAAAATGTCGGCAGAGGGCGCAAGACGTCCGAAATAGAATGTCGACAACAGCACCCCGGGCACGCCACAAGTTAAAACCAAAACCAAAACCTTGCAACATTCACGACTGCGATTGATCATTTATGCCATTCTGTGGAGTGTTCAAGGAAAAGTAAACATCTCCATGGAGACAAGCAGGTGGCAGGCCCTTCACCAGAAAAGCTACAAGTCTGCTCTGTGTAGAAACAAGCCCCCTCACAGTACCGGGCCAAGTTTTTCAGAGTTTTTAGTGCAATAAAAATACCTTTAATTAAGTAAATGCCTGTATATGAGTTCATTTTTGGGCTGAAATCTTACATTATAGGGCGTTTAAGCAATTTCTTCTGAAGTCTAAGGAGCAGCTTCGCACTTGTCCCTTTCAAAACAGCAAATTCACAAAAAACAAATGCTCACAACTCAGGGACTGCACATGGAAATTAGCTACTTAGCCACAATCTGGTGCGTAACATCTTTGTCTTTTACAAGCGTAATGTTTTTTGTACATTGCCCCTTCAAATAAAGATTAAACTAAACTAAACTATGCCAAGATTATTTGGTTAATCAATAATTGTGATCATTCATGTCACAATATAATCGTAAGAACAAAAAAATAAACAATTGTATGCAGCAACAATGGGTAACTTCAGATTAATTTTTAAACCAAAATATAGTAAAAGTTATTTTGTATCTGGCTGTTTATATGAAAATATAATTACTTTGTCATTCAGAAAGTTTGATTTCATAAAGCCGGTGTAATCCCTCATTCGTCCAGGAGCGTTCCATTGTAGAATCAGCACAGAAGACACTCGAGTTCAGGACCCCAGAGCGTCGTGCATTTTCATCTCAAAGCCACAAACCACTCTATTGAAGACAGTGAGGTGGAGATTCTGAGCAGGGAGAAAAGGTGGAGATGGTTTGAAAGAAAAGTTAAGGAGGCAATCTTTGTTAAAAAAGAGAATCCTTCCTTAAATCATAATGGAGGTTTAAGATTAAACCTTCCAGTTGTTTATAATGGTTTGCAGAAACGCTGGAGACGCCTGAGGCATTCGGATGCTATTCAGGTACTCAGTGAGGAGGGAGCAAAAGTCAGTGTACAATAGGCCCATCTCAGTTAGTTTCAAAGGTCCATTATCAGGGGTCCCGCCCTGTGGGCAGGGCTTTCACAGAGTAGGATATAAACCTGAGTTCTCAGACTTGTTTCACAGATTGAGAATGACTCTTGGATGAGAGTTGAAAGAGTCCAGATGACTACAACTGAATCTTTTTCTACAATGATTTCATAAAGCTTGCAAAGAATGGTTTGCCATGCATACTTGTAAAATCGTGATGGTTCTTCTCACAATAATTGTAACACAAAAATATTATACACAACACATAATGAAGTGTGCACATTGATATATCTAATATCTAAAACAAAACAGCTAATTTACAATATATTTGCAACATAATTTATAAACAATTTCACTGGCAACAAATGGCCCGTGACTCATTTGTTTCCTCAACGTTGTAAACTCTAACCTACATCTGTGCCGTATCCACTCTTGGACATCGGCCTCTCATTAATAATGCAGAGATAGTTTGTGTCGAGGGAAAACGCCACACAGTCTATTAGGCACAAACAGATCCGCTCTTTATCTGTAATAGTGTGATGAGCAGGCGAGCGGAGGACAGGTGGAACTAAGCACGTTTGGCCGTCTCCGAGCAGCCGGCTTCACTGTCAGCCTGTGTCTATGAAGGCTTTTATCTCCTCCTCATCCTCATCGTGTGCATGTTGTGGATGCAGAGAGTTGGAGAGGAGGCAGATTGGTTTTATCAGATTGGCTGGAGATGTGTAGACAGATTTAGGTCTTGTCTGTGACAGCAAATGAACCCATAAAGTATGAGAGCATGGCGGCTGTTATTAAAAGAGTCAACTTAAAGAGGCTCTATCCCTATCTCTTTTCCCCCGGTACAGATATATTGTAAAAGGTGAAAATTAGACCGTTATGTGCGGTCTGCAGGGATACATTCCGGAACTTTTTCTCTCTTCTAATACGTTTCCTGGCGAACTATGTATATTTAAGCACAACTAATTCAAATAAAGTCACAACCGGGTCTTGATGGATTTTGTTGACCTGGCGTTAAATCAAAAAAGTAAACAGATGTAGATGTTAAAACACAGCAGGTGGCGCAAGCGTAGCGGTAGCGTTCAGCCTGGAGCTAACGTCAGCATTCTTGGATAACTATACAAATTTGGCCAGTTTAACCCAAGTTCTAAACTCGATATTTGCTCTTGTAGTTGTTGAACATTGGGTGACAGAGCAGCTTTTCTATATTAAAATTCATGGATTGCTTCACCTTGGCGGTCCGTTATTTATCGTTTATTATCATTTATCGTTTAGACCTCTACAAACATGTTATGAATTGCATGGAATTTCAGTTTTAGTTTAACAGTTAATCTCAGTTCGTAAATGTCAATCTTGAATGAATTTAAAATGAGCACAATAAACTGAATCTGGGCCATTTCACTTTTCTGGTGGAGGGCCTACCACCTGCTTGTCTCCGTGGAGATGTCATTGCTGTTCAACTTATCTATCTGGCATTTATGAAATTATAGGAGCTTGTTTTTCTCAAAAATACCTTGAAAACATGCATTCTTACTCTCTAGGTTTAACTGTGACCTACACTGTGGAACATTCTGGGCAAAACAATAAGACCTTCATAGAACCAAGCATATCCTTCACTAAAAGAGTTCCACAGTGTGCCCTTAAAACTGAAATCACAAATGTAATCACAATCACCCAATTCAAAAAAGAGAGAATGGTCCATTACAAATTTTGCATATTCAACTTATTCCTGAAGTTTCCCTGAGTGTCCTTCCACTAGTATTAGTTAACATAGGACGGCCGACTTCGAAAGAATATAAGTTCTACACAAACTAAAAAGCCGTTTTCAGTCCGCCCAGGCAATCGGTTAATTGGTCACTTGTTGGTGCACATGAATATAGGACATTTTACACAATTAAATCTACTTTATAGCATATTTTAGCAAGACTTTTGCCTTCTTTGCATTCTCCACTTAATGAACGGAATTGCCGCTCGACCGGAGGTGCCAATACAAAGGAAGTGGGCGCGACAGAATAAGGTGCATATAGTAAATAAAATGCAATTGAATAAGTCTTCTCTGTAAGGCTGTCAAATTTGCTATCAAGATACGATATATAGTATGTACATAATATTACTATCAATATTGAAAAAAAAGGAATGAAATAAATTGGACATTTATTCAATTAGTTTTCGAATAGTCATCAGAACTGGAATAAAACCACATGGTAATATTTTAGAAATGACTAATATTTTAGGTTGAACATTACCTTCTATTGTCTAAAAAAGTTTTATTTTATTATCATTGCGGCATCCAAATCGATATCGAGTGTCAAGACTTTTCCTCTTAGAATCAAAATAAAAAATTTAGTATGGAGACAATACTATTGTATCTCGCCATGGCAACCTCAATTGGAAATGAAAAAAGAGAATAGAACATCAATTGAATAATGTTGAATCATTGTGTGGATTTGTGTCTGAGAAAATAAAACACTCTCTTGTTCGCTCCTCTCTAATAAAACTTCTAGAAAACTTGCTTCAGGTCTTTTTCATCTTTCATAAAGTCGGATCCAGTATTTCCCCGAGTCCGCACTTTGATTATTCTTGTGCCACAGAGAAAATTAAATCATCTCTTTGAAGACTGGCGCTTCCAGAGCCGGCGGCAAACTTGCGACTTCTTTACAACCAGGTTAGCGCTGCTAACCGGGGCAGCTATTAGCACAGCGCAGGGTTATTATGAGGAGGACGTGTTACATACATACATACAGGCATAATATAACGTCTTTGGGTTGCACCACAGAGCATTTTACTCTCCATAGAAACCATGAAGTGCTTTGTTAGCATGCTAGCTGTTGTTAGCTTTAGTATGATGACAGAACTTGATCTGGGCTTTGAAATATAAGAATTGAAAGGTGACGAATTAGGATGGTCGGAATAAATGAGAAAGTGAGGAATAACTTTGGACAGCTGAAACTGTTTGAAATGGACTAGTTTTGTTTTTCACGCTATAGCTCATTTAACATGGCAAGTTTCTGGAGCCAGTGCCCAACAAATTCCGATACGTTTCAACATTTGTGGAATTATTTTGTTGATATTTCTTTCAAAAACAGTAAATCGCCCATCGAGTTATATCGGCCCCTGCCCACCATCAACAATATAAATCACTATAATCAAATTCTAGAGCAAATACACATGTATGATTTTCTTTGACACCTGAGAAACCTCAGCACTCTCTGCTGTAACCGAATACTTCATACAATGTCGTTTTGCGTCTCCTTGGAGGCTTGTGCAGGGCTAGTGTTAAATCCAGTCTTATTAGCTCCTCCTCAGACAGCGCAGTCCACTTGTGCCACATTTATCACTGTGATGGTGCGTTCTGGTCCAGCATCTCCTCTGGTTGGACTCCCAGTCGATACAAGCAGGTCTGAGGGGGAACCTGATCTCGGCCCATTAGTTTGGCCTTGGGAACGTGATACTGTCTGAGGGGAGATGGGATGACAAGAACAAATTAAAGCGTCTCCATGAAGTCTATCAAATGTGCCTTAATGTTAATGCTAAGTACCGAGATGTGTCTCCATTACATAGCTGGGTGCAGGAAGATGGGTTTCTTTTCACTTGTCAATCAGATTAAGAGTTACTAAGTTGAATACTTGACGTGGCAGAACAGAAAGAGTTGTGTTTGGATTGATTAGCTGGTTTTATAATTCAAAAGTGAAAAATGTGTTTGTATTTATGGTGGTTGGATATGATGATAAAAGTAATGGGGGACAGTGCAAGGACATTATTTTTATTCCTCCAAAGTCTTAACTCTGCTTCAAAGCACATGCTTTTACTGACAAAGATAAAAGTAGAAAGATTGGCGATTACAAATGTATGAATCTCGATCTCGATTAAATTTTGATCAATGGCCCAGCCCTACTCTGACTTGAGTTAAGTCTTGATTTGAATACAAAGGTAAGGGTATGCAATTTCTCTGCATACTGTATGTGGTGCAATAACTCTACCAACAATTGAAATACATATAACAGACGTTTAAAATAGGTAATCATAAGCACTTTGGTTTGCGATATTCATTTTCCATTCATTCCTCAATCTCCTTACCACAGCTCAAACTGCAGAGTGAATACATGAGCAGCATTTAATCCACACGCATTTCTTCCTTTTGTTTCATTTTTGCTCAACATAAGAACGCATGGAAAGGCCGCTCACGCTGCAGGCCTCCTATCCTTGTGTCTTTGTTTTCATGAAACACCTCGTTCAATCATGCGGCACTCACCAAACTTTCTTGAAAATGGAAAGTGTGTGGTGTGGCTGTCCTTCATGCGAGTGTGAGACAAATAATTGTTGCTAAATGTCCTCATGTCTGTGGTCTACTCACTTTATGTCACGTCTTACAGTCGTGGGTGCAGCCAGTCCAACACATTCACACTGACGAGGTGTGAAATGCCTTCCTCAAGAACATCAGGTCATCCGGGTGTGTCTTGGGGCAGATATTTGATAGCAGTCCATAGGAAGGCACGGCATGACTGGAGTAGAGGCTCAAAAACTGAACTTCGGAGATTGTAAAACAAACGCTGTGTTTCTGAGTGTGAACCTTAAGGCACAGTCTTCCCATCTTCCCGTCTTCCCAGTCTTCTACATTAGCACTGTTAGTTTACGCGATTATTTGTACTTATTTGTAGGCTAAAATGGTTCCCAACCTTTATCTCCCAGTGACCCCCATTTTCACCTATGGATACAACCTGAGGAGCTACTGTCTTCTAAGTAAAACATAACTGCTTTCTGATTAATAAATATGTTATTCACTTTATTCTGCCCCGCCCACTTTTGCCTCTTTTTGCCACGATCAGCACTTCCGTTGAGCGGGTTGGAGAACGAGGGAAAGTCTCATTGCTAAAATATGCTATAAAGTAGACTGATTTGTGTAAAATGTCCAACCAGAAGGAGGATTACGTCGGATGGCGGCGCTTATCATGTAAGTAAAATTCATAGTCTAGCTTGGACCTCCTTTCTAAGAACCACTGGGGACCCCCTGAGAATCTTCCCTCGGGTTGGGAATGACTGCGCTAAACTACACAGAGTCAAATTAGCGACAGGTGCTACAGTAAACAACCTGAAGCCTCACAATGGTTACTATGGATATGCTTCCCACATCCAACAACACTTTAGAACGTAAAAATAAATAGTCTGACGGTCTGACCAACCAAACAAACAACAACCAAAATACTTCGAAAGAATGGAATCTGGACCTGTACCATTGCTCAATTCCAGATATTTTAATCAATTGTTGTGGGTCATTTAAGGTAGTTTGTATAGCATAAAGAGCATATGGTCATAGGGATCAGATGAGATTACGATTCAAACTTTAATTTATCCTATTGCCAAGACCTAATTTCCACTGAGCTATACTCTCTGTCTCCTCCTGACCACCATGCTTGTAGCAGTTATAGCAGTAACATGATATGAAGCGGTTACATATGTCCTGGTGTACATCTTCTCTGGCTTTCCTCTGATTAGCCCGTCATGACAATCTTGCTCTCCAGCCTCGGCACTGACAACAAAAAAGGCACAGCGCTGATCAAAGAGCCGCATCGCTGTTAGCAAGTTAACACAGAGAACAAGACCAGCAACCTCCACGCATTGCATCCATCCACCATTAGCAATCGTCAGGGAGAGAAGCGCTCGGCCGCCAGCAGCTACACTGACTCATGCTCCCGTTATACCACAGGGCTGGGCTAAAAACAGGTCCACGAGCGCGCATTCAGCCGGAGGTCAGGGCAACCCGAGCACCAGACGAAAAGTGCGTCCAGGGAGCACTTTGGAAAATCAATGCGAGGATGTTTAGAAAGCGACATTGTGTAACGGTTTAAAAGGAGCCCGTAATTACACTTGGAGTGATTTACTTGAATGAAGTATTTACAGATTTGGATTGTTCATTATTTATGATTTAGAATACTCAAAAAATACTCTCTTTTACATTGAATTATTGTATGTTGATCCATGGGGGATTTTAACTTAATATTTTCAACTGACATATTCAAAAATTGACAAAATATGACATTATACATTTATTTAAATTGGCAAATTTAAAAATGGCAGAATTGGACAAGAGTAGAAATGGATTGAGGGAATATAGCTAAGTTGTTATAATGATAAAATACAAATAATTAAACACAACGATTCTTGCTTAAACATTTACAAGTTGTTATAAGCAGCTGGAATAGGTTTCCATAACAAGATAAGATGCTTACAGTAATTTATTCATTCATTCATTTTATTAGTTAAGCAAACATAAATAATTACATCAGCCATTTGGACTTTTTCCACTAAAACCGCATAAAATAAGACATTTAGGAAGAACATAACAAACGGATAATACATTGTAAAATATGTGGACTTCCCAGGAGTTCTGAAAAGTTTACATTTGATTATGATCTGTGAAAAAGCTCTGGCTAAGGCCACTGCCGTTTATGTCAAGAGAAAAGAAAGCCCGTTTTAAACAACAACGTGAGGTGGCCAGCTCAGAACAAGGTCCTGTCGGAGTGACTGATGAGCTCTGAATGAGCCTAAAGAGACAATCAGTCTGAGACAGCCCTTTTAAAGGCATCTCCTGCTGCCGCAGAGGGGAGTAAGGTACTTCTGCGCTGAGACAAAGATAGAGATCGCTGTTTAGGGACTGTTAAAACAAGCTATTTAATTTAGGCACAGGGGAATTAGAATCAACAGGATGCTAGTGTCATTACAGAAAAGAAATGAGGTGTTTCTCAGTTATTTTAAAGCAATTTTCAGGAATTGTTTCAGTGTAAAAAGTGTAACTGCAAAACAAAAGCGCCAACAATCAGGTCTTTACCTTATTATTATTATCAGTTTTTAATAAAAGTAAGCATAAGCTGCGAGAGGAAAAGTTTAATGAACACAGAAGAAAGAGCTTTGTGCATCACTACGTTACAACGTACACAACACACAACAAACAACACATGAAGAAATCCTACGCTGAAATCAGTGTCACTGAAATCCTAGTTTTTGAGAGAAAGCTACAACTTTACATCTCAATGGCAAAGATATCAAAATGAAAGCAAAAAGGGCACGACAAAAGAATAGGGCTGCACAATCAAATCAAAATCACAACATGATTTTGTGCAATTCTACAATCGCAAAGGCTGTAATTATTTAGATAATAAAACTCTGCAATGAACAAAATGTCTTGTCTTTTTATAGAAAAATCTTGCTGTGCCTGTAGTTTAGAGCTCTACAGACCATTGTCTTCTCTCAATTATTAATGTTCCTAGAGTTTTTTACAATGGATACTGAACATATCCTTCTTTTTAAACATCTCACACTTCTAATTGTAATTGCAATACTTCACACCTACACCGTAACACCTTAATTGTTCCCGTTAGGTTAAAAAAAAAAAAAAAAAAAAAAATACTTCACACCTACACCGTAACACCTTAATTGTTCCCGTTAGGTTAAAAAAAAAAAAAAAAAGAAGAAAATTGTGCACCATTAAGAAGACAATAGAATGCAAGTTTCAGAGTTCTTTTAAATGTCACCAAGTATGATCAAACAACCATTGAGCTAACTCAATTAACTCTCATGTTTCCCGTCACCAGTGTTAACAATAAAAGCCTTGATGAATCAGTGTTTATCTCTTTGTAAAAGTGTGAGGCGTCTCTTGGCATGATCTGAAAGTGCGTTTGCGGTCTGCTCACTCGAATACCCGGTGTGTTGCGTCAGCGTGTTCAATGTTGGGACAATGAGGACAGCCATCCTTTGGGTCTACAGCAGCCCTGCCTTCACAGAGAGGGCAGTGTGCGCGCTAACACATGCTAATCCAATTCTTTTAATGCTATGGAATGAGGAGAGAACGGTCTCAGAGCAGCCCGGACCACGGCCCCACGGAGGTCACAGGTCAGCTGATTCAAAACTATTTCTGAATTTCAGCTGCTTTTAAAGGAGTTTGGGTGGAACATGCTAACGGGCTAATTTGAAATACTTACTGGCGGAAAACAGTGCTTGAGACAAAAGTTAAAGACCATATATTGCTCCTTTCACTCTTCGACTTTTTAGTTATAACAAAATGCCATTTATCTTATAAAAAAAACCTGCAGTTGTGTTTTGTTTCATTCTTAAAAGTTTGAATAATTCTTCCCACTTCATAGCTCAAAATGCTAGATTCCACCTTATGATGTCATAGGTGGATTTTAGCCTGATCTAAACCACTTAATTTATAGCTGTAATAAATAATAATCTGCGTTTTGCTGCTAATGGATAAATGAAAAATTTGCATTTTAATGAGCCACAAACATTAAAGCTAAAATGGTGTATTTTCATAATGTAGCTTTAAGATAAACAAAAATAATGACCAACGTTTTAGTCTGTTATTCTGAAATTATAATCAGCATTTGTCTGATGACAAAAGGGACAAAAGCAACAGTGTTAGAGATCAGGCTCAAACACCAAAAAATGACCATTTTGCAAAATGTCCATAGAGATACCTCAGCCAAAACAACGTCAAAAATTAAGCTAAAGCGCGGTGGAACAACTCAACAAACTGCTGGGTCACTACTTCTAAAAATATTTATCACACTGGTGTCAGAATATTTCAGAATGGATGCTAAATTTAGTATTTAGCATCTTAAAATCTCCATTGGTTTAACAATAGGCTAACTGAAAATGCTATGCGATGTGTCGACACAAAAATACTGGAAAGCAATGTGAGCCAGGAGATGAAGTGACACATTTGGAAGAAGTTTCTAATTGAATTCTACGGTTACGAAAAGATGTGACTTGCGCTTGCTGATGTAACATATGGATTTATGCAAAACAGCCGTGAGGTGCAGTATGTGAATCGATGTAAACATGCATCGAGCAGTGCCTTGTTAGTTACTGAAGATACAGCATCGACTTGTGTACAATGGAGACGGACATCACAAAATGGCCTCTTCATCTGGGGCTAAAACGGTTCCAAAGGTAAGGTAAGTACCCAAGGTAAGTACACAAAGCACCCATATCCGCTCATGTAATTTTCAAATATGGAATTGGACTTAAAGAATATGAATGTGAATTAGTTACACATGGATTGTAATAATAGTGAATGTATTAAAAAAAGAAGGAAAACGAGAGCAAAACTGGTTCAAGTGACACCACAACATTCTGAACTGCCAATATACATGAATTGATCTGAAAGGCGGGTCAGAATTAGATGGTAGAATTTGCCTTTTAATTGTTTAACATGTTTTAACCTGTTTGTGTTTATTTTCTCTGTAATTACTGGGTCTTTTACACACAAAACAAAAACACTTTTTTGAATTTGATGGTGCCGACACATCCCAAAGAAAGTTAGGAGTAAACATAAAGCAAAAAAGGCAATAATAATATCAATAGTTTTAACGCATAGATGCCATTTGCTATGAATACATGTTTTATTGCTGAGACAAAAGCAAGAATTATATTAAAATTATACTGGAACCATGTACATTTAGTGTTTCTGATGAAAATGATCTAAAAGTATACTAGAACAAGCAGCATTACTTTAACTTTGTCTGGGTCAAATTTGGTTTAGGAAATCGCAATTCACCTTTCGCAAGCAAACAATCTAATGAATAATTGCTAGTTTAATCGGATAGCAAAATAATCATTAGTTACAGCCCTAATGCTGACAAAAACCTAGAAATGATTGTACATGAAAATAGTGCATATTTTGGAAGAACTGTTGTAAGTGATGAGATACACTGGTGTTTTTCTGTAGGCTATGAACATTTCATCCATTTTCAAACCTGCGATAGTAGAAAGAACACATTATAGCACAGGAGAGGCAGGAGCAGCAGAGGAAGCAGAAAAGAGTTGGTCCCGCAGGAGATAAAGTGAGGGGACAGCAGCAGCAGCAGCAGGTAGCGCACAGATGTTCCACAGGAGGAGGCAGTGGTCCGTGTAATGAAGTGCCTCTAGTGTGGCTACAGGGCCTCCTATTGCCCAAAAACATCCAGCGTCCACCCCACACTGCACCACTGCCAGCCTCGCAGTGGGAAGAGTCTAATCCATCAACAGGCATGACTGTCCTTTTTTATTTCAGGCAAAGTTAGAAGGAAAAGTCATTATAATACAGTCAAATATGATAAATGAAGTAGCAAGTTCAAGAATCTATTAACGGACATTATCAAAGTAAATGTATTTACAAAACGTTCAAACTTTTTCAAGTTAGCAGGCAGAGAGCATAGCAGGACAGTTAAGAAATGCTTGAAAAGGGTTGTCAAAAGTATCAAAAATCTAATACTAATTCATACTAAACCTATTACTGAAACTACATACTTATCATTACTAAAAGAAAAAAAATCACATAATCAGCCAAAATGTGACTTTTCCTTGACAGTTTAAGAGTAAATAGAGCAATCTTGAGCTTTATCAGAACTAGTTTAAGACCACATGGAAACATAAAGAACTATTATTTTGTGTTGAAAATGAAATAAAATTGCACTGTTTATTATCATTGAGGTATCATAATCGGTATTGAGCCGTTACCTTTGTGTCAAGATGCCGTTTTACATATAGTATTGTGACAGCACTAATAGTAAATGCTAAAGCTTTAACAAGTCAATGCATGTAAATGTTTCTAATGTGACAATGCTCACACTCTGGCAGCAGGCAAATTCTTCTCCATTTGATGCTTCTTTTTGAACCAACAAATGCTAGAAAGTAGAATGCTAAATGTTTAAATATAAGGTCAAATTCAAATAACCCACTTGTTGACACTTGCCAGTCAAAAGCAAGTCTTTCAGGGTAGAAAGAGAAATGTTCAACCATTCAGGGCTAAAAGGTCAAATACTTTCTGAGGCAGCAAATGAGCAAGTCTAGTTAATGACCGTATTTTACAGCCTATTTTGATGCTATTAGGCTAATAATTACCTTTTTACAAATATATAATTAAAAAAAAAAAAACGTGGCAGAAACAGCCACATATTCTGATTAATAGATCAATAATTGAAATCACAATTTTCACACAAATTTGATCAGTTGCACAGCCCTAACTATCTAACTATCTAAGTTCTTATCCGTCAAGCATTGGCTAAAATGCTTCTATGTCAATCCCCAGAGCCGTTGCTGATCCGCGTGGACCGCTGTAGATGTTTATTATCTTGACACCTGGCTGACTCCAGCGATTTTTCCACTGCTCTGGAGGCGACGCGGGTGTTGGCCTGGCGTGTTTTTCACATGCTTGCTACAGGCGGCATTATGAGTGGGAGACAGCAGCGTTCTCCGGCTTCCTGTTTTCCGCCGGGTACAAAACTGTGGACTGCCTTACAACCAAATAAGTCTGTGGACTTCTCTCTCAACGCTTCTGCCTTTTAGTCTTGGAGCTAAACAGCCGTGTCACTCTATACTACAATCCATTTTTCTGACAGAGCCAAAGGAACGATTGTAAAAGATATGTGCAGAGCGCATGCAAACCAAAGACAATTTACAAGTTAAAGGACTAATGTCGTATTGTTGGCTACAGCAGGTGACCCTTGTCCATTAACTCCAAGTTGGTGTTCTATCCCTGCAACCAGTACTACAGTATGGGTGTTCTGAAATACCATGGTTGGAAAAGAAGTACTGCGTTAAATTTATTTGGTTCTTAACAACAGAATATCATGTGCCCTATATTGAGTAATACATGTATTCTCTTGAGCCATCGAGACGAACCCTCTGATTCCCAATATTACACACTGCCCATTGTGTTCTTGAGAAGACGCACCCACCTTGCCTATGTCGGAAGGATTAATATGTTGGTTATGTGTAACTGGTTGGGTCGGAGTCAATTCTACATTTTCCTGTGATTTCATTGTGCAATTTACATACATTCTTCTTGCTCATCGCTGATCTTTCTTTAAATGAACACTAAAATGTGATCTTACGTTAAACAATTGCAAACAGACAAATTTAGCAAACCAAAAAACACCATCTTTCCTCAGCATGTTCTGGGTCCCGTTTTGACCACGCAGCACATAATTCCCATGATTCTTTGCTCTTCTGAACTGGGCCCGGCCCTCATCTATCACGCTGTGCTATTTGCCGAGTGACAAAGCCGCCGTGCATTTGGGAAGACCTCCATGTGTAATTTTGGTTTACCGCACTCCTATTACCGCAGCAGTAAAGCATGTCAGGAGGGGCCGATATAGCCATCCCATTCAGGGCCTCCAGGAGTCCAGACTGTTGCAGTGTGTCAGAGCGCGACCCGGGTAAGTTTTCAATTAAGGCGCTTTCGGGGGACTTAAGTACAACATGCTGGGAATGTTCCACCAAGCCCCCGGTTCAACTAACAAAAGCTGTCAGTGAACTCAACACCTGCTTATGGGCTTCACATATGGGGGCTTAGAGGTTCTGTATAGAGTTATAGTGTAGGTATAGGGACATACAGTATGTGTTGAGGTAGATATAGTTTTGGGAAGTAATTAAATACATGTACCAAAAATACGTCTTTTGGAATATTAATTTTGTTTATTATTATTATTATTATTATTATTATTTATTATATAATAATAATAATAATAATAATAATAATTAATCGATATAATAAAATAATAATAATAATAATATAGCAATAATAATATAATATATAATAATAATATATAATAATAATAATATTATTTAATTTGTGGAATTCAAAATTCAGTTACTTTGAGAAAACAAAGGAATGGTGGTAATACTTTATCTTGCTATTTTAGTTCAAAAATTCAAAAAGAAAAAAAAGGGGGAAAGAAAGAAAAGAAAATAGAGCTTATTATGGGAATGTGCGATTTTTTTTCCTTCTCTAATTTGTGTTAGAAATGCATGAAAAATTGCGTATTATTATTTAATGCCAATGTTGCTTGTTGTAACTGTTTTTTATCTCAAGAGAACTTTCTTGTGTTAAATAAAGGTTAAAAAAAACAAAAACATGAAGCTGTTTTGATGTGTTTTTTTACACATATAATAATGCAATGCAATGGAAAGTATTGGGATTACAGTACTCTAATTGAATTATAATGGAATATTGGTGCTGTACCATTATTATAGCAATAAATAGCAAATGCTATATCACATTCAACATAAATAGCTTGCAACAAAGGTGATGTTTGCTTAGTTTTTCCTAGAAAATTTAAAAATACTTCAGAAACGTTTGCATATTTATACATTTCTTTTCTATTGATAAAAACATTTGAATAATGCACATTCGAGCAGGAGTAACTGCAGCATATGCGAATATGTGCCGTCGTTTGACCATTTTAGGACAAATGAAAGCACAAACACATTGACATTGCGTAGTACTACAGCAGTTAACGTGTAATACGCTATAACTCAGTGTAACTCAGATGTATTTAATGTATTTAACTGCTGCGGTGGTAAGACAGACAAGATCTTTAGAGGATGTAAAAATGATGACTAGATGAATCATGAAGTGATGACAAAACATGGGATTAGAAATGTTCCACAATGCAATGCAAGATACATTATGTATTATATCATCTTTACAACATCTAACTAAAGCATTGTTGAGCGTTTTTTAAACTAAAATCATCAATACATCTGTTCATACTATCAATGTAGTCAAAATAGTCTTTACATGATGATGTCACTCTGAGCAGCACTATCACCTGCATACTCAATAGATACTACTTGTGGCAGTTCTGTGGTAGCCCACCTCCATCTCAAATAGGCCTAGAGTTTAAAATAGCGTTACCAATCTGCACTCGGTGATCATAATTACCTGACTGGTTTATTGGACAGACAACAAGTATCCTTTTGTTGACAATGGGTACATTCATAGTGCCAGTAAAAATCAGATTACCCAATAATTAGATCTGGTTTTTGGTGTGTGTTTATGTGTACAAAAGAAATATGATAATCAATCAAACGTGAAGATATGAGTCAATCAAATCAATGTGATTTAGAGTATCGGTTACATTTGCATAATTTCCCTTGTCAAACAGGTGTCCAATAGAGAACAACTAAATCAAATTACTCACACCCGATGCAACTGCTTGCATGCCGTTCAAATAATCTGAAAACTCCAGAAATCTGATAAAGATCAGATCTTGGTATGCGCCCTGTAAACATAGCTAGTGACACTAAAGACCTGAACATCCCTTGCTTCATTAAAAGTTTAATACGGGAACAACCTTCTAAATCGCAACAATTTAAACCACAGGGCAGTGTGTGGTAGAAGAACTCAAACCGAGTCTTTACATTATTGACCCTCAAGCGACACCATGACCAGAAGAACGACCCTCATGCTGTCTGCAACACAGAGGGAACTTACCCAGCTTTCCTCTGGACTCCTCCAGCTTTTGGATCTGGTTCTCCAAGAAGAACATGGCCACTGCGAACGCCAGTAGCGCCAGCAGCTGCAACTTCGGCGGCATCATGACTCGGAGCAACCCCATCAAATCATCCGCGCTCGAAAGGGGTTTGGTCACTCAGTCCATGCTGCTGCTGCTGCTGCTCTAAGCACGCACACGACGCTGCTTACAAAGAAGTGTCAATGCATGGCCCTCTCTCACAGCGCACGCACTCCGCTCTGCTCGTCTCCTTCAGGTGCGTAAAATCCACTCGTTACCTTAAAATTCTCATTCTCACAGCGCTTTATTTCCTTATTCCCAGCAATGCGAAGCTGTTGGATGGCCCGGTGTCTCTTAGCGGTGTTGGCCCGTGTTTTCACGCACAGCCGCGGTCCTGTCCCATCCCGTGTGCTCTCCACTGCACTACGCACTGACTGCTGCTGTCCAAAGACAAGCGCTCAGGTCATTGGATGTAACGGGAGACCACCACAGCGCAAAGCCTCGCCATTCGCCCCCAATCACAGCCTCAGCAAACGGGATTGGACGTTTCTTCACTGAGCGTAGTCACGTACTTGGGCAGCAGAGGGCGCACTAGCATGAGAGCGTCAACGTGTAGTGTAGTGTAGTTGTTATTATATTGTAGTTATAAAAATGTGCAATCTTTTCCTCACACTTACTGAAAAGGGACACAGGCTCTGTTCAGAAGCAATGTATATCCTGAATTATGGAGATGTTTACCTACTGCATCCCTGAAAAGACAGAGATAAAGATTTGTAAGCAGATTTATGAGTACATTTAAAGTCATGTTCGGTATAGCACGTGGGCCTCCCTCAACTTTTTTAAAATTAATTTGAAACTAAATGATTCTGTATTACCTTTCCGCGAGGGCTAGTTAATAGATAATTATAATAAATAACATAAGTAATTGTAGAAAAAGATTCAGTTGTAGTCATCTGGACTCTGTTTTAGAAAAACGATACGTTTCGACTCTCAGCGACTCTCATTAGATGAGACTGAATCTTTTTCTACAATGGAGCACTCCTGGACGAATAAGGGATTACACCGACATAACATAAGTAAATTGTATTTATTTTTTATCCCCATCAAAACCTGGTGTGTTCTTTTTTTTTTTTTTTTGTACTTTTACAAATATATTGAACATAAAAATAACACAAAGAAACGAAACAGGACCACAGCTAAATTCCAAGCTAATTTAGTTCAGGCAGTCGCTCGGCAGCCCTTCGCTCCAATAAAGCGGTCCTCGGAGCTTGTTGCTAGCAGCGTTTTCAAAATGTCGGGAGAGGTGTATCTCCTGTGGCTGCTGTCCCTTTTACAGACGGTGAGTTGTACCAGACACTTTTATAACCAGTTTTATTAGCGGACACGCCGATTAAAGATGGGAGATTATAACTAAAGTGTTAGCTGTTAGCAGCGCTTTGTCATTACCACATCCGTATCTGCGGCACAACACTGACGTGGCTCATCTTCTGTCTGTAGCAGCACTGATTGTTTTAAGTCTTAAATGATGAAACATTCTGCTTTGTTACAGGCTACTCATGCTTTTTGGTGTATTCTCTTATTTCCAGGTCCTGCTAATCCCTAAAATAAACATGTTCTTCAATGAAATCATAATGTTATTGTAGGCCTATGTTTTCATCCGCACAACCTAAATGTTTGTTCTGTAGACCTATTCTTGTCATCTTTAAAGGAGACCTGTCAATATACTTTTTCATGTACTTGGCATTCACTCAAAACCTATTTAAGTCAGCAGTTTGCATTTTGTTCTTTGTAAACCGTAATATTCATATAAAACTGCTTAGTTATAGAAGCAAGTCCATTGACTTCCTGTTCAAAATAATTGATAAGCCCCGTGTCTTCATAGTGAGATTTCACTGTAGCAAGTTGCGGATTTTCATTGCCCATTTTTATTTTTGAAAGGTGATTATGTGGCATTTTAGAACTCTGCATGTATCAATTGTAGTCTACTAATGGCAAATGAGTATAGAGAGTGTCCGAGGCTAGGTGAAAACAGGATTTTTCTGAGCACTTGAGCCTCAGTTGCAGGACAACATAGGATTACTCAAACATACATGAATCGATCCAAATAAAACTCTGAGTGAATTAAATAAGTCTCCTTTTTAGTAACAGGGGCTGGCTAAGGTCTACCCAGTCTTTGAATAGCAGTCCTGACCATGCTGTGACTGCAGGGTATTATAGACTTGTGTTGTGAATCTTGATAGACACAAACACAACTGCGTTTATTTGAAGCCACAATGAAGAAATTGTCATGAAAAAATATTGATAACTTATGTACAAAGTGATTGGACAAGACCAAGACACAATGAAGTAGGGCTGGGGAAACTGTTAAACATGGAATTGTGATTTTTACCCATGGGACAATTTGCTATTTTGGTCATCATATGCAGCTTTATGCTCAAACAGAAACTTTATTTTTGCTCACCCCTCTTCCATTTGGTCTGTCTCTGTAAGGCTGAGCTACTGGATTTCAAGTTCAAACTTTTAGATGATGTCAAATGACTTTCTTTACCTCTTAAAGGTAATAAAAAAAATACAATGTACCTGTATCGTGGTAAAATTATGATATAAATTTTTTGTCATATCGCCCTCCCTGTACCTTATCTTTACTGCCTTTTTTTAAAATTGTGAGCTACTTATCTTAAATAATAAGCTATTTGTAGAGGTTCAAATTTATTCCCCTCTTTCCTAGCATCCTCATTATTTTTCGTAATGAGTTTGAGCACATTTCACAACTTTTAGAGGCTAGAACAGAGTTTTTCTGTCACAGTCAAGCTAACAGCACATTTTCAAGTTTGTAGAGGATAACAATGCTTTATAATTGGATACAAGCAGCGCACAGCAGTCTCATTTTAGCACTAAGAGATGCTTTTTACAATATCTGAAACAAACTTAACTTTATTATATGATAAAAGCTGGTACAGTCCCTTTTTAATACTTGATTACATTGTACTTTAATAGCAATAATATAAAATCATGTCAAAAAGCTATCTTCCGATTTGGTGAGCTTTGTCATTGTGCACATTGTGTTATTATTACCTCACTAACATGCTCTGTTTGTGTGTGTTTGTGCCCATGCTCTGCCCTGTCAGCTGTCGGCGTATGGGGCCGAGCTGTCCTCTGAAGCCTGCAGGGAGATGGGCTTCTCCAGTAACCTGCTGTGCAGCGGCTGTGATCTGCTGGGGGAGTTCAGTCTGAACACTCTTCAGCCCGACTGTCGGAGGTGCTGCCAACAGGAGGCCCAGCTTGAGGGGCGCAAGGTGAGGCTCGGGGCAGCCACATCCGGGAGGTCTGCCTGCAGTGGGGTGACCAGGGGCTAAGCACTGAGGGGCACTAAGACCATTTCTAACCATTTCCAAAGCTATGCAAGTCTCTTCAGATAACTTGGTTCATTACCCACAACAGCAAGGGGTTATGCAATTGTATTCTGCTCTCAATTACAAAAAAGACAAGGTAACACAAGGTCAGGGTTTCATGTTCAATGGTTTTCATGATATGAAAGAGAAAATATACAATAACTATTAAATTGTATCTCCACTAGACAAAATGCCTAACGGTTGCATTTTTGAAGGTATTTAAGGATATCTAGGTCATAGTTATGAAGTTCCACTTCCACTCCTTTCTCTAGGCATTAGTGTTTGCAATTAGCAAACTAACTTTCTCACTGCACAACTGTGAGGAAAATCGGCTCTACACAGAAACGTACTCGCAGTATTCCAAATTTAATCTGGCCCGAAAGGAAATGGTGAGGCGGTTAGAGCTCTCGCTTCCCTATCATTGGTTCTCTTCCCGGACCACATGACCTTTCTGGGTGGCGTCTGTCCTTCCTGTGTTATTGTGGGTTCACTCTGTGTTCTCCTCCCACCGTCCAAACATGTATGTATTAGGTGAATTGACTCCAAATTTCCCCTAGTGAATGAATGTGAGTGAATGGTTGTCTGTGTGCCTACGTCTCTGCGTTAACTCTGCTTTGATTTCCACCAAACGCCCACAAATTTGATTGTTTGTGTGTTTACTTTATTGATCCACAAGGAAATGACTTGGTCACAGTTGGTCACATGTCACGATATAATAACAAAAAGCAAAAAATAAATTGTAATACAGTCAAAGTTATTAAAGTAGAAAGGAGGGTCAAATGTGTAGATGTGTACAGATTTGTCAAGTGAAATAAAACAAAATATGGTAAACATGACACATATCTTGGCCATATACAACAGGTGGGTAGGGAGAAACTCTCATCTCTAAACTGCTTAGACTGCGTTGCCCCACAAAGCCATTTGTCTAATTTTAAACGTTGTCACAAAAGATGGATAATAAATTATGGTATACACATTCTCCCTTTTTGACAGGGAACGTTTGACTGGACATGACTTACAGTAGCTAAAGCTTTCATTTCCTCAGTTTCATTCTTTTGGTCATGTGATTGGCCAATATGTTGTCCGCAGTTAAGTTATCTCATTGGTTAGTTGAGCAGTTCATTCCTCCACCTCTACAAATATCAGAACGGTCAACAACCACATACTGAAAACGTCTAGCCTGTATTTCTTTACCGCTCCGTTGTCTCCAGCCATTTGTCTCCCCTCCTACCCCCCTTCCCAGACGGACTCCCCTCTCCTCCTCCCCCTCCTCCCCCTCCTCCTCCTCCTCCTCCACCTGGCAGAACATTTCTCCCACTGTCGTTCCCTGGTGATTATTGCATGCTGAAAACACCCACTGTGCTTTTGGTGGATTTAAAATGAGTCATGAAAGGATGGGAGAAAAAAAAACGACAACAATGTAATTTGTCCTTTTGTTAAGCCCGGAGCGTGTTTGGTATCTTAGCAACAGCACCTCAGCACAGCGTTGTACAGCCGCGCCTCATTACAGCCGGTGATGGGAATTCTAGACGAGGAGAAGCTCTGGGGACAGGAGAGTGGGTTTTCAGGTAAAATGTCAGAAGCCAGGCCTGTTGGAAAAATTGCAATTCGATATTTTAAATTGTTCAACTGGCATATTGGTTTCGTAAGGCCGTGCAAAGCACGGCTGCAAAAATTCTGCACGAAGTGTGCATGAAATTGAGCGCATGGCGCTCACCCGCTTCCAAACACTCACTAATTCACTCCTCCACACGTGCACGTCGTGTGCATACTAATTAGTTGTAGGAAAATTTTACGCTATTGTTGTAAACGGGCAAAGCCCGAGCGAAAGTGCACATGAAGTGCGCACTAAACGAGCGCTTTACATGGGCAGTCATTCCCATGTAACTTACTAAGGCGTTCCCCAACTCATGCACATTCTGTGCATATAAACATGTAATGCAAAAGCTCAACATTATGATTGTATGGGTTGTGTGGGCCAATAACACAAAATGTTATCAAAATTAACAAAAGTTAATTCAATATGGAAATTTTCAGTACACAATGATGCCCCTATTTGTAAAGCAAAGGGGAGAAGGTGCGATAGCGCCACAGATTTTGCAGTAGGTGTAATAAAGGAGGAAAATTGGGGCACGTTGCGTGGCGGCGTGGTGAGGGTTGATCAATGCCGCTTGCGGCTATATTTTAGATTTGTTTTTATGACTATACTCGCTACCACCATGGTTGGTTGGTGGGTGGGTTGGTTGGAGTCATTTTGTTAAATTTGAATTATTTTCATGCATTTGTTTCCCAGTCTAATGATCACAATGGGAATGGGAGAACCTCTTTTCAGTTCATTTTTTGAAAATAACACAATCAAATTTTAGAGTAGTTTTCAGTTTTTCACCATGTTTTAACTTTGTTCCAGCTTGAAAAAACTAGCGTTAAATTGCATTCATTACTGCTTGCTTATTTTAGCATGTTTTTCCAGTGTTTCTACACTAATTCCTTCTACTGCCAGTAGATTGAGTTCTAAGACAATTCCTGATGAGGGAATGCCTTACAGATATATAAAGTAATGTGTGCTTTCTGAAGATATGTTATTTTAAGCTCTAAAACATGAGATGCCAGAGCAAAGGTACTCAAGAATATGTTTAAAGGCCAATGACATAAATAATGCAATCGCTCGGGATGGTGATGGTCTCTTATATAAACTGGAAACTCTACCTTTTGTTCCTTTCTTTGTAGTAAACTGCACATGTTCCACGAAATCAAATTGCCTTGCAGACTATAAATACAATAAAATCAATACAAATGTGTTTCAAAAGTAGCTCTAGATTGGTTTTTGCTTGCTGTGTAAAATCTCTCCACCCACAGCATCTACAGAAATCTGCTGACTGAATGGAACCAGCTAAACAAAAGATATTCCACTCTTTGTCTGACTTGTCAAAATTATTCTTGTACTTTTTTCAGAGAAGTTTTTCAAAAATTAGAAATACCTCTCTCAAATCATTCGAACACTGCTATGAAAACATGTTACAGAGAAGGCAATAGGAGAAAAGAAGAAAAAGTACACTTAACCGCTTGAGTTCAATTTGCTTAAAGAGATGCTGCGTACTTCAGTTATTCAAATAAAACACCCTACGAGCTCAATTGTTTACCGCAACACAGCGAGCGGTCTGCTGAATGGTTTTGCATATGCCATTTGATGTGAGGCAGCCTTTTTTACCGCTGTGACTTCAATTGCTACTAACCTAATGTACTTTGGCACTAGATGTTTTATTACAAGAACGCCGTGGAACCGACCATTTGTCAAACTTGGCTTCACAGCGCCTGGTGTTATACATTGATCTGTAGCTCTTCCAGAGTCTAATGTTGTGTCGTTTTGCGTTCCTTCACCACAGCTCTATCCAGGGGCCATCCTCGAAGTCTGTGGATGAAAATTGGGCAGGTTCCCGCAAGTCCAAGGTGAGAAATGCACCCCTCAAAAATTATGATTCATTTCACATCAAGCAGACTGATCTGTTTTGTTCATTAAAGCAAAACTAAGAGTCGCTATGGCGATAGAGCTCCCCCTTCAACTCCCTTGTGGAAATACACAGTCAGAGAACAGACCAAAAAGTTTCTTTTTTTGTTTTTTTAATAAGTCAGTATAATTAATCGATACAAAAACATTTATCGTTTCCAAATATTTAAAAACCATCGCGGACGCTTCAAATGCCAAAAAAAAAAAATGCATATTTAACCATCAAGTCACACTCAAAAATGTTTTAATAATTGTTAGAACTAATATGGCTAATGCTAACAAATTAGTGCAATGCTAACTGGGATATTATACTACGAAACTGACATTTTTAGCTTTTATCTATGACGTTTGAGCAATCCTCCTAACAAACTGGTGCACATTATCTTATTAATCTATAAAGCTCCTATGTGTTTTAAAGTTTGCTTCACTGCGCTGCTTATCAACGTTAGCAACTTTACTTTGTTTTTAGCTTTAGCTTTCAGTGTAGATGACTTTGATGAATAACACAATGTATAAGTGATTGTAGAAGCCCAAATCAGTACTGCATAAAAGGAGGACTATCTATACTTTGCTAACTTTTGCTAACTCTATACTTTTAGTTTGATCCCAGGTATTTTTTCGATCTCTAGCTGCTTCTGTGTTTTTCCAAACATTCGCGCCTGTCTAAGCTTGTCCATCTTTAACGAGTCGTTTGAAGTGGTCTCGTCCCATTTGCTGTCCGTCAAACCCTCACTTAGCATCCATGTCATGTTTCTGTAACGGAGACCGCCCCTCGGTTTTACCACTCTACCATTTGTCGGTGTGTTTTCCTCAGCTGTGGTCTGTCCTCCTTCTCTTCATGTTCTCAAAGGCCTCTGCAGCTGTTACTACGTGCTGACTCAGAACTAAAGTGGCTCTGTAAGGAGGTTATGTCACGTGAACATTGTTGTTTTTTTAAACTATGTTTTTGTGTTTCCTTAGCATTTGTGAGGAGCGACAAGCCCAAAATGTTCAAAGGTCTTCAGATCAAGGTGAGAATGAAGCCTAGAAATTATGTAAAATATCCAAAATACTGTTTTGTCACTATTCTTATGTCACTTCCCTCCCACCAGTAAGGAAATGTGAGGACGACTGGTTCAGCTGATGTGCATGAACCTGTTTCATATTGCATAAAACAGTCTGTATACATCTGAGCCACTGTAGAGTTTTATAATAAGCTTTTAGTACATTATGTTGATTGTAAACACACTACAAAAGAAGATACTATTTGTTGTATTGGGTCCCCCCCAAATCATACATTTAGTCCCTACATCCATAATTGTATTTGTGCTACAAATTGCGCTTCGAATTTTGTATTTATTTTTTGTCTGTAGTGTACCATTTAAGGTCTCTCCATGGCGACAAGAAGGGGGTTGACTTCAATCAGAAAAGTTACATTGTGCACCTAAAGAACACGTATGCTAAATTGAGGTTTTAACCATGTTCTATCATTGTTCCCTCATCAAAAACATCCCTGGACTTGAATTTAGCTTCCTTCCTGCTAGAGGAATCCTGGTTAGAATGTCCTCTCCCTTCTCCTCCGAGCGTCAAAAACACTCCATTCTGAATTTCACTGATTTCCCAGAATTTCTTGATCTGTGAAGGGGCTCCGAGAATCATTTGTGCCGTTTTTAAGTCCGTAAATTATCGGCAGACTGAGCATTTCTGTGTCAAATCACAATCATTACAACTGCGTAGTTACATCAGCAAGTCGGGAGGTTAGTTTGCAATGTATATTTTAAACTTGTACAATTCCCTCTGGAGCCAGTAGATGCTCAGCTAGTGCCTTGGGAATGTGCGGCGGTATTTCAGAAGTATTTTTAGTTCTAAAACGCATGATGCCAAACTAAAGGTCCTCGTTAATAACAATACAAATAATGCATAATATTTGTCCTAATATTGAATAATTCTATACGAGTCAAACCTGTGAAAGCCTCGAGGAACTATGTGTGAATAAACAGAGGAATTTTAGCAGTTGTTGCAAAACTCGAAAAGAACGGGCCTAACCACCTTTTTAAATAATCCTGAGTATGTAGAATTACTTGCTCGTCACCTTTTTTACATTTAAACTTTTTTTTCTCAATACTGTTATATCGCAATATCATAAGTTTCACTGTCCTTTGCTCATAATATTAAATGTTTGTGTTGCGACATCTACGCTATGCGAGCTTTACTATAACATTTGGATATTGTTACACCAATCCAGTGGTAAAATATTTAGCTATCTGCACTTTACTTTAGTCATTTTTACAGTCGATACTACTTACTGCAATACATCCTGGAGCAGGAGTCTGTACGTTCTACCGCTCTACATTTTTCTTGACTGAATAGTACATTTCAGTTATTTTTAGCACGTTCATGGTAGTGAACGTGTTCAAGCCCCAGCTTTGAGCACACAAAATGTATACATAAAATTCACTATATAAGAAAAATAAGAAATTGATTTAAATTGCTACTGTTGACACAATATCAGCCCAAATCTTTATAAAAAAATCGCTAATCTTTTAACAGCCTTCCTAACATTCCCGTCCGGTTGTGTCCACAGTACGTCCGCGGCTCCGATCCCGTCCTCAAACTCCTGGACGACAGCGGGAACATCGAAGAAGAGCTCAGTATCCTCAAGTGGAACACGGACAGCGTGGAGGAGTTCCTTAGCGAGAAATTAGATCGAATATAGAGCCGCCATCCTACCATGGACTAGAATTTAGACTCGAGCGCAAATTTACAAAGACTCTCTGACTTTGACTCCATTCTAATTTGAAATTTTAGACTGACATTTTGATAATTATTCCTGACTGTTTCGGATTTAATTAATTATATTATGCCTTGAAAGATTCAGACTTTTGTATCACCAGTAAGCATTTGTTTTTGTCTTTTTTTCCCCTCTTGTTCTGTAAGTCTGAATATTCTTGTATAATTATTTTTTATAAATCGGCATCGTGGGAGTTGTAGTCAGACTGAAAAGATGTCGTTTCTCTGTAAAACCAGTCTTATTAGAGCCTGCCGTAGTGAAGAGGTCGCAGTAAACCAGTCTTCTGGCACGTGACGTCTGATGTTGGGGGTTTTGTAGAGATTTCTTTTTGTGGAGGAATGAGATCTGTTTGGTTTGAAAAGGGATGAAATATGCAACAATAAAAACGATCCAAATGTAATGCATTTTTTGCCTTTTTTTTTTTTTATCTAGAAAAAGAGAAGTGTGGAATTTCATATTGTAAAGCTATGGTTCTAGGGACATCTAGTGGAGAAGAAGCGACATACATCTATTCAATGGTACTTTGTGTATACAGCCAAGCAGTCAGTTTCAACTTTGATATGTAAAAAAGCAAGTAAACAGTTAAATTGAAAAATACTTTTAATTCAACACTTTTAATAACAATTTAGTACAAACAACAGTGACCAAATAATCATATGAAACTACATATGTTTACACCAATAGATGATTTTTTTATCTGATTTCCGGATTTAACAGATTATTTAGATGACACGCAAACCGCAAAATCTGTGAGTAATCGGAGTGACCATAATCGGAAAGAAATTGGATGTATTTGCGGTTTACGTTCATCTTAATCTTCCAAATGTGAGAAGAATGAGATTGTGAGCGTGCATGGAACCGCCGCTACTGTGTTCATTAATATAACAAATAAGGAACTCGTTATTCGTGCACAAAGGGGAATTTGCAGCTCAATCCATGGGTTTCAGAATATGCAAATTTTGCACAGTTGCCAGAGTAATCAACAACAAAATAGACCTACAACTTTTGAATGTTCAACCGTCTTCCAAATGGTCGCAGGAAGTTGAAACCCATGACCTTACGACGTATGAAATGGGAATTGAAAGCCATAGTACATGCAGTATGCTTGATATATAGTCAGTTGATTCATCATATGTAATAAAATATATGAATTTTACATTTACATGTGCATAAAGCTTAATCACCTTTTTAATTAAAAATGTGTTTCATCAAAGTTTTTACATGTAAAAATGGGTAACTCCAAAATACAGAATAAAAATTGCCAAACGAATACAAACTCGTTCAGATAGGCAAAGGCATTTTTCAAAAAGCAGACATTTACAACCGGCGTGTCCAGACGTGGACACTGGGGTGGCCCAAGGGTGGCACTGGGGTGGCCCAAGGGTGGCACTGGGGCTTTGAGACGACAATTTTGAGAATTTAACTCTGACATCAAATTTAGGTAAATTAAAACATTGAATTATAAGAATTCTACTTATTTTTATGTTTATTTCTTCTTAGTTATCATAATTCGGTGTAATAATATGAGGAAAATGTACCCCCAATACTGTCTCAGCCCTTTAGCCTGTGCCCCCTCTGGCCACTCCCTTGGAAACGCCCCTGCTGTAAAATTACACATAGTCTTTGGCCCCCTCTGAATGGTGGTCCTGTCCTTTGGTGTGAGACTGAGGTTTGTAGACCACTCCTGGATACCTGCAGCCGAGACCACTCAATCAATAATCCTCTTTGTGCATGTAAGTGATGTGTATTTTTGTTCTATTGGATAACATTTTGTGTACATATGTCTGGACGTAGCTGAAGTGTCGTTGTCTCACCTTGGTTTCTCATCTTTCACCATTCCCCTGAAGGCCAAAGACTTGAGGATTCCTCCAATCAACAGGACGCCACCTCCGATCCACGCCACAAAGAGCGCGGGGCCAAACGTGTAGCTGCACAGGTACACAAGTTACACCGCATTTAAAGCATGCATTGTGTTTACAGCCTCATTTTCAGATGATGTGTAAATATATAGTACGTTTGTAACCCGGCGCCCGCGCCCATGCCTCCACCGTACTGGCCTCCGAAACCTCCTCCTCCATAGTTGTTGTTGTAGTTGTTGTAGTTGTTGTTGGCTGACATTTGGAAAGTCGACACGATCTGGTTTGCATAAATAGATGCTCCAGCGATGCCACATACACCTGGGAATAAACACTTAAATGAATACATTATTTTATGAATGCTACGTCATCGGAACGTTCAAATGTCCGTAATGGATGACACTGGAATCAACTGAAGTAAACTATAATATATTTTCAATGATTAACTAACATCAGATCTAAATACTAATTGATTTTAAGGCTTTATAACAAAAAATAAGCAACAATTTTGTATTTCCAACCTTGAAATATCAGTTAGTTTGCTATTATTTTACAAAATATAGAAGTATGTTAGTGTTAGATAAAATGTTTGATATAGACAAAAATACAGTTAATTTATTGGACAAATACTTAAAGAAATGTTTGCTGCATAATGGGTTTTTAAAAAAATATAAATATATCGCTAGATAACTTGTGCAGCAAACATTTCTTTAAGTATTTGTCCAGTAAATTACGAAAACTGTATTTTTGTCTATATCAAAAATTTTACCTAATATAATCATAATCTCCTCATAATTCAATAAATAAATAATGTAAAATACAAGAGTAAATGTCTTTAAAACAGGCTCTGATATCACTCACATGTGTCCGAATGGTATTTATTTACTAAAACCACTTTGATTTTTCAAATGTTATGATATTGTTTGGTTAATCCCAGTTTTTTCAGTGAAATCACGTAGTTCCACTTCACTTTTGCCTCCATTCACCTCCATTCCTGATTTTTTTTCTAAAAGATCTATTAGAAATCTACAAACCCAATCACTTAAATAAGTCCGCTGAAAAGTAGTTGTTTGGTTGTTGTTTTTGTAAACAGTTACCTGCAGTGATGAACATGATCCCTGCGGTGAGGCTCATCTTGGCCTTGGTGCTGTCCGCCATGCTGTTCATGGTCAGACACTGCAGCGAGAAGACGGACAGCAGAGTACTGAGCACGCTCAGTACGACCCCCACGATCATCAGCGCCCGCACCGCCTGGAACGAGCCTGCAGGGGGCGCAAGACGATGAGGTCAGTGAGGTTTGGCCAATGTTCAGTTAGAATCTGTTGGTTTTGTAGAGGTGGAGTAGCTAAAGTTGTTTTCAGTCACTTCTGAGTAGAGATTTGTCGTCCATATAATGAACAATATAATACGAATCATTTATGTTTTTAGTTTGAGCGTGTACCTACCTACAAATATTACAAAAGTACAAAAAATACTAAAATGGACCGATGTAAAGTCACAGTTGCATGTAACTTTCTGGAGGTGGCACATCACCTGCAGGATTCCATGGAAACAGAAAGTGTCTGGTTTTACACTTCTGAATGTTCTTTGTGTCATACTGTGGCATAGCTAAAAGAAAACATTTCCATGGAAACAAGGTCAAGAACGAGTCAGTTTGTGGAGATGCAAGCCCGCTCAAAGTAAGGAGACTATTTCTGTTTACTGTTTATTTTCAGTGCAATAAACAAAAATAAAGCTGCTATTTTAGTAATTTTCGGCCAAAAAAGCACTGGGACTTTAAGAATGTGAATTTCTTTGGGAAAGTTTTTAAACCAATAAATATTGAATTCACTTGGGTAGGGCAGGCAAACCAAGAAAAAAGTATGGTATCATCTGGAACAAAGACTTAATTCATGAACAAATAGTTTCGTAAGCATGATTAAAGGTTTAGTGACTATTTATTTAAGGGGTTTGGGTTACAGTAATAAGTGGTTACTAAGCCTGAACCATCCTTAATAAACTATTTGTTCATTATGAATTAAGTCTTTGTTCATATATATTCATAGTCCCCATAGCGACATGCAACGCCAGGTCAAACTCTTTACTGGGTAGGTTTACACTGCTCATTTTTAGAGCACAGGTCAGTGGCCGAGCGAAATGACGTTTGTTCCGTTTTGATAAGTGAGCTGAAGTGCATTATGGGTAATGAAGGTAAACATTCCACAATCAGTCTAATCAAGCTGAAATCTGTGGACAATTACTGTGGAAACAGGGGAACCAAGCCTTTTGCAGAACTGTTTTTTGTTCTGTATTCAGACGAAAATGGGATGGCCTACACAATTAACAGAAAACATGACATATTTACACAATATTCAATACATTGTCCTACCAAGGGTTCCGTATAATTACTGAATGTATTTTTTTAGTCCTACATTTGTTTTAATTCAGTCATAACACTTGTATTTTTATTTCTGTAGTTATGATTAACATTTCACAAGATGCTCAATTGACTTTTTTCACCATTTCTTACTAAATATTACAAACTTTAAATATATTTGCTTCACTAATCTTCCTCAAATGAAGATTTTTTTTTTAGATCGAATGTGTGCGTCCAGTAGTACACAAGTTGTTCTAAGTAATTACATCTATCAGATATAAACTTCTTTGAATTAAGAAAAGGTCTGGTTACTAGGGCTGCAATGATTAATCAAGTAATTGTGAGTAGTCGACTATATATATAAAAAAAATATCTTATTTTAATTGTTAACAAGACCATACAAACTCAAAACATGTATAAAATACCTTTTTATAATTAAGACAGCAGCATATTTTAATCAAAATGTCAAACAATTTCTGATTTTCATCAATAAGACCCTTTATTCGTTACTATTATCTATCTAAAAGTATTCAGTCATCATATTTCAATCCTTTTACACCCCTTTGGTTGATAATGTATTTAAAACGTCTCAATGTACAACAGAAATAATTATTTGACTATTTGACTAATCGAGTACGTAATCGCTATCTACTCGACTACTCAAATATTTGTTTGTTTCAGCCTTACTTTACTGAACCTATCGAAAATGGACGAAGTGGACAGAACTCTTTTCCTCTTGACAATTTGCCTTCAACATTTTCCCCCATCACATAACTTTCCTCCATCTTGATCAATCTACCACCAGACCACTCTCCACTGTCCCGCCTCCTCACCTGAGAAGCCCAGCAGCCCGTAGAGCGGCCTGCACTCGGTCAAGCCCGCCGAGGTGGTCTCGCAGTCCTGCCACAGGCCCTTGTAGGTGTACACTGAGGTCAGCAGAGCGCCCTGTCGGTCCTTCACGCTCCACTTGCTCATGGCTGTGGCCGCGATCAGAGCCGAGGAGCCCAGCAGGCCCAGCACGAAGCCTCCGTTCTGCAGCACTGAGGGGGCCATGGATGGTGTTTGCTCGGTCAGAGGAGCGGTGGACGAAGCAGGCAGACGGCGGTGAGTAGTGGTGTGATGGAGTTGGGTGGTGCCCTGGTTTAACACTCAGAGAAGAAAAGGTGTGGAGGAGGTGATAGGGGAGACTGGCACTGGCTTAAAGGGGCAGGGCAGGTGGCCGAGTGACGGATGAAAACTGATTAAAAGTAGCTGTACATTTTTTCAGTGTTTGAAAAACGATTCCCTAAATATTGGCTTGAGATTTATAAACCTCCTCGAAACACGTTAACTTCTTTTCAAGACCATGTATCTGGGACATAAAACTCCTGATGAAAACAATAGATGGATATATTTGGCCTGTTCTTCTGACGACTGGGAAGAACAGGCCAAATATATCCATCTTTTATATGTTTGGCCTCACAAAAAAACGGGTGAGACACAAATAACTGGACAAAATAGAAAAAATAAAACACTTTTACAATAAACTTGAAAACTTTTATTAGATATTAAGCAGACATAGGGACAAATAAGACAATTATGCCACATATGACAGAATTAGTTTGAACGTTTTAAAACTTGCCTCTCTTTTTTTGGTTGTTTCGCTCTCCGTTTCCTGTTTTTTGTTTATATTTGTTTATATAGAAGAAATAGATTACAAAGAAAAAAAATATATAGAAAAATCATGCGGAATTTGTTTTATTTTATTGCTATAGATTATTGTGTGTTGTATATTCCCATATTATTATCATTATTATTATTATTATTATTATTATTATTATTATTATTATTATTATTATTATTACTACTATTTATGTTATTATTACTATTCAATTCAATTTATTTTTGTAACGCTCAAAAAATAAAACTATCAAAAAATAGTTGCGTACTATTATTTTTTTTTAATTATTATCATTTTTAATTATTATCATTATCATTATTATATTTATAAATCAAATTGTAGTCTTAGATTTTATTTGAAAATGTATGTCTGGAAAAGTGTCTCAAACAACATCATCTTTAAAATTTTTGTGCTGGTTTTCCCTAGAATTTAAATATTTTTTACAACACATAAAATTTACAACATATTTGAATTTAGCTTGTTTTTTTCCCAACCAAACACATAAATAACCATTACTGTGGCTGCAGTTAAAAAGGAATGAATAAATAATATACTTGCACAATTATTTTACTTGATTAAACACAGCCACATTCATTCTCACTTTCAAGGAGGGCTATTTTGAGTCATCATTTCTGTTACTAAATCCAAACTGAGATTACAGTCGGCTATTACAATCATCCATGTGGTCAGGATTCATATGTTTTTGTCCAACAAGACTCACCATTAAAACCATTTCAGAGAGCAGATGTTTTGGTGAGAGGTGATTGTGAGTTTCGTCGGCGCAGTGACTCAGTGAAACAAAAAGGACTTGTGTGTGTGTGTGTGTGTGATTCATGATCCGAGTTATCGTTCTGTCAACAGCACTGGGAGAAGTTTGGTTCAGCTCTTATCAAACGCCACTGGGAAGCGTTTGGGATTGAAATGAGTGGGACTTGTTCAGCGTCATCTGCGTCGGAGTTTCTTTTCTGCTTTCTTTTAGTGGTTTGAATTGATTTATTTATTCATTTTAAAACTTGAATACACAATGGACACATGATAGATTTCAAGTTCAAATTCTGTACTAATATCAATACACACATAAAAAATAACTGGTTCACCCTATGGACAAGATGCCTACACAAAACAGAGCAATGTAGTGTATTCTATCCAATGCAGTGAAGAAAGTTGTAAAGAGCGCGTTCATAGGGGAGACTAAACAGCCACTTCACAAGAGGCTTTATCAGCACAGAAAGACACGCGAGTTCAGGACCCCAGAGCGCCGTACATCTTCATCTCAAAGCCACAAACCACTCTATTGAAGACCATGAGGTGAGATTCTGAGCAGGAGAAAAAGATGGTTTGAAAGAGGAGTTAAGGAGGCATCTTTGTTAAAAAAGAGAATCCTTCCTTAAATCGTAATGGAGGTTTAAGATTCAACCTTCCAGTTGTTTATAATGGTCTGCTGAAACCCTGGAGACGCCCGGGGCATTCGGATGCTAAACAGGCACTCAAGGTGAAAGGCAGGGAACAATAGGCCCATCCCAGTTAAATTTCAATGGGCCATTATCAGGAGGTCCCGCCCTGTAGGCAGGGCTTTCACAGAGTAGGATATAAACAGGAGTTCTCAGACTTGTTTCACTGATTGAGAATGACTCTTGGATGAGAGTCGAAATGTATAGTTTTTTCTAAAACAGTCTAGATGACTATAACAATCTTTTTCAACAATGGAACACTCCTGAACGAATGAGGGATTACACCGACATAAAAAAAATAACTAAAAAATAAATAATTATCTAAAAAATGTATAATTTATAGAATACTAAATATGGAATACTTAGAGGAGATTAAGAACTAGTCAGAATGTTGACAAGTTAGTGTACGATCAAAAGAATTTGTGGCCAGTGTTGGACAGTAACTATAGTTACAAAGTGGGGGATACTGTGATCAGATGATTCTTTTAATAAGTAATCTGCGGATGGGAGACCGATGAAATGCCAGGAGCCACAGGGGGCGGTAGTACACACTGTCGTTGTGTCTGTGGGCAAGACATGTCATTGTGAGAGTGAATGTGGGCCATGGATGCAAATGGCTACAATCAAAACAAGTGTTTACAGCATGTGTATCAAGTATGTTCATTAACATGCACTGTCCCAACAATAATAACAATCTAACAATTCAAAATTCAAATGCAGTTACTAGCCCTGGTAACTTTTTCTTTGCCAAAAATGTGTATAATCAATAGAACTGTCGAAGTAAAACAATAAACAAGATAAACAGTTATGTATAGGCATTGCATAAATAAGCATTAAATTAAGATGTGCATATCAAATTATTATCTCTATTGCATATTTATCTATTTGTGCATAAACACAATTTTGTATATTCTTGATCAAGTGGATATGAATTAAAAGCAGATATTCACGTTTACAAATACAATATGGTAGAATATATAGCTCCCCATATATTTGCTTCTTTTTCTATCATATTTTTCGCCAATAATTTAGTTTGTGTCGATATTTGCCTATTTTTAGATAATTAACTTTTTATTAGTTCAACATCCTTTAGTTTTCTTTAAAACTGTTTAAAAAACAAACAAAAAGCATTGCTTATTGCGCCGTTCTGGCAGCTCTCCTTCTGATTGGTCAGAGGGTCAGGACAGAGGCTCTGATTGGTCAGGACAGAGCGTCAGGACAGAGCGTCAGACAGAGCGTCAGGACAGAGCCACAGAGCCCGCGCTTTTTACCCGCAGTCACTTAAGGAGATATTTAGTCACGCACGGAGTTGGTGTTACATTAAGTTGCAACAGGATAAAGGGAAACACACTGCAGACGTTCTTCAGGACAGGCCTGGTTTGAGTTGCATCATCTGGGAGTGACAGACAGGTGAGTTTGATCGCGGCTGTTGTAAAAGGGCTGTTTATTTACGTAAATTTGATTTTGAAATACGTCACGTAAATCGTGTATATCTGCGAAAACTTGCCACGGCCGCACCGCAAGAATCCCGTTTCTGTCTGACTGTCCGTTCACTGACACGAGGCCATGACGTGAGGCCGTGACGTGAGGCAGTCTACGCTCCCACCGCCCCGAGAGGAGACGCACCTGCGCCGCGCTTTGAGCCCTCCGGTGGGGGTGATGTTCAGTGCGCAGTGTTTGTTTTTAACATCACTTTCATGTTGAGTAAGAAATGATAACTACTGGTAAAGTGAAGACATGTGGCAGACTAGTTTCACTAGCGTGTTAGCTAATGTTAGCTAGCTGTTAACTGGCCTTACCAGTTCAGAGCATGGTTCAGAGTCAAAGGTCATTTAGGCCTAAGAATTATATCCTTATAATATCCATTATTCTGGAGCCCACACTACAGTTTGAAAACACTTAGAAGGAGGGATACTACTTAAATATCTAACATTCTAATAAGTAGAAATTCAAATAAATATTGAACAAATAGTAAAGGGTTAGGCTTTGTTCAAAGTCTTATTCAATGAATATTCTGCTGTATTCACAGGCCTGATATGATCAAACTAAAGGACATCCAGCACATTTTGAACACTGATGTCCAAACAATGTGATCTGTCTTATGTGATTCACAAGAGAAGACTTCCTAAGTCTCTCTGAAAAGTAAAATAATCATGTTTAATTTTGTTTAAAATGTCTTAATTGTTTTAATATTGATGACCACTCCAAGTGTGTTCGCCTACTTATGAAAGTCACTGCAGACCACCGCTTTAGGCCCTCACCAAACAGACACAAGAGAGAAGCGCTGAAAGCAGCAGACTGAGAGGAAAGATGTATGTTGCTTACACTTAGTTACACTTAGTTATAATCTAATTATATATGCATAGGGCCGTATTCCTGGTTGCAAACCTGTGTCCTTGGTATCAAAGTCCAAACTTTACACATTGAGTTTTAAACAAATTTAATAAATATACCTATAATCCATAATTACAGTATTAACTAAACTCTAAATGGAAAAAGCGTTCAGTAAAATAACATTCAAAAGCAAGTTCAATTCCACAACTTCAACATTATAGATAAATATTAGCAATAAATTCATCAAAACAAGTAAAAAGTGCAAAGTGTCCATGTTTCTTCAGCCTAATCCCAGAGTCTGAGCCTGACTTAATGCCTGTGAGCAGTGACGTCATAGTGACACGAGAAGAAACCTCAAGGACAAAACAAACATATTTATTAATATTTTTGTATTTGTGTTCTCTTGAGTCGCAGATCTGCTGTGAACCAAAACAAATAAAGCACTGCGCACATTGAGCCGTCGGCACAGTCGCTGTTTATTTGAAATGAACTTAAATAGACCAGACAGAAACCTCCATGTGCGTCTGTATCATCTGCATAAATGAGCCTTTAAATTGTGCTGCAGCCGCGCCCAGAATCTCCTGACCTGACCGCTTTGTCTTGTTTTGTCTGTCCAGAGCCGCGAGATCATGAAGCACATGTCGTCCACCTCGTCCAGTCGCCGACCCCCACCACCGGCCCCTAGCTCCAGGCCCCAGTCCCCACCTCACAGCGGGACCTCAGGAACGCCCTCTGCAGGAACCCAGCGGAAGAGAAAGTACCATACCAAGACCAAAGAGATCCAAAAATATCAGAAGAGCGCAAACCTGCTGCTGCCCAAAAAGCCCTTCTGTCGCCTCGTGCGTGAAATCTGTCAATATAAATGTCGCGACACTTACCGCTGGAAGGCCAGCGCTCTGCTGGCTCTGCAGGAGATAGCTGAGGCCTTCCTGATCCTGGTGTGCTCTGACGCCGCCTTATTTGCGACCAAAGCCAAACGAGGGACTCTTTTCGCGTGTGACATAAAGCTCGCATCAAGGGAGCTCATGGCGTCAAGTCGAGACCAAGAAATCAGGCAAGAGGAAATGTCCGAAAAAATGCCCGAAGACGTAGCGTTAACTCTTAAATAGTTCAAACTTAAAGAAAGAGTTTAAAAGCGCACGTCGCTCTGCCACCGTTTAAAAGTTTGGACTTGAGCAAAAATGTTTCGTGTGTAAATAATGTACAGTTTGTGTGTTATGTTTGAGAAAGTCCGCATGTAAATAATGTACAGTTACGTGTTACGTTTGAGACGGTCAAATTTAATAAACCTGTCTTTTATCAGGATTCAAAGTTTATTTTTTACTTTAAATGTTCTTACAGTGTTGAGATTGTAACTTAATGTGCAATGTGTTCATATGTTTGCTAATAAAAATAATGAAAACAAGAAATAACTTCATTTGTTGGAAGATTTTATGATTTGTTCCTGAGCTGTATCTCTTTATATTACTTATAAATAACTTTTGAAATCAAGTTATCAGTCATAGAAGGAGTAATCAGTACAGTAATCAGCAATCAGAACGCTGGTTACTTAATACAGTTTGTTGTCCATAAATGGATGCATATATTTAGTAATTTGACTCAAACTTCCATTACTTCAGTGCAGTGTACAGCAGATCCCCCTTGGTACTAGTTTAAAAATCCATGTTTCTTGTGTCCAATATGGAATGTTTTCAGATCTTTAGTCTGCTTCTACAGCCGCCCTCACACTGTAGTGGACGGCCCATACCCCTCCAGTCCCTTAGCGCCCCCTCCTGGCCCAGGGAGCAGGATATAGGCCACCTGAGGCTGCAGAGAGGCCCAGGGAGGAGCACATCCACAGGGCACCATGTATCCAGCACTGTGGGCCTGAGGTGGAGGAGGAGGAGGAGGAGGGTGGTGGTGGTGGTGGTGAGAGTGGAGTCCGAACGCGCTGAAGGGAACCGGGCTGTTGCTGAAGTGACCCAACAGCAGCTGTGGAGAGGAAAAGACAACGTATTCAGTTATTACAGGTTAATTGTCTGATGGTTGCAGGACACCACATATAAAATCAGTCGGTTAAAACCAATGGCTATCATAGGCTTGTCTGGAAAAAAACTTAGAACTTCAAAACAACATGTACAAAATGTCATTACATTGCTTATATGCTTCATGGTAGTTACTCTAGATTCAAAACATGTGTAGACTTAGTTTGAAGTTTACTGGGCTACTGTTTTGAAAAGATTCTTCTGCAAAATCCAAATGGAGATGGCTGTATGCAATCTGCCTGACAAACTCACTGTGCATCAAGTAGACTCCTCATTTTACTAAAACAATTAACATGATTATGTTTCAGATTTACTTCCTGGCAACAGATAAGTGGTTATTGCAGCTGTTACCTAGCAACTATATTGTAGATACGTGCCAAAACGTGTCCAAATTGCACACTAGCTGATTAGACAAATAAAAATGCACAGTACTGTACATTTTAGCCAAAAAAGACTAAAACAAAAGCATGTTTTTTTTTTTCTTTTTTTTTTTTGGACTTGCACAAATAACTATCTAAACAAACAAAAACAAACAAACAAAATCGATAATTGGCCTGGAGCCTCGTCTCAATGGAAATGTTGTTTTAGTTATAATATTTCACGGCATAAAACGTCTGTATCTGCGTGGAGAATGTTCCGAAGTACGATTTGAACTGTTTATTTCCATGGAATTATATGGAATTATATGGAAATAGGTGACTGACACTTGACAGATGAGATGATGATGATGATGATGATGATGATGATGATGATGATAACTATTTAGGGCTTACCACAGAAACTGTCCCATCAGTCTAAGTCAAAGCCCACGTAGAAACCCCCGTCATAGCACTTAAAGTCACGTAAAGTCACTCGTCGTTACCCACATTCTGTTCCAGGAGAGACGCCGAGCGCGGTCCCAGCAGACCCCTCGCCTTTTCCCCCGCCGTCAGAAACGAGTCCACCACCGCGGGCGCGTCCTCGAGCAGAGCCCCGGGCGCGTCCCCGAGCAGCGCCGGGATGGGGAACAGACTGTAGCGCTCCCTCCGCAGGCTCTTGGCTTTGCGCCGCGGTCTGTACTTGTAGTCCGGGTGTTCCTTCATGTGCTGGGCGCGCAGTCGCTTCGCCTCGTCGATGTACGGCCGCTTCTCCGCGTCGCACAGCCGCTTCCATTCCGCGCCAAGCCGTTTACTGATCTCGGAGTTGTGCATCTTGGGATTCTCTTGCGCCATCTTCCGCCTCTGACCCCGGGACCAGACCATAAAGGCGTTCATGGGTCTCTTGATGTGGTCCAGAGGTTTGGACATTGCGTAAATCACACTCCTTCAGCCGCACTAATGTCAAAACTCCATGGCTGCTTTGTGCGTAAAAGTGAAATTACGCGCCAAGAAACTTTACGCACGAAGGTGAAGATGGCTTTGTTTTGTCTGCTGCTATTTTAAGATGATTTGAACAAAAGCACACAGTGTGGTGTGCGTGAATGGCCATGGTCAAGTGCGCGCGGTGCCTTTTGGATGGAGCAGAGGCGCGCAAAGAGCCAATGGCGAAGAGTGTGACACTGTAATCCCTTCAATAAAAGTCACTTAAAGACGACGAGACTCTTTTCCACACATGTGCATTGTGTTTGGCCAGCAATAACACGCGCCACACCAACAAATACACGTCGTAGCATTTATTTAAGAAGCTATAGTCTATTAGAAGAAGTTTTATTATTTCGGATAAGGATATCTTGTTCATTCACAACTTTCTCTCATTTTATAGTGTTGTATTTAGATTAGATTTATGAAAGAATAAAAAATGCATATCATCATTTTTTGTTGTTGCATTTTTTAAACAGAAGTGTGCATTCCAAATTTGTATTTCAATAGTACTATTTGGGTATGTGATCAGGTAAATTTAGCCTTTTGCGCTGTTAATCTGTCACAAACACGTTTAAAATGAGCTTTATATATTATTCATGTTGATGTTGAATAAAACAAAACAAATATTGGATATCATTTTAAAGTTGAATGTTCATTTCTTTTTAAACTAAAATAGACAACTCTAAACGATTATTCTCTTATTAAGGACACTTATTCACAACTCTATATGCAAATTATTTAGTCAGACTCAAAACGTAACAGCTTTAATTACACAACGAGCCAAAAAGGAGTTTGTTTTTGTCTCATTCTACTCTCCAGTCTAGACCCTGCTGCATCAATAAGTAACTCTAAACTCCCTGGCCAATCATTACGGTTTTTACAGCCAAAAAACCCTTTCTGCCTGTCCTCATGAGGCTAATGTGTTGTTTAATTCACCACAAAAAAAATATACTAACCTTATTTTACTGAGGTCGTAGCCTATTTCTTATGCCATCGCAAACAGTTTACAACTTTTGTCACCACTGTCAAAACAAGTGACTGCCCTGCCAAACGCAGTCTAATCAATAATCACCCAACCAATGAAAACAGCCGAAACGGATCATGTGAAGATGTGGCATCAATTTGAATTGGTTTAAACTTTACAGTGACTATCTGTTAGTGATACAGTGCAACTTTAACCCATTGGATGGCCCACTTTACCTGACTTATCCTGTTGATTGCGAGGGAGTAGGTGTGGACAATGGGCCTGGCCACTAATCATACATAGATACTTTTAATGACAATATTAAATAAATGATCAACAGAAACAATGTCTTCAACCTGTAAATGTGGCCCCAAAGCGCCCCAAAAACATACTTTCTCTTTCGATGTAATCTTGTCTTGTGATTGTCTTGGCCCTGTCTTCTCAGTGTTTAATCATCCTCGCCGTGTGAAGGTATGGACGTCCAGTCAGTGTGCTCTGGTGATAACAGCCAGATAACAGCCACCCACGGGACCAGTCTCAGGACCACCGGCACCACCGGCCTCAACCCAAACCCACCTCTGAACCAGGTTTTATCATGTCCGCGTGCGCCGCTGGATCCCGTGTGCACGTTGATCCGGTCTTTGAAGGAGCCCCGTGGAGCGTGGGATTGTGGGAGGTAAATGGAATAAAGCCCTCCTCTGTGGCACAATGCTGATATGTGCTGCTGCTGTCACTGTGCCCTCCACCGCCCTGCCCACCTCTGCACTGGAAAAATCCCCTTATGGGACTTCACACCTTAAAGAAACCTATTTTTCTTTTTCTATTTGAAAAGACAAACGTTTGTTTCATTGTCAAGTTCCAACCAATGCTTACTGTCGTCGTGTCCTTTGGCAAGGCACTTCACACACCTTGCCTGCAGGTATGATTGTGAGAAGTGAGTGAATGTCCCTCTTTTGGATGTCCTGCACTGATAAAGCATACTAATTATTGTAAACATTTTGACATTTAGCAATAATCAGGAGCAGCGCAGCCCCCGGGAGACCCCTCTCCGGATCTTGAGCAATGCCCTTTTCACGGCTAGTTCCAGTTGCTATAAAAGTGAGGATCTTTCCTTCCCGATTCTTGATGGGGAATTAGCAGAGTCAAAATACATAAATATTGAATGAACACAAGCAGGCAGCATGTTAAAACCTTTACGTACTATGTTCAATAAATACTTTAATGGGGAAAGTGTTTATAAAGGTGGGGTTTCTGTCTGTAAGCTAATAGTAACGTAAATTATATGTAATCAATAATGTAAAAATAATACCACATACTGAACTAACCTTGGCCTTCTATGTACTTTTATCATGCTGTCTCCTTTTTCTATGTAAGCTGATTTATGTTTGCCATAAAACACACCCCTGGTGAAGTATTTGCATCGTATGTAAGAGTCTTAACATGCTTCCTGTGATTATCCTGCTGTAACTCGCTCTCTGCTGTGCAATCTTTAAATTTTGATTTATTGGAGCAAGACTCGGCAAATTCCCCATTGAGAGTGCATGGAACGGGAAGTGAAGATCCACACTTTTAAGGAAAGTGAAAAGGGAATATTGGTCAGGACCGTAGCTGAGGATTTTACCTGTGGTGCATGTTTGGAGTTGAAGAGGAAAACCAGAGCCCAGAGGAAACATGCAAACTAAACACAGACTCAAATGACCGCGTAGGCACACCTGACCACCTGCCTAAGATCTGGACATATATATACGGTCACAAGTAAAGTAACTAAATCCTTAATCGTTTTATCTAGAAAGAATCGTTTGCCGAAAACTGTTACTTGTACTCTCTTTTTCTGCACAAAGCATGAACTCTTCTTTTTCTTTTTGTACTTCAGTGAAAGGGCAGTGTCTGAACTCTTGGAGAAGACAGAGAAAGTGCCAGCGGTCCAAAATGGCACCTGTAATCCGGTTATCCACAAGCTCACAGATACAGGCCTCACCGGGACACCGTCTTTTCTTCTGTCAAAAGTGTCCTCTGTGCACTCAGGTGGATTATATAGAGTCCTGCACACACAACACAACAGAATGCAACACAACAGAACACAACACAACAGACAGGTAACACAGCAGGGGGCGGAGGCCTGAGCGCTCAACAAACATGTGAGTGAAGAAGGAACAGAGGGGCTGTAGGGGAGAGATATGCTGAAAAATGGATGATAATGTAATAATAATGTGTAGAAGAGAGGTTATGCAGATGACCAAACAGTATTTGTAATTTTTGCAGTGAGTATTAAAACTGTTTTCACAATTTAAATAACCAGACATGGTCAAAATGTTAACTGTCAGTTGTACCCTTAGTTCGTCGGTCATTTAAAATAAAAAGAGATTTGTCATGAAAGTTTCATAACGTTTATTTAAGTTAAAACTATATGGGCAGCATTGGGCGCAAGCTGATTTAATTTCAACGCAAATTTGGCCCTCACTTCAATTGGGGAATCACAGTGAGTAATGAAAAACACATCTAAAATGCAAAAAAGCTAATACAGTTTAATAACAACAGATATAAATGTCTACACCTCTTTGTCAAAAAAAAAGGAAATCATGTAAACAGTAGTAGAAAAGCAGATAAACAATAGGAACACTGCAGCCACGCTCACATGTATCATATATAGACACAGTCGAATGTATTTCCTTTCTCTCCTTAAATAAGATGTTCCTGAGTTTAAGAAAAATAAGTGCTGTTGGTTGAGTTGAATTGTCCTTTATCTCCCCCCCTTGGGAAACAAGCTATCTAAGCTCTGCACAGTCCGAGCCGTATGAGTCGGAGCAACAATGGAGAAACTACTTACAGTTTCCATTTGAGCTAATCTTGGAAATTGGTGTGAAACGGACGAAAATTAGCCATATTTTGTCAGTTGTGTTGCCCATAATTCTGCCACACATGCCACACGCCAGTGCATTATTAAACTGTCCATACTGCCAGTGTATAGTTTGTTTTATAAAAGTTAGGCTACACCCTTCTCACTCCAGTTCTTGTCTTCTCAGCTCTGTTTGAACACATTTCTATCCTAAGACTTCTTTAAAAAACTTGCAGCCTAACCCTGGTTTCCTGACACCTCGGAGTGGCCCTTCAGCAGATAGTTTGTGCCCAAATCCCTGTTGCTGTTGCTGTTACTGCTGCTGCTGTGGGGGATTTCACTAAATCTTGTGCTTATTCTCGTGGTACTTAGCCAAAAGTAAAGCCGTTTTAATAGCTTTGCCCTGACACGTTGATAGTGGAATATGCTTTGGTAGATATCTGTCTGGGAGGAGGGCGGTGGATAAACTTGGGGGCCCACATTACATCCTATCAGGGGCCGCTAATAACAACCCCGTCAGCGGCATATACACTGTAGTAACATTTGCACTGGGCGTTTGACAGGGCCACCACAGCTCAAGATTTAATATGTCATGGGCGGAAAATTAAGTGCTGCTTGAGAAAGTGAAAGGTGCCAGCGAAGCACACGGATACTTACTTGGTCGCGGTTAAAGAGGTGTTACGGCCTGACGATGGGGTTGCACTCACGGGATGTTTAGTTTAGTCTGTTGAATTTCTTTTAAAAAAAACAGATAATAGAAATGTTATTATTTTATTTACTTGTTTATGAAAATCAGGATCAATCTACACAATACATTTACACGGATATGCAAGGTGGGGGAAGTGTCTTGCTCAAGGACAGCACTGGGATCAAAAAGCCAACCCTCTGAGCTTAAGTGTACATATACTGCATGTGAGTCTGTAATGAAACATATCTGAACTCAAGTAATAAACTGTATAATATAGACCTTTAAGACATTTTGGAATGGAGGCAGTGGTAAAAAAATCAATTAAAACATTTAAATGGTTTTAAAACTATTTAAAATTTCCATGGTAGAAATGCTAGATATTTTGTTTCTTTATATTAAAAAAATATATAATATATAATCTCTAATTTGTATTTGGGCATCATTAAATGTTAGATGTGGTAAAGTATCCGTGGATAAAATGAAAAACTATTGTGGGATCAACATTTTTGTCAGTTTTGCCCAGTGAAGCCTAAAAATATAAATTTTTTTCCTTCATCAAAAATGTTATTGTCAATCATAATCTATTATTAACTAATCAAACAATGTAAGGCACAATTATAAATGTCTTTGAACCAGGCTCTTATATCACTAACTGTGTCTGAGTGCTTTTCATTTGCTCAGACCACCTTGATTTTTCATTATTTATATATATATTTTTGTAAATCCCAATTTTCACATTCAGATGCCTCCAGGACGGAATAAAAATGTATTTGTTTACAAACTTTTAAATGGTCCATATATCTATCTTAGCTATAATATTTTCACAAAAAAATCTCTGATTTTTGGTCTGAATTGAAAAGGCTGCTATTTAAATAGATTCTACTCTGGACATCCTTTAAGTATATATTGAACCAGCTTTGGGGCCCCATGACGCCACATTAGAAGTGACAGAGAGATGCTGCTGGGAGGCTTATAGGAATAATAATGAGTGTAGTGCGTCCGGTGCCAGCTTAAAGGCAGAGAGGGGGGTGTAGAGATGCAAGAAGAGACAAGCCCCCCACTGTGAGCCCAGTATAAGGCTTTTATAAGTCACTTTATGTCATCACACTAAGGCCATACTCACTGAGTTTGGTAGCATAATGTGGATTGAAATACATTTGCAAACATTTCTGAAACTCCATAACTCCAGAACGGCACAGTAAGGCTATCGGAGCCTCTGGAGTTCAATACCAATACAATCCACTGCACTGTCAACCAAGCACTGAATCTGAAAAAAAATAAGGGAAATCATCTTTTTATTAGCTGTTTTGTTTTTTAACTATTTACTATAAATTCACATTATACAAAGGAGAGAATAATAGAGACAACTACGACAAAAGTGTGGGCTCGTCCGGGATTTGAACCCGGGACCTCTCGCACCCAAAGCGAGAATCATACCCCTAGACCAACGAGCCGCCTGCAATGCATGGAAATAGTGGAGTTATATGATAGGCAGCATTTTTTCATTAGTACATGGAGGTCTTTGAAAACGTATAAATACTTATAAATACTTTGGTAAATACTTTGGTAAATACCTACCTGATATTCTGCTTGACACTTCTTTATTACAACGACATTCTGTTCGATTTAACTGCTACTGCAAGATGATATGTAAGCATTTAACTGGCCCGCTAAAATACACACTTATTATTAGCTTTATAATGCATACATGTTAATACTACTGTTATTTAAGCATACTTACTGACATGTAACATCCAGACTAAACATGTTAACTCAAAATGTTTCAAAGATTGTGAAAGGGCGCCCTCTATGGACTTTAAACAGGACTACTGTCAGTAATGCAAAAGTACATGAGCAGATTTTTTGCATTGTTGTTCTGTCCTTTTTTAATGGAGTTTTTATTATTTATTTATTTATTTATTTATGCATGTATTTATTTTTAGTCAAAGTCTAATTTATTGCCTTCATAATATCATAATTTATATTGTACACTTACTATTATCAATAATTTTATGTTGCACCACATTACCGCAGGGAAGACCTAGTTTGTTAATTTTGCCCATTTAGAATGCCAATAAACTTTTTGTGCTTCTGTTGTGGTGTAGCCCATGCGCTTAGCCACATATTTGTAGTAATTCCAAATATATTTTTTAAGATATATACATAATTTAACATTTGTGGTTTTGGACCTCCTCTCTGTCGTAGAAAGTCCATGCCGCGTTGCATTCTGGTCTTGGTAGTCTTCTGGGCGAAAGGAAGCTGTTGTAGCGGAATCCGAAGAATTTGAGGCGTCCGCCGCCAACTCAGCCTCGTCTGTATCGTGTCCTCCGCTGTTCTTTCCCACCACACCGCCGTGAGGTAAAGCAATCTCCACATTTTACCCCCGGGTCGCATTTCTAACATATATTCGCCTCCGTCTTTTGTTCCGCCGCCGCGTTGTGCAGCACTGAAGCTAACATTAGCTCGTTAAGTTACTCGTCCTTGTTAACGCGCTGCTAAAGGCATGACACGGCTCAGAGAGTGGCCAGATCAGACGCTTAGCGCGATAAAACATTGGCAATTTTGTCTTTTAATCATTATAGTTAGCTGCTGATTAACGTAACGAAAACATAAACGATGAATGATACTAGCATCATTCGGTCCACACCCATTTTGGCTGATCCCGTTATAAAAATGCGCTTATCACAAGTTTCATTGTAACTTTTCCGACTGAAATTACTATTAAGTTCGATTTTTTTTTTTGGGCACACTACAACAAATATAACACACCATTCAAACTTCACATCCACTTTGATTCACTTGTAGCGTATAATTAAACTTTAATAAGATCGCTTTTAATGGAGAGCTGAGAGTGAAAATGCGTAAAACATGCGTAAAATCCGTGCGTAAACGTCTTTATTCTGCTGCAGAGTTTGAGGTATTTTTTGTGTTTGCAGTTTTCTCACACTCTCGACTTCCTGTCTCACAGTCACTCACTAAAGTTTGTCACTATTGCCCCCCTGCCTTTTGTTGGTTGCTGTTTTCTACTAGTTTTTTGTGTGTGTTTTAGATCCAAAGGGGACCAGAAATGGCACAGGAAAAACTAAAGGTAAGTTTAAGGAAAATAATTACTGTGTTCTTGATAAGCTGTTGTTATCCAGTTGTTCCAGATTCTTGTTTGTACTGCTGAGATGGTATCAGAGTTGTTGGCTGTAGTGTTGTAGGCCTACATGATGTGTACTGCAGCTATTTTGGTAGGGTTTTTGTTGTCAAATTGGTCAAATGTGCATTATTGAGTTGCACATTTTTACTCATGGCACAATTTGACTTCAACTGAGTTCATTTATTCTTCAAAAAAATGCATTTGCAGTATTGTTATGTTTTCTTGGCGTTGTAGTACAAAACGGTTAATGAATTGTATCTTTTCATTAGTAATGCATTCGTTGAACATTTAATTAACCTTTATAGACATACACTAAGAGCGTACTCTGAACAATATAGCTATTTTTTGATGAATTAATCTAGTTTTTTTATTTGTATTTAACAAATCAAGCTTAATTATAAGTAGTGACAATTCGATCGTCTATTGGAATCTTTCGAACCTTTTCTTTCAAGGCTTTTTATGAATTAAAAAGCATATTTTCTGGAGACGGGACAAGATCTTGTGAGACAAAATTGTCACAAGATTGTGTTCACATGCACTTTTTTTCCATGTGTTTACATTTGGATTGGACATGCTGGTGAGAAGCTGTATTTCCAAAACGCAGCGTAACAAAAACAATACAAAGAATTCATTTAATCAAAATGTGAGGCCAGATTTTGAACAGAACTACTCTACTTTGTTTATAATAAATTATGTCTAAATCTTGTTTGTTTGGTTCTCCTCTCATCTTGCGGGAATTGTCTTGTACTTTACTGCTGAATTATCTATCACTAAATTTCACAAAACATTCACAAAGATTACCTTTGATTTCTATTTTTATTTCACTCAAAGCTGCTTCCACACATCTACTTTAGCCCAGAACTAAAAGTGGACTAGAACTAGACTAAACTAGGAATATCACTGGACCAAATCAGGGGAACGTAGATCGCATTATTCTTAACAGTAATTTCAGCAATGTTTTGGGCAATATGGCCTGCAATCCTGTCTTTATCATATCAGTCATGTTATTAAGTTATCCATATAAAAGTATAAGTATATTTTACATTAAACAACTTAAGATCAACACTACTAGTATTATAACTTGTATATTAGAGATGAAGCATTGCCGTTGCGTCCTACTCTTAAGATGATGTCATACCACAGTCTGTAATCACGGCTAAGACATGACAGGCACTTATTACAGCTCAGCGTCAGCCGTTTGCCCAGGGGACTTTTCGTCAACGTTTATGTCAACACACTTTGCTTTTAAGGGGCCATTTTTCTCAAACGCTGTATGGAAATCGTTCTTTAGTAAAGTGGCACAATGGGAACCGCGATACAAAGGCGTGTGTTTGCAGTTGTTGGCTCGTTGCTGAAGTCCCGGCTGGATAATAAAGCACTTTGAGTAGAGATGCCTGATAAGCGCACGGTTCCGTCTTTACATCACGCCTCTTGGGTAGTCATGAGGATGGGAGAGCTCTCTGTCACGATGGGGAAACATGTGAGCGAGGTGGTTCCAGTTCACTTTACTTTATGTCACGCTTCTGTTGGTTTTATTGGTTAAAACCTCGCATTGTTGACCTTTTACCTGGTAATGTCCTGCTTTGACTTAATAATGTCTTGGTTCAGTCCTGGTCTGTTTTGTGTCGTAATAGACCTAGTTTAATCTCAGAAAGACTATCTGCTTTGGTCTGACAAGATTAAAAATAGCTTTCTTGGAGAATGTAAAATAATTGCGTGTCCACGTGTCCATGATTAGCTGTCCTTTATTTACAGCTAATCATGGACAAGTTGCCAATGCTGTTTTGCCTTTCTAACCACCTTCCTCCTGTTTCTGTTCTGCAGCAGGGGCAGTTCACAAACCCTGAGACCCCCGGCTATGTGGGCTTTGCCAATTTGCCAAATCAGGTTCACCGCAAGTCCGTGAAGAAGGGCTTTGAGTTCACTCTGATGGTGGTCGGTGAGTTCCACTGTTTTTCTTTCATATCCCTGCTCAGCCACAGGGTTAGTTTAGAAAAGGAGAGTCTGAAGTTCTTGATGTTGGTGTCCAAAGAATACAGAGAGTATCTTGGAGTTTGCCAGATTTATGTATCTGCTGCTGTTACAGGAGGAGGCGAAGCAAGATGACGACACATGGACACTCAAATCTGAGAAATAATCTGAATAAAACAGTGTGAAGGCTGATTTTACTCTCATAAAGAATAATTGTAGGGTTAAATAAATTATAGCCCTATCACATTTTGATGTCTCACTTGTACATGGCTTTATTTATTTAAATACAAGTGTTAAAATTTCGGCCTAATATCGGTTAAATTGTCTTTTTTAAAATGTCACGTGCGTAAAATTTTTGGACAAACGCACGCACTTTATAAATGAGACCCCAGCTCTTAATGTTTTTTTATTTTCATGTCCGAGCCAACTGTAAACGCATCATTTTTCCTAGATGTGCACAATCCTGTGGCAGTTTTATCTCGTTGAGATCTTGTGGCAGCTGATCTTGTCCAATCCTTAAGTAGCAGCAGTGGGATTAGTAGTTGTAGTAGCAGTAGTAGTAGTACATGACTAAAGTGATGTAAGTGCATGTGACAGTACATAACTGACATAACAGACCGAGCTGCTGGACAGTAATTCCGCCCTTCACTTCACAACTGGGTCACACGGCATGACGCACACGCTCTGTCCTGCCCTGTCCCAGTCTGCTCTCCCCACACCGGGGCTGGGACGTCTCTCTCCAGGTGTGCCTCCTCCACTGGGCCCCGGTGCTGAGTGGAAAATGGTCATGTTCAATTCCAGCTGGGGAGAGGGGGAGGGTGGGAGCTCATCTTTTGGCTCTAAAATAAGGCGAGGAATGCGGCCTATGGGGCTGGGGGGCTTCTGGACCAGGCTGCTGTTCTGTTGGTTTAACCTACTGGTGGCCTGCACTGTAAACTTCATGTTTCCTCTTCCACGTCTGCAGCTCCACTACGAAGTCTTGAAGTTCCCTCACGTGCAGCACAATCTGGCAGTATAAGGGCTGGGCGATATGGCAAACAACATTTGTTTGCCTTCATATTGATCAATCACAACTTTCAATTTGTTCTTTTGAGAAACAAATGGTTTTCAGTCGTAGTTTCATGTGTGTGTGAAAATGTTTAATTCCTCAAGTTTGAACTCCAAACCAATATATCGCAAAATTGGCAGACAGAATAATGATAATAACGGACTAAATATGTTTGCAATAACACCATAAATCTGACAATTGAAAAAATGCTTTTATTCATGATTTTCCTTCAAATTAGCCATGATTTACAATTATTCTCATGATTGTGCTGCCCTACTGTACTGTAGACCTCTTGATTTAAAAAGAATCAGGCAGATCATTTTGATACTTAAACCTCAAAGTGCAGAAATATTACTTTAAACTAAATGTTTAAGTTTACAACCAATGTTTTTTTGTTAACATTTGTATCAGTTATTTTTGCAGCATTTTCTTCTATGAGGCAATATACCGTTCTCAATGTTTTAATTTTTTACAAAACTTCCAAACAACATCCATACAATTACCAATATTCCGATAGTTTGCCCACCTCTGTTATCATGTTATTGTTATGGTAATGTAAATTTTAAAATCAGCCAAAATGAATTGCATTTATAGTTTCAATTTCATCAATACCTTGCAATTACTTTTTGTGCCGCTTGTACGTGTTTGCTTGCCTTATTCTCCTTGTGTACAGTTACTTTGTTTGGTTGCCGAGTCATTCTGAACAGATGATCTAAAAATCAACACAGACCAGGTGTACTTTTATTATTGTTAGTTCTCCGTGTGATGCATTTTCTGCGGCTTGTTTACTTTTCCCACAAATATAGTAGGTCATTGTTGAAACGGAGCTCTTCTTGTGGTCCAGACCTACTGTTGGTGTTTCCTAAAGCAACACAGCACTTTTACTTAAATGTTTTGGACAGATCAAAATGAATGAATTGACAGAATGAAATATAACCCAACTCGTATGTTAACCTTAATCAGCCAACATAATTTATTTCATTCCCCCATAGAATTACTGAAGTCAATTGCATACTTTGTTGTTGTCAGTCCATCAGATTCTCAATGGCTTAAGACTAATAACTCCTATCGTTTTAAATCCGATAACCCAACTTTGAGAATTACAATTAACGATCACCTGACGAACCCACTGACTCTAGAAAGAGGAGCGAGGCAGGGCTGTGCTTGGTCTCTCGACTTGTTCTCTTTTTATTTGGAACAGTTGGCCCAATATATTAGACAATCAAAAACAATCAGTGGTGTTACAATGAATGGGATGGAACTAGGGCTGGGCGATGGGGGAAAAAACACTATTTTCTATTTGATTTTATTTCGTCTTTCAAAAAAACAAAGTAAAAATGGCCTTTTAGTAATGGATTTCATGGGCACTCTACAAAGTTTTGATCTGTGCCAATTAACACAAATAATCAGATTTCTTCCTCCAAAGTCTGACCTCTTCTCAAAACCACATGTTTTTACTGGGCATTGGCTGTGGACCTCTCGATTCAAAAACCCACCCAAATAATTGACAATTTCACATCCCAATCTGTTGATCTTTTGATTTTCTGCCCAGCGTGGATCATAGAACATAATATTGCCTGCTTTGAGGACGATGTTCTAATATTTTTGACCAAATATTCCATAGCTAATTCCTTCATGATGTTGGTCCAATATCTGGATACAAACTAAATATAGAACTAAAATGTAATTGTGCTTCATCTGTAAATGTTTCTCATTCTGTTCCAAGGTGAATCTGGACTGGGAAAGTCTACTCTGATCAACAGCCTTTTCCTGACGGATCTCTACCCCGAGAGAGTCATCCCTGGAGCAGCAGGTAAGACTTTTTAGATGAAGACTATTTGACAAATCTGTTATGCGTTTTGTGTTTGACCTTGTAGTTGAATGTGTTGTGATCAAACAGAAAAGATTGAGAGGACGGTCCAGATTGAGGCATCTACAGTGGAGATTGAGGAGAGAGGAGTAAAGCTGCGACTAACAGTGGTGGACACTCCCGGATATGGAGACGCCATCAACAGCCAAGACTGGTACAAGCACTGGATTATTTAGACTAAAGCAGGGACGAGGAGCTGCAAAATGAATCGCTATTTTAGAAGACTCAATTAGCAAATCGCTGCAATTTTTTAAATACCATAATTTTCTCCATAAACAACAAAATTTGCTGTTTTATGCTGCATAAAAACAGCTAACCCTTTTTTGATTTGTACAATACAAATTTTAAACTTGTATTCGTTTTTTTTTTTTTTTTTTTTTAACTGTGAACAGAATCCCTCTTAGTAAAACACAAAATCGCAAATCTAATCACCATACATGCCAGAGAAAACGCAATTCCAATTTTTTTTTTTTTTTTACGGTCTACAGTGGTCCCTCGTTTATCACGGGAGTTACGTTCTAAAAATAACCCGCACTAAGCGAAATCCGCAAAGTCGTCAGCATTATTTTTTAATTCTTTTTAAGTGTTTTACGGTTGCAAAACCTAAACACTTGGTGCACTTTTGTCGGTGCAGAACGTTTCGTCGACATTGTGGGTAAAGTTAGGTTTATGGCGTCTGTGAGGGGCAGCACGGCGAAATGTTGTCATTTTTGCCGACACGCCGTCCGAAATGAATGGGATTTCAAATTAGCAGCTCAGATTTCTACTGTGGACGCCGCATGAAATCCTCGCAGACTGTAAATACTGCCAACGTCTTCTCCGCGGCCCTCCGTTTGTAAGAAAACTTACAAACATACAGCGTTTCACACTGCTGAACGCATTCTGTAGCTGCTATACAAGAGACATGTACAAGAGGTACGGAATAGTCTACAGTCCCTTAGCCAATCAGGACAGAAAACACTGCACTGTAAAAAGAAAAAAGAAAGGGAAAAAAAGCACCCAAAAAAATATTGAGGCCGCGAAAGGTGAAGCGCGTTCTAGCCTTTTCCTACCTTTTCAGTAGGCTGCCAACCGCCACTAAAAGTAACACAACAACAACAACTGGACTCTAAAGCCTGGACTGAACAGGGCAGGGACTGTCCTGACCGCGGCGGGGACTGTCCTGACCGCGGCGGGGACTGTCCTGACCGCGGCGGGGTCTGTCTTGACCGCGGCGGGCACTGTCCTGACCGCGACGGGGACTGTCCTGACCGCGGCGGAGACTGACTGAACCACGACTGAAGCTGGTCTCAAGCAGGTCTAACATGTGACTGAACCTGCTTTAAACTTGGTCTTTAGCAGATAACACCATGTCTGTTTCCTCCTCCAGTTTCAGCACCATCATCAGTTACATCGATGACCAGTTTGAGCGCTACCTCCACGATGAGAGCGGACTGAACAGGAGACACATTGTCGACAACAGAGTCCACTGCTGCTTCTACTTCATCTCTCCTCTGGGACACGGGTGTGGTTTCAATTTTGTGCACAAACAGTAGTTCATTCTATACACGCCCACTCACTGTCATCTGTCTCCATATGAAATATATAGAGGTATTATTCTGGTCTTAATTTATTATGGTGCTAATTCATAGAGATCGATTGATACTTGGATAAAGTCGTGGAGCAACTGATGGGAGTTTCTGTACATTTCTATGTAATTTGATTGACACTATTGGGAACTTGCAACACATTAACCAAATATCACTCTATAGCGACAGTGTATACTTTTATATATTATTGTCCGGTTGAACTTAACAAATCTATTACAAGTCAAAATGTAAAATATGAATAGAAGTTCCTCAGTAGTTCCGGTCCATTAGAGTGTCCCACTTGTGTCCAAACAGACTCAAACCTCTGGACGTCCAGTTCATGAAGGCCATCCACAACAAGGTGAACGTGGTGCCGGTCATCGCCAAAGCAGACACGCTGACCCTGAAGGAGAGGGACAGGCTCAAGCGCAGGGTGAGAAACACTTACTCCTAACCCCCCTCCCCCCACACACACCCCCCCCACACCCCCCCATCCAGGCCCAGGGGGTGACGCGATCCTTTTACGGTTATGTTCTCTAGATTCTGGACGAGATCGACGAACACGGCATTAAAATCTACCACCTTCCCGACGCAGAGTCTGATGAAGATGAAGATTTCAAAGAGCAGACCCGGATCCTGAAGGTAGACTGTGTGTTTCGTGTGGCTCGTTTGATTTCAGACTTCTTTTAAAGGCGGCATGTTAATTACAATCCTTAACGAACAGTGTTTCCTCATCATTAGTTTATTCAAAGTTGCCCTTAGATTGATTCCTGCAGTAATCCTGAGTCTTGAGTGCTCTGAAAATTCCTGTTTTCACCTACCCCCAAACCCCGCCCATCATTTGAAAAAATAAGACTGAGAGATACATGTAGCGTTCTAAAATGGCACGTAGCCACTTTTCAAACACAAAAATAGGCAAATGACAATCTGCTGCTTGTTACAGTGAAATGTCACCATGAAGAGGCGGGGCTTATCAGTTCTGCAGTTTTGAACAGGAAGTCAATGGACCCGTTTCTATGACTAAGCTGTTTTAAATCTATATCTGCTCATGTTATGATTCAATACTAAGTACCTGGGGACAAAAGCATCAAATGTCTCCTTTAACGGTGCAGCACAGTTGTCTAGCTTTGTGAGTTTGAGTTCCTGATCTGACAACTCTTCATCCTCATTTCGCACTTGCAGTCCTGCACAATTAGGCCTTCCTTTCTTTTGAATGAATGCCTTAAAATGAGCTGTGCCTGCGAGCAGAAGGCAGCAGTTCACCCGAGATGTTCAGGCAGTGCTTTTTCGAACGCCCAGAACTGTGTGTGCTTTTTGAAGGCCAGCATCCCGTTCGCCGTGGTGGGCTCCAACCAGCAGATCGAGGCCAAGGGGAAGAAGGTGAGGGGCCGGCTGTACCCCTGGGGCGTGGTGGAGGTGGAGAACCCCGAGCACAACGACTTCCTCAAACTCAGGACCATGCTCATGTGAGTGCCTTTCTGAAGTTAAGAGAACCTTTATTTGGCCCACAGCGTTGCACAAGAATAACAGGATAAAAATAAAACATTCAGTCAAAAATCAAGACGAATTACTTTATAAAAATAGACCTTACTTAACTTTTGTCATGTTTTAACAGCAGCAAAGAAAGGTCAATCATTGACTTAAGTGGTACTTGATGTATAACGTATAACCACGGCCCCCTGTCCCGTCCTATTGCCTCTTCTCACTGTATTTGTGACTTCCTGTTGCGGCTCCCACAGCACGCACATGCAGGACCTCCAGGAAGTGACCCAGGACCTGCACTACGAGAACTTCCGCTCGGAACGGCTGAAGCGCGGGGGCAGGTTGTCATCGCACGGTTACATTCTGCCTCTGTCTCCTGCGTATGTACTGTCTGCTGCTGCTCCCCCCCGCACCTCCCCCCACCACACACTCAGACACGAGCCAGACGCAAGAGGAAGGGACAGGATATGAACCACCACGCATTCGTTTAAATGGAGAAAAAAAAGAATCGATCTAAACACATGATCGCTCAGTGGTTTTGCAGTGTTTTGATCATCTTTTATTGAGGCTTAATTTAGTTCTTCATTTTGCATGTTAACTTCACTGGTAGATTTAACAGGGCTGTAGTTCATTACAATCTCGTTTCCACCAACTGAAAAAGTGCTCAACAAAACACAACACTTTGGCTTCTCCTCATTTTGACTTTCATTTTACCACCAAAATAAAAAGGGAAACGATTTTAAAAATGGTTGGTTTTTCACATCGATCTACATTAGTCCTACTTCGAGAACTTGACTCCTGCAATAACGTGGAGACGTGTTGAACTTCTGTTACACAGATCCATCTTTGTGATGTTTATTACTATTAGAACATTTATGACAGAATGTGAATTTGAGCTGAAACTTCAGGTTATTTTAGTAGTTGACGAGTTATTTCAATTTGTCGACTAGTCAGACTATTATTTCTACTGTTCATTGAGACTTTGAAAACACATTTTAACCAAATCAACTTTGAAATAAAGGGACTGAACACTTAGAGTATAGTTACGGAGAAAGTGTATTATTGAGGAAAATCTTCCCGAACAAATATATTTTCATGTGTTTTAGAGTCTGCGTAGTCCAGATAATGATTACGATATAAACAACAACGGAATATAACTCCGATTATGTGTTGTAGGGCACTCCTGATGATGCAGCCCTAATGTGACTATATCCGCTTTCATTTGAATCTCATCCTCAATGAAACGTAACCCTTTCTCTGAGCTTTTGCAGGAGATGAACAGTTAAATACATTAGTGTGACACTTGGTGGGAACAGGTTTCTCTTCTTCGCTTTACAGTTTGTAGTTTGGTTTTACTCTGTAGATGATATTATTTAACATAGTGAGTCTTCATCACGGTTTAACTCCATATCACATGTTAAACTGTGTGTAGCCTTCTTCTAAAGCCAAACCAGGAAACGGGAGCGGTTTGTGCTCCGGCTGAGGTATTGTAAATTCTCGGGGGAGGTACCGCTGTTGTTCCCCCTGACTCCGCCTCTCCTCTCTCGCTCTCAAACCCGGCCTTTTCAGATCTGTGTAGACTTCTGTGGTAGAGCCCACTTCTTCCTAACCTTAGCCGCCCAGAACTAACGTACTCACCACCCTTTTCACTTTCTCAGTGTGGCTTTGCTTTGGCTTCAGAACATGTGCAAATAACTTACAACGAATAATGAATAACAGCACATATGCAATGATTGAAGTCCATACAATCCTTTTGTCTTTTGTAACTCAAACTGATTGTTGATCCAGGAAGGGCCCGGAGCCGGAGGAAATGGACAAAGACATGATTCTGCAGGAGAAGGAGGCTGAGGTGAGGCACAACGTTCAGCACTGTTTGAACTGTATTATAAAAGTAGTTCTTTTATTGACATTCATCATTTTTTCACAGTTGAGACGAATGCAGGAGATGATTGCAAAGATGCAAGCCCAGATGCAGAAGCAGGGAGACGGTGATGACTCTTTTACAATCGCAACAATTTAGCTTCACGTTGAGTCAAAGGCACAGTTTGTTCACATGCTTGAGTGGGACCCCGCATAGAAAAGTCTTAAATTGTCAATTTGGGCTGAGACAATCGCTAATCCCACCCATATTTATTTTGATTCATGTTATTTGCTTAATTCACATAAAAAACTTTATGGAGATGTTGGTCTGGTCATGGTTTTCATCTCCCGATTTCAGATGGGCGTGATTGACGGGATTAGCCAATCAGGGACACGCATGGTCCGCCTACCGACCAAAAAACGAACATGGCTGCGTATGAGGAAAAAAGGGAAACGATATCACTGGGAATGAAAAACATTGCCGATTTCTGGGAAATCAAAATGTGAAGAACAGCTGGGGTTCCCAAGTGTTTTTCCTCATAATTAGAAAAAATCTGTTTACACCCCAGAAAATGTGCTGAGAAAGAAAGCAGAACTTTGTGGGAAAAAATCAGACTTCCACATGTTGTCTTACTCCAATTATGCAACATTTTATCTTGTATAAAAGCACCACGTATGTCTGAAAAAGCTGTGCTAGTGATGTGCCAAAGGATTTATGAGAGCTAGGAATGAGTTTAAAATACCTTCTTCCTTCTTTCACTGTTTGAAAATGAGGCCCCCCAGCTTTAAACAGTTTGCAGCGCTCCAAATGGACTCCTCACTTAGCTAATACTAATCGCTAGCACCCTAATTATTTAACCATTTTCAGAGGGAGCGAGCGAGTTTACTGTCACGCTAAAGCTAACAGCTAGCATAAATACACTATCTAGAATAAAATGGTCTATAATTAGATACAGACAGCACACTGAGGTCTCATTTTGCTCCTAATTTCAGCTTTTACAATTCTACACTGGGGGGAGGGGGAATTGGTACATCTCTTTTTAAGTTTGATTTGGTTCTAAATGATTGACGACCAATGAATGAGCTCCTCCGTTTCCCAGGCGTTTATCTGTATAAAACAAACAAAGCGACCTTTCTCAATCTGGAGTTGCCAGGCAATAATCCTGATGCAACTTTATTTTCCAACCATAGCGTTTTCAACATGTCTATAAAAGTATGCGTTCTGTTTAGCTTCATTTCTCTCTCTTGACATCTTCTTCCTCTTGTCAGACGTTTGAGCCGCCGCCAGAGTTGGTCCAGAAGACACCGGACGTTTCCTGCCACTGTCCCGAGTGGGATTCCCTTTGTACAACATATAGTCTATTCACAGTGTTTCTATATTCATGTTACTTGCTTTAACGACCTTTTTTTTTTATTTTATTTTGTATTTTATGAAGCAGTCAAATGAAGAATCACAACCGGACTTGTTTGAAACGCTGTTACTTTTAGTGTCCTTACTTAACGTTCGATAAACCAAAGTCCTGCTGCTCGTGCTTTGAGTCTTCGGGCCTTAAGCGCCTTTGCTCTCTAAAGGGCTGTTATTGGGAGTAGCATACATATTTATACAATTTGCCAACAAGAACTTGCAACAGACGAGCTGAAGTTTATGTTTTGCATGCATTTTGTGAGCCCTGCTGTACGCGGGGTGCAATTTTACCTTTGTAATAAACAGTATTATATAGTAACATAATATTCAGCAGTTCAAACTATGCTCCTGTTACTCTTCTAATGTCTATTTTTGGTCATGAAAAGTTACTATTTACTGCCAAATCCTGCAGGTATGACCTAAAAAAAGGTTGATGTAGCCATTGTTTTCCCAGTCACCAGCCAAAAGACATTCCAACAGTCTGGTAGTTACAGAGAAATTCCAAATGCTTTTATTGTAATAAAGGTTTTATTCAACATTATTCATGAGTTGTCTTTTTTTGTAGATGTGTGGTCAATTGTGCATTGATATAATCTGGACAAAAATATACTTGGAAGTTTATTGAACCAAAGAAATGTCGAGTTTATTCTTGTGCGTTTGCCAAATTGATCAGCTTTATTCAAAATGCAGTCAAATGTATCGTGTAGGCCAGAAATCTACATTATCTTTACATATTAATATGTTCCATTTTAAGTTTGGCATTTGAAAGGTCACACACACCAAAAATCTGAGCATTATCTGATTTCTGAACTTTTAAGATGATTTAAATGACATCTGATTATGATCTGAAAGAAATCAGATGAATTTTCTTTACTCCGGTGAGGAGGAAACTCATTTCAACCGCTTGTATCTGGGACCTTCTCCTTTTGGTCACTACCCAAAGCTCATGACCCCGGGTTCGGAACTTAGATCGACTCGACTCGGCTCCTTCTTCACCACAACAGTCCGATGCACCGATCCCCCTGTCAATCTCACGCTCCATCCTTCCCTCGCTCGTGAACAAGACCCCGAGATACTTGAACCCCTCCACTTGGGGCAAGGACTCCCCACACACACGCACCAACCCACCCATTATCAGATTTTGAGTGTGCATGTGAACTTAGACCGTTACAGATGTGAGTAATCTGATGTCCTTCTGATGTTTACACTTGTGCTGGTTCCAAAAGAAAATGGTGCAAATAAAAAAAAGGCAAACTAATGTGGCAAAGACACAAAAGAACGGCTAAATATTTCAAGATTGTTTTAAATGACCCTAAACCTCCATTAAATAACTGACACATATCACCAGATGTTTTTGATGATCAGAGAATGAATGTGAAATGAAACGAATGATTGCATAAATGATCAGAAAATTGCTGTTTTTCTTGTAAAATAACAAGATTTTTCTTTTCTTTTCTTGTAAATAAGTAAATAAATTCCCCCCCCATATAGTATCAGACCACCGCACACACTGCCTGCATTCACTAAAAGTATTTTATCGCTCCGAGGCCTGGAAGTAACTTGTAAGAGTCGAAGGCAGTGCTCTGATTCACACATTTGCAGTCTCCCTCGTTTCACTTTGTCGTCTGAAAAACAATTGTGTACTCGCCCAAAGCTGTATGAATGTAAATATTACCAGTGTTTGTGAGAGCTAGGGAACAAGAAACGATAGATTTAAATACACACTTCCACTTTCCTTTTAAGCTTCAACAACCTTTAAACGAATGACACAGTTGTTATTTTCCATAGACTTTTATTATTATATCTTTACTCTTGTCTAACAGTTATACACAACGCCCTACATGTCATGGCTCTGTTTTAAATACTCTCCTCTTTAAAACACAAAAAAAAAACTGTAAAAATATTTAATTATAGCTAATTCCACCATCTGGTTTGTTCGGACAGCAAACAAAGGGAGGTGCGGGGACTCTGCGGAGGTCCTGGGCTGGACGTCTGAAGAATGAACGAGGTCGGACTCTCATCGAGAAGAAGGGGCCGTGTTACCGTTCAGCGAAAACCTGGGGGGAAGAAACATGGTCAAAAACAAAACAGTGAAAAGGCATTTACAATCAGACAAACAAGCAAACGTTTTCCTCACTTCTATTAAAGGTGCGCTGTGTAACTTTTCTAGTGCAGGGTTTGCTTCTAGCTTGTTTCCATGGAGATGTTATGGTCAGAATGGATGTTTTTCAAGATGTTTTGCAACAATAAAAACATCTGCGATTGAATAAATACAAGATACAGTAGATAATGCTACAGTGTGGAACATTCCAGGCAAAGCATCTGCGAGTGGCGTACCAGAAAAGTTATATAGTGCACCTTTAAATATGAATATTAATGATGGGACAAGATACGAGGCTGGGTCCACAAAGAAAACACAAAGATATGTATATATTTTTTACATAATTATAAAATAAAAATGATGCCGTTTCATTCAAAATTTGGCCTCACATTTTTTTTTATTCTTATTTTTTTTTTTCATTTTGCTTCCAGCGCTTCACCTTTTTTTTCTTCGTCCGAGCCAATTGTGAACACGGGAAAAAAATTTTCATTTTCACGTGTGCACAGTGTGAGATCTTGACCCATCCCTAAAGTATATAATAAATGAAGGTTTATTTAGCTCTAAACACATTTACTCCACTAACCACTTCTGTTTTAGGTGCACATCAAAGTTAACATCGACATAATGCCAGATTTGGCCACAGAAATTATAACTGTTTGTCAAAGCGAGAAATTAATAGCGCTGACACACATTTGCAGTGCACGTCTAGTTTTAGTTTGATTCATTTAAGATTAGTAATTCTTTTTTTTTTTCTTCAGAATAATTTAGAAGTTTGGGCTGGGCTGCACAATTTTGAAAAAAACAACAAAAAAAAAAAAAAAAAAAAACATCTCTGAAAATCTGATTGCAATTTAATTTGTGATTTTAGTTTGATAAGATACAGTTTAGAATGCGCATTTTAAACAAGTCGAGGAGCATCATTGTCTGAGAGAATTAAACTAATTAAACTAATACAATACTATACATTTGTTTGCACAGGAAACTTTGCTTATTGTAGCCTTTTAAATTTAGATTCATCTTGCGGCCCTGTTGTGACGTCACATGCTCAAAGACGCAGTTTATTCGACAAAATCTAACCTCTAAATACTTGTTTAATGTTTTAATCAAGTCTAAAATCTGCTAAAGCTCTAGTTTCGACCTCAACAAATTCTGAAATGCATTGGATCTTGTATTTAGCAGTTCATATTCCAGTCTTTTCTCAAATATGAATTCTACTTTCACATATAAATCCAAATTCAAACCGCAATGGCAGTGCTTGTCCGAAAAACCACCGTCACAAATGGTTCCGCGGTACAGCTGACATAAAAGACACGTCACACGACACAAATATGTCCGCAGATAAAGCCCCTCTGGAACATTCCAGACCTGCACACTCGCTCCATCATGTGCGTGACCAGTCTGTCTGAGATGCCTGGACACGACTCCTCTGCCAGGTTAAAGGCGTTCTCCAGCTCCTCGATGGCCCCCACGCCTCCCCCGCTCGCCCGCCGCTTCTCCTTCAGCTGAACACAAACACACAAACACACAAACTATTACTACACGAACGTCATGGCAACAGAACTAAGCTCAAGTGAGACACTGCAGGTGAAACAGCCACTTTTCTGTTGTTTACTGTTTACATCCTGAAACGTTTGTGACAAATAAATCTGACAGCTACTTTTAAATGACTTTATTTTGGTGACATCAGCTATAAAAACCTTTAGACAGGGAATTTAGGATATCTTATCTTATTAAAGACTGAAATACTTTAGTCAGAATATCATCCTAAACATGTTAAAAATGACCCCTAAAGTAAAGTAAAGTAAAGTAAAGTTTGATGTCGTATCTGATCTTAAATGTAGTAAAAATACAGTACTTTTACTACTTTGTACTTCATTACTTCCCCCCGCTGACATTTGGTCATGATTCCATGGAGACGATGGATACGTTTAATGCCATACTGTGGAATATTACAGCCAAATGATCAACATTTCCATGGAAACAAGCAGGAGGAGGCTCCTCCTCTAGGCCAAGCACGAGTTGGGTTTGTGGAGAGGCAAGCCTGCTCACTGTTAGGACACGTTTTTCAGGGCAATAAAAAACATGCTTTTATTTTTGGCTAAAAGTTCCATACTGGGGCTTTAAGGGCTGATCTTTATGTCTCTGAGGGGGAAAAACAACCTTTGAATTTACAATGCGCCATATAAATCCAATATAAATCTTGATTAAAAAAACAAAACGCTTCTTTAGGTTTAGATTGAATAACTGAAAAAATAAATCAGTTTGACCAGCAGCGCCTCGCCTCAAACAAAACACTGGTGATGAAAGCGCTGATGCCAATATGAACAGCTCAGTCTGTTATCAAGCTGAACCGTGAACCAAACCAGGAAGACTACGATCTTTTTGTCCCTCTCAGCCAATCACAGCCTCCAAAACCATTATAAATGCAAAATCTAGGAACTGATTTGCCTTAAATAATCCATCATTCTCTACATGTTTACCAGCTGGTGTCATAAGTATATCTATAAACTCTGAAAGCAAACTTGTAAAATAAAGCATGATGGTTTTGCGCTTACCTCTCTGAAGATGGGCGTTACCAAAGCAGACAGGCACTGGGATTTGGGTTGCCGTAGCACAGATTCTCCAGGCAAAGGCTAAGATGAAAAAGCAACAACAAAAAACATGTTACTTTCAAACCAAATGAATCCAACTGAAATGAACTGGATGAAAGTGAGCCTGCGCGTGCACCTCGCGGTCTGTGTGAGGGTAGCCCTGCTGCAGTGTGCTGAGCGTCGACGGCCGGACTGTGGGGAAAGACCACATGGGGCCGGGCTCCACGTCATCCGCATCCCTGAACACAAAACACAATATAAAACACTAGTACACAAGGAGGCGCTGCAGACTCAACACACACGTCCCACATGGCGTTAAAGCCATGTACCTCGGATGTAAAGCTCCAACATTGGAAATGACACATGGATACCTGAGGAGCGTACTTTTGTCAGCAGCCAAAAACGCAATAACAAGGAGACTTTGGATAACCGTGTTCTGTCTTCATAATTTGAGCTGGGCGTGATCGACAGGAGGATGAACCAATCAGAGGAACACGGTGACTTACGATTAAAAAAGAAAGAAAAAAATAACAGCGAAGAAGGTGAAAGAAGTTTGATATTTTGTTCTGAATAGAGATGTGACGCGTGCTACAAAAAAGCGGCTGTGATTGGTCTGTCTTAAAATGGGTGTGGTCCAGATCCAGGAAGTACACAGACCAGGTACTACATCAGGGCTAATATCAGAGTTAAATATGAAAGAAACTGCAGTTATTTAGCGTTGAAAGGACATTCCATTGCTGTGGCATTGAACGTAAGCTCGTGCAACATCATGAAAGAAGCCGGTGGACGCACATGTCCGAGTCGTCCGAGCTGGACTCTTCTCCGTGGCCCTCAGATTTCCAGCGTCTGTAGCGGTCGATGAGCTCTGTCAGGTAGGACGTCTTCTTCGTGTAGCGCGTGATGAACTTGTGCTTCAGGAGCTCTTTGGCTGTAGGTCTCTGGACACATTCAAAAGGGACAAAAGGACATTTTTAAAAAGGTGGAAAATCCAAATCTAAAATGTTGGGACAGGTTTCAGTATGTATTTATGTTTGGTCGCGCTGGATGGCCTTGTTCTTGGATATCGAGCTCACAAACACAATCAAAGAGCATTTAAATGAGGGCAAATCACGTTTAAATGTGGAGAAAATGAATGAATGACTGTAAATTAATTGTTTTATTTGAAAAAAAAACAAGCGTCTTGCCTTGTATTTTATTTATCGATTAATTTTCTTTTCCAGTGAATACAAGGAAAGATAATTGTGTAGTGAAAATTTACCTAAATATAATTAAGAAATTTAGGACAAAAATTGCTGTACACTGATTGTAGTTCAAGGATTATTTCTATTGGTACTTTGAGACATTTTAAATACATTATCAAGTACATAAAGGTTGAAATATGGTGACTGAAGGCTTCTAAATACAGAATAGTTATGTTTTGGACGATTACGATGCTCAAAATACGACTACAATACATTATTATAGCCAACTAGGGATGTCAAAATTATTAGGTTAATCGATACTCGCGATTATTCAGGCCACAATATAATCGTAAGAACCAAACAATAACAATCGTGACCATTTTAAAAGCAAAATTAAGTATTTTTTGTTCAATATACAGCAGAAAAAATAGAACTACGTGTAAAAAAAACTTGGCTGTTTTTGTAAAATGTAATACTATATATTTATCTTTCAGGAAGTTAATTTTTGTAAAGCCGGTCACAAACTTGAGGAACATATTAGACCACGGGAATGAAAGAAAATTAAAGATTTCACTTTTGTTTGGTCACAGTCTCAATAATCGGGATTAATCGTTAAATCGTGATGTTTTTTTCACTAAAATTTGATATTGTCACGTCCCTAAAGCCGAATAGTAACAATTAGTCAATGAGTCGTTACAGCACTAGTTCAGGTGTCTTTTTGTTTTCAAATGGTAAAGAAATACTGTAGTACTGGAGTACCTTAAGATGACGAGTGCAGTATGAGTACAGCAGATCAAGTTTGGATTGACTCACAAATCGCGGGTCTTTATTTAAACACGCCTCCACAAACTCCTTGAACGGTTTGCTGTACGGGCCCTCCAGCGTCGGGGGCGTGTTCTTGGGGATCAGGAACAGCACTCTCATTGGGTGAAGCTCCGAGTTGGGCGGCTCCCCTTTGGCCAGCTCGATAGCCGTGATGCCCAGCGACCAGATGTCCGCCTGGGATGGACACAAAAACACTTCAGACGCCGCGCTGAGGATCAAACCCGGAACCCTCTTGCTGTGAGACCTCTTCTCACCTTGAAGTCGTAGGCCGACTGCTTGATGACCTCGGGGGCCATCCAAAACGGCGTCCCCACAAACGTGTTCCTCTTGATCTGCGTGTCGGTGAGCTGCCCCGCCACGCCGAAGTCTGCTAACTTCACATCGCCCTGCTCCGACAACAGCACGTTGGCCGCTGTCGACCAGATCAGGACGAACATCAACAACTGCACCCACAATACTGCCCGGCCATTATTAAAAAGATACTGCAATAATACGATACAATAAGAGTGGACGGCATGTCAAAAATGTTCATATCACCATTTTTTTTTAGAGCCAAATGTATCAGAAAGCATGTACGGTACACTTAATATATTTATCCAATATTTGTCTTGCTGCTGTGGCCGATAACCGTTATTTATATTTTAAAATCCATATCAAGGCCCACAAATCTATCTTAAACAGAACTAAATATCACAACGTCACATGTCATTTTAGTAAAAATAATAACAGAACGTTTTTATGTGCGATACATCATCATTTGTGGCAATATTTTTTTGCCTAATTTCTCTTCTATTTCCATCTTCACTCATGTGTCTGTTCAGAAAGACAAATCCGACGCACCGAGGACAAACTGGGACTGACACGATATCGGTGCCAAATATCGGCCGGTTTGAAATAGTCCAATATCGTGCCGATACTGACACTGCAAGCGATATGTTGCCTGTCTCTATTTATGATTACTAAAGCCGTTTCCTGTGTCTGAATGCCCGCGCTTCACTGCAATTGGTTGAATCCACCTGTCACTCACTCAAAAGCATGACGGAGGCTGGCCAATAGGAGGAGTGGGCGGGATGAGGTGTTTGCGTTGAATGAACCGAATATCACACACACGCAAAAAAAAGCAGATTTTCACAGAGATCAGATCGCAATTCCATTTGGATTCTTTTTTACGCATTTCCCTGTTAGTAAGAAGATGATCGATCTATTCAAGTCTTTTAAAGCTGTGTCTGTGAATAATTCAAACGAGATTACCTTTGATATCTCTGTGGATCTTGCGCTCTGAGTGAAGGTACTCCAGGCCCTTTAGGATCTCCCTCAGAATGGTCGCAATGTACGTCTCTTCTAAAGGCCCGGGCCGCAGCTGGGACGGAGAAAAGAACATACATAAAAGTAAATAACATCAACATTAGCCACAGTCCAAGTAACACATTTTGTCCTCAGAAGTTAAAAAAATCTGGTTCTTATGGGTTTACAACTGTACTTAAACATATTAGTAATACATAATCCAGGTTGCTTGATATTGAATACATTTTCACAATATTTGTCAACCTTAAATTACCATCATTTTAACAAGTAACCAACGGCGTTACATGGAAAAAGCCTTAGCTGCATATCAGATGTGACATTACAACCACGATCAAGTCCCAAATGTTTGAAACGTTACAAATCAGGGCTCAATTCTTGTATTAGTTAAGCAGTTTATTTTTGCTGTTTTCTTTTAGATGTTAATGTTCCTGGACTTTTTCTCCATGTTTCACGATGAATACGTAGATGGTGTCTTAAAGTGCCTCTGACAGGTTGGATGCAAAACTTCTAAAAATCCTAACCCAGAATAGCTCCTTTTTCATTCATTCATTCATTCATTCATCCATCAAATGACCCAGCAAACACTGGGGGGAAAAACTCATCTAATGTCACAATTTTCTTTATTTGACAAATAAAAATATATGAGAGCGACTTTATTTTGTTGAATTAAGTTATAAGAATTTTGTTGGAACGAGTGTCCCTAGTGTGATGTCACTTCCTGTCATTTTCTACAGATTTTTCAACGTTTTCGTCACAAATACCAACTCGATTGGTGTAAAACTATAATTTATATGTACAACAGGTATAAATACACCAAATAAAGTCAAAATTAGAAAATGGTCAAAACGTGTGATACGCCCTTGTGTCCACTGCACGATCTTAACCTTCTGCGACGACAGATTACTGATGGTGGGGAAAATCTTGAGTCGTGGCTCAAAATGGCGTGTTGGAGGTCTCACAGTGAGACAGGGACAAAGCTTAAACTTAGACCCGTCGAACGACCAAAGACGAGCTGCGGTTTATATTCAGGGCTGTCAGAGTGAGTCGTCCTCTCGCTGTGTCTACCGCCAACCTCTGATCGCTGTCAAACACGTCAACATAAGCGCTCCTCAAAGTGCAGCAGAAGAGCTCCGCCGTGAACAGGACCTTATTATACTTTCACAAATGCAAAAACACAGCTAGCATGTAGCGCTAGTCTCAGCTAACTCAAACTTTGGGTATAGCAACGACTTTGTCACACCAGGCTTGAGTCAACTTGTTTTCTTTTCTTTTTTTACTTTTATTCTTATTTTTTGGATTCTAATAATGTGCATGGATAACAGAAGAAAGCAGAAAGCATGTAGTGAGTTAACAAGGGTTTTGAGCGTGACTGGACAGTTTAATTACGCGTACTTCTCTGTACACGAGCTCGTTTTTGCCCGAGATCCCCACAAAGTTCAAGAGCTTTTGCCGGCGCCATGCCTCGGCCACTGTCAGTCAATTCATCGACCCACACGGCATGCTTAAATCAGCCAAATATGTCAGAAGAAAACTGTTCAAACGTTTTAAAAGTGAAGACATTTCGCCACTCATCCAAGCAGCTTCTTCAGTTCATCTGACACTGCTTTATATCTGTCTAAACTTCAACTTTCTTTTGCTATGGACCTGGATGAATGAGCAAGCAAGCAAACAAACAACCCAAAAAGTCTTAAAAACTATGGAACTGTGAACTAAACTTACCAAATCTAAAGCAGAACCGCCACCTAAATACTCCATAATGATCCATAACTTTGTGCTCTGAAAAACATCACAAAAACACAGATTAACGAATAAGAATATACAGTCAAAGCAGTGTTTTCTGTGCGCTCTGACCTTGAGGTAGGAGCCGTAGTACTTGGTGACGTAGGGGCTGTCGCACTGGCTGAGCACGGTGATCTCTTGCTGGATGTCTTCGATCTCGTCCTCGGCCTCCTCCAGGTCGATGATCTTGATGGCCACCACTTCCTTGGTGCGGTTGTTGATGCCCTTGTAGACCTCTCCGAACGAGCCTTTGCCGATGCGCTCCTGTTTGGTGAAGTACTCCTCCGGGTCCAGGCGCGAGTTCTGTCCACGGGAATAAGAAGAAGGTTCACGTCGAGTCGAGTTAAGGGAACGTTTAGTCATTTTGGCAACGTAGAGTTAGGAAAATGACTGTGATGGATGGTTTGAAGATATACAAAATTAGAATGTTGAGTCTAGAGTCTTTAGTTTAAGAAATCTAAAAGGTTGCAAAAAGAGCTGATTAAAACTAAGACAAACAGTGTCTTATAAGGATGTTTCAGGACTTCAGAAGTTAATTTGATGTTGATTCATGTTTTGTGTGGTCAGTGGTGGAAAGGAAGAAAGTACAAAAGTAAAACAAGTTAAGTAAGTCAAAATTAGGTATCTGTACTTTACGTGAGTACATTTTACAGTGGATATGTTTTACTTTTGAGGTAAAAGACCAGCGATATCCATTCAGTCGCTTCCATTGACCAATAATCAGCACAATTCTTTAACAAGAGCAGTACATTTTATACTTTCATAGATTATATAGATACATTTTTGTGTCTGACGGCCTAATAATTGCCGGAACATTACTGTGAAAAGATGTCTCTTTCTGTAAAACAGACATTTTTAATTTAATTTGCCCGCCTTCTCTCACTCACCTGGGGTCTCATTTATAACATTTTACGGGGGATTCTGACTAAAAATGTACGTACGGACAAAACACTTCTTCAAACCTCTTCAGAATGGCTTACTTCTCATCTTTTATAGCGCTGATCACCTTCTGCCTCAACTCCGAAAACCCCAGTGCATTGTAGAGCTTTTATAGATCCCAAACTTACTAAGTCAGTTACGCTACCGTTTTGTATGTACGCACGCTGCTTCAGAATGTGTGGGCCACGCACCATTTTTAGAACATACGCTTTAATACAGGGATGTCCAAACTATGCCAAACGATGCCAAATGCGGCCCTCAGACCAATTTTTGTTGGCCCTCAGGCTAGACCCAAACAACAAAAAGTAGTAGTTTTTACTGTAAAATTGGAAAAACTCCAAGATTTTTATGCTATTCCAACCTATTATTAATGTTCCAAGTCCTATTAAAGGTGTTGAGGCGCACCCAAACTAACTCAAATGCAACATTTCGAATAATTCACTTCATTGTCGGGTTGTCTGTGGCTCTCTGCTTGTACAAGTTTCAAAATGCGGATCTGTGAAAAAAGTTTGGACACCCCTGCTTTAGTGGATCTCAAAGTATTACCCCAAATCACTAAATCCATTGAATTCTTCTTCCTCGGTGTCACTTCTAAACAACTCCGCTAATTCCGGAGGTAGATAACATCACTTATAAGTTGCTCCGGAGTATAAGTCGCTCCCCGGCCAAACTATGAAAAAAGGTGCGACTTATAGTCCGGAAAATACGGTACTTACATTTTTGACTCTTAAAAGTAAAACTTTTTTAAACAGATTTTTGTGTGTGTATTGCTCCTGTATCAGTACGCTGTGTGTGGCCTACCCCTGTTTAAACGCCACCAAATCAGGGAGATATTTTTAAATGTTACAAAAATATATACAATACTATATACAAAAAAGCCTAAACATTTTTTTCAAATAGTATGCATTATTCAGGCATTAATGAATCATCAAAACACAGGAATACTTCTGCACGCAAGAATGAAACTACGAGTAGCAAAATTGTGATTTTTCAGATTTTTTCTGTTTTAATAGCAGGATAATGTTCAGACAGAGTAAGAGTACACATTTTAAACATGTCGAGGGACATAAAACATATGAGAGAACTGTAAACTCCTAAACTAATACAAAAATCCCATCCATTTCAGCCCATGTAACGGCCTCTAAGTTACAGGTGCAGGTTTTGGACAAAAACACTTTATATTGTGATGTCTGCAGAGGAAATGAGGTTACTTAAACACTTTATTTTTCATTTTTATGTGATTGCAATTAGTCTTTTAGCGCCAAATAAAACAAATACAACTTTTTTTTAAACAAGGAAACAAGCTTTAAAAAGTGGCAGTAGCATAATGTCTTTTTTATGCTTTTATTAACAATGAATAACAACCGGAATCACTTTTTTCAAAAGAAGCCATACATAATTTCAGGTGAGTCACTCTTTTTACTCTTTAAGCAACAAAATGAATGCATTATATCTGTCTGCAGTCGACTGAAGAAGTTCTTGGTCGACTAAACTCTTGTTCTGCACATCAAATAGTCAATTAAATGGGAAAAAAGCTCTCAAAGCTACCTCTATGATCCAACCGTATACTTGACAGAATGGAAAAGTACTAGTAAATTGCATATTTGTATGTACGGAGGTGTCGGTTAATCAATAATCTTGATGATTCAGGTTACAATACAATCGTAAGAACTAAAAAATAATAATCGTGAGAATTATAGAAGCAAAATTAAGTCATTTCAATTGATTTTTTGTCCCACATGAACATCATCATTTATAAAGTTTGTTTTCAGAATATGAATGCATTATAGAGAACGGGGAATGAAAGAATTTTAAGCTGTTGTTTGCTCACAGTAATAATCGTGATGTGTAACCCTATTCAAATGTAAAAAGTCAGGATAAAATCACAATTCATTCCCAAATCTCCAGCTAACGTACCTTCGCTGCTCCTTTCTGCTGCTGTCAAAGAAAATACTTCATAATCCAAATAAAATCATAATAAATCGACTACTAATTATTTAGCTGGACTAAAGACAGATGCAGCCGTACTTGACTACACTGTAAATAAATATCCAGGTTGCTCCGCCTGCCGTGTCCATGGAATTTATTAAGGAAATATGAACAAAAACTGTCAGCGATTAGCTTTAGCTGCACTGTATGCTCCAATTTGCTTTACATACAATATAAAACAGACAATACCTGATGGAAGGCAGGCATCTCCAAGCTGAGCAGAACGGTTTGACTCTAAACTATTGGCATGATGAAGCTGGATTTGAGACTTTTCTGTTTCCTTATTGCTGCGTGACACAGATTTTCTCATACGGCTATTTAAATCTCTCTTATCTAATCTTAGTGTTTCGTTTTTCCCTTATAGTTTGGCCTAAAATGTAGAAAGAAAGAAAATACAAAACAAAGACTGTGTGACTTATACATTCTGTCAGTTTGGCTTCGATTTTTTTCTCCAGTTTAAAATAAAACAACAGATATTTATGGGTCATCTGGAACAATAAAACAATAAAATGTATGTGTAACAAGTCTGACAAGTTTGACGTGATCTACAGTGACTCTCTCTATCTCTCTCTTCTTTCTAATACATTTTTTTGTTTTTGTTTTGGATGGTAAATTAGCAAACTGGTCTTACATAAGCGTTCATCTTTTTTTAGTTGGAACAAACAAAAAAAGCCACACATTGGACAAAAACACACTAAATATAACAGTTAAATGTTATTACGACCTAAAAGTAATGATAATATTGTGTGATTAGTCAGTTGAATGAGCCGTTTCTCTGTTCAGAAGCAGTTTTACCTCATGAGGCTCAGTGCTACAGCTGAGGGTGGGTTACGTTGACGAAAATTGAAATCTCAATGTGTTTTGGATTATCCTGATGACGATATTCAGACAATCCACCAGAAATGCGCTAAAATGTGCCTGCAACAAGTCTCAGCTGAGTTTCGAGCACAGCACAAACTGAACGGACCGTCAAATGAACCACTAAAGTGTAAGCGTCACTTATTGAACGACTGCAATGCAAGTTAGTTTGGAATTGTTTTTGTTTTTTTTATGTACGTTTTTCATCTTTTAGCTGTAAATTGGACAAAACAGGAGGATTTTTCGCAGTGAATCGGGAATCTTGAGATGTTTCTTTCTTTGCACTTGTGAGATAAAATGATTGTCTTTGTTAATGCTGAAAGTAGAGCCGTGCGATTAATCGACTTTTAAACGAGATGGAGATTCATTTCTAATTCTTGTGAATGCAGATTCAAAGCCTTACTCTGTCAGTGAAAACATGTGCTTATTCAGACTGTGGAGGAGGAAACGGAACCATTATCGGTGTTTAATAATGGCACTGATTAAAGGTCATCAATGTTTGTTCAGGAAAAGAAAAAAGAATATTGAAAATGTTTTTAAAGTGCTTTTAAAGGATAAGACAAAGTAAAATTGGATCAATAAGAAGAAGAAAATAGTGTTCTTGTTGTTGTTGTTGTTGTTGTCATATTGTCCAGCCTTAGTTGAAATATATGAAACAGCACTAGATGTATTGAACACTAACGACTTGGTGGATGAAAGTGACGTAGAGAACCGTTAAATGTTTTTTAAGAGCATTTTAAATTCTGGAATGGAGGTAAAAATCATAAAATGTTCAAAATCAAACACGCTGATGTGTAAGTAACATCAGAGCATCTTTAGAAAACATGATGTGTTTTACCTTTCCTGATTATTTATGTACTTATTAAGGGGACATATTAAGCTAAATCAACTTTGGATTGATTCCTGCAGGTTTGAGTAATCCCGTCTTGTCCTGCAACTGAGGCTCCGGTGCCCACCCACCCCCTATCCCCGCCAGAGCTGGGTATTGCCGAGTGCCTCGCGATACGTATCCTGATACAGGGTCTACAATACGATACAAATGCAGAGTTCTAAAATGTGAGGTAACCACTTTTCAAAAATCAAAACGCATAAAAGACAATCTTCTGCGTGTTACAGTCAAATGCCACACGCGGTTTGGAACAGGAAGTCAATGCACCTGTTTCTATTATCAAGCCGTTTTAGATCAATATTGGGGTTTACAATGAACAAAATGCAATGATGATCTACTTCAAGTTATAGTTCAATACTAAATACCTTGAAGGCAAAATCTAGGTTTTAGGTTTGACACATACTTAACTCATAGTTTGTCTCTGTATCCACTGATTTATTGTATATACTATAACACTAATTTGTGTTTATTTAGCAAAAGTTCAATTAGGAAGATTAACTATAAATTAACTAATTGTAGTTTTCACTTGTTTTTCATAAAGAGGCAAGTTTACTGACATTTTTACCCTGTAAATTCAAAATTGTAGCATGATCTGAGGTTGTTGTTTTTTTAAATACAAAAATTCATTAGCGTTTCTGTCTAATTTGTTTTGTTTTTCCTTTTGCTTCCAGTCGCCTCCATTCAGGAATTTAGAACATTCTGATGTCATGGAATTTTAAAGGGTCAATGATAAGCTCTGTCTGTCATCTCATTTATACTCTTCTCACAGCTCCATTAAGACCACCACAGCACCTTAAATACAACGTTCTGTAAGCCTAGTCACATGGAATAACATGTTCCTAATTCCTAATGTGATGTGTTAATGCATTGTAATTAGTAAGAACTAGTAAGAAATAAAAACGAATAATTGAGAGGAAAATAAATCATTCAAATTCAATGTATTCTCCAAATCGCTTTAGATTTTCATAAAACTGGTCCCACACTTGAAGAATGTTAATGTTTTAGACGGTTGTAATGTATTCAAACTGTTGTTTTGTCATCGTGTCAATAATTGTGAATAATCCTAAAATTGCAATATTTCTTTTCACAATAATTGAAACTAGGGGTGGGCAATATTGACAAAAATTCATATTTTGATTTTTTTTTTGTATCCCGATAATGATAATCAGGCAATATTATGTCAATCCAACAGAACTGTGTTAAAACATGTCTTCAAACGTATTAGCTGAGGTTGAATTCAGAAATGTCAGTCACAAAAATGTATAAATATCGCCTTATACCCTTATTTAACGTTTACAACATAACTGTTTTCATTATATCATTTTAACCAGCTCTTTTTGTACCATTTTTCACAATAAACGATATACTCAATATTCAGATTTTGTATATCTTCAAAACAACATTCACAATATTGTCTAAAGTTTGATATATTATCCACTTCTAAAATGACAATATTATGACATCCCTAATTGTAATAGACTAATTACAATCATTTATGACCAAAATGTAGAATAAGCTATACTGTATATATTTTAGTGACAATAACTGTGTTGTGACTATGGCATCAAGCACAAGTTGTTGGATGGTAAAAGAGTAGTAATATATTAGTAATAGACTGATGGCTGGTCCGTCTGGCTCCACACATGTTTGGACCTCCACCCAGCCTCTGTTCGCCTCACTCTGGGCTGACAGCCTGTCCTAGTGGCTCTATACCTGGTTCTGAAGGCTCTGGAGGTGTGCCATCGTCTCCGGAGGCGGCTGCTCGCTCCACGGCCCACTTCTCCGCGCTTACGCCGTCCTCCCAGGCTCGTTTCGGCTCTCCTCGTCTCCCCTGGATGTGCTTAGCTAAGGCGGCTAGTCCAGCAGCAGCTCAACACCACCCAGTCTGGAGTCTGCTGCGGGCTGTGCTGTGGATGGGCTGTCAGTCCGCGCTGTTGTCGGCCTCCAAAGCCCCAGCCGAGAAGCCCTCACCGCGGCGGCTTAACGAGCGAGCGACGCCATGGAGCTCCGCGAGGACGAGCACGACCAAGAAACGTCTCCTTCCGCGTTTTCAATATTTAATTCATTTCGAGGAACGAACGCTTAGCCTGTTGTTCATTTGAAGCTTCGGGACAAAATAATGGCCCAGATGGTGAGCGCATGCGTGATGTCTTTACGCGACGATGGCATTCTGGGAGTTGTATTCTAAAACGACTTTCATTTGTAGTAGGTTTTATTTACTACTAGGATCAATGATTGTGGTGTTTCCCCCCACTGCTTTTAAAGGAGACACGTTATACGTTTTTCAGGTTCATAGTATTAAATCATAACATAATGTAATGAGTGGTCAGTGGAAAAGGAATTGTTTGAGCATTTTAGCCTTAGTTGCAGTGCAATACAGGATTACTCAAACATGCAGTAATCAATCAAAATTCAATTTTGAGGAAACTATTGATGGTGTAAACACTGTTGTAACAAGGTTAATGGCTCATTGAAGTTTATTTAGCATAATATGCTCCCTTTAAGTGATACTTATACTATTTAATAAATCTAACACGTTAGGCCTGTATAACAATGCATAACAGACTTGATATCGAGGTCAGGACACTTTCATTTCAGCTCTCCCAGGGAAAGCCAGTTCCAGACCAGCCGATCTTAATGTCTGACTGCTGAATCTGATTCGAGATTGTTGTGATGTCACGTGAACCCATCTATTTTCGGAACATAAGATTGACAGTAGCCTTCACACTCAGTAATGCAAGTTAAAACAGACAGGTCTGTTATTGAACAATACATAATATGATCATAGATCATAATTACATTTTAAAGCAATGTCTCATATACACTCACAAAATATAGATTTGGTAATATAAATATATTTTCTAAATTTCTTCTATACCTTTTGCATTTATATTTATTTGTATTTCTTTCTTTTTCTTTTCTTTTCTTTATTTCAATTTGTTTTGTTTTTTTTAACCATATACAGCTCATTTATTTTAATTGTATCGCAATTTTAAATGACAGCTGATTGATCAACGTCAAACAAATATGTCGTTAGCACTGTGCGCTTGTTTTCAAACTCGGGGCGTACCGTTGCAACTACAGCGTGCGCTTTAGTCACGCTGGTCACGAGTGTCTGTTAGCCCCGCCCTAGCGTGCACTTCCGGTCCATTACTCTGGAGCTCCTGCGGTGGTGGTCACACATCCCCTGCTGCTGTAGCTTCCACTGCCCCTTCGTGCGGCCAGTGAATGCTGCTGTCCTACTACTGGACACATGCCATTTGAAACCGGTACTAAAAACTCAGCGGTGAGTAAATACAAACACAGATTAGTGCTGTTAGCTGCGATTGGCAAGGTACAAATGAAGCACACGCGCGAGTGCCATGCCAAGCACTAGCTAACTAACGTGTTGTGATCGACGTTTAACTCTCTAACAGGCTTCAGAAACATGAACCACCGCATTTGATGTGCATCTCCGCATTTACATTCGGGTTTTCTTTCGATTGTGTTGATTTCTGATTTGTCAGTGACATTGAGGCAGGTGTCAACATGAGCTGTTGTATAATTTCGTCTACACCTCCCGAGAGACATTAACGATAGTCCCTTATGTTTGGCTCGTGGAGATCGATACTTCCTACAGCTGTTTTTGGCGTTGGAATTGTCAGTGTACTAATGTCCTAAAATCCCCCTTTTTATTCATATACACTGCGCACACTAGGCTGACAACAAGGGCTGGGTACCGTTTCTATTTTTTTTTTATAGGAGGGCGTTCCAGGCGTGGGACGTTGGACTTTTTCTTTATTTATTCCATCTTGTCCACTATTTTATAAAAGAAAACTATCAAGCTGCTTGATATGCTGTACATAAAAGCAAATCTGTAACCCTTTTATTTCCAGTCAAATCAATCATTCTGGGAAGCATCAGGGTCAGATTGTACTCCAAACCATCAAGTGAAATATTACCCTAAAATAAAATAAAAAATGAATAGCACTTTTATTCAGATTCCACCTTGACATTGACAAGTCCCTAAATCTCATTTTTAGTGAATTTACCTTCAGCTTTTAAAAGAGGATTGTCCAAACCCAACAGATGCTCTTTTTTGTGTCAATCAGACCCTTCCTCCAGGCACCAGCTTTATTCATTTATACATTTAATAATGAAAATCGAGGAAATAAGGATTTAAAATCTGAATTGCTCTTTGCAGCGCAACTTATAATTGGAGTTAAACAGACATCAGAGTCCAAAAGTACAGAGTCTCAGCTTCACGAAGGCTCCAGCTAATTGTTTGTGCTCCAGAGGGTTCAGGAACAGCTCCAGTTTTAAATGGGGCTAGTTTTTTCAGGCGTTTTTGGAAAAATAGGCCCTAAGCATAAGGGCCTAGCCCCTAACCCTAACCCTAGATATACTGAATTCATTAATTATTTTGTGTAGGAATTAATTAAATTACATTTATTTGAGTTTTTCTTTTTTTTTTTTTATCATTAATTTGTGGTCATACTTGGGTCACTCCACACTAAAGTGTACAATTGCCATTGTCTTTAATTAGGGCACCATTAAAAAAAATTCCAAAAGCAAAAATGACAAGGTCTTTGTTATTTTTTAAACCTTGTATATTATACATATATAGATAAGATAACATGAGAACAGCAGATTAAACAAAAAGGATGTTCACCCCGGGTAGGACTTGAATTTTGGTTGAGTTTTGTTACATGATGGAACTCTCAACTTCAACGACTTGTAAAAGAAAAAATGAATACAAACGAAGAAACTACTACTGATGAAAAGAAGGGGAAATACTTCTAGACTCATGCCCCAAATGCTTTTCAAAATGTTTCCACTCGTATTTTTGAAATTGCCCTCAAAAGAACTATTGTGGGCGTAACCAGGAAGTGTCCCGTATTAGTTCCGACAGGTCAGTACTAGTTTACGTTTGCTTATGTCATTCTAGGCGCCATGCTGGGTCATCAAAATGCGACGCTTTATTACTGTACTCGACGGTGGAACTGTTTCGGTTTTGTCTACTCACAGGAGCCTGGAGCGTTCCATCATAATTTTGATCTCTTTTCGAGTCCTTTTACGAGTTGTTACGACAAAACAATATTATTTACCGCGTGGGGAAAATCAACATCTTCCTCGTTTTGCGGTGCTGTCTGACGCAAATTGGCAACTCGCGTATGCGTGGAGTGCTCAGCGGTCTGACTGAGAAGTCAGCGAGCGAGAAATCTGCTTTGAAAGTTTCGTGTCCGACGAAGTTCACGTATGTTACGTCCAAGCCAAGTTTGCTGTGCGTGTCAATGGTTAAAATTTATAATGTATCCATTTATCTACTTGATGGTATTTTTATGATGCCTGGAGGTGGTACTTTCTAAATTTGGACCTTTTATGCAACACTTTTGTACACTTTAGTGTGGAGTGACCCACTTACTAGTTGTCAAATCAGAACTATACACGTTTTGACCATGGATCTGGTTTTGACCCACATTAACATTATCCATCATTATCATTGCTTGGTTACATTTATAGAATTACCTGGTCCTATGTCACATGGGGCCTATGTCCAACCCCTAACATTATACATTTCACCAAAATGGTAAAACGGGATAAATGGGCAACTTTTTTTCAATAGAATCATGTTCAGTAAGTTGTCTAACCTGTCAAATGCACTTTAAGAACATTTGACCATTTGAACGTTCTCTTTCATACCCTCTCCAGGCGGAATGAGTGGTCCAGCTTTTGCCCCTCCTTCTGCGGATGTGGCAGAGATGAACCGTATTCACTATGAGCTGGAATACACAGAGGGCATCAGCCAGCGCATGAGGATCCCGGACACGCTCAAAGTGGCGCCTGATAGCCAGATGGGGCCCCTGCCACTACCACTACCACAGTCACTGCCCCAGACCACCATAATGCAGGTGCCAGAGAGGATCATTGTGGCAGGTCAGTCCTTTTTAGAACTTTCAAAGCTGCCAAATGAGCTGACAACTCAGTTCTAAAGTAAGAAAATAAAGCAGTATTTTTAGCTTAATTTAGCAAAGAAACACATTTTGGCCACAAACTCAAACACTTGTAAGCCATTAAAATATATGATGGATTGTAATAATCTTGTTAGATTATGTTTATGGGTATGATGGACAAATAAACTCAAGATGATGCGTCCAAATCAATATGCTTATAAATAATTGACCTGCATTTTTATGTTCTTTTCTCATGGCAGGAGATGAAGACGACCCTCGGTTCTCCCGTCCCAGAGACTTGGACTTGATCCAGTCGGTCCCTCAGGCTGATCTGCTGAACATGAAGGCCCCTCCTCGAGTGCTCACTCTGTCAGAGCAGCCTCTTGACTCACTGGAGACAGAGGAGGCTCGCGCACAAAACGCCCACCAGGTAACAAGTGGCTGCGCACACTGTGGATGTGTTCACTTGACTCCTTAACTCTTCAATTCATCAGCTGACAATCACGCTTATCGGAAAAGCGCCAAATGGAAACAAACTGCCTCTCTCCTCTGTGGGCAGGGATTATAATTGAGAAATAAAGAAGTTTAGGAGGCAAGTGAACACAAGGCATTTCATTAAAGGTCCCTGCTGCCGGAGAGTGTGGCTCACTGAATTTAATATTGAAAGTAATATTCTGATGTCCAGTGTTAGGTAGGGTTACTTTTAAAAGTAACTTGTTTCGTTAACTCGTTACTGCCCTGGAAAACTAACTTGACACGTTACTACGCTACTTTGTTATAAAAGTAACATGTAAGAGCAGAGCTCCTCAAACTTTTTCTGGCGCGCCCCCCTTGGGAGTATCTACGCCCCCCACAGCCTCTTGGACAGCGCAGAATTAGCGCTTCACTGACGTAAATACGGCGTTTCAAGGAGAAGACTCACTCACGTTACGTCTCTTCTTCTTTGGTGGTGTTTTACAGCGGTTGGTATACATTACCACCATTCTTTAGACTTTATTCTTCGGACATTTCATTCTTTAGACTTTATTCTTTTCGACTGAGGCAGAGCTGTGCTCTCCGCCAGCCGGCAGACCGACCAACGTTACTTCTCGTCACCGTGGATCACTTTTACCACTGCAGGTCCATGACTTTCACACACAGACTGCTTTCTGTGGTGCTTTGTCTTCAAAGCCCTTGGGGTCAAAGCGGAAAGGAATCGAATGCACACACATTCTTTTCGCATTTATCGTGACATAAGTGGATTGATACACTGTCCAGGAAACATGTGAAGGTCTCCTTCATTGGGGCTGCCCATGTTGGGGTGGATGGTAATGAAATGCCTGATTTGCTGGCTAAGAATTCCCTAAAACTGCCATCAATTGATGTGATAGTTGAAATAAGTAAATCTGAGGTCAACCCTAATATTAAGAGTTAATAGCTTCTTTGTAGTGTTACACTACAACCCCCTTTTAATGTTATGTTGATCTTCTGTCCGCTCCCACTCCAGTAGGTGGCGGTTAATGCACCTCAGTTGCCAACCACCATTAAAAAGCAACACAACAACAGTAGCAAAGCAAGTTCAAAAGTTAAATTCAAAAAGGAGAGTGTAGCGTCCAGTCGAATTGAGAAGGCCAGAACTGATGGTTAAATGAGTTTTACTTTACTTTGTGTCTTTTCTTTGACTCTGTCACTTCTGGCGGCACAGGAAGTTACCAAAATAAAATAAAAACCTTATAAATATACCTTTTTACAAGGAGGGAGACTAGCGCGAAGGGAACCAGCACAGAAACACATGTGGAGGGACAGAGGAAGGGACAGAGGAAGGGACAGAGGAAGGGACAGAGGAAGGGACAGAGGAAGGGGCAGAGGAGGGGCAGAGGGAGGGGCAGGGGAGGGCAGAGGAAGGGGCAGAGGGAGGGGCAAAAGGAGGGAGGGCAGAGGAGGGGCAGAGGGAGGGGCAAGAGGGAGGGGCAGAGGCGAGGGGGCAGAGGAGGTCTGACCACTCCACTGCTCTCTCATATTTAGAGATTAACCTCAAAACACGTCAGTCACACGCCACCCCGCTTCAAACGGGCGCGCCCCACACTTTGAGAAGCTCTGTGTTAGAGTCCTCTTGCTTTACCAAATAATAACATTGTATAACCTGTATCGTTTGCCAAATCCTTTTGCGTTGCTGAACACAGTAACATAAGCATTAAAATATCAAATAAACAAGCAAAGTAAATGCATTTGACTGAGCTTCGTTTATCTTTTATAGACAGATACAATAAGCACGTGTAGGCCTGTCCTCTCTCTTAATCCAACGGTTTTTGTGAAATATCTAAGTGTCTCATACCTATCCAAGGCATTCAACTATTTCATGCTTTTCAGCACTAGAGAGATCCTTTTTCTTTCCCTATTGCTTAAAAATGGTGTCTGCTTAATAATGTGGAACGTCCTTCTTAAGAAGTTTTCCCTTTAATTGGACTTACCTTGCAAACTAACTGGCACACGTGTCTGAGATGGACTTCACTGACCCACAGGATCCCTGAGGCACAATACCATCCAGGAGTTTCAATGGAAAACAACAAAAATAATCTCTTATGACACTTAAACACAATTTGCATAATCATTTTGAACACAGTGTTGTTGCACAATGCGCGTGTTTGCTGCCGCGGCTCTCTCTTTACTCCGCGACTGGGAAACAAACCTGGCTCTGGGATTGCGGTGAGGAGGTGAGACCTAACCAAAACTAATGCGTTACCGCTTTGAAAAAGTAACTAGTACTAGATTACATGGGTGCACAAAACTATATGCGTTTTCGTTCCTCGGTGCTCTAAAAAAGTAATTTGAGTACTCTAATCCGTTACTCCAACTGTGATAACAATCATCACTTGCGAAAAAGAGTTTTGTTATTTCCAGTGTATTTAATTTGACATTGTTGGTAATTTGTTAACTATTATGAAGCCTGTGTCCTGCCCACAGGCACAAGCACTCTCGATCTCGAAGGGAGCGAAGTGTGAGTGACAACGTTCCTGGTCGTCACAGCAGTCAGTACAGGTAATCACACACTTAGTGCACAGCTTTTGTCTGCATCATCTGTTTCTGAATGAAAGACTTATCTCCTATCTAGGCTGTAGGAGCAGGGCCTTGTTGGTGTTGGAACGTGTCCTTTGCGTGCTCCCACATCAACCTTTAGGGACACATATTACGCATTTTATTATGTTATCTGTATTGTTGGCCTTTAAAACACGCTCTTGAGTACCTTTGGCATCTCATGTTTCAGAATTTAAAAAAATCAGTTCACAAAAAGCACACAACTTTGTATCAATCAGGCGTTTCCCAAGTCAGGAATTGAGTTAACGCAGAGCTCATTTACTGGCTGCAAAGGGAATTACACAGGAGAGATAAACAAACCTAGCTTTCCCCTCAACGTGTTAATGCAGCCGCGCATGAATTGGACTCTTATTTTGGACTTGACATGCTCGTTTCTTTGGATGCCACCCCTTCCTTATTTTCTCATTTTCTGTTTTACTTATTATGGTTTCTCTCTGGTCCTAAAAGATGCCATAAGCCTAATTTGAACATGTGTTTTGTGCGTTTCTCTCTCTCAGTGCCAGCCCCTCCCCCTGCATCCCTCACCCTCCCGTTCGCCCCTGCCCCCCTCTCTCTTCCCCCGAGGACGCCAACATGAACCTGTTTACCACCGCTGGGTTCCTCTCCTACGTTCAGTCCACCACGCGCCGGGCCTACCAACAAGTGCTGGAGATGATAGACGACAACCAGCGCAGGTACATGCCTGCCTGTCTTTCTGTAGTGCACCTTCTGTCTGACTGTTCTATTATTAAAAGGACTTGATTCCACCAGGGCACCTCATGATCTTGCTCTGGATTTTCATGAAGAATCAAGTTTAGTTGACGCTTCCTCACTCCGAAGACAGGTAACTGCAAAAAAAAACCCCAAAATCATACCACAATTTTCTTACAGCTATGATTCTGAAACCTTTTAGTTGGTGCTTATCTTTATCTATATGATTAAAATGGACCAACGTGAAGAAGTGGAGCTCAACCAGGCTGACCATTCTCAATCCCAGTTTTCATTTATTTTTCCCATTAAAAAATATATATAAAGTTTGAAAGGAGGATGTGGCAACTAAAGGCCACAAGAGCTATCATTTGATTCAATTTTCTTTTCTTTTAAATGTGTTTTTTGGACTGAAAAGCACCTGATGGATATTAGTTGCCACATAGCTGGTCAGTCTCCACCGTGCTCAGAGTCTTTATATTTTTTGAAAAGATTAAGGGTCAAATGAAAACAACCACAGTGGTGCTTGTGTTTGAGCTGTATTAAACAGAAGTACTGAATTGCAATAACAATATCACTGAAATGGCAGATTTGTCACTAAATTATTATTATATATTTTTTGTATTTTTATTAAAGACACGTTATTTAAAAATATTGCAATATGTAATTTGAAATGTGGACATTGAAAAAATATTTCTGTTTAATTGAGTTGTTTTTAGAACAATAAATTCTGTTGATCCTTTTCATTTTGGAATTTCAAGTGGATATATATTCTTCTTTTTTTTGCAGATTGTGAAGTTGAACCGGCGTCTTCAGTTACTCGAGGAGGAAAATAAAGAGCGATCGAAGCGAGAGGTGGTGCTTTACTCTGCCACTGTGGCGTTTTGGCTCATCAACACCTGGATATGGTTTCGCCGCTGAACAACAATAAACCATTAAGTCTCCCAAAATGCTAGAAATAAGGCAAGTTTATGTTGTGTTCTTGTCTCAACATATCCGTCTAGACTGCTGACATGTTACATTTTAGGTATAACTGATTATTATTTGTGTATTTTCTTGTTTGTTAACTGGAAAACACAGAGCACAAGGATTTGCTTTTGTGGCTAAAATCTGTGTAGAATCAAGTTTACTGAGTGCACTACTACAGAACCAGAAATATTTTGGTAAATGAATACTGCATATTTATTGATATAATTAAGTGAATAGAGTAATAGAGCTTGTAGCATCACATGTTTTTTATTTTTGAAAGGACCAATCCCAATGAAAAGTGTCAAAAATAAATAAGCTATTGATGCCATATATTTCCTGAATTTCGTTCAAATTCTGTTACCCATTGACACCTAATATTAAAGTTTCCCGAATTGTAATTTTGTCCACTTTATTATTTTGACTATGTACTTACAAAACTGCTGTTAAGTTTATTCATAAATATTTATTTCAATGCGGAGAACGCAGTTTTCCATCTGTGTTCCCTGCTCTGAGCGGTTACTTTTTACAAAGTGGTACACAGGTATTTTATATGATCATATTTTAGATGCCATTATTTTTGAATAATGACATGTGTTAACTTTAAATTTAATTATTATTTCAATTGCATGGTTGGGAGTTTTTACGTTACAATGTTGTCGTTACATGTTATGACATGTTTGTATGGGAAAAAAGTGTAATAAATGGATGTTATTTCTGCCATGACTCTTATTGGTTGTATTTCTTGATGGGTGATACTTAAGTTTGTTCATTTTAAGACAAAGTAAGTTAATGTTGTGACTTTATCCAATTTATTGTGAACAAATGTAGGCCTTTTTCATGCCTTTTTCATGCCTTAGTTGCAATGTTTACAGACAGATGTCGGTGTAATCCCTCATTCGTCCAGGAGTGTTCCATTGTAGAAAAAGATTCAGTTGTAGTCATCTGGACTGTTTTGGAAAAAAACGATGCGTTTCGACTCTCATCCAAGAGTCATTCTCAATCAGTGAAACAAGTCTGAGAACTCCTGTTTATATCCTACTCTGTGGAAGCCCTGCCCACCGGGCGGGACCCCTGATAATGGCCCATTGAAACTTAACTTTACAGACAGATCAAAATCTGATCATAGTCTAATTTCTGTAGTTTTATTTAAAGAAATGTCATGTGAACAAATCTGATGTGAGTAAACTGTACACACATGTGCAGGTTTTGACAAAGACAATTATTCATAAACTGACGAACTAATGTGATGTTAACATTAATTGGACTTTTAGTTAAGAATGTTGGCGCTTTGCTGGCGCTTTCCAGTTACTCTAGACATCCATTCGTCAGATTTCTTTTGCGCATGTTAACACACACAATCGGATCCAATTAGTGAGTTTTACGATTATTCTAGTTGTTTATTTTACTCGCCATAATGATGCGAGTGTGCACAATGGAGTCAGATTTCCTTTCTGACCTGCTTATTTGTGGCGCCCTCTGTTGGAAGTTAAAAGTAAACACGGGACGCTCCTCTACCCATCTACGCAGCAGACCACATGACTATTTAAATGTCCCGGGATTACAGCATTTTCTAAACAACCAGGAAAAGCAATCATCACTTTGTCGATGGGACACGTATAGCTTTATGATTCTTGCCTTCCTAAACGCCTCTGAATCGCGCTCCTGCTGGATTCATTCAGTGCTGTTTAACCACAACAATGGGCATCACAAAACTGGCAGAATTAGTTCGCTCTGAAGCTCCCGATGCCATTTCTCACAAAGACATCAGCGACTATTCAGGTACACGTTCAACTGTAGTATTGACTTCACTACTCTGACTTATGTGTTATTGTACATACAGAACGTTTTGTTGTTGTAGCTAAACCTAGCCTCTGTCTATGCTAAAGCTACTGAGGTCACGTGACACAACAAAACTAGTCTGGGCTGTACAAATGTATTATTTAAATGTAAGTATTTAAATCTCACCAGTTTGACAATTGTCGCTTTCTGGTTTCATCTAAGAAGGGGTTAAGAGACATTTCTGTCATTGGTTTATTGGTAAGGTTATTTCTGGTGTATTCTGGTTAAAGTTTTTATGGCTGTAGTTTGGTAGAAAGTAACAAAGTAAAACTAGTTCTTAAAGTCTCATGTTTTTTTATTTTTTATTATGACTTTGTTTGGTGGGATACTCCCTGTGGTAAATATTTGTCATAGTTTTACATCAGTCAAGTTCCAGTTTCTGAAGAAATTTTGAAAAATAAAAGGAAGCTGAGTCCTGAAACGGAATCCCTCTGTCTATGTCATCAATAAGCGACTTTCCATTCAAAATGCAGAGACATTTTGCACGCAACAGACAGTTTTAAGAACAATTTTAAATACAATCATGTTCACTACATTTTAGTTAACGCTAAAACCTAGAATATAAAGTTGAATTAGTTCTTGTTTTGCTGACCGTTCACCTTGTCTTACTTCAGGAAAAAGGATTGCACTGGATACGTCTATCATTTTGCACCAGTTTCAGGCCGCACTGCCGTCTTCACAGAAGTAAGCTTTTCTTTTCTTCAGCTCTATGAAGACATTGAGATCAAGCTAATGAAATCAGTTGTTACTAACAGTAATCTCTCTTCTTGTGCTCTGCAGCCTGATTCTGTCTGGCATCTTCTTCCGCACGCTGGCGTTACTTGAACATGACATAAAGCCTGTCTTTGTGTTTGATGGGAAGCCTCCTGGTGAAAAAATGCACACTGTGAGTAACAGAGTCTACATTGAATATGAATATTATTAATTCTACTACTACAACTAATAATAATGTAATAACACAGCTGCCCTAGGGCAGATGGACTGTCAAAAACGTATCACTGTACATTTTTATATAGCAGGTTCCTATTGACACAAGTCGTGACTTGTATTTAAAAACTTATGTGAGGACTGTGCAATAAGAACAAATAAGAAGAAACCAGGAGGAGGCAAGAGCTCCGTGCACATGGGTTTATTGTTCTTGATGCTTGATGGCATGATGGAGGTTTACATGTGGTATGTAAATGATGCTTATAGAGGAGGTCTGATTAAGGATAGCTGTGATTTGTGACGGGGTAGCTGTTTGCTGCCTATTTACATGACATGAGTTTTCACAACTCCGCAATAATGGATTGGCCTCCCGTTTACACGACGACATGCCACATGCCCATCAAATCCACTCTCCTTTTGAGTGCTGCTTATTGACAGTCAATAATAATATCAATAATATTGTTATCATATTTGTTTTTGGTATTAAAATATTCATATTTTCCAGGTTTAAGTTGTCCCTGAACAGCCAAAAAACCCACATGACGATACCATACAAATACAGAAGTGTAAATTGTACAATTCAAAAATAATAATAATACAAATTTTTTTTTTACACCAAATGTGTCAAAAGCCCTTCCCGAGGAAACAGCAGAGCACAGTAAGAGTGAAGCTTGGGAGAGGGCTCCTCCTCGACACCGACAGTGATGCCCGGGCTGCAGACTCTGGATCTGATTACCCTGTCTGAGGAATCCTCCTGACCTTTGTTTGATCTTTGATATTGTATATACTGCTCAATGTGCTTGAATTGGCCCTCGGGGACAAATAAAGTGATGTTGATTGATTGAATCATACGTTGCCTCGTCTCAACTTGTGAACATGATCATTTTATTTTAAATAGAATTACTAATATGAAACAACTATATTTACTCTATTTGCAGCTTGAGAAAAGAGCAGAGGCAGATGGAAGGAAGTTCAGCAACTATTCAGGCATTGGTATGATGCACAGCAAAAATAGATGAATAAATAAATAAGCTACATTGATTATTCATTCTTTAACCTCGCAGCATCAACTCGAACCAAAAACTGCATCCACCTGCTGAAGCTGCTGGGTGTTCCGGTTGTTCAGGTACAAACCCTGCTGACTCTGATACTTTCCTATACTCTATACAGTAAATGTTGACAGTCGTTTTTTCCCAGGCTCCAGGCGACGCAGAAGCCTTCTGTGCACAGCTGGTGAAGGCTGGGGTCGTGGACGCTGTGGCCTCTGAAGATATGGACACGCTGCCATTTGGGGCCACCACTCTGATCCGGCAACTCAACGCAAGTAAAGACAGGTTAGCGTGTTTATCTCCGACCTATCAACCTATCAATAGACCTAGATCTGTCCTTTATTTGCATAATAGTTTCTTGCACAAATCAAAATCCAGTTTACATTCAAAAGTCTTGCAATATACGCTGCCCGGCCAGCTCGTCCCAAACACTCTCACTGGGGTTCAGATCTGTAGAAGATTAGTTTATGCTTCTCCTTAGATGTTTTCTCTGCTTGATGCCAATGATTTGACCCTTCTTAAACATACTGACATATTTGCCATGACCACGGGATTTGTCTTTCCACACGGTTGTTTCAGAAATGAGAAGCCACTGAAATGCATCAGTTGGGTTCAAATCACTGTGTTGCAGCTGAGTAACAATCACCCATGCAGCGATTGTACAATAGGAGGCTCGTACCTACTGTGTTTGCTTTGTTGAATCCAGCATTTTTTTTTTTGACCAGACAGTGTAAAATTGAATTTTTATATTGCGGTATCATGGGGGAAAAAGCAGGTAAAAGACCCCTGATGCTGTGTCTTCATAGATAAATAATAAACAAGAGTTATGACATTATTCAACTCTAATGACGTGATTGTTGTTGAAATTACTTAAAGGACAAATATTATGCATTCATTGCATTATTAGCCTTTAAAGATGTACTTTTTAGTACTTTTTAGTTTGGCACCTCTTTTTTTGGAACAAACTATTTTTTTTTAAAATAAAAAAACTAAATTACATTCGGATCTCTGCTGTTTCCTGCGGGACTTGGGTGCCATCTACAGGCTGTAGAGGGAATTAGAAATGGTCATAAAAAAACAACAAAAAATATTGGGTTATTGACTTAAGAATGGCAGAGAAGATTCTTTGGCAGAGAAGCCTTCTCACAGAGAAAACATCAGTTATCGAGGAGAGTGTTTTCATCAATCAGAATCGAGAAGACTTTCTAAACAGGATTTATTACACTAGCATGAATGACACTAAGTGCTACTCCTGGTATGTTTTTGATGAGAGAGCAAATGTTAAATAGGTAAAAGCTCAAAAAGTTAAATTTGCGTAATATGTGCCATAAGATTAACATTTGTGGCTCATTACTCTGTGGGAGGCTCATTATTTTGGCCCCTGCCCTCAATCTGAAATTATGACATCATGTGTGCAGGCTGGAGCGTCGTGAGCTCAGATCCTGCTCGGACAATTTGATGCTTGTCCCTCCCCAGTCTCATCCCCATTTCACGCTGCACTGCCCTGTCTAATAAAACCTATAGGCCAAAAAACGTAACAAATAATAGCATCATGGGTTTCGGCTTCCTGTTTCTAGTAGGTGATCTTTTGATGACTTTCGGCCATTCAAAAGTTATAATATCTTGTTTTGAATGGTTACATTGTTTAATTGTTAAAACATACTGAAAAAGTTGAAATATAACAATGCTATAACAATATTGTAATGTCAGGTCAAAACATATACTACAGGAAAATATTCTCCTGGCTATTAAGATCTTTTTTGACAGTGCTAAATCTACCTGTATTAATGGTATGTACTAACTTACTTACTTACTCACTTACTTTATCTTTACAGTGAAGTCATAGAGTACTCCCTTGTGAAACTACTGGACAAACTCAAAATCACTCAGAAGGAGGTAAAGGAAATGTACATCTAAAGATTGTATCTTAATTATAAAAGATATATTTTTTATTTTTGTGTGTGTAGTTTGTAGATCTTTGTATTTTACTGGGCTGCGACTACTGTGACAAGATTGCTGGATTGGGTCCAAAAAGAGCTCTATCTTTAATCCAGAAGCATCGGACAATTGAAGAGGTGGTTTTACACGTCAACAGAAAGGTAAATGCCAAACAAAGACAACATTATTGTTTATTTCTTGTACAAGATTCAATTTAAACCTTCTACAACGCTAGACACATCCAGTTCCACAATTTTGGGAGTATGAAGCAGCAAGAAAATTATTCCTCGAACAACCAAAAATTGACCATCCTGATCTTGACTGGACAGAGCCTGATGAAGAAGCCTTGGTTCGTTTTTTAAGTCACGAAAGACCTATCAAGTGAGTAATCCAAACGTAACATATCCTTTCCTTGTTGCGATATAATCTGATGAAATATTGATTCACTTTCTGAAGGGAGGAGAGGTTTCGGAATCGACTGACAGCGTTTCATCAAAAGCGCAAAAAGCTTAGAGAAGAACGAGAAAAAAGTACTGGATGCAAGCAGACACGGATGGAGGACTTCTTCAGGGTGACCAGGAAAAGAGGAGCAGTAAGTGATTTTAGAATGTTTAGTTGTGGGCCTTGTAGTGACCTCTAGTGGTAATTGTAGGTTAGAACTTCAATTGTCTGGCAGAACTGAACAGCCCTGTATGTTCTTTTGATAGAGCAGAAAATAAGCACATTAGTTTCCATGTCCATCCAAAGTTTAAATTACTTTAAAGCCCCACTGCATAAGATTTTAGCCAAAAATAGTCTGAAATAAATGCATTTATTTTGTAACAGGTGTTTTTATTGCACTAAAAGAACATGTTTTTGCTGTTATTGCCAAGAATCTTAGGCGGTGCCGCTTTGTAATGACACAAATATATTGGAAATAATTGGAAACATCTAAATTGTCCTATGAATTAAACGCTTTATGCCAAACTCTACAGTATATTGTAGTATATTGTAGTATATTACAACAAACTGTAATCTGCAAAGTAACTGTAAAATGTAAATTCCCACAACAATTCAAATGTTTGCCAGAATGTTCATATTGATGTACCCCTTTATTATTAAAATGATAAATAATAATGTAAATGACAAAACAAAAAAATTGATAACATAAAATTAAACTGCAAATAAATTTGAGGATTAAAAAGCAAAAACTTAAACCACTGTGGAGTTATAGATGGAGAAGTTGTGTCACTGTTCAGTTGGGCTGTAAACCTTTGTCGTTTAGTTGGTTAATTGGTCAATGTTGTCTCGTTCAACAAAAATGTTATTCGTTTTGGGGATTTTGAAGGGTTTGTATTCACAACAGCAGAAAGGAGAAGGTGAGTTATCTTTTGGGTGTGAATTGTGAGTTTAATCTGCCTTTTTTTTTTCTTTTTTACAGATAAACAGTTTTCCATAAGTTTTTTGTAATTGCCTGATCTCCTGTGATCTTCTGGTGTTATCAGTGAACTTTGGGCACACATACAGTACATGAGATCATAGAGATACTTAATAGTTTAGAGAGTTTTTGTCAGCACAGCGCGTCGCCTCCTTGTAGTCGACTAATTGATGCACAGCACATTTTACCAAAACATTTAGCCACAGTCCCACCTGCACATACACACCCCAACAAAAAAACACTTTACTATTATTTGTACATTCACAATTGTGCATGTCTTTTGATTTTTCAGACTGTGAAAGCTGCAGAATCCTCTAGCGGAAAAGGAAAAAGGCCAAAGACTAAATAAGGATGAAGCTGTCTGTCTGGTCACAAATCTCAGAACAGCAATGAAGAGAGTCCTTGTCCACCCCAACCTCCTGTCAGACAATTATGATCACGACTATACTGCCTTTGGGATGCAAAAGAATCCTCATCTAATCAAGATACAGACATTTTGAACATATAAATATTCCGCCTTCTAATTATGATATTAAATTATGTTAATTTTTTTGGACATTCTTTGACAAAGTGCCAAGTTGAACTACTATGAAAGCCCCCAGTGTAGTGGTGGAGAAAAGAAGTCTTCTTATCACAGATTCAACAAGCACCTGTTGTGTGGTGGTGCCAAAGTCAAGGCTTGAATGTAAAAGAAAAAAAGGAAAAGAAGTGAGATGTTTAAATCCGCCAAAATTTTTATTTTATAAATTTTTATATCGACATTTTAAGTTTTAGTATGACTTTTAAAGATATATATATGTTAATCACGTTATCTTCTGGATTATATTGTTTGCATTACTGTTTGCATTACTTTTTGGGTGATTGAGTTTTAATTTGTTGTTGTAATTTTGGAATGTACATGAATAAAAACAACAACACCACACCAATAAGTCTAATAAGCTACACTACAAATACAAATGATTGGTCACTCACTGCATTAGATGTTCAAAGATGTTTATTTCTGAGTAATGAAGAGACTTGTAGCTTGTAACTTTTAGAAGACCACTGTGAGCACTGAGCAAAACATTTCTTGAAGGAGACATTACTTTAATGAGAACAGTGCCTCCTCATCATGAGTTTATCCACAGTTGTATTTTGATTGATTTGTGTATGTTGTGTATGTTTGAGTAAACCTGTAAATGAGGCGCGAGTGCTAAAAAAAAAAAAAAATCCTGTTTTCACCTACCCCCTATCCCTGCCCACATTCCTGTACTTTGTTGAGATTATTTGGAAAGTAAGACTCTGGGTCAAACATGTAGAGTTCTATTATGTCACATAGCCACTTTTCAAAAATATAAACATAAATTACAACATAAATTACTCATTTATATATTTAACAAAGACAATCTAGGCCAGATTTCTCCCAAACTACAGAGTCTCAGCTTAACAAAGGCTCCAGCCAATTGTTTGTGCTCCAGAGGGTTCAGGAACAGCTCCAGTTTTAAATGGGGCTCGTTTTTGGAAAAATAGGCCCTAAGCTTAAGGGGTTAATCACTTTAAAGGATCCTTCATATTATACGTCCATGTTCCTACAATGTTGTCACCTAAAATGCAGTTCCATTCCCATCCCTCAGCGGGCGCTTCTCTCGTCCTTCCCCTTTTCCCTCTCCACACTTCCACCACGGTAGAACCAGCGCTCCCGCACCGACGTCCCCAGTCTCTCCCCGCTGCACAGAGCTCACCATCAGCGGCGCGTCCGTCTGCCTCCGCCCCAGGACACCGCTGCCGCTGTCCTCCCGCGGCCAGCCCAACCTTACCGCCCTCCCCGTTTCTGTCCCCGCACATCACCGCCGGCTGACCACCACCACCACCACCACCACCACCGCCATGGCGACCAGCGCGAAGCGAAAGCAGGAGGAGACCCATTTGAAGATGCTGCGGGAGATGACGAGCCTCCCTGCCAATAGGAAATGCTTCGACTGCGACCAGCGCGGCCCGACCTATGTCAACATGACAGTGGGCTCCTTCGTCTGCACCACCTGCTCCGGCATTTTGTAAGTTTGTATGCTGTTTATTTATCAATCTTTTGGCTGCTTTGTGGTGGCTCGACAAGGCTCCGCTGCGGGTCATTTGAAGCAGAGGGGAGGTAAGGCTACAGCTGACCCCGGTGTTAGCGCGGTGTTAGCCGGGTGTGATAAGTACAGCCTACCGCGCAGGTAAGGCAGCTCGGTTTAGGCTAAGGCGGTGTGGGACAGGGCTTAGCCGGGGTTTGTTTTGTATTGAGGTGTTATAACACGTTGTCATGCGCGTTGTTTGGCTCGTAGTGCCCGTGTTGAGTCGGTGCCAGAGTTAGCACCGCCGCCAAGCAGCTGCAGCACGCCCTTACCGCTCACGCATGGAGATGGGATGGATGAGGAGTTGGAGCTAGTTTTACGCGTGCATATAGTTCAAAACTAACCAGCGTCTATCGATGGAAATGCTGATGGCTGTATTTGTTTTGAAGAAAGAATTAGCAATAAGTTTGAAATCCCAGGGTAGAAATATCCCCTCGTTTTTGGTTACAAAGGATGAAAATAAATGTAAAAAGTGTATTTGAGCTTCACATAAAGTGGGACTGCAACAATGAATCCACGAATCCATGAATGATAAAAAATAAATAAACATAGGCATATTTTGATCATTATTTTCAATATCTGAGTAACATAATTAAATAAAAATGTTGATTAAAATGATGATTTACAATAGAAATAAGAGTTTGACTAGGAACTAACTTTAAATTATCGCTGACAACTAAAATAGTGACAGCCCTAACATGTATATCTGCAGATAAAAGAAAAATTAAAACAACTTTTCTGTGAGTACTTATGATTTTTTGCCTTCATCAAAAATGCTAAATGTCAAGCATTACCTTAACACCTAAGCCTAACCCATTAAAAAAAAAAAGTTACTCAAATAAATCGACTACTTATCTCTACATTCAAACATCTAATTATTAAAAATGTTCATCATCAAGTCGTTCAGTCAATCAGCCTTTACTATTGATCATACTTTCCTCATTTCCATTCAAACCTGTTTAAAAACAAGCTGCTGTTGACCCATTCAGATAAATATTTGAGGTACCATTTTGAAAACTGCACGTCATCCTCCAGTGGTTAACCTTTGGCTGGATGTGGGACTGGGACAAACCGGCTACTATGCACACACGCACACACACACACACACACACACACACACCTCCTCAGATAAGAGCGGGCGCGCCTCTGAACCAGGGAGACATGTGCACGCTGTTTGAAGTGGGCCAGTGGGTCGCCTCTTCTCCGTATGACGAAATCACCTCTGCCCCACACTACCTTTGACCTCAACTGATTGTGCTAGCTTATTATTGTTATTATTATATTATTATGCAAATTCCCTGATGATGTCTTTGGTGAGATACATTTCTAAAACACTGGTGTCAGCACAGTCATAAAGGGGAAGGCTTGTAGATGCGCTTAGTCATGAATTATTCACTAAAAGTAAGGACATTTCTCAAATCAGAAAATATGTCAGTGAAGTTCTAAATCAGGGCTATTCAACGTCAGGCTCGGGGGCCAAATCCGGCCCACGACCCATTTTCCAAATATGAAAAAAACCCAAAATATCTTGTTTACTGATTTATTTCTGGGTTAGCAATAGTTTAGACCAGGTTTGGTCTGGTTTAGTCCCAGGTTAACTCGGAGTTAGACTCTGATTCTGGGTTTGTCCTGGTTCAGAACTGGTTGGTTCTAGTCTAGTCCTAGTTTAATTCTGGTCCAGTTCTGGATGGGCAATTTTGCCAAGCAATGTTTGTTATTTCTCACAGAAATCTAATCTATCATTAGTCATTTTATTGTATTAACTCAATTAATCAGGATAGTGTTGAGTCGTGTTGTGCACCTCGTCTTGGCCCGCCGAAATATCTGGCCCGCTGGAAACTTAAGTTGAATAGCCCTGTTCTAAATGGTCATATATTCAACAAGTGATTAAAGGAGACATATTGTACTTTTTTTTCAGCAGCTATTATTGAATTCTAACATAAGTAGAGCGTCATTTTACATTTTGTTCATTGTAAACAGCAATATCGATCTAAAAAGGCTTAGTAATAGAAACAGGTCAATGGGCTTCCTGTTCAAAACTGCAGAACTGATAAGCCCCGCCTCTTCATAGTGACATTTTACCGTAACGAGCAGCAGATTGTCATTTGCATGTTTCTATTTTTGAAAAGTGGTTTCAAGACATATAAAAAACCTACTTGTGTCACTCAGAGAATCGCAACTAAGTACAGAGATGTGGGCGGGGATAGGGGGTAGGTGCAAACAGGAGTTTTCTGAATGCTGGAGTCTCAGTTGCAGGACAATACAAGCTTAACTCAAACAGGAATCGATTAAAATACAACTTCGAGAAAACTAATTACGAGAAAACACCTTTGTAACAAGGTTAAACGCTCATCAAGTTGATTTAGCATAATATGTCCCCTTTTTAAATAGAGTTTCTTAATGTTTTATGTAGACATGGCACTATAAAGATGCAACTAAGAACGCGTCAATAACAAACGTTTATTGTGCTATTGAAATGAAGTACTTCCTCTCCCATTCATTTCATCTTCACCTGAAGAGAATCATGTTGTCCAGTCAATTTGTTCATTCTGATGGAAAAAAAATCATCGTTGATCTGATTTTGAATTAAAAAAAAACAAACAGTAAAATGTGGATTGGTGCCAGGCCAGACGCAATCAATATCAAATCCGACACCGGCTCCTTCTTAGACCCAATCCATCTGTTTTTGTGGATGTTGCTGCTCGTTGCCGATCATTACATTCATGAGTCACTTATATTCAGAATTGTATCGTACAATTCACTGTTTAACTGTCAGATTGTAGATTTGTTGTTCTGGTTTATTACTGGGCCCATCCACATGAAACAAAAACGGACACAAAGTTCAACATCTTCTCTGTCAGTGTAAATAAACAAAGTATTTTTTCACGATCAATTCAGAAAATGGTGTCGTCATTCAACTCCGAAAGATATTGCTGTCAGTTGAAAGGATTATATTAGGACAGAGAATAGTGTGTGGAGCTAATTCCAAACTAGTAATGATAAAGTTAAACATTTCAGGATCATATGTTAGTGAGTTAAATAGGCCCCTACCCTCCATTTGAAATGATGACATCATCAAATTCTGCATCTTTTGAAATAGAACATGACGCAATACTTGTACTAGTGTAAACAATTCCTGGAAAAGTCAACAAAACGTTAGATGTGTCATCAACTCGAACTGTGAATTTGAAGATTCCTTTTTCAGATTGTGTTGTAAATGACAGTTTTGTGATTTTTATTTTGTTTTTTGTTTTAATCTGTCCAGCTGAGCGTCCTTCTTGTTGCATTTCTCTGTAAAGTCAGTCACTACGTTCACATATGCCCGGAAAACCAAATGTCTGGCCTAATCTGATTTGAACAATGCATGTAAACGCGGAACTTCGATCGGGAGGGTCGTGATTCGAATTTCCCAAATCGCATTATCACATGTGAAACCCTCAAAATCAAATGCTCTAAGTAACCTGGTGGTTGGTTATAATTTTCTATGCCATTTTTATTCACAATTACAGCTACAAGTTTTAGCGCTAATGCTAAATTACTAGACGCCCTTGATCTTCTCTTCTCAGCTGTTTGTCTTTTTGAGTGCATGTTGATTGGGACAAGAGTGGTTTGACTGGTTCTCTGAAGAAACGAGACAAATATCGGATCAAGAGCGTACTCAGAGTTACCTGTGTGTGTAAACACAGTGAGTGAAAAACAGGATTCCCAAAGAAAATCGGTCTAATCTTTTGGCTGTCTTTTGAAGTCCATTTTGGGTCAGCTCCTTTAGTGACCTGTGTCTGTTTAACATAAAAACCCTGACAGTGTGGTAAATCACTTTGGGCATCAGCATGTCCCGCTCTTCATTTGTGGTTCCCCTCTGAGCTGGCCCTTCTCTGCCGAGACCTCAAACACCAGAGGCAGCATGTAATCAGTGGTGAGCTGAGGCCGGTTTGCCAAATTCAGCTCTGTTGTCCCGTTTGTTATTCGCGTGTGTGTAACAGCATTATACTGGCATGATTGCCTTTGCTTTATTTAGGGTCCGTCAACATCTGAGGTATCATCTTAGGGTTAGTCTAGTACTTAGGTGTTAGGCTCTGAACAATTCTCATATGGCCATTTTGGCACATTGTCGTCACACTAAAGAAAAGGCTCGATACCGACGTCGATAGAAAATACAACCTCATCTTCAGCACAAAATAACAGTAGTTTCATTCAAATGATCATGTGTAGTTGTGAGTTTGCATGTTCTCCTGGTGTCGGCGTAGGTTTCCTCCAAATGCTCCGGTTTGCCCGACCACTAAAAACGTGTATAAGGCTAAGGCTATAAGGCCTGTATAAGGCTCCTCCCCTTCTGCCCTGAAAAAGAGATTCAAAACCAGGACTAAACACACCTGGCCCTACTAAAACTATGACGTAAAGGTCCAAATTGGTCCTAATTGTGTTAAAAAAAACAAAAAAACTTGTCGAATGCACCGATTCAGTTTTGATACTTTGGCTTTTGTGCTGATACCCAATATCAACCGATACCAGGTTACTTCTCTTAAAACTACTTCAAAATGTTGTTAATACCATTATAATATACTAATATTATTATAGATACTCAGACTTACAATGGCAATAAAACCGTTTCTGATTCTAAAATAAATTATTGAATTGAGGTATCGCATAGAGTATCGGAAGTTGGGCAATCGATACCAAATACCTTTCCTGAACGGTTTTAGAATGATCTGGAGTTTAAGACAAGAGTGTTAAATAAAGAAAGAACTTTTACTGTATTTTGTATCTGAAACTTTGACCATTTTTTTCTCATCATGGTTATATTCGCGTATGTTCCTCAGTATTGAATTTTTGATTTCAGTATCGATTATGGGTATTTTTACAGCCCTAATCCTGCAGGTGCATTGGTGTTTTTGATTTGATCTTTGTGGTTTGTCCAGGCGCGGTCTGAACCCCCCTCACAGAGTCAAGTCCATCTCGATGACCACCTTCACACAACAGGAAATCGAGTTCCTACAGAAGCACAGTAATGAGGTACACACTTCGTTTACTTTATTAGACTCCTGAACATGCAGTACTCGGATAATAAAAGTCAGTTTTGTTTATTTTGCCCAAACGTTATGAGGCTCTTTCAAATAGTTCGAATTCCAACAGTTTATCATGTAACAGCTGCTATAATGAAATGGGAATATACTACAAGTAGAATCTAATGAATATATAGTACTTCATTCTAATTAGAGGTGGGCAGTGTATTAACAATTCATTATATTGTGAATTTCGGTTAAAGTAAAAAGGTCGGTGTAATCTTTGAAATGCACAGTAATATTTTATAAAATGTAGTTATATATAATGAAAAGTGCTATTTCTTCAGTTTTGTTCATAATTTTACAGTCCATTTACATTTGTCGGACATTTAAACCTCAACTAATACACGTAAAGACACGTTTTAACACATTTCTGTTGAAGCGACATGCAAGACTAAAACAGGACTAAACATGGGACAACACCAGGACTAAGTGAGACTAAACCAGGTCTTAACCAAAAAGTAAAAGTGGACTTTAGCAAGACTAAAACAGGACCAAACTAGGGACTAAAACAAGATTTAACCAGGGACTAAACCGGGGACCAAAACCGGGGACCAAAACCGGGGACCAAAACCGGGGACCAAAACCGGGGACCAAAACCGGGGACTAAACCGGGGACTAAACCTGGGACTAAACCTGGGACAAGGACAAAACCAGCGACTAGAACAGGACTAAAGTGAGACTAAACCAGGCCCTAAAACAGGGACCAAACTAGGGTCAAAATCCGGACTAAAGCAACTCTAAAACCGGTGTAAAACAAGACTAAAACCAGGACTAATATCATCACATAATATTGTCTGAATATCCAAAGTATTGAGAGATCGCCCAGCCCCAACTCTAATACATAAATACACCCTGCTTTAACTCCATTTGCCTTTCCCGTCAGTGAATGATGTAAAAAGGGTCAAACTTGAGTGACACACACTTGTGGAGGGTCTGTCTTTGATTCTGAAGGTATGTTCCAGCCTTTGCTTATTCAGCTTTATTGGCATTCCTCTTTTTCTTCCACCCGACCTCTTCCCTTCTCTTCTCCTCCTCCCCTCCTCCCACCACTTTCTCTCACCTCTCCCCCGCCCCACCCCCGCACACCCCCGTCCCGTGTAGGTCTGCAAACACATCTGGCTGGGCCTTTACGACGACCGGACATCGGTGGTGCCAGATTTCCGAGAACCACAGAAAGTCAAAGAGTTCCTACAGGAAAAATACGAGAAGAAGCGATGGTACGTGAACTGCTTTCGTGGTCGCCGCCTACGTTTCATTTCCGAAAGGCCCGGGGGGTGCACTGCATTCATATAAAACACAAAGGGGCTTTAGTTACTGCTATTTAAGGAGACCTATAGTGGAGGAAGTTGACATTCTGGTTCTACCACCAATTCTCATTTTTCAGTCATTCTTAATATTAGTCTCAACTGAACTTTACTGTAAAAGTAATAGACTTTAAATTCAAAAGACCCTTGAACTTTGTCAAGTTGTGACAGACTTAACTAACTCTAACTAACTAAGTCATTTAAGTAGTAATGACTATTTAAGAAGTACTGAAAGACTAGTTAACATGATTCTAAAAGTGTTTCTGAAACCCCCCTTCTGTCTTGAAAAATAAAATTACTTTAAACTAACTTATTCAAATATTTAGATTGAAATTGCTGACATTTATTTATGCAGAACTTTAAAACTTAAAATGTTTTAGTAAGAACAAATTGCAACATACTAAACTAAGCAAGTTGTTTTAATATTACTTTGTATATAGAAGCAAAGATATATTCAGACCCGTACCAAACTTTAATCACTGTTTTCAAACTTTTTTCAGTTTTGACTTTTTGGGGGTGTTGAAAAGGTACCATGGCACCCCATCTTCTCACACATGAACAAATCAGGCCTTTTTAAGTGTATGTTCTAGTCCTTGTTTAATCGTGATCTTGGCAAGGTTTAGTTTTGGCCAGGTTTGTCCCTGTTTAGTCCCAATTTTGATGTGTGACCATATCCTTAATCCTTAATATCTGTGTCTGTTTTGATTTTGATTTTGATTTTTTTGGTACAGAAGTATGTTCAGGACACTCCAAAATACTAAACTGTTAAATTAAATCCATGTGTGAATACGTTAACTGAAATTCATCCAAAGCAGATAATACACACTAATGCTCACACCGGTTAAAAATCAAGGCTCTAAAAAACTGGATTTATTGCCTGACGTAACATACTAAATTGTATTTTGTATATATGGTACTGCAATTCTTAGCAGATGGATTTCCAGATGGATCAAACAGATTCTATAAGCAATGGAAACAAATGAACAGAAGAAATCAGATATATTTATCTCACAGTGGAGGAATGAAAATGCCAACAAAAGCAGATTTTACTTTCATAACTTGTTTTTAAGTGCTTCTTCAGGCTCTTTTTATATAAGATGTCCCTAATCCTATGTTTGTTTTGTTCTGGACTGCTCAGGTATGTTCCCCCGGAGCAGGCGCGGACTGTAGCCACTGTCCAGGCCTCGGTATCGGGCTCATCGGCCAGCAGCACCGGGAGCACTCCAGAGGTCCAACCGCTCAAGTCCCTGCAGCTCAATAAGACCCCCCTACGCCAGGTAAGACCCCAGAGACAGATAAGGCCCTCCGATAGCCACATTTGACTGAACCCAAATTTAGACAGCCTGGACTGCATTGGTAAGTGAGCGCTACATGTGGACTATTGCCAAGAGTTTAAAATGAACTAGTTCTGTTTTTCCCGTTTTAAAGCAGTGAAAATCTAGTACAGCTTTAATAAATAACATTGAATTTTTTCTGAATTATGTACTTTTTAATCATAATCCCTATCGCAGCAATTCCCCCAAAATGTTTAGTCATTCCAAGTTTGTGTCTCTGTGAGATGTGGCTAAAGCTAGCGTAAACGAGAAACTACTTCCGGGTTATCGCCAGCTTTTTCTGCGTTTATTTAACTTCTCTGCGCCTCTGCATCACGTCTCTTCATGAAATTGCATTGGGGTTGGATAATGTTAGAGGCATTATGCACTGGAACTGTATTATTTTGGGCGTTGATGCGAGTGCCGTGTGTCGATAAACAGGATACCGCTGATGCTGACGTGCGCTAGCTTTGTTTTGCTGCCGTTTTACTGTAACAAATAAAGTTATTATCACTTGAAACATCGAGTTGGCGAGATATTATTTTCTGTTTAGTTCTGTTTATTGCCGTTTAGTTTCATTTCTGTGTTCTCTCTTGTCCAATCATCTCTCTCAAAAGCGGTCCGCGAGCCTGGCCGCTTTGGAAGCTAAAACCGCTCATGGCCCCCTTTTGTTGATCACTTAAATACTCTGGTACGATTCACTTAAGACAGTGGAGACACTTTCGAACCGTACCAATCTGCTCCAAAGTGAACCGGTGGGAAACGTAAAGCCCCCCCGACACCAGGTATGACCCACATCTTGTACAACTGGCTTTGTACAAGTAGCTCCTGTGTACCGTGTGTTTACATTACTGTGACTGTACCGGGAGAGGCAGCTATGTAAACTATGACATCACTCAAGAACCACACAAAGACTGCTGTGTTGTGCTGCAAGAGACCGTTTCTTTAGACCTAAAACAAGTGACTAATGGCTTTTTGCCGCAAATTTAATAAGCATTAATTGTTTTCTGAAGTCGAGCTGAGCGATATATGGACCAATCATAATTTTTTTTATAATTCAATTTAATTTAGTCGTATTGAAAGCAAAACATCCATCCATCCCCTTCCGCTTTATCCGGAAAGCAAAACAAAAAAACCCCAAAAAATTCAATATATATTTCGTGTTATACTGACTATTAATTGCAATTCAACACAAGAAGTAGTCAAATGTCTGCCTTGCAAACTCTTCTCCAAACCACATGCTTTTACTGACAGAGAAAGTGTGATCAGTGACAATTAAAAAAGACTGAATCTCGATCTTCATTTAAAATGTGTTAATTGCGAAAAGATTTTGTTGAAAATAAAATCTTTTTTGTAAATATAAGGTCACCATATATTTAATTTAACTTAAAGGTGCTATGCCTGATTCTTAATGTGTTTAAAACGTGGAAAACCAAAACTAGTTCTTTTCAAACTGTTTCCAGCCGTCCAATGTGTATTGCCATTTCTAGCATCTTAATTATTCACCTTGATAAGTTTATAGGCGCTTTTCACAACTTTCAGAGGCCAGATTTTACTATCACGGTAATGCTAACAACTTGCGAATGCTAGCAGCGCACAATTGTATAAAAAGAATTAGATGCAGACGGCACACAGCAGTCTCATTTTCACCCTAAGAGCTGCTTTTACAATATGTCCGTGCTGGGGGCATAAAAAGTAGAAAAAATACTTTATTACATGAAAGCCCTTTTAATCTGATTAAAATATTCTCTATAATTTCCTCTATCTGACCAGTGCTTGTTTGTCTGTTTGTGTTTGTACGTTCTAAAAGTGCAGTATTTGGCGCACCTGATTTATAGTAACAGTCAGGACCAGTCCATAACATTCCAGTAAAACCACTTATTGACAAAGATTGTGTCCAAACCCATAAGAAGAGTAAACGTGGTATATTATAGGGGCCTCTATGACTTCTCTTCTCACCGTTAAAATCTGTTCTTAAAGTTAGAGAGCATACTTTGTTTCTGAAGTGGCAGGTAATTAGCATAAGCCTCTTGATTAAATTGACCTCGGAAGTTCTGCTGTGTCATTAGAAGATCGTTTTTATTATTCATGCCACACAAAAACACTAAACCATACTAATCATTTTTAATCTAGAAATTCCTTCTGATTAATGATACACTTTACACTTTACGCTGCACTTCCTAGACTGTTGGGCTGAAACAAGTTAATTGCCATTTTTAGTGATTCAATACTCTTTATCCTGGACTATACAGACTCCAGAACATGCCATGTGCTGAGAGAAGAGGTTTTATGACTTTGCAAAGCAATAGTTTGAATCAAAACAATACAGGAAACAGGTAAATTTAATGGCAAATTTAGTAAAAATCTGATATTCAGAGGTCTAACATCATCAAAATAATCAAAAATAATGCGGCTCTAGTTAACTGTTCTTAATTAGCTTTGTCTGTTTTTCCTGGCCTCATTTGGTCATTTGTTTGGCAATGCTTTCAAAATTAAAAATATATATATTGACCCAGTACATTTTATAAAAGTGAATAAATACAAAAAGTTGTACCTTAACCTTAAAGAAAACAATATCCAAAAAACATTGTTGTGTGTGCGTTTTTCCTTTATTTATTCACATATTTTGCCTCTGTGCAGTCTCCAGGCCTAAGTCGCTCGCAGGCCTACAGCTCGTCTCAAGAGAAGAAGTTTGACCTTCTCTCGGACCTCGGAGGAGACATCTTTCGCCGCACCGCCCGCTCAGACTGCCACCTCTAACTTTGCCAACTTTGCACATTTCCCCAGCCAATCGGGTAAGCTATTTTCAGCACAGAACGAATCTCCGACGAGCCAATTGTCGAGGAGCTAATGCAGGGTTCTCACGCCTCCCGGGAAAAGGAGTTCACCTGTCGTACGGGAAATCTGAGCATGACTTGTCATTTATATTCTACAAAGCTGAAAGTGTAGTCAAACGTTTGTGCTGTAAATGAGTAAAACAACAAACTACGTATATAATATATAAAATAAGGAACCTAGTTTCTATCATCTACACCAGTGCTATTCAACATTATTTTGCCAAGGGCCAGATTTTTTCGGAGGGCCAATGCTTCTGGCCCGGAGGTGCACAACACATACTACACTAACAACATTTCTGGGTCATACAAAATATCCCCAACACTGTTTCAATAAATGAAGTGTTAATACAATCCAACAACTGCTGATAGATTAGATTTTTGTGAGAAATAACATTCAAAATGCTTCACCAACATTGCTTTCCTAAATTGCCCAACCAGGACTGAACCAGAATTTAACTAGGACTAGACTAGGACCAACCAGGTCTGAACCAGGACTAACCCAGAATCAAAACGGGACTAAACCCAAGACCAGACTAGTTCTAAATTTGTGCTAACCCAGAATTACACCAGTAAACACCTAAAATGGCCCGTGGGCCGGATTAAACTGCTTGGCGGGCCTGATTTGGCCCCCGGGCCTGATGTTGAATAGCCCTGACCTACAATTCAACAGTTCAACTTTTTTTTTGTGAAAAATCAAAATTTTTTATTTATAGAATATAATTTATATAACTGCAAACTGCAACGTCATGGTTAAAAGCGCAGATTGCATATTGAACTTGCAAAAAAGATTGAATTAGATCTTTGACCAGACAGTTTTGGTCAGCTACAGTAACATAACATGCATGGCATTATAAAGATAGAAAAACGATATTGTAATTTGAAAAGGCTGACACTTTTCATCAGATTACGATTTAGTTCCTGTCAACCAGTGCAAACTTCATACAAGAGCAGGGTTGCCAGATTTTTAGGGAGAAACAAGCGACCAATCCTTTGAAAAACAGCCCAAAACAAGTGCTGAAGATGCAGTATGTGCTGGGGCATTATACAAAAATCTATGATGTTCGGACACGTTTCCCTCGTCACAAACATACCTGGAGTTGTTTTTAGCTTCATTCACGCTGTTTGAGGAATTCCAGTTAGTAAGTCCTCTCCCTCCGAGCCTTGTTTTGTGACGTCATAGAGCTCCATAAATCAGTGCCAGACTGAACATTTCTGCCTCAAATCACGTTCATCACAACTGCGTGCTTACATTAGCATGTCAGAGCAAGATAGTGTTTGTTTTTCTCTCCATTGTAATTCCCTCTGCAGACATTAGATGGAGTTTTAATATAATTTCTGATGAGGGATATAAAGTAATGTATGTTTCAGTAGATCAATTATTTCTAGTTCCAAAACATGAGATACCAAAGTAAAGGTACTCAAGAGCATGTTTAAAGGCCAATAACATAAATAATGTGAAAGTAAATAGAGCGTAGTATCAAGTGTATGTGTCCTGATACTTGAATATTCCTTAAAGCTGTGTTAAAAGTTTACTAAAATTATGTTCTAATTATGAATAATAAAAAAGCATAGGATTTTTCATGTTCACAATGGCTTTTAATATCATAACGCAGCAGTCATTTAGGGCAGGTCAATACGTTTAGAACACGGCAATTTGTAATTAAGTATCATGATGCACATCTCTGTATCAATCATTAATTTGAATAAAAAGTTTTACTAGTCAAGCTCTGCCCTAAAAAAAATATATATATATATATATATATATTGCAGCCCTAACATTATGCACATTTTTAACATAACTAACGTCTTTAGAATGTTAAAACAGCCAGTGTGTCAGTCATTCCTGGCGCTTTTAACCTGAAATATAAACACCAATAATCTTTTATTTTTGCCTCTCAAGTACAAGCCCAAAAAACACAACGCACCGCTACATTTTTAATGTAACTTTCCAAGAAACAAACCTCAGTGACTATAAAGGCTGCATCCAGAGCATTTGAGTGTCCGAAAGTATTTGCTCCCAGAAGAGCGTGAGAACCTTGTAAAATAACTGTACTTGTTGTTTGTGCGCCTTCATCCCATTCTGCCACCTTCATTCTCCGCAGCGCCTCACACTCAGGCAAATAGCAACTTTGCCAACTTTGAGGCGTTTGGAAACACTGCTATTCCATCTCACCTGAGCACCTCACCCCCCTCACAGTCATCAGGTACTCCTGCTCCTCCTCATCATCACCATCATCACCACCTCACTTCTCATCACCGTTGTCGGGTGCACGGTGGCAGAGCGGTTAGAGCCTTCGCCTCCCAAGAAGGAAAATCATGGGTTCGATTCCTGGGCGAACATTACATCACATGATTTCTCTGGGTGGAGTCTGCATGTCCTCCCCGTGTTACCGTGGGTTCTCTCCGGGTTCTCCGGCTTCCTCCCACCGTCCAAAGACAATTGGTTAGGTCAATTGGCAACTGTAAATTGGCCCTAGTGAATGAGTGTGAGAGTGAATGTTTGTCTGTGTGTCTATGTCTCTGTGTTAGCCCTGCGACGAGTTGGCCACTGTCCAGGGTGTACCCCGCCTAAGGCCCAAAGGCACTGGGATAGGCTCCAGTCACAAGCGGTAGAGAATGAATGAATGTTTTGGATTCAAATATTTTGTATTTAGCTGCGAAAAGAACTGATATCAATTGTAGGGCTGTAACAATCAATCGACTAATCCTGAAAAGCATAATTGTTTTGTTTCTTTGTTAATAGTATCGTTAACTGGATTATACACTTTAAAATTAATACGAAAATATATTTTTTTAACGAACACAGTGGCATTATTATTAAGTTCTAATTTTAAACATACAGCAACAAAAACGTACATAAAACAAACTAGAAAATGTAAATGTAAAGAAAATTATGTTCTAATTTTCATCTTTGTAAATGTTCTCTCTTTATAGCTTAAAACAAGGCTTCAAATCAGCATTTAACCTTTATTTGGTTGATAATGTGTTTAAAAAGTCTCAGTACAGTTGAAATAATAGTTTGAAAAATGACGATGAAAAAATAATTGCTGACTCGTCCCATCTACTAAAATCCAAATCCACTTTATTTATATAGCACAAACACAAAACATACAACACAAGTGCTCAATTGGAGCTCACTAGTCCCAAAACGGTAAAACCAGCCAAATATAATCAGAGCAAAACCATAAAACAGCATTAAATAATTCAGGTAAATTAAAATACTAATAATAATTCAACTAAATTTGAGGAATAAACTTGACTAATAATCAAGTGCACAGATGAGACATGCTTCTTTTACATTATTATTATTATTATTATTATAAATGAAAGCAAATGTCTAAAATGTATACTATCGATAATATTTTTGTTCTGGAGATATGCAAACTTAGAATATTGAGCAAATCGTTTAGAAAGAAAACAATCTAAAATGACGTCAAGAAGTGTTGATTAAAAATAGACTGAACGGAAACGTCGTGGGTAATCTCTGAAACAAGGGAATAAAGTGATATTTCTGCACTTTTCTGGTCGTTTCCTTCATCCATTTTGTTCGTTACCTGAAATTTAGCAAAGACATTCAAAAGAACATTTTATCACATTCCTGATGCATTGTGAAAATAAACAAAATTAAGATGTTCATTTTTGTCAATCTTGCCAGCCCCAAGGTGCACTATAGTCTCGTTTAAAAACACATTAGCAGCCTATGTGATATTTCTAACTGTTACTGTTTGTGCTGGTACATTTCTGAGGCGAAACCATGGCTGATTTTGAATGAATTGCAGGAGGAGTGCCAATTCCTTCCATGTCCAGCGCGGTGCCGGCCCAGTCGCAGACGGGCAGCTGCACAGAAGACCGTTACGCTGCTTTGGCCGAGCTGGACAACGAACTCAGCTCCTCGGTTTCCTCAAACAGCAACGTGCCCGGGTGAGACGCTGACCTTTAGTATTTACACAAGGAGAGACAAAGCCAAGTCTTCCGTGCCCTTTTAAATGTCCTCTAATATCATCTGAGTGCGCTGTTCCTTTTACAATTAAATAGGCCTACGTTGTCTTTATTTCTTCATAATTTCAAAGCTAACTCTAGGACTTGAGACTCTCTTCTCACTCTCCCCAAAGCGAGTTGGAGATGCACACAGGCTGCTCCACTACCCAAGCCACAGTTGAAACAGACGCAAACAGATCAGGGGCACAGCTGGGAGCGGTTAAAACTCTACATATGTAGTCTGCAATCCAGAAGGAGCAAAACAGTCTTTTGATTATGAAAATCTGCCTTATATTCAACTAGAACCATGAAAAAGAGAGAACGAAACAAGACGTGAGATGCGTCCAGCTGGTGAAGCACGGAGCTGACACCGCGGCGTGCACAAAGCCAAAGCGGTTCAACTTCTTACAGATGTCTGAATTATGTCTTTATAAATGCAACAGAAAGTGTCTGTAGTTTGCAGCCTGTAGTGTTTTGTAGAGCCTCGAGCTGTTCTGCAGAAGAGCAGGAGAAGGGCTTCAGTGATGTTTGAGTAGGGCGGAGCAAGGACATTTAGGGGCTGTGGGGGGGCCTCATGATAAACTTGGTAATTACTTGCTATTAATATTACATCTAAAATGCTCCAGAAAACAGGAAATTATATGATCCCAGACCCCCCCTGGGGTCTTATGTATATTTCGAAGTTACCAATACCCCATTGGGGGTATGAGGGCACCACTGAGCATTTCTGCTTAGGGCACCCATATGGCTAGCAGTGGCCCTGCACAAAAAGCTAAATTTGAACACTTAAATGTTGTCACAATTATCTATAAAATTTACATTGGTCTTTTATTATGATACTGATAATACTGATCACATTATTTTTACAGGAACATATTTGGACCAGTGCTGGGTTCTTCTCCTGCACAGAATCCTCAAGTCTTACCTACAATGCAACCTGGCTTTGGAGGTGAGCCGCTGTCATTCATGATACACATTAGCTCTTCCTTTTTTATTAAACTCACAAATGGAATTACAAATAATAATGCAAATGTTTGGTTTCATGGTTGTAATGACTGTAATACAAAGCGTGCCAGTCCGCAGTCGTACATACTTTTGATCCTTCCTGTTCTAACATATCTCCTGCAGCCGTACCGTCCACAAATCCGTTTGTCGCTGCTGCTGTGGCTCCAGAAATGGCCACCAATCCTTTCCAGACCAACGGCCGGGCTCCAGTGGCAGGTCTGTTTCCTGGATCTCAGCCCAGTTGGAGGGCTCTGGTGTAGATGTATATTCATTAGGGGTGTAACATTACAAATGATTTGCTGACATGACTATTACTTAAATTTGATGTAAAAATGAATTGGCGCCTGAACATGCTGTTTATGCATTGCAGTACTAAGGCACTGTGTATGCACACTAAGCATGCACCATGTTCTTTACCGAGCTAAAGACTCGCCTCTCTGTTACTCCCCTAACTTAACTGTAGCTCCTCAGTGATGCCTGTGTCTAGTGCCCCCGTGTGTTGATTGTACACTGTTGTCTTGTAGCCTCCTTTGGTACTGGCTCTATGAGCATGCCCGCCGGCTTCGGGAATGCCTCGTCCTTCTGCCTCCCGACCAGTTTCAGCGGAAACTTCCAGCAACAGTTTCCTGGCCAGGCCCCCATCCCTTACGCGCAGCCTGCGGGGTACCACCCCCAGTCCAATGGTTAGTGCCCTTCCCTCTGAACACCTAGAGCCTGTGCAGTACCCAGCAAGGCTTTTGCACTCATTTTGTTCAGTTTTGACTGTAACAAGTCCTTGTAGCTCCGGCACAGTGGTTTCTAATTGCATCTAGGTCAGCCACTTAGACGGCTCTTGCATGAATGTGGCTGTCGTCAGACCTAAATGCAATGTGTAAATCTGACACTGAGCCTTAACTTTTTAGTTCATTTGTACTTGTATCAGAACAACTCCTGTAGATAAACATGTTGTGTATCCTTGTATTTTTGGCCTGTTTGTGTTTCTTTCTGTGCCTCTGGAGAGCACACTCACCCTGTGTAACCCATCTGTTGTCCTCAGGCCCTGCATTCCCTGTCTACGGCCAGAACAAGCCTTCCATGACGCCCTTTGGGCAGCCTATGGCCGGCCCCGGCATGACCAATAACCCCTTTATGGTGAGCATGTGTGTGGTCTGTGGAGGGCTGTGTTCTATAACATGTATAACATACATCCCCTTTGGAATCGTACTGTTGGACCTCACTGCTGTCCCTTGTGTTGCAGGCAGGGGCCCCAGCCGGGCCCTTCCCTTCAGGAGGCTCTTCCACAAACCCTTTCCTGTAGCACAGTTCTTTACCTGGGCCACCAGAGGGCAGCATGCAGCACATATTCAAAGCACTTGTTCGTCACGCTGTTAGTGGCAGTACATTTCTAAAAGACTTCTTGTTCTGCAAAGAAGTTTACAACACTATGAAGGAGTTCAAGGGACTTTAAAGACTGTGGGACTGTTATGAGGCGTTTGGAATATTATATACAATATACATTATATGCTTTTTTATTTCTTGTTTATTACTGTAAGCTCTGTGCATATCATCATTTGTAATCACTATGTGTTATGTATAACAAGGACTGAGTTAACAATGGTGAGTATAAACACCTTGTGGACAAAAACCACTACAATGACGTAAGATACAAGGGAAAACCTTTTAGGAATATTAACAGGGTTCATTCAAATCACTCGATGTGCTTCGGAGTTACCATTTTGGAGCAGGTATTTTATTCAAAGTGACTTCTCTTTTACCATTTTAGAAGAGCTACAAGAGTGGCTTACAGGTGACAAAGCTTTGGAGGATCAGGACTGATGTTCAAAAGTATAATCCAATCTTTTGCTCAAAGCAGTTTAGGTGGAATTCTTTTATATGAATCATGTTGAATTGAACCAGAAGTCGCGCCTTAGCCAAACAGCTGTAGTGACTATCACAAAATTGCCAATATGTGCAAAAGGTGTGTATAAAGAATACTTGATGTCCTCTTGTTTTATGAACAGCTGTTGCCTAGCTGCACACAAACGGGATGAGCAGACATGTCTGATCATCTGTCAGTCTCCAGGATGTCACAGGAGAAAAATGTAACCTGATGTCAAAGACCAGGATTCAAGCAAAACCAGGATCAGCAAAGACCAGGAATCAGAGACCAGGATCATGCAGAGACCAGGATCAGAGACAGGATCATGCAGAGACCAGGATCATGCAGAGACCAAGGATCATGCAGAGACAGGATCATGCAGAGACCAGGTCATGCAGAGACCAGGATCATGCAGAGACCAGGATCATGCAGAGACCAGGATCATGCAGAGACCAGGATCATGCAGAGACCATGATCATGCAGAGACCAGGATCATGCAAGACCAGGATCATGATGCAGAGACCAGGATCATGCTCAAGACCAGGATCAAGCAAAGACTGTTGGAGCGGTTTAGTGAAATATGGCCATCGCTTTATGAACAAAGGTCCAATGCTTTGCTTCAAGGCATTTGCGAAAAAACTGAACTGCCCAATATGGAGAGAAAGCCAGGGTCTCGGTGTGCCACCACTGACTAACAATGAATTTGTGTTCTTGTCTTTACAAGAATAGAGTAGTAAATGTGTACATATATAAAATTATATGTATAAATAAATTATAAGATTTTTTAACTACGCCACATTAACTTGTTTTTACTTTCAATGAATTCTGTTTTACTTTGTTGCCAATTAATTGCCGCCCCTCACACACGTTTGCCTCTGTGCCCCTCACACATGTCTGCCATGGGTTTAGAACAGGGCTATTCAACATCAGGCCCAGGGGCCAAATCAGGCCCTCCAAGTGATTTAATCTGGCCCACGACATATCTTCCGAATATTAAACAAAAACAAAAAATCTTGTTTACTGGTTTATTTATGGGTTAGACCTAGTATAGACCGGGGGTTGGTCTTGGTTTAGTCCCCGTTTAACTCTGAGTTAGTCCTGGTTCAGACCTGCTTTGGTACTGGTCTAGTCCTAGTTTAATTCTGGTTCAGTATTGTATGTTATTCCTCACAGAATGTTATTGTATTAACTTAAATTGATCGAAATAGATTTGAGGATATTTTGTGCGACCCAAATGACAGTAGTGGCATGTTGTCCACCTCCGGCCCAGAGGCCTTGGCCCTGGTTATAGAACCAGTCATGGCTTTGGCTTTTCTATGCATAATGTGTGTTCTGTCCCTCCTCTGTCCCTCCTCTGTCCCTCCTCTGTCTCCTCTGTCCCTCCTCTGTCTCTACTTTCTCTCTGTCCTCCTCTGTCTTACTCCCTCCTCTGTCTCTCTTTGTCTCTCATCTGTCTCTCCTCCGTCCTTTGTCCCTCCTTTGTCCCTCCTCTGTCCCTCCTCTGTCTCCCTGTCCCTCCTCTGTCTCTCCTCTGTCCCTCCTCTGTCTCTACTCCCTCATCTGTCTCTCTTTCTGTCTCTCTCTCTTCTTCTCATCTGTCCCTCCTCTGTCGCTCCTCTGTCCCTCCTCTGTCACTCCACTGTCCCTCCACTGTCCCTCCTCTGTCCCCCCTCTGTCCCTCCACTGTCTCTCCTCTGTCCCTCCTCTGTCCCTCCTCTGTCTCTCCTCTGTCCCTCCTCTGTGTCTCTCTGTCCCCTCCTCTGTCCCTCCTCTGTCTCTATTTCCTCCTCTGTCTCCACACCCTCTGTCTCTCTTGTGTCTCATTTTGTCTCTCCTCCTCCTCTGTCCTCCTCTGTCCCTCCTCTGTCTCTCCTCTGTCCCTCCTCTGTGTCTCCTCTGTCCCTCCTCTGTCCCTCCTTGTCTCTATTCCCTCCTCTGTCTCTCTTTCTGCTCTCATCTGTCGCTCCTCTGTCCCTCCTCTGCTCTCTGTCCCTCCTCTGTCTCTACTCTCTCCTCTGTCCCTCCTCTGTCTCTACTCCCTCCTCTGTCTCTCTTTTGTCTCTCATCTGTCTCTCCTCGTCCGTCCCTCCTTTGTCGCCTCCTCTGTCCCTCCTCGTTCCTCGTTCTCCTTCTCCATGTCTTCTCCTCTGTCTCTCCTCTGTTTCCTCCCTCTGTCCTCTCCTCTGTCCTCCTACGTCTCTCTCATCTGTCTTCCTCTGTCTCTCCTCTGTCTCATCTGTCCCTCCTCTGTCGCTCCTCTGTTCCCTCCTCTGTCACTCTCTGTCATCCCACTGTCCCTCCACTGTCCCTCCTCTGTCCCTCCTCTGTCCTCCACTGTCCCCTCCCACTGTCCCCCTCTGTCTCTCCTCTGTCTCTCCTCTGTCCCTATCTTGTCTCTCCTCTATCTCTACCACACTCCTCTCTCTCTTCATCTGTTCCCTTCCACTGTCTCTCCTCTGTCCCGCCTCGTTTCCTCTGTCCCGCTCTGTCCTCACTGTCCCTCCTCTGTCCCTCCTCTGCGCTCCTCTGACCCTCCTCTGACCCTCTCTGTCCCTCCTCTGTCGCTCCTCTTGTCGCTCCTCTGTCGTTCCTCTGTCCCTCCTCTGTCCCTCCTCTGTGTCTCCTCTGTCCCTCCTCTGTCCTCCTCGCTCTATTCCCTCCTCTGGTCATTACTCCCTCTGCTCTCTTTTGTCTCTCATCTGTCGCTCCTCTGTCCTCCTCTGTCTCCTCTGGTCCCTCTGTCTCTACTCTCTTCGCTTGTCCTTCCTCTGTCTCTCTCTCTTGTCCCTCTCTGTCTCATTCCCTCCTCTGTCTCTCTTTTTCTCTCATACTGCTCTGCCTCCGATCCTTTGATCCCTCCTTTGTCCCCCTCTGTCCTCCTCTTGTCTCGTCTGTCCCTCCTCTGTCCTCCTCTGTCTCTATACTCCGCTCCTCTGTCTCCTACTGCTCTCTCCTCTGTTCTACTACTTCCCTCATCTGTCCCTCCACGTGTCCCCTCCTCTGTCGCCTCTCTTGTCGACGCCAGTCTAGTAGCTTTTTTCTCGTTCCCTGTCTCTCTGTCCCTCCTCTGTTCCCTCCTCTGTCTCTACTTCCGCTCCGCACCTCCTCTTCTCCCTCTGTCTCTCCTCTGTCTCTCTCCCTCATCTGTAGCCTCCACTGTCACCTCCTCTGTCCCTCCTTCTGTCGTCTCTGATCGTCTCCTCGTCCTCTCTGTCCCCTCTGTCCCTCCTCTGTCCTCCACTGTCGCTCCTCTGTCGCTCCTCTGTCCCTCCTCTGTCCCTCCACTGTCGCTCCTCTGTCCCTCCTCTGTCCCTTCACTGTCTCTCCTCTGTTCCCTCCACTGTCCCTCTCTGTCCCTCCTCTGTCCCTCCTCTGTCCCTCCACTGTCCCTCCTCTGGTGCCTCCACTGTCGCTCCTCTGTCCCTCCTCTGTCCCTTCACTGTCTCTCCTCTGTCCTCCTCTGTCCCTCCACTGCCCTCCTCTGTCCTCCACTGTCCCTCCACTGTCCCTCTCTGTCCCTCCTCTGTGTCTCCTCTGTCCCTCCTCTGTCCCTCTCTGTTCTCTATTCCCTCCTCTCTGTCTCTACTCCCTCGTCTCTCTTTTGTCTCTCATCTGCGCTCCTTGTCCTCCTCTGTCTCCTCTGTCCCTCTGTCTCTACTCTCTCCTCTGTCCTCCTCTGTCTCTCCTCTGTCCTCCTCTGTCTCTCCTCTGTCCCTCCTCTGTCTTCTACCCTCCTCTGTCTCTCTTTTGTCTCTCATCTGTCTCTCTCTCCATTCCTTTGTCCTCCTTTGTCCCTCCTCTTCCCTCCTCTGTCCCTCCTCTTGTCTCCTCTCCGCTCCTCTGTTCTCCTCTGTCCCTCCTCTGTCCCTCCTCTGTCTCTACTCCCTCCTCTGTCTCTCCCTGTCTCCTCCTGTCTCCTCTGTCTCTGCTCTGTCCTCCTCTGTCTCTACTCCCTCATCTGTGTCCTCTTGTCCTCTGTCCCTCTCTGTCCCTCCTCTGCCCTCTGTCGCTCCTCTGTCGCTCCTCTGTCCCTCCACTGTCGCTCCTCTGTCCCTCCTCTGTCCCTTCACTGTCTCTCCACTGTCCCTCCACTGTCCCTCCACTGTCCCTCCTCTGTCTCTCGTCTGTCTCTCCTCTTGTCCCTCCTGTCGCTCCTCTGTCCCTCCTCTGTTCCCTCCTCTGTCCCTTCCTCTGTCTCTCCTCTGCCCTCCTCTGTCTCTCCTCTGTCCCTCCTCTGTCCCTCCTCTGTCGCTCCCTTGTCCCTCCTCTGGTCTCTCCTCTGTCCCTCCACTGTCCCTCCTCTGTCTCTCCTCTTCTCTCCTCTGTTCCCTCCTCTGTCGCGTCCCTCTCGTCCCTCCTCTGTCCTCCTCTGTCGCTCCTCTGTCCCTCCTCTGTCCCTCCTCTGTTCCCTTCCTCTGTCCCTCTCTGTCTCTCCTCTGTCGCTCCTCTGTCCCTTCTGTCCCTCCTCTGTCCCTCCTCTGTCTCTCCTCTGTCCCTCCTCTGTCCCTCCTCTGTCATAAAGCATCTGCGTAAAGAATGCGTGTGCAGTCAATTCCCTTTCCGCTTTGATCTCAAGGGCTTTGAAGACAACGCGCCACAGAACGCAGTCTGTCTGTGACGGTCGTGGACCCGCAGTGGTAAAAGTCATCCAGAGACGACAGGTAACGTGAGTGCGTCTTCTTGAAACGCCGTATTTACCGCAGTGAAGCGCTGATTCTGCGCCGTCCCAGAGGCTGCGGGGGGCGTGGATGAGAAGCGCTGCGTTAGGCCTCGTATTTGAAACTTTTATCACAGTTTTTGAAAAAGTACTACTAAAATCATACTCTTTTCTTTAGATGACTGAATGACTGTGTCTGATTTAGAACTGCGTTGTCAGGGTGACGACCAAACAACATGGCGTCGCTTCTGACAGACCCGCTGTATGAAATATCTGGAAACGCTCCAGCGCCAAACAAGACATATTATTACTTAGCCATAACTAAAACCCAGGTAAGTGTGGTAAATAACCAGATTCTTTTACATTTAAGTACTTTCTATTATATTATTGGAGGTCATTTCTATATTTTCCCGAATTTGTTGTAACGTTAAGTTAAGTGACGTTAAGTTCGGTAGAGGAAACAAAAGTGAAGTGAATAACCACTCGTCTTGATTGTGGGATTTTGAACGTTCTGATGATGTAGTATTTTAAAGTGTCTATAATGTAAGTGTATTTGTGCTGAAAATGAAGGCTTTGTGCTGGACACTTGCAGGTGATCTGGAGATGGTGGAAGATCTCGCTCAGAATCGTGGACAGGAACACGAGGCCTGGAGAGCTCAAGGAGTCCCACCAGGAGATGATAGAAGACGCCAGGCTCCAGGGTAAAGTTAGAACGAGACATTTCAGAATAGCTCTATTTACCACACACAAAAGTACATAAGTTAAGTGTAATGCGTGTGTGGGCAAAACCTAAAACCTCTTGACTTTTAATGATTATTGTGAGAAAAACCCTTGTTCATTTAACTTCATTGTTCACAATTATTGACAGTGAAATTCTTAATTTTATACCAAACAACAAATCAAACTTTCAGAATAATAAAGTTAATTTGACACTAACAATTTTTAAAAAAAACAACTTAGTCAATTATAACTTTTTAATCATTGTGACCCAAATAATCATGATAATGGAACAATCTTGACATTCCTTCTTACAATTATTGATTCTAAACCTTTTTCCTATATCACAATTGTTCCCATACAATGACTTGAGACCGAGTTCATTTCATGTATTTTACTTACCAAATTTGTAACAATAAAACAAACTGGTTATTTATTTATTAACTTTATTGAAGCCAAAAAAGAAAAAAAAACAACTATTGAGATCGAAACCTCTTTTTGAAGGAAAACAGAACTACATTTAAAAGCACAGACAAAGTTCAATTATTATTTGTTTTCAGATGTTTGTTTTGCCCAACCAAATAAGCCAAATTGTTATCATCTCCAGCTGAAATCACGACAGTTTTCGGGCAGGACGTTTTGGACCATGTCAAACGTTTGTGCCAAGGCCATTTCAACTTCCTGGAGCGCCTGTCCGACGCTCTCCTCCTGCGCATCCTCAGCTTCCTGGAGCTGGAGGATGTGGGGCAGCTCGTACACACGTCGCGCCGATTCTGGAAGGTGAGTCCTAACCTTGGAGGGTGGGCAGCGCTCAGGTACTTTTGCTTTAGAAACCTTCTGAGGAAATCGTACGTTTCAGACACCATACCTTTACTTTTACTCCAGTAATATTTTGTTTGCAGTACTAGAGTATAGTACTTGAGTTTTTTCTTCCCACTTCCACAGTGAGCTTCATGTTGACAATATTAAATGATCCAAACATTTGCATTTACTATTACACGTCCTATTGCATTCCTTGTAACTGTTAGTCAGTACTCAAGTAGTAGCTTCTCCAGATATTATTTTACTTTTCTTCTTTTTACTTCTAATAATGTACCGTACTATTATTTTGAATATTACTTTCTGAATGTGTAAAAAAGACTCAAAGAACTCTCACAGTGGTGAAACTGAAAGGATGTTATATTATTAGCTTCATTCTACAACCAAATGAAAAGTCTCACAATAAAATGGTTGACATTTTGTGAGAAATAGAATTTGTACAAAACTGGTTTGCCAACAATATCACAGAAAGTCATAAACCGTGAGAACAAGACCTCGCTATATAGACTAAAAGATGTAGAGCTGCTGTTAGTCCAGCATTAACACAGAGTATTTCCCAAAAAATACTCTCTTGTGTGTGTGTATTTTATATTATACACTCAGTAATATTCATTGTCTAAATGAAAAGTCTGTTTCAGTCAAAAGCTAACAATGTTAAAATATTTGAGTATTGTAAGGCTTTTATGTTCCTTTTCAAAATGCTCAATGTAATCCAGAAGTTCTCCTCTTGTGTTTCTAAAGTCCATCACCTTCACCAGACTCATTCTGATCATTCTTTTACAAACCAACTGCAACGTTCGCAGCTATAAACCATTCATTTTTTTCATACATAAGTATTTTCTTTCAAATGGCAAAGTAGATTCGAGCTCTGTCCATAAGCACATTTACTCATGTTTTTATGACACTTCGAATTAAACCCTAATTTCCCACTCTTAAGGCAGTTATGTATCTGTTGTTGTTGTTGTTGTTGGAGGTATTGACTTGAAAAAAAATTCAATTTTTCATGCACAGATCTAAATGAATCCTTTATCATTTATATTGTCCTAAACTTGCATATAAGAAAGCAAAACAATCACCACAGCCAAATATAAAGAATAAGGCACAGTGGCATTGACAACATTTCTTACATTACCTTTCACTTTTTTCTCATTGTTGAATATTCTCGTACAAAACGTGTGCAGGGAGTTCAAATAAGGTTGAAAAACACTGCTTTAACAAACCGAACAATTCGGAAAGTAAAGTGAAGGGGAATAGTTGATCACTCTTTTGTATGCATGTTTTTGATGTGTTTTCCAGCTGTGTCAGTCGCAGGAGTTCTGGGAGAATGCGGTGAGGCAACGCTGTAGCACTCTGCCGGACGAGGTGGTGGCTTTGGCGCGCGACATCGGCTGGCGACGCATTTTCTTCATCAGCAAAATCCAACTGCAGCTGCTGGTCAACCGCCATCAACTGCAAGAAGCGAAACAATGACAAATAAGAAGCTAGCAGTTAGGAAAGTGAGTATTCGAACACCCTGCGATTCTCCAAGTTCTGCCACTTAGAAATCATGGAGGGGTCTGAAATTTTCATTGAAGGTGCATTTCCACCCTAATACTTACTTTCCTCACTGTATGTCCAGGGATGGTGTAACCAGCTGATTTTTTTTAGTCCAACAGAAAAGCGTACATCCTGAAGTGCAAAACAAAACCCAAGACAACAGGCCAACATCACCCAACAGCTTCACTTAGTTGCCAAGATGGATTCTGAAATTGAAAACTTGCAATTAATGCAGCACTGTACCAACTTGCAGCAGATGATTTATTCAAAATCAGTGACTTTCTTGCTATATCAGGTGATAATAAAGAAAATGTGATAGGGAAAACATGCATTGCTATCGCATCACATCTGTTCAAACATATCGAACGTAGCAAGACCTGGAAGACGTCAGAATTGTTGAGTTTAAGGGACATGATAAAAAATTTACAGCAGCCAGAAAAAATGAAACCTGAAACATCCAGCACAGTGACCAAACAAAACAGGCTAGTGAGAGAGGTTGAACAGTTAAAACCGATTGTATAACAAAAGGAAGCTGAAATGAGAGAAAAAGCTACTTAGCTACTTAGAGGATAAAAGTGACTTGTCTCTGCCAACATTTTGGACAATCCTGCGCTTGCACTCTCAAGAGCAGAGTGCAGAGTTTTACTAGTCGAGCTGTGACTAGTAAGAAACAATATATCCTGACAAAGAAACATTCAACAGTAACTGAACTTGTGGGAAAAGAAGTGTCTCATTAACTGTTTCCGGCAGGGCATCAAATCTCACGCTCTCTGGGATACAGGGTCACAAATATCCGCAGTAGACGAAGCCTGGAAAGCAGAATAACTCCCTAACATGGTGGTTAGACACAAAACTGAACTAGTCTATTTGGATGACCCCTTGCAAATCGAGGCAACCAATGGTACTGAAACGTAGGATGGGTCGAAGTTAAGTTTCAGTTCGTTTCTGGGGGCGAAAAGTTCATTGTGTCCTCGCTAGTCATAAAAGGTAACCGGCAGCCCTGCCCAATCATGGGCTTTAATGTCATTGAACGCGTTGTCAAAAATGGTCAAGGAAGTCAAACAAGTGATACACAAACAAAAGTGATAAACACTGTTAAGTCAACTTTTCCCAACTTAAACAAAAAGACTGTAAAAACCATCCAAGCAGTGAGTATTAGCCAAAATAGTGTGTACTTTGTGAAAACAGCAGGTACAAAAGTGCTGATACTTCATCATACTGCTGCCCAAGTGAACTGTGTGTACCAAAGCATTTAAAGAGGACACCCCTTTAGTCTTTGCACCAGATGACAATTCCCCTTGGCCTGACGGACTGCAGTTCTGTGATACGCTTGTCATGGTTCATAAGAATACCAAGGCCAGTTACGTCGGCCAGATTGTCGTTACCGGGGCCCCATCCTCAAGCCAGGCCTGGGGTAGATGCTCGATGGCGAGCTTCTAGTGGGCCACGGGGCCCGGCCCGGCACAGCCCGAATGAGTACTTTGGGGGCCATAAGCGGCCAGATCCATAAAGGGCCAGTGCAGAGAGATCTGGGCGGCGGCAGTCGATTGCAGGGGCCTTGACGACCGGATCTCCGGACACAGAAGCTGACTTTGGGGACATGGAACGTCACCTCACTGGAGGGGAAAGAGCCTGAGCTTGTGCGCGAGATTGAGCGGTACCGACTAGATACAGTCGGCCTCACCTCCATGCACAGTTCGGGCTCTAGAACCAATCTCCTCTAGAGGGGCTCCACTTCTCTGGTGTTGCCCGTGCGGAGAGGCAGCGAGCTGGTGTGGGCTTCTAGTCCAACAGCTCAACCGCCACGTGTTGGAGTTCACCCTAGTGAACGAGAGGGTCACGTCACTACGCCTTTTGGGTTGGGGACAGGTCTCACTGTTGTGTTGGCCTACGGGCCAAACAGCAGTGCAGAGTACCCGGCCTTCTTGGAGTCTCTGGGAGGTGTACTGGGCAGTGCACCGACCAGTGGAACTCCATTGTTCTACTGGGGGTCTTTAACGCCCACGTGGACATCAACAATGTCACCTGGATTGGGAAAAATGGCCTCTCCGATCTGAACCCGAGCAGTTTTTTTTGCTAGCTACGGATGTCCATAATGAACACCATAATGTTCTTTCTTTTTTTTTATATATATAATTTTTTGTCCCAAAGGCGTTATAAGACAGGAAAGGACAGTCTGAAATGGGGATGAGAGAGAAGATGGGCTGATGAAGAAAGGGAGGAAATGCAGTACATTGTTGGAGTCGGTGATTCAAACTCACGACTGGCCGCCAGCCTGGCATACGTGTGTTTCCATAACACTCAAGCAGCAGGCAGCAATGAGACACCGATGTTCAAGCAGACAAGGGGGTCTATCAGTGCATTGTGGCACCAGGACACCCTAGGCACTCAGGTGAAGAAGAGGAGAGCTGTCAACGATCACCACCTGGTCGAGCCTCTTTGGCTTGTGGACTCTAAGTTCGGAGAACATGGAGGAAGATCTCTACGATCGCCCCCAAAGAAATTCTAGCAAACCGCCCGGCGCCTCAGGAGGGAAGCAGCGTCTCACAACACTGTTTATTGCATGTGGACACTTTTTGACCACGACTGGGGATAGTTGTCGGACGGTGGAAGGAAACTTTGAAATCTCTCATATCCACTTCACGTCATATAAGAGAAGCAGAGACTGAGGACTCAGTATGCGTAACTCGTCCATCCATCACCCAAGCTGAAGTCACGAGGTTGTTGGCAAACTCCTCGGTGCAGAGTCGGGGGATGAGATCCACCTGGGTACCTATAAGTGCTTCTGGATGTTGTAGACTGTTTGGCAACACGTCTCTGCAACATCGCAAGGAGAAGCTGAATACTCTGGACTGGCCAGACCGGATTAGGTTTGTGGTCTACTGGTTCTAAGGAGGACGGGAGGGACTTGGATGGTGTGTTCTTTAACTACTGAGGGCATCAGGCCCTTCCCTCCGTAAGCGGTCATATCCTCAGAAGGTTGAGTAACTGGAGAGGAAAAATACCCGAACCCCGAAGAGGCAACCTTGGATATCGCAGTAAACAGTATGAGTGTGGGATAAAGGCGGGGAGTACGGTTGGAGTAGGTGTGTGTGTTCGTTACTGTACAGGAAACACTGACCATATTACTCTCCATTCGGCGAGTGCTCGAGGTTCATGGTGGAGTCTTGCCCGATACCAGCCACATGTGCCTTTTGCTGGATTGGAAAGGCATTCGATCGTGTCCCTCGGGGTGCCCTTTGGGGGGTGCTGCGGGAGTATTGGGCCCGGGGCCCTTTGCTCAGGGCTGTCCGGTCCCTGTATGACCGGAGCAGGAGCTGTGTTCGCATTGCCGGCAGTAAGACAGACATGTTCCCAGTGACGGTTGGACTAGGGTTGCCCTTTGTCACCGGTTCTGTTAATTGTTTTTATGGACAGAACCGGTCTCATCTCTGCTTTTGCAGACAATGTTGTCCTGATGGCTCCATCAAACCTGGACCTGCAACAGGCCATAGTTCTCAACCGGAAAAAGGTAGCTTGGCCCCTCCAGGTGGGTGGGGAGTCCTTGCACTAGGTGAAGGAGTATAAGTATCTCTGGGTCTTGTTCATGAGACCCAGAGATACTGGGTCTCATGAACAGAAGGATGTAGCATGAGATTGACAAGCGGATCGGAGCAGAGTCTGCAGTGATGCGGTCGCTGCATCGGACTGTTGTGGTGAAGAAGGAGCAGAGTCGAAAGGCAAAGCTCTCGATTTACCTGTCAATCTACGTTCCTACCCTCACCTATGGTCATGAGCTTTGGGTAATGACCAAAAGGACAAGATTGCGGATACAAGCGGTCAAAATGAGGCGCTCAGTCACATGGGAGGAGCTTGGAGTAGAGCTGCTGCTCCTCCACGTCGAGAGACGCCAGCTGAGGTGGCTCGGTTATCTGTTCCGGATGCCTCCTGGACGCCTCCCTGGGGAGGTGGTTCGGGCATGCCCCATCGGGAAGAGGCCCCGGGGAAGACGCTGGAGGGACTATGTCTGGAGGGACTATGTCTCTTGGCTGGCCTGAGAATGCCTCTGGATCCCCCCGGAGAAGTTGGAGGAAGTGTCTGGGGTAAAAAAGTCTGAGAGTCCCTGCTTGGACTGCTGCCCCTATGCACACACTTGGCACTGCCAATGAAAAAAAGATACTGACTGATAAACAATATTCAGACACCACGCTTTAGTGAACAGGAGACAAAAACAGAACTGTGGAACCCACCAGTTGACCTCAGTCATCTTGGTGAAAAACAGACAGATGGTATGTGGCATGCTCAAGGAAGAGTCCAGAGAGTGATATAGGGTGCATTAAAAAGGTACAGCTGAAAATGTAACTGAAAGACTCTGAACCTGTTGTGCGAACTTATATGTCAGTCCCTGAAACATCGTACGAAGAAATGAAAGACTACCTACCTGATCTGATTGATCAGATTGGATAGAGCGGTCACGGTCATCATATGCTTCTCCAATTGTGTGCATACGTAAGAAAAAAAGATGGTTCGCTATGTTTATGTATAGACTATAGAGAACTAAACCGAAAGACTCGCCCTGACGAAAAACCGATCCCCAGAATTCGAGATATTCAGGATGGCCTTGGTAGTCACACAATGTTTTCACTGCTTGATCAAGGAAAAGCTTACCACCAAGGATTTATGGCCATAGACAGCAAACACCTAACATCTTTTGTGACACCGTAAGGTTTATACGAGTAGACTTGAATACCCTTTGGACTCATGAATGCACCTGCGGATTTCTAGTGATGTATGAGGAGTGTGTAGAGGGTATCTGAGACAAGATCTCTGTCCCTTATTTAGACCACATCCTAGTGTTCAATAAAACATTTGAGGACCATGCCAGGGATGTGAGTACTGTTCTGTAGAGGCTTAGGCAACATGGGATCAAATTAAAACCAGCAAGTGGGACCTTTTAAAACTACCATCTGCACTCAGAGAAGTTAGAATCCCTGGCCCTGAAGTGGGCGATCACAGAAAAATTTAGGGATTATTTGTACGATGCCCCTTTGATTAATAATCAAATAACGCAAATAATGCTGATGTGTCTTCTGTTGGTAGTGCGCAAGAGGAAGAGCCGCATGAACGACCTCCACGACTACAGCGAGATCGTAGAGCACCACGAATGTTCAGATATGACACACTTGGGACTCCGTCATGCTATTATGTTGTTGTAGTACCACCCCTATGGACCGAATGGTCACCACCAATATACACCTAGCGACCCAATCTTTTATCTTTATGTGATGTGAGTGATGCGGAACCAATACATTTGTTTTGATGTTTTAATTCATATGTTTTTATGTACATGGTGATAGATTGGTTGAGGTTTTCACTTTAAACTTTTATTGTTCACTTTTGATATGTTACTTGCAATTTTTGCTCTATGTACTACATACTAAAATGCTGAGGACAACATTTATTTTTGTGGGGGAGTATGTAACGTAAAGTATGTTATGGCTTTTATGTTGAAGTTGCAGTAACTTTGCGAGTCCAGTAGGGGGAAGCGCATGAGCTCAAGGGAGCCCTTGAGCGTCACGCAGGCCGTCTCTTCTTCTTCAGCCTCAAAGCCAATAAGCCGTTTGTTAATTCCATGGATGTATTATATTAACTGGATAACTGCCCGCGATCCAAATTGAGCAGCGGCCACTCCGTTCAGCAGCCTCACGGCCCAGACATTCAAAGAGTTCGGCCCGTAAAATTACCGAGCGTTCAATTCTTTTTACTCTAAAAATAAAATAGAAAGAAATTCATTCTTTCACCGCTTCTAAAATCCTTCAAATTAAATGTTTGACGTCATGGTGACCCGTGTACGGTAATCTGCTCTCAGCGTGCACGCAAAGCATCATGGGGAAAGGCCCAGGTTCCACAACCAGGAAACATTTTTTGTTTTGCGACATGCATCATCTTGATGTTACACGCAATTTGATATGACATGCACCATTTGAGTACACGCCATTGACTTGACATGCACCATTTGAGTAACACTTTCCCAATTGCTTGTACAGTCTTTGATTACGCATTTGAGTACACGCCATTGACTTGTAATCTGCGCCATTGATACACGCCATTCGAGTCACTCGCCATTTGACTTGACTGCGCCATTTTGAGTACTATAGTACACGCCATTGACTTAAATTGAGCGCCATCTTGTCCTGCTGGGGCTTGGTTAATTCAGTTTTTGTGTTTGTAATTTTCAAATTGCCATTTACTGTAACTGATGTTTGTTATGTTGAAGAAAAAGAAGATGTTTTGTGTTATTACTCTGCAAGCCAATACGCAATTTACAGTGTGTTACTTTTTGCCACTGAAGTAACAGTGCCAAAAGCTACAGATGACCATAAACATTTTTTTGTTTGGTATTTTCCAAAAAAAAGTTTGTGCACTATGTTCATCGTGCCATTTACTGTTGCTGATGTTGGTTGATGTTACGCATAAAGAAAAATATGTTTTGTGTTATAACTCTTCATTATTACTCATTTTAAATCAAGAGAAGATTCAGATCTAGAAAGCGAAATTCAAAAGTCTTTCACTAAATCCAAGCCAAACATAACAAAGCTAAAAACTCATGTACTTGATGAAAAAACTCAGAAAGTTGAGTTGGCATTTTACCACAAAAATTACTCGTGCATCCCATGCACTGTGTTGTATGTCAGTAAGGCAAGCAACAAAGCTTCCTGAATACCTTGCATGTGAATTAAATTATAACTCTGATAACTATTACACACAATCACTTAATTATTTAGTTTGGAAAAAGGGTTTTGTCAAAAGTGAAATGTGGAAAAAACTTATGCCGGCCATATTTGATAAAGTCCCTATAAAATATGCATTATAACTCAAATTAAAAAAGTTTTATAATATTGTACTTTGCTTCCTGTGAAATAACAAGGCACTCTGGAAGAAGAGTCCTGCATTCCCATTGGACCTTCTTTGTATAAATAAAGACAACATGAAGAAGAAACAAAACAAAATGTGATGTTCCCGATCAACCTTAAAAAAAACCTAGAAGCCATTGCCTGCCAATACTTTTACCCCCCAATCCAAAATAAATGCGTACATCAGACATAAAATAGAATATTCGAACTTCCCACCCAACTTAGTATTCACATATTTTATTTGGTTGGGGCAGTGCATGTAAATAAACATACATGCCTTATTGCATCTCCACTCAAAAATGCTCTCTGAAGCAGGAGGTTGAAGTGTCTTGCCCAAGGACAGTATGCACCGGTCCGAGCGGGTTTCAAACCACCGTCCAGCGCTCAAACTCTGAGAAATACTGAAGCAGAAAATAGCATATTCCTTTTATGTAAATTCTTTGGCAGTGAAGCTAACTGGAGGCACTGCTCTGTCTGATGCTCTGACACGCACAATAGACTTTAATCTGATCTTCGTTTTTACACAATCTGACCATAAAGAACTGAAACTACAGGTTAACAGTCAAAGTGCGTATAACAGCTTTTTACAGTTTTCTATTTTTGACTTTAATTGGTGTATTTAAACCAGTCTTACATATACATTATAGTTTTACACCAATTGAGTAGGTATTTGCGGAGAAAACCTTGAAAAAGCTGTAGAAAGTGACAGGAAGTGACATCACACTAGGGAGACTCGTTCCAGTCAAAGTTTATGCAGAATTTACAAAAAGAAACAACTTTTTTGCCCCTCTAAATAATTTAACAAAATAAATTCACGCTCATATATTTTTATTTGTCAAATAAAATAAATTGCGACATTAGATGAGTTTTTGCCCAGTGTTTGCTGGGTAATTTCCTTGTGTGATGTCATCAATTCCAAACAGAAAGTGCAATTATAAAACTAAATATAATTCTATTCTGGGATTTTTATTTTTTAATTTTTTTCCAGCCAAATTCAAAATATATTATCTTAACTGCATTTTAGTTCAATGAGTAGTCCAACCTGTCCGAGGCACTTTAAATTGTGCTGTTAAACAAGTTACAATTTAGCTTCATGATTTTGGTCGAAATGAAACCATGAAATGACGCTGATGTGTTTAAATGTTATGCATAATGTGTGTATTATGTCACTGCGGTAACGGTGGAACTATTCTCCACGGAAATGCACACAAAGTTTCAACAGTAAGAGCTTATAAAAACACTTTACAGTTTACATCCTGTTACTGCACATGATCTGGAGACAGTTGGAGGATTTGTGCCACACTGGCCTGTTCTGCCCTCACAGACACACAGAGAAGAGCACTTAAGAGATTAAAGGTTGTAATGCCACTGTGCTGCTCACCCCATCTCTGACTTGTGTAAGACAATGTATAAATACTCTTCTTATATACACTGGCTATTTTTAAACAGACAATAGCTTTTTTATCTCTATTTCGTGTGAGTGAATGAACAACAGGCGCTTGTGCATCAGCCTCAGAAAAAACATTAATGTGTGTTGTTCCAATAAGAGCCACACGATTTTGGAAAAATATTGTGATTGTGATGAGATTTGTAGTAGAGCAGTCCAGTGCGTTCACTTGAAACACTTCCAGGAATAAAAAACGGAAATGGAATGACTAAGCTAAGACATGAATCCCATGAATTTTTTTCGGGGATGACGATATACACCAACAGATATTTTGCATGCTCTTGATAACAATAGTCAGGCGGTATTTTCACAAAGCGTAAGGAATGTGCTGAAACGTGCCTTTGAGTGTCTTGGCTGAGCTTCAAGTCTTGCACAAAACAAATGCACCATAAGATGTCCTTTTATTGATATCATTATTACATTTTTGAATATAAATGTCACTTCTATTTATATATTAATCAATGCATTCAATAAATGCGGGGTTTTCAAACAAATGTGTTTTCATAGAATTCCTTTTGTAAAATGGTGAAAGTGCATGGCGTTGGCTCAGCCCTGGTGACTGGGCTGACCGGGACGCCATCTTGGCTCCTGAGGAAGACCAGTGACATCCTTTGATCCCCTCAGAGGCTTAAGTGCTTTACTGACACCGTGAGCCATTTACATGATTGACATTTGACATATTTTATATTTATAGAATGGCAGAATACAGTACAATTCTGTACTCATCAATGTACCGGTATTTACAATCCAGGACCTTTTCAATAAAATTACTTTGTGACAATAAGGCCGACCAGTTTCATATCATTCTGAGTGAAGATCTGTGTCGACCAGTGGTGGAAGTAGTACTCCATTAAGTTACTTTAAGTGTGTGTAGACACAGGAGCAAAAATAAATACCAAAGTTAAAGTATGCCATGAAACATAAGTAAAAATAGCTGAAGTATCAACTGTACTTTTAGAGTAAAAAGTAAAGGTATTTGAGGCAGATTTTTGAGAAACTATTAAAGCTTTAGAAATAATGACACAAAATTGAGAATTGTTTTCCTAATTTTACTAGCAGTTTCAGTTGTATATTTTTTGTTTACCTAAAGTTGTGATGTTAACTCAAACTATGGAGAAAAAAACCTCCCGGTTCCTTGTTGATCTTTTGAAAGTCTGTGTGACTTTGGCCTTTGAGCCTGAGGAGCTCCAGGCTACAGCTGGATGAATTAGTCCAGGTCCGAACATCAACAGTTTGTTTGAGGAATCAGCAACGTCGCTGCAGAAATGTGAGCTTTTCATAATTGCTCATTTTAAAATGTGCTCGGCGCACCCTTTTTGGTGGTTGCAGTGGTGGGGGTGTCTCCATGGAGATGTTATTGCTTTGCCATGGAATGTTCCACAGTGTGGCTTTAAACTCCCTAGCATTCTTACTGCGTAAGCTCACCTCTCAGGAGATCTGACATGTAACTTGACCTGGCTTGTCTTGATGGGGATTGGCATTAATAGGCTAATCAATTACAGTTTCATGGCGACAAGCAGGTGACAGAACTTCCACCAGAAAAGTTCCGCAGTGTGCCTTTAGTTAGTTGTAAGTATAGAATTCAAGGCAGTCATAATTTAAAAAAAGATGAAAACTAAAACGTTCACAATAGTGTTGTTTCACGATTGAGTTGAAATATTTAGAAAGTGATTCAAAGTGATAACTTGGACACTACATCAAGTATCCACTTAAGAAGATCATTTTTACCTGCAAAATATACATTTGAAAGTGGGTGATGAGAGAGGAGCTTTGGCCATCTGGAGTGGACAGAGCAGGTCAGCAGCTCTGACTCCTGAGTATGAATCAGCAACAATAGCATCATATGTCAGACTGAATTACTGCAAAAGATAAGACTTATAAAGGCTTAGACTTATGTGCCATGGAAGTATATTTGATGTGTACTACTGTAAACATGGGACCACAGCCAAAAGCACTGTCATGTGACTAAACCTTTATAGGATTGGTCTAAATGTCCCAATGTGTGAATGGACTGCTGAATATGCTTGTGATATCAGAATCAGAATCAGAATCAGAATCAGAAAAGGTTTATTGCCGTTGTCAATAAACAACATTCACAAACATAGGGACTTGTTTCAGCGTTAAGGTGCAACATAAAACACTGAGCAGTCTCTGAACTTATGAAAACGATGGACTTTTTAATAAGATTAAAAAGCGACCGAACCCTGCGACCAGTTGGCCACTGTCCAGGGTGTTACCCCGCCTAAGGCCCAAAGGCACTGGGCTAGGCTCCAGTCACCCGCGACCCCTAACGGGAACAAGCGGTAGAAAATGAATGAATGAATGAATGAATAAAAAGCTTAAATAAGCTTTTTAATCATCTTAAAGACTGTACTTCTGGAAAGGATTGTGCTGCAGGACAAATATTAAAAGTTTATGTCAACAGTTGACAAGTGTCACAAACTTGGAACGTGGCCTCATCGGGGTTCCCTCTAAAGGTCAGAGTTCAGAATCATCTCCTCCGCAGCTCTTTTACTGTTCTTCGCATTCTTCTACTGTCTGCTGTCCACATGCAGCGTCGACAAGACCCTGCCTCATAGTGATTTCAGCGCACTGTGCACAAATATAGCAGGGTAGAAAGCCTCTTAGAACAGAGCCGTTTACGATTCCCTTTCTGTGCACTGCATCCTTGAATAGCCTACACAAAGATCTTAAGCCAAAATCCCTCCCTGGTATTTAATTCTAAATGAGTAATTACTGGGTGTGTCGATGTCTTAGCTTTACAGGTAGGCTGGTCAAGTCCCTGAGCCTCCCACACTCTCACCAGCGCTGGGACAGGGGCAACCGTCCGTGGGACACCACTGAACAATCCAGTTTCCTAGGGGAGAGAGACCAACCAAAAAGCCGCCAAGATGTGTGACATGGCGGGACTCGATAACCTGGTGGCCAATACGGCTTACCTAAAGGCCCAGGGTGGAGATGACAAAGAAATGAAAAAACGCCGCCGGAGCTTGTCTCTGCCCAAACCTGAACAATGTGCGGCAGTGAGGACCACCATCGAAAAGGATTTTGTCATGCTTTGTGAAAGGCAACCAATCGGCAAGAAGTTCTTCCGTGACTTTCTTGTGAGTAAACCAGAGTTCAAGGTTGCTGCTGATTTCTTAGATGATCTTTACGACTGGGATCTGGCTGAAGGGGCCACGAAAAAGAAGGCGTGCCAAGATATCATGAAGAAGTACACCAAACCTGACTCCAAGACCTTCTTGTCTTTTTTGACCGGGGATCAATTGGAGAAGTGTAAGGGTGTGACGGAATCCAACTTCGATGAGGTGATGAAGGGGCCAGTCCAGGAAGGCACAAGAGAGTTTTTGAAAGGCAAGCCGTTCACAGACTATCAGGACAGTCCGTTTTTTGACAAGTTTCTTCAGTGGAAAGAATATGAGAAGCAACCGATCAGCGACAAATACTTCTATGAATTCAGGACTCTGGGAAAAGGCGGCTTTGGAGAGGTAAGGCTGAACACAATGACAGGCCTCAACACAGTTCAGTGACAGGAAGGCCGCACAACTCACAAAGGCAAAGTAAATATTCTTTTGACATGTATAATAAATGTTCATGAATGGAAATGTTATGTTACACTAGAGCTCCGTGCAGTCTGTAAAAACAAGTGAAGGCTGAAGTGGGCTCACACTGTTAATATCAAACAAAAAGAAAAGAGTCACAAAGCAGCAGTAGCGGCACTTAAATCAAACTCAGAGAAGTGCAGAGACAGATGTCAAAGGTCAGATTGGGCTGCCTCTGTAAAGCTACTTGGTCAAGCTTAAGGTCATATCTGGGGAGGTTTGAATGCGAGAGGGCAAACAAACTCCTCTGGGGGCTACGAGGGATTAGAGCGTTACACAAAAGAGCAAATGACTGGTTTCAAATATATAATTCTACATACTTATTGATACATATTTGTACAAAAAAAGCTTTCAACGTTGCCATTTGATCCCATCCTGTTTGTGTGTGCCGCATGTTTATGAACTAGAGGACGTTCTCAGAAGTGGCATGCATGAAAGAAAATGGTGAAATGGCACTTGCCGGTGGTGGAGCGGTTCAAGGCGTCGCTTAAGTGGGTTGTGGGTTTGTCTCCAGCCACAATCACTTACAGAATGTCTCTTCCCTCTCTTTACCCCATTTCACACTACTGCTGTCCCGTCCAGAAAAGACACAGGGATTACAACTCTCATTTATAAAACTTGATGTGTAAACGCGACTCAATTTGGAAATGGGACAAATTTGAGAGACTGTGGGCAAAGTGGGACGTTTGTTTGGGTTCATTTGTGTTTTAGTTTTTATTGATTTGTAGGATATCTTTTCTTTCTCTCGCTGGTCTTGTTTTGTTTGTTTTTGTTTTATGTGTTATATGTTATATGTTCAAAATAAAAAAAAAAAACACTTGATGTGTAAATGCAAACTTCCTCAAACTCACTTACTTTTAGTCTTTTTTATTTTTTGAGGCTTTGTTTTTTTTCGGGCCCAAAGGCTTAATTAGACAGGACAAGCTGTAGCAGGAAAGAAAGGAAAGAGACATTTGGCAAATGGTGGAGTCCAACCACACATGTGCACCTTAAACCAGTACACCACCGGCAAGCACCACAAATGGTTTCCTGAATGTTTTTTCCAAACTCTCTCAAAGGCGGGCTTAAGAGTTTACGGACCGGATCGCATATTCCCATTCCAGTTTGTATTTTTACTGATCACAAACTTCACGTCACATTCGGAACATTTTTGTCATCGAGTACATTCCTTTTCTGCACAAAGCCTAGCATTATGGCACTTTTTCATGTAACGCATGGGATTTGAAGAATGAACGTGTGAATGAAGCCGTCATTTCCTCTTGGGGAAAACAAAGATGTAACACTACCTGTGGCCCAAAGCGAGCTGCTCTTTGGGCCAAAGGCTGAATGTTTAAGCTGTTTGAACAAAAAAAGTGAGTTCAGTATAGAGCTGCGCGATTGTAGAAAATATGATAATGTGGATTATTTCAATCATAATTGAAATCATGACAATTCAAAGGATTATTTGCGTGATGTGGAGCGCGGGTGGCACGGTGGCGCAGAGGTGAGCACTCTCACTTCACAGTTGAAAGTCCTGGGATTGTTTCCTGCACGGGGCCTTTCTGTGTGGAGTTAGTGTAGGCTTGCCCTACAACTAAAAACATGTACAATAAGCTCCTCCCCCCAGAGAGTCTTAATCTCAGTGGCTTTTTCCAGTTAAAGAAAGGTCAATAAAAAAAACACTCAAGGAAACTTGAATGTGTGAATGCACTGAGTTAATGTTCATCAATTGGAGCAATAACCATTGTTGAAATTGAATTTCATGTTCAATATTTATCTATTTGCATGTCAGAAATACACTGACAAGAACACAAACTAACCGCTGTGTTTGCCTTCAGGTATGTGCTGTCCAGGTGAAAAACACTGGCCAGATGTATGCCTGCAAGAAGCTGGAAAAAAAGCGTCTGAAGAAAAAGGGTGGTGAGAAGATGGCTCTGCTTGAGAAGAAGATCTTGGAGAAGGTCAACAGCCTGTTTCTGGTGAATCTGGCCTACGCTTATGACAGCAAGACCCACTTGTGCCTAGTCATGACGCTGATGAATGGAGGAGACCTCAAATACCACATTTATAACTTGGGCTACGACGGCAAAGGTGTGGACAAGGGCATTGAGATGAAGCGTGTGGTCTACTACACAGCACAGATCACCTGTGGAATCCTCCACCTGCATGAAATGGACATCATTTACCGAGACATGAAGCCCGAGAACGTCCTCCTGGACAGCCAAGGCCAGTGTCGACTCTCTGACCTGGGTCTGGCCATCGAGGTAGTTCCTGGCAAGACCGTCACTCAGATGGTGAGTTTACCAGTCTTTTACGCTCTGGTGTAGGTTTGGGCGCCTCAGTCAGAATATTGTGCCCTTTTGCGTGTGTGTTACGGGGCATCTCCACAGTGGCTGGATCTGCACAGTCCTGTTATAGGGCGTGGGATATTAAGGCATAGCAACCATCTGAACAAAGGCAGTTACTGGTCAACACCTTTGATTGTTGCAGGTCAATGGTGGAACTAGAAAAATGAAGTGATTGGTTGTGATGGAGGCATTATGGCATTACCATAGAGATGAATGTCTAAAGGCAGAAGTTCATCGGATGGTTTGACCTGGCTTAAAGGCAGCTCATTAAGGCAGTTGGTACCATTTCTGTCTCTGACATGTCTAGAGTCTAAATATGAATATGAGACTGAAAACATCTCAGCGGTTAAATCTGAAGAGGGCTTAGACGATTGCCTGAAGGTCTTTGTATTTCTGTGTACATTTTATAATACTAAATGGTTTTAATTACGATTGTGGACCAGCCCCTCATTCAGTTTAGACTTTTTCTCGGGTCTATCTGTAGTAACAAAGCCTGTGGCTCTATGAAAGTCCGCTAAGCTCATTAACGTACGCCGGTGCTCCAGTGGCAGCCAAAGTGACTGGGCTCGAGCTGGCTTTGCTCTTCTAATCCTCTTAGAGGGCATTACACAAGTCTGATTAGATTGGCAGAACCAGGTAAACATTACAAGGAATATTTTTTTTATCTATGTTTTTTTACTCAGTTTAGTTCAGTCAGATATAAGTCGAGAAGTCAGCGAAGTATGAAAAATATGAAAAGACCAATGTGTATGTTCAATAAGATACACAGCTGTACAATTAAACCAAGCCTTCTGCCCACAAGAGAAAAAGTACTTTTGAGTGAGGCAAATATATATCTATAAGATAATATATAATATATATCACCCTTGTCTTATCTTTGGGTCTGGATGACCCACAGGCATCTGTAGAAGGACTCCTCCCCCCTCCATCCACATGAAGTGTTATTTTTATTTGTGTGTGTGTTTGTTTGTTTGTTTGTTTTATGTTTGTTTTTGTTGTTTTATGTTTAAAAAAGAACATGAAAGAATTCAAATGATATTTAAATCTGTCATGTAGGTCACCTAGATTAGATGTACCTATCAAAGAGGAGTCAGAAAGACTTTATGCAAGTCTAGGTACAACTCTGAGTGGACGCACATGACTCCTGACAGGTGGGATTAGGATTAGAGCCAAGTCTCCTGAGACAGGGAGGTCACAATGGGATGGACAGAGGACAGGAAAGGTCAGTGTGTACGAAGAGCACTCCTGAGAATGTCGCAAATGTTTCTGACAAGGTCCACAGTTGAGGTTTGTCCTGTCCTGAGGGATTGTACGTCTAATAATAAGAATAATACGTACATTACAAACGCCAGGATGGTACATTCACCAGACACTGATGATAATTGAAGGTCTCTCCCTATAGGCTGGTACTGGAGCCTACATGGCCCCTGAGCTCCTGAATAAGACCCCATACCGGACCTCGGTGGACTGGTGGGCCCTGGGCTGCAGTATCTATGAGATGATTGCAGGCTACACTCCATTCAAAGGCCCCGAGAGCCTGAAGCAGAAAGTGGAGAAGGAGGAAGTGCAACGCCGAATCCAGAACGAGGAGCCCAAGTTCGAGCACCGCTGCTTTGACACGGTGACCAAAGACATCATCCAGCAGTTCCTCAAGAAGAATATGGAAGAACGATTGGGTGTTAAGTAAGGCATTCAAAATTATAATCATTATTTATATATATTCATTGTTTTCAATATAGCACACAGCCAATATATGTGAATGTAAAATACAAAATACACACCATTTTACAGTCTTTCCCAAAACAAACATTTTTGTGATTGTCTTTAGGAACAACATGGAGGATCCTCGGAAGCATGAATGGTTCAAGAGCATCAACTTCCCTCGTCTGGAGGCCGGCCTCATCGATCCGCCCTGGGTCCCCAAGCCCAATGTTGTGTACGCCAAGGACACAGGAGACATTGCCGAGTTCTCAGACGTCAAGGGTGTGACGTTTGACAACAACGATGATAAATTCTTCAAAGAGTTTGGCACTGGCGCTGTGGCCATCCAGTGGCAGAAGGAGATGATCGAGAGTGGACTGTTCGATGAGCTCAACGACCCCAACAGGAAAGAGGCGAGCGGAGGAGGAGATTCTGATGGGCAGAAGTCTGGCACCTGTGTAATGCTGTGAGCCCGAGCTTTTGTACCAGAGCTCCTGTGCGCAGGCACACACGTGGACACACAAAACATTGATGAATGGCAAAGTTGAGAGCAATGGCATTTCCGTTTACACATAGGTCCGGTTGTTGTGAAAACACTGCTATGAGACCTGACATGAATTACACTTAAGACTGTTAGCAGCCAGAATCCAAACCTCCCAGAGCAAAGAGAGAAGACCCCTCAGTTCTTCACTGAAAGTGCTTTAAATGAGCTGGTGTTTGCTCCCAAAGTCAGAACTCTTAGCTTTGTAAATCTACAGGAAACATGTTGTATGTATTGTATATAAGACTTTAATTTGATCTATCTATGCACAGATTATGGAGGAGTATACAAGCTAGATTATACAAAGCACATAATTTCCTTTGTTGTCGGTGCTATTTAAGAGTGTAGAGGAGTCAGGCCCTGGGGCGAGGACAGAGCGCGGTGAGCCTCAGGCTGTTCATGGACCACAAACATCCAGAAGAACTGGGCCCACTGTAGCATCACCTTCAATATTTGATTTGATCTCCACTATGAGATTCTCTCAATGGAAAATAAAGCCCAGATATGTTATCTAATGAAAACAACCCTAACTATGACTTGAATGTAAATTTGATCATTTGTCATTCATTTCCCCACCTGCCTCTACTGATAACTGAGATGTGATTGTAGTATAAGAAAAGTCTAATATAACTCTTTGGAGTTAGACCCACAGACAGCAAAGATGGCTCCTCAGAAAATACATTGTATACATCAATAAATGCATTTGTAAATATAAAAGAGAAAGTGTGGCATGATAATATAGGAATGTTGGAGATATAATGCTGAAGTCATGTGAATAAAACAAAATTATTTCTTTAAAAGTCAGTCTCTTGTTTTTTGCCATTGCAGCACACTGAAAAGTGGTGTCAAAAGTCAGATTCAGATTTAGATACTTGTTTCATCCAGTATGGTTCAGTTCAGTTGTGCAACTCCATGGATATATTAGTGTAAAATGTTCTTGTAGTACATTACTCTAGTCATAACTGCATGTAGCCAGTAAGAAGGTACACAGAGTAAAAGCTAAAAATACCAGCTGCATTAGCCGTGCGTTGGTGGGACTGGCTGCTCCCTTCCCTGTCTTAGCTGATAAGGCGATAACCAGTTTATCCCTTGGCTCTCTCCAACTAAATCAGTTTCAAATACTTGTCACTGAGCCATCTCAACTAAATGATGAGCAGCAAATATGTCGAGGTAATTCTTTTTTCTCAAAAGTAGGCCTCGATCAGTCATAGTCTCAGAAACATCTCACTCTTCTTCGTCACCTCTCCAAATCGACGTCACTCAGAAGAAACTTTAGATGAAGATGGAAAATTCAGAAACAGAAATGGTTTATGAAAAGATAGCCGTCTTCTTTCCCGTGACTGGTGGCAACTGGAAGGGCATCCGAGGCATCCAGATCCCCAGAAACTCCTTCACTCCTTGTCTGACAAGAAGGAAGCAAGTAAAAAAAGAACAACTACTTCTTGTATGCTCGTCCGTTTAAAGGGGACATATTATGCTAAATGGACTTGAATGAGTTTTCTAACATGTTCTAACAGTGTTTCTTCATCATTAGTGTGCTCAAAGTTATAATGATTGATTCATGTAAGGCTGAGTAATCCTACCAGGACTGGACCTGCTTCCACTTGAAGATAGACTGTGGGACCAGAACCGCCAGGTGAACAACAATATTCAATATTGTTGATCCTGGTCTTAAATGAACAGTGTCGGCCCCTTTAACATGGACAGGAGCTGATTCCACAACTCAGGAGCTTGGTAGCTAAACTCGAGCACCGGCGTAATGTGCTCTCTTCTTTTAGTTCCTGTTATTAATTTTGGTGCCGTGTTTTGAAACAGTTGAAATCTTTTTATGGAGCTTTTAGGACACGCTGCGAGCAGGAAGTTACAGTAGTCTAATCTGGATGTTACAAATGCATGGATACGTTTTCTGCATTACTTTCAGTCAAGATTTTTCATGCCTAAATCTTCTTGCTTTGATTTGAGCTATATTACGCATATTGTTTACAAGCTTGATTTATATCTGCTTTGAATTAGACCTCTTGATCAAATAAGACCCCAGGCTTTCTTACAATAGAACTGGAGGCTACACTGACATTGTGCAGTGATTATCTGCTCAGATAGAGCCTCGCAGACGTTTAGGGCCTAGTACAATGACCAGGTTTTTATATCCTTCACAGAAGCACTAAGTCTGTACTTGTCTTCATTGGTAAGTACAATATGTGCAATGGAAGACAGCATATAAAGAGTAAACAGAATTGGACTGAGTACTGAACCCTGCGGCACACCGTAGGTTACTTGGTTCTGGTTTACATTAACAAACTGGTACCTATCCGATAGGTAGGATTTAAACCAGTTGAGGGCGGGGCCTCTGACACCTACATCCATTCACTAGCAGAATGTTGTGGTTGATGGTCAAACGCTGCGCTCAGGTCCAATAGAACCAGGATTGAGACCAGCTAATAACAAATCCTTTCGGACTTTTACTGAGGCAGTTTCAGTGCTGTGAGGAGCTCTGAACCCTGACTGAAAAACTTCAAATAAATGATTGTCCTTTAGGTGGCGACAAAGCTGTTTAACTACAACTCTTTCAAGGATTTTGGAGACAAAAGCAAGATTTGAAATAGGTCTTAGTTTACCAACATGTTTGGATCAAGATTAGACTTTTTCAATAGTGGTATGTGTTATAGTGTTTTACTTTAATACTAAAAAAACAAAAACATATGTTCCCTTTAAGGACAGCACAAAGACACAGGCTGAAGCTAAACCCAGGAGCTAAACTGTGTTTGACAGATGTGGGATGAAGCTTGTCAAGGTGCAAGGTCACTTCTGTTCATGCAAACTAAGACCATTGACATTTTATTTGGAATGTGTATTTCATTCAATAACCTAATATTATCATGTTTGCTTTCAGTAAGAAGGGCATCATTTTTTGGAACTAAAAACGCCATCTTTGCAAGAAGTTCCATCGACACGTGCAGAGCAAAGCCGAGGTCTAGGTCAGGCATTTCCAAACTACGGCCCGGGGGCCAAATACGGCCCTTAGATCAATTTTTGTTGGCCCTCAGGCTTCCTGATAAGTTGGTCCAAATAACAAAAAGTAGTACTTTTTACTGTAGAATTGGAAAAATTCCAGCATTTTGATGTGATACCAAACTAATATTAATGTCCCAAGTCTTATTAAAGGTGTGGAGGCTCAAAACAATGTCAAATACAAAAGTTTGAACGATTCACTTCATTGTCGGGCTGTCTGTGGCCCTCTGCTCTGCATAAGTTTCAAAATGCGGCTCTCTGTGAAAAAAGTTTGGAAACCCCCGGTCTTGTGGATATCAGGTGAGTTCTGTCGCCCTCTTGTGGCTAAAACGGTTCCAGAGCGCTGCTGTGCACAATTAAATGGCATCAAAACACGCACGTAGGTTACGCATAGGCTACTTCAGTGGGCCTATACAAATATATAGTTCAAACATTTCGACATGAATGTACAGTATGGGCCTGATAGATAAGATGAAATAACTTGGCGCCATGGTGAAAGTAGTCAACTCTGGTATGTTTTTATAATATAATATATAAAACCACATATTCAATTATTTGTGTAGTATTTAAAACTCTGCCCAAACTCTGGCTGGGGGGCCAACTGCAGCCCTCACACTAATGCAACGTGCACACATTTGTATTTAATGATCACTTTTCCCCAGTACCAATGCTCTCCATATTCTATTGAGGGGTGAACACTGAGGTTTACCTATTTGAGAAATAAACTACAGTAAAAACATCAAATGTGAAGTAAACATAAATAAAGGTACCTGGGGAACTATAGGTACCTCCATCACCTAAAGGTTCCTGTGTTCTCGGGGAAGTACTGGGGAACATAGGGCTGACCCCATTCATCCATTCTGCCCTTGATGAAGAAAAACAAGAAAAGAAAAAAAGGTCATTCTAAAACGGTAAACCTGCGACGAGCTGGCCCCTGTCCATGGTGTACCCCTGCCAAAGGCCCAAAGTCACTGGCATGGGCTCCAGTCATGCAGTAGAAAATGAATGAATGAATGAATTCTAAAACGGAATCTCACTATCTTAGTCATTAATAAGTGACATTCCAGCAAAAATACAGGGCCAATTTACACACAACTGACACATTTTTCTTACAGTTTAAACAATCACTTAACAAGATATTATCAAGTACTATTATTTGTCAAATCATAGCCATTGTGTAATGTGGATGTTGGCCCTTGTTTACAGCATGGTTGCTAGGTAACAGTTGTGGAATTACCTCTAACTAAGCCACATCTGCTGCTCATGACTAACCAGGAAGTAACATTATGTCAAACTGGGGAAAAATAGGCACAATTTTAAGAAAAACCTCCAATATAATCATGTTCACTCCGCCTTTGTGTCTAACCTGTCATATGCACTTTAAAATAAGTTTAAAGTTGAAATTAAGTTCACCAAATGTTCATTAGCCTATATGCCAAATGAAATGCTTTTATATATAAAGTAAGCCTGTACACATTATTGTTATAGGCTATATTGTTTGGATTCATTTACATTTTTCATTGTCATTTGTTCATGCTTATGGTGTTCTGTTCTGTAAACTAACATTATAGAAGACAGGTGTTCATCATTTATCCACCAATATTCAATTAAATCCAATGATTGAAAAGTTGGCATTTTTTTCTTCAAAATCACTTTTATTCCACAATTTATTTCATCAGGTCTTAAGGCACCCTGAAGAGATGTTACAAGTTGTTCTTTCAAATGTGGGTTCCTTTTTAAGACTGTGTAAACATAGCTTTGAATAAGATCATTTCCTGTAAATCTTTCCTTAAATTATTTCTTTACAGTGCACAGACATTGTGTGTTGTGACAAAAATACAGTGTGAATTCAGTAAATATGGTAGATAGTGTTTATATATATATACATCGAGTAGAGTAGAGTAGAGTAGAGTAGATAGAGCTCGGCAGACAATCAGATCAACAGGCTGAAGAAGATTTTTCAAGAGAAACTAACAAACAATCTTTGAGACCGAGATAGATACAGAACACATAGATATACAGTACATAGTTACATTGGGTTTTCTTTTGCCTTTTGCAGCGCCTCTACGCCTCAAAGCCAGTTTGTGTAGCCTCCTGAGCCAACGCTTCCACAGTCCACAAGCACCACCCGGCCACAGCAGCAGCAGGTGGAGGTCAGGGCTCCCATTCACACACGGGACGTCCCATTACAATACTTCAGTGGTAAGACGGAGCGTTTTGTGATGGAACATGAAAAAGGTGGTAATATGCCTGTGGTAATCTACTGCAGTCATTCTCAACTGGTCTCATCTTGGGGGCCAGTGTCTTTCATCAGTTTGACAGCAAACTCAAAAAACAAAATGAAAAGTCTCTCACACGATATAGAAATATAATATCTAAACTATATTTCACAATATGTCACACACTAATATTCACATCCACTTTGAGGTCCCAACAACCAGTTGAGAACTCCAAATCTACATAATATACTGTATATATATATTAAATTCTTAAAATGTAGAGTAAAAAGATGGAAAGCAAGTATTTAAGATAATCATTGTCAAGTGGCACTGTTTTCCTTTGCAGATGTAATATGCAGGGTTGCTTCTGGGACCCTTCAACCCCCCTTTCCATGTGAATACCTATCTTTTTCTACTTTCTAGTGTCCGGAACACAGAAGTAAGTCCGATGAATACCCGATTTAGGCTAAAGCCACAGGGATAGGCTTGTTTCAGCTTCTCATTTAGGGAAATCTTTAGTATTCAAAATATGTTAGGAACAGCTAAACGTGATTTCGTTTATCTCCTACATATTCCATTCTAACAGCGCGCCGATCATTTCAAATGATTGAGATGATATTGAAAAACAAGCTTCCATATGAAAATGTTGAAGGTAACACAAAACTGTACAATATTTTCCCCATCACTTGATTCCAGCCAGGCCTGCGTGGGAGCCCTGACAGTTTGAGTCCTTTGCGCTCGACTATTGCAGTGGAGAGGTGTGTAGACGGGAAGACAGCCGACGGACGGACAACATGCAAACGACAGACAGACAGACAGACAGACAGCACAAGACTGGGCCGTGGCCTCACCACAGCACATAAATCTATCTAGAGTTCCCTAAATATGTAAGTTTCACAATGTATTTATTTATTTATACGTAGAAAGGGACTTTGTAATTGGCATTTCATATACAAGGATACAGTGGCTATACTTGATTATCAACATATGTTTTCTATGAAGTCTCTGAAGTGAGAATGATACATGGAAAGCTATTCTTTCTCGAATACTATACAGTAAGATAAAAATTCTCTCTGCACCCGCCATAATTCAGATAGGCATTCACACTTGTAATGGGATGGCGACAACACTTCGGAAATACGTCGAGTGTTTCCATAAAGGGATTCACGGTCATTTTGAAATATCGCGAGGCAGATTTGTGACTGTTTCCCAAACGTACAATTTCCCCCTTTTTTTTTCTCATTTTTTTTGTTTTTTTGAAATCAGTTTTACTTCCAACCAATAGCAAGACGTCACACACAAAGCTAACAGACACATTGAGATACTTTGCTATTTAACTGTTAGCCACAAAGACTCATGCAGCTCCGCCAAAGGATCGAGCTTTTCCATCTCCAAACGTGATTCACAGCTTTCATTTGCGTGTTGGCAGTTATAGAGTTAGTTTTTATTGGAATGATAATAGTTTGCGTTCAAAACTGACTGGAGCAAACTTCACACCACTATCAGTTTCCTTTATCTATCAAAACACATTCATGTGGAATTGCGCAGAAATATCTCATCCAAAATAATAAAAGCTATTCCTCAAACTACTGCAGAATCCAGCTCGGCCTTCCACCAAAAACTTGTCACAAATATGTCTTTTTGCAATATTTCAAAAAATTGAAATGGTAATTTATGGAAACACAACCATAACATATGAGAAGCTAGAAGTTTGATGGCTTGCTCATACTGGCTATCAAATGAGGCTAAATGATAGAGATTGGGCAGTGCAACACGTGGGTGGAGAGTTTGATGGGTTGGATGAATGATCAGGTGTAAAGCCTGTATCTTGTTCGTTGGGATCTTGAAGGAGGTCAGCAGAAGGAAAGAAAGGTCATAAAAGTCATCAAAGCAACATTCGAAGAGCTTTCCAAGTGGCAGTGAAGCCCATTGAACTGCATCCTTTGGGAGAATGCTGCCTTTGTGACGTGATGTGACTCTCCCTTTCGGATTTCTTAGCTTTAGAGCAACATTGGCAGCCTCTGCTTTGCATCCCGCGGGCCGGAGTGGCCACTTTACTCCATCACCTTGACTTTGAAGCTGACGCGACCCAGCCACTTGTCTCGCTCGTCGTTGTTGCGCAGGTCGGTGCCCTCTACCCGGCACTCCACCGAGTGCTCCTTGTTCAGGTCCTCCTTCCCCAGCAGCAGCTTCACCGCCACCAGGGGCTGCACGTAGTTCTCCTGGAGGTACATCCGGGACAACAGTCAAACATTCAGCACACAGTCATGTTTTTAAATCCTAAATAAAACCCTTTCTTTGAATGTAGAGATAACAACCCCCCTGAGAAAACACTGCTAAAAGGGAAATGGAATCTGATACGGTTATTCATATTGTGAGAAAACAGCAGTCTAGTTTTGAACCTTTACAATATACTGTTGGAGCAATTTGTGTTTTACCTCCTCATTTTATTATATTCAGGATAACAGCATTTTACATTTTTAGGTGGTGAGATTCAAACTATTGCTGATCATAATATTGAACAATAGCATGACTTACATGGGCCTTCTTGCCGTAGTAGGGGAAATACTTCTTATCGATGCGGCCCTCGTCGGGGTAATACGCCATCTGCACTGGGGTGTCTTTCTGCGGGGGACAAGGGAGTACAAATGTGTTCAACTGTCAGCGCCTCCGTGCCACTGTACTGCATGTTCACATCCAGAAGCAATACATGTTATTAGACTCTAGAGTGGAGGACACACACACACACACACACACACACAAAAGCATCAGAAGCACCCAAAGAGGCCTGTAAATGTCACAAAGAATGGAGGTGACTGGACTCAAAAGAATGGCAGCTCAAAGCACCTATTCAAATGCTTGAAAATGTCAACCTTCTCCACGGACAACTCGCAAATGTGTTCGAACCAGAGACAGAGTGAATATTGTATAAATCAAATTAATATCTGCCCCCAAATTATGATTTGCGGTTTCTTGATTTCCTGGGGGGGCTTGTGTAGGATAGGGGTTTAGGGTTTGCCAAATTGATTGTGAGCTTCCTTATATTACCTTTTAACCACAAACAATTCACAGTCTAATACACTTTGAGTCCCAGGGCTTGAATATATATTTAAATATGTATTTTTAAAGATACATAAATGAATATTGGAAAGCAAAAATTAACGTCTGGCAAAAAAACACACACTTCTACACTTCATAAGCAGAATTTAACCAAAAATATATATGAAATAAAATCCTGGATAATATTTTGGAAAGTTCTCAGATGAAGCTGTATGTTCATCTTTGGGGCCCCTTACTGTCCAGTGGGGCCCCTTTGCACATGCCTCATCTGCCTACAGCAAGAAATGCCTCTGACAATACGCACAATGAAGAGCTAGCCAATGCTAACAACCAAAAAACAATTGTTGCTAATAATTGCTAGCCCGCCAAATATGACTTAGAGATTTTTTTCCCCCCTTTTCTTTATTATGAAAAAAATAAAATAAAATTAAAAAAATATTATGCACTTACTCTAATGTCTGTGGTCGAAAAAGTTTCAGAGGTCCTCATCTGGACATTACAGAAAAAATCCAAACATCTGGATTTCAAAACCAGATGACTACCTCTTTCCAGATGAAACTTTTTTGAACATGGGTCACACTTACAATACTATTCCTTTTTCCGATTCCCATTCTTACCCTATAACCATCGGTGACAGCATGCAGGAACAAAACCAAAAGAAAACACACAAATATGTAAGAAAAAACGTGAGACAATGTCAAAATATCAACAAAACTCATAATTTGAAATGTTTCTGGAGATAAAGACACAAAGGGCGGGGCAGGACAGAGAGGACGGGGCGCGTTCACCTTCACTGTGCAGTTGATGTAAGGGTCTCCACGCGGCATCAGGCCAATGATCTGCAAACGCACACATTGGCAAACATATTGGATGATCAGCGGAGGGGACATTTGGTGTGGTGTGTTAATACAACCCGGGATATGGCTGAATTATTATTGGAAGCAGAGGAAATTGTGTTTTTATCTATGATGATTAGGTTTGAATTGGTTTTAACAGTAGGATTCAGATCCAGAAGCATTCACATGTGAGAGAAGACTGGTTAACAGTTTTGTCTTTCATATTTTGTCAGATAAAACGTCTTTGTGATTTGATTATATCGGCTTTTCAAATTGTGTAACGTAACCACAGCCACCAACTACAGCCAGTCTTTTTTTTTTGTTTTTTTTTTTTTTTACCCAGGAACGTCCCACAGAGAATTAGAATGCGTGGTGCTTGCTTTTTCATAGTTTCATGTTTTTAGTGGGGATATGCTACGTTAGGGTTGAGGTGGCAGTAGCATAAAGTACTGTCATCTTCAATGGAATTTATCGCAATACTTCCAGTGTCAGGAGGACATCGCACTTCAAAATGCGAGTACATGAGGATTGTGTAGTTATCGGTGGAATTGCTTCGAGCTTGTGGTGTGAACTTGAACTTACCCTGTTGAGTTTGAGCAGAACGCAGGGCTGGCCATCAGAGTAGCCAAAGTTGGTGTCGGACAGTCCGGAGCAGGCCTTGAGAAAGCCCCTCTTGAAGCTGCAGACCTTCTTCTCCTTGACTTCTTCCTGGAGGAAGTACTGTCCTTTGACACAGTCCTGCACATTCTGCTCCTGAAGTGAGTCGTTGTACCCTGAGAGAGACACGCAGAGGAACGAGGGCTGTTTCATGGGCTCAACCACAACAATAACGACAAGGACGAGGCTCACATACAGTGACAACCGCTACTTTGGAAAAGAATGATTGGATAAGCAATAGATTTTAGGTAAAGACTGCTATATTGACTTCCATGTTTGCCAAGGTTATAATTGTTAGTTTTATTTAAGCTCATCTTAAGGAGCTTTGTTTGAACAGCTCTTTTCTCTGCATTTGACCCTTCGATCCTTCAATGCCTGCTGGGGCGTCCTGTCAGGAGCTGCTGCTCAGAGCTCTTGGGGACAGTTCAGCTCAGCTTGGTCAGGACTACTGTAGCTGGAGGATTTGACCTGTTGTGCATGTTTAGTGTTGATGGGGGAAACTGGAGCCCAGAGGAAACCCATCCAGACATGGGAGAAACAGGCAAACGCTGCACAAAAAGGCCCGGGAGTTCAACCTGCAAACCTCTTGTTGTGAGGCGTGAGTGCCGGCCAATAAGCCATCTTCAACAGGCTCGTTCTGATCACTTTAGAGTTTAAATGATCTTCTACACTAAGGCTGGACTTGGTTTGGGACTGCTCTAGGTTTATCGAGGGGTTTTCGTGGCCGTTTTTGCACCAATTTTGATGTGATGTGTGTTCAGATGCATCTGAACCCTGAAGCTAGCTGTTAGCCTACTTCACTCCTCGATAAGACAGCAGTACTTGCGCCCTCTGCTGGAGGTGACGTTAACACGTTTTACCTACAATGATTTGAGCTGTAAAACATGGAAACAAGGCTACGATGTCAGAGTGCTGTTCCAGAAGCTGAAAATGCATCCTATTGCAGCTGTAATAAATGCCAGTGCTTGTTTCATATGTGCCGGCGTGCACACACATCTTTGATAAATGAGGACCCTTGTGAGTGGGCACTTCCACATCAGAACACACTGCAGACTTTCATCAAACTGCTTTTCCACCCCTTTGTGAGGACAATCCGCTCACTCGGGGCGATCCGTGTTTCTCTCCCCTGAGCACAAAGTCATTCCCATGTCCTCGACAGAACATTCAACACCGGCACAGAACAGAAGTGTGCTCTTCTTGTGTTGCTTTTTGGTGACCGTTGTGGTAACTTGTTCCTACAGTGTTGTACCTGTAACAAACTTTACCAGCTTTTGACATTTTACTGATCCTGGTTTAGTCTTGGGATAGTCCTGGTTTAGTCTTGGGATAGTCCTGGTTTAGTCTTGGGATAGTCCTGGTTTAGTCTTGGGATAGTCCTGGTTTGGTGTTGGTTTGACCCTGGTTCGGTTTGATCTATGATTTGTCTTGGTTTAGTCCTGGTTTTGGTCTCGGTCAAAGTTTAGTCCCTGTGGTTTGTATTTGGTTTAGACCTGGTTAAGACTTTGGTTGGTCCTTGTTTAGTCCTAGTTTAAGCTTGGTCTTGGTTTGAACTTAGTTTGGTCCTTGCTTTGTTGGTAGCTTTGCCCAATTGCAGTTCAGGTCTGACCTAGATTTAGTCCTGGTCTTGATTTGGCTCTGGTTTAGTCTCGGTCTGCTACTCTTTGGCTCTGGTTTATACTTGGTCTGGTCCTGATTGGCGAGGACGGTACTTTACTTTATGCATTTTGAGGATAACTTGATAGTCCATTAAATATTATAAGTATTAAATATTCGGGACACTTTTTTCTTTCTCAACTGTTGTACTTTTCTAGGAACTTACGAAATAAATTTGCATTGTCTTGTACATCAGCCACCTGCATCTGCCCACCATCAATCAAGTAATCAAGTAAATCCCGATCGTATTTAAAACAATCATTTTCTTCTCTGAACACTAGTTTATCACTTCTGCTGTTAATTCCCCTAAAACTCCCAAATCGGAATCATCTTTTCGGACATTCTGAAACATGTGGCCAATTCATTTCCACGCGGAGATTTGAACAATTAAAAAAAAAAACTTGTAGTTGTATCATTCATATTTGAGAGATTGCTGCAACATACAAGAATCTCTACATTTCAGAGCATGTTCAAGAGTTCAGGATCAAACGTCAAAATGTTATTGACAAAACCTGCTCAAAACGCCCAGAAGCTAAAGCGTTTCATACTTAATAAGACCCCTTGATATTATACTCCCTAAATAATGACGTTACCGCCTCATTTCAAACATTGAAAATTGCACTTTGGGTTATCCAGTCACACCCGCCTAAAGTGGGACGGAGCTAAGTGCACTTACGCTTCAGGAAGGTCTCCAGTTGTGTGACGTAGCCGTTGTACTTGCTGGGGTCCGACTTGATGTACGAGATCTCCAAAGTGTTGGGGCGGATCACCATGCCTGGGGAAAAGGGGGGAAAGTACGGTGAACACAACGGCGTCGAACTACTCCCGGATCGCAAATCGCCAAACTGAACGCGAGGAAACGGGTCGATACAGAAGCACAGTGAGGATGAATAATGCATGTGAGCGCAAGAGGGAACGGCGAGTTGCGCGTGCAGAATGCGCTTTATGATTATGATGTTTTTAAGATTATAGTTTGATTTTGTCATGTTCAGCTTTGTCTTGCCTATTAAAAAAAAACACTGGACAAAATGGGGCAATTACTCAAATGTTTCTTCTTTTTGTTGTTGTTGTTGATGCCACTCCCTTATTTTCTACTTTTATTCCTTTACGTACTTTATGTTCTTCCTGGTCCAGCTCGTTCTTTGTGATTTTTTAGTTTTTTTTAGTTTTTTCAGTTAAAAAATAAAACGGCAAAAAAAAGAAAAAAAAAACGAAAAAGAACAATTCCTTGTCTATATGAAGAATATTGTCACAGAAGAAAAACCTTACATTTAATTGACACCAATGCATTATTCTTATTCAATATAAATCATATAAATCATCAATCATAGTCATCGTTTCATTCATCATTTTCTCCCCAGGTCGCATTGTGATGGTCAGTCATAGTCGGCAGCTAGAGGTTCAATATTAGTGACCCGAGTATTCATTTTGAGGCAGTGAACTTCGACATGTAAAGTTGACTGATTAACAAAAACCACCACAAACTAAACTGTAACTAACCAATCTCTTTTCAATTCAGTGCTTGAATCAGATTTGTTTAATACAAACAGCTTGGTTAGTATGTTAGGTTCACTGTCTAACTAGTTAAAGAGCATATTACATTGTTGATTTATCCATGATTATTGACACATTAAACATCCAACAAATGTTGAACTGGATCATATTTATGAATGACTACTCGGGTTTTTAGTTACTGATTTTAATAAAACATGCCAAGTTAGTTTAACCTGCCGCATCTTCATTCATCTTTAAGTTTCTTTTTTAAATGAACGTGTTATTATTATTAAATTGAATAGGCCTATTGAATCTTGTGATCTCCAATATTTTCACTGACTCGATCTTCAAAGTCATCCATTTGGAATTGTGTGCAAATATCTAATTCTAATACACCTTTTTTTACTTATACTTACTGAACATACAATAATACATAAAGTAATAAATGCATACAACCTCTTACTATAGTCGAAGAAATTGTAAGTCTATCCGGCGAATTGGATCTATATTTTCGAGGTACTTTTCACAATCTCTAATGTTTTTCGTCTCTGACCTGGGAAGGGCACGCGGTCCCTGTATCTGGGCACGTAGTCGTCCAGAGTCAGCAGCAGCACCCACATGGTCAGGGCGAACATCCCGGCCAGGAAGCAGTAGAAGACCAGGTAAAAGAGCAGGATCAGGGCTGCGGAGGGCGAAAGGACACGTAGAATTAACACCAGCTTAAAACCAGACAAGCCCAGAGCTTCCAATGCGGCCCCCCCAGAGAACTGCCATGTCACCCCGCTGCCATGGCGGCTCAAAGTGCGGCTCCCAAAGCTGAGTGAGCCTGACAAAGGTTATGTCCTGGCACTGTTTGGGGATTCAGTGCGATTGACACTTCTGTTTTGGCTGTACATTTCATCGCTCGACTGAAGACGTCTTGGAGCTGAATATAAAGTACAGCCAGTGGTTGGTGTGGTCGCTGTGGTTGGTAATAGTTGAAGTACATTTTGCTGCATGCGGCGTGAAAAAATGTCTCGAGATTGAGGTTCAGTCATTTCTAATTGTCAATGATCGTCTTTTGAATCGAGCGGTCAGAAAAGGAGCAGAAGTCTTGGAGCAGGGGTCCAGCCTTGGTTTGGACCCGGTTTGGTCTTGCTTTGATCTTGGTTTGGTCCTTATTTGGCCCTGGTTTGGTCTTGGTTTGATCTCAATTTGGCTCTGGTTTGGTCCTGATTTGGTCCTAGTTTGTCCTGGTTGGTCCTGGTTTGGTCTTGGTTTGGTCCTGGTTTAGTCCTGGTTTGGTCCTGATTTGGTCCTGATTTGGTCCTGGTTTGTCCTGGTTTGGTCTTGGTTTGGTCATGGTTTGGTCCTTTATTTGGTCCTTATTTGGTCCTGGTTTGGTCCTGGTTTGGTCCTGGTTTGATCTTGGTTTGCTCCTGGTTTAGTCCTGGTTTAGTCTTTTGGTTTGATCTTGGTTTGGTCATGGTTTGGTCATGATTTGGTCCTGGTTTGTCCTGGTTTGGTCTTGGTTTGGTCATGGTTTGGTCCTTATTTGGTCCTGGTTTGGTCATGGTTTGGTCTTGGTTTGATCTTGGTTTGGTCCTGGCTTATTCTTGCTTTGGACTTGGTTTGATCTTGGGTTGGTCCTTGTTTGGACCTTGTCTGGTCCTGGTTTAGTCCTGGTTTAGTCCTGGTTTAGTATTGCTTAGGTCTTGGGTTTAGTATTGCTTAGGTCTTAGGTCACTGTCACTTTCTGCACTATAACTTTAAACATAACTGTAAACTTGTGTACATAGAAATGCCTATTTTTATTTTTATTGTATAGTAATTTTAAATTGTTTCCTAATGCATGCCCACTCAGTGTTTTATGTTGCACCTTAAGGCCGAGACAAGTTCCTACGTTTTTGAATTTTGTTCATTGACAATGGCAATAAACTCTTTCTGATTCTGGTTAGGTCCTTGTTTTGTTGGTAGTTTGGTCCTATTGTAGATCTGATCTGGTTTCGGTTTAGTCCAGGTTTAGTCTCTGTGGTCAGTTGTGCCACTTTGTGTTTCTGCTCGGGTTAAGTGAGGCCAAACGGCTCATAACGGATCCTAACTTTTTGAACAAACTTCTTTAGCTTTCTTTTCCCAATTTGCTCCACCAGATGTTGCCCTCATAGTGGACATGGAGTTGTGGTGAAGAGGCCCGGGCTCCACTCAGACTAAGTGGTCTCAGTGTTTTTACAGTAACACGGCGCAAACATTTACAGGCAGTGTACTGTGCACGCTCGAGCTCCCGGCCTGCAGCGCACCATTAAATATGTATGATTTAATGCCAACACTTTCAAACAGCTACTTGGATACTGGTCTGCCGTGATTCCTATTCCTAATTCATCCCGCGCGCTCGTTTGTGATCGGACTTAGTTTGGAGGAAATGACCTTTGCACGGTATCGATGTTGCAGTTTTTTTGTATTGCTGCATTTGAATTCATGTGGAGTCTTGTTGGTAGCAACGGTTTCAAACGTTATTCATGTTTTAATTGTAATTTAATCTGAATGCACTGGACTGTAGAGCACGGATATGTGTTTAATAAATTACTCAGAAAACATTTAACATTTTAATCCAATCAGAAAATGGTGATTTAGCAGTTTCTTGTGGTATTACTAGGCTTCTTTGACCTGCATGAGGAAAAGTTGCACTGAAAGGTAAGTCTAAGATCTAATAACGTCATTCTGCAGAGTGACTTGTCGCTGGTACAGGCGGGGCGGAGCCATGTGGTCAAAATACCTGATGGCAATTGTTCTGATTTCATTGTGATTGTGGCGTTGTGTCAAAAGTTCAGATCTGAAACACGTCCAGAAGCGTCAGCGTTTGCGTGAGACTGAAACCTGAACTGCATGAACGGACACAAGAATCCCACGTATTACAGAAGATGTTTGCAGAGGTTTAAACTGCAGCGTTTTCGGGTTTTCGACATGCAGTGAGGCAGGAGACTCAGCATTTCACCTGGGATTTGGATTCGATTGTGCTGTATCTTGCAGCTCTAGGTGCAGGTCCTCCTCTCCATGCAAAACAGTTGTTCTGTTGCATATTGTAGTTCTAGTTTAGACCTGGTGTGTACTGTTTGTACTGTGTGTGTGTGTGTGTGTGTGTGTGTGCCTGTGTGTGCGTGTGTGTGCGTGCACGGCTTCTCTCTGCATTCGTATGAATAAATGTGTTCACTTTTACCACTGCATTATGATGAAGCTTTCCTCTGATTGCAGACTGTTCCTGGCACAGAGCACCTTCGGAGGCTGTTGATGCTGCAGTGACAGCTGATCTGCCGTGCATCATCTGTGCCACAAAGACAAGCAGGGACAAAGACACAATGCTTTTCTCCATCTAATCCTACATCCTTGGAGACAGGCCTTCCTTCCACATCCCTGGCTCCTGGAATGCCACTGCAGAGCTGAGAGCATCTGCTGCCTCATGCAAGCCTCCAACACATCTGATTCAAAATGGTTCTGCCCTCTAAAAACCGTGGACCCTCGCTCATCGCACCGCACACCCCCCGCTCTGCCGCCGCTGCCTCACGCTCTCCAGCCGCATCCCACAATGCACCTGCCCGGCTTGCGTGCACAGAAAGACGGGGAGAAAGAGAAGAGAGGGAATCCCATTTGACCTTGACAGGCATGCTAATGTGGGCGGCCATGCAACTGCAATGGAGCATCCCACTCCACAGCAGCACAGGGGCCCAGCGCAGCCCGCAGTCACAGCCTGTGTGAGGAGTGGGCTGTGAGGGGAGGCTCTGCTCACGTAGCCCCTGTGCAAAGGACTGGCGCATCATTAGTACTGATCAGGTAGAAGCCTGACACTTTGTCTTTGGAAGCATTGTGCGCCCAGAGCCCTGAGCCCCACAGAGATGTCCTGCACGAATGCCACTGCTGCCACATCCAAGAGCCAGAAGGGCCGGCGCTCTTACAATGGCTCACTCATGTCATTGACTACACATCGTGGCTCATCTTTCACGTGAAATTCTCCCATCCTTGCATGTTAGGAGAGCAGCCAAAAGCCACTGCGTTTTTCCTCTCACATTCCGTCTGAAAAGGTGATCGCACCTTTAAAAATGGCAGAAAATGACCTTTTGTCCCCTCAGTGCTGAGCCAATGACTGGGGCCTGCATTACATAAATGTATGGGCATTGCTAAGAGATGGTTAGGTAATAGCTGCACATATCCTTCTGTCTTATTGAGACTATAGATGTGTGACTGGTTATGACTCATTTGAATGAGAAATGCGAGCAATGCGGCAAAGCGCCGAAGGTGTCTCAGGAGCAGGACCGCTCCACCAGCGCAGGCTCGCCACCCTGGCGTAGGCCACCGGTTCTGCGGTATCGGACAGAACATTGTGGCTTGAGTGGAAAACGCGTGGCGCTAATTGGAGGCAATGAATGAACGGGAGAGGCTTACCCCAGCTGCTGGCCGTGCGACCCAAAAGCTCTCCAGTTCTGGGGTTGTAGATGGAGTCCTTCCAACTAGACGTGCTCTCCTTGCTGGCGGGTTTGTCCTCGGTGCTCGCCATGGTGATTCTCGTCTGATTTTGCTCCTAAATCCTGGCGTGGCTTTGTGTTGTTTCTGGTGCGCCTGCCTGTGCTTTATCCCGTTGAACTCGAATGGTGAAAAGCAGCGCAGCGGGGGGATGCGATGGAGGCGAAGGAGAAGCCGGCGAGTGGTCGGATCAATGGTGGGGAATAAGTGGGCGGCGTAGAGCGAGGCGGCAGCGAGCGAAGGGAGATACGCTCTTGGTCGGAACAAAAAAAAGGAAAAGAAAACTAGCACGGGAAGGAGAGGAAGTGGAGAGAGTCAGTGACGTCCGCACACGAGAAGCGTCGTGGCAGCTGATGCAGTGCGAGAGGATGGATGTGCATTGGTTAGAGACCGGGAGACGCGCTCGAGACGCAACGTTACGCGCAGGAATTATAAATAGTGCGCACGTTCCGCTACTGCCCGTCAGTTCTGATCGTGACAGAGAGGGTTTGAGGAGCAGCAAGGGGGTAAGATTTCGGAAGAGGAGGGGGGGGTCTGTGGGAATTTGTGGAGTGGGTTCATTAAGGCGAAGACGGATCAGAAGATGCGAGGAAAATGAGGGGAGAGGAACGAGGGAAGGAGGCTTTGAAGGAAGGAAGGAAGGAAGGATGGAAGGATGGAAGGAGGAAGGATGGAAGGATGGAAGGATGGAAGGATGGAAGGAGGAAGGGAAGGATGATAAAACAAACAAAGATGGGAGGAAGGAAGGAGGATGAGAAGAAAGGAAGGAAGGGAAGAAGGAAGGAAGAAATGTAGCTGAGGGTGGAAAGTAGGAAGTACAAATAAAGATCACTGGATTAGGCTCAAATCTAAGTATGTGAGGAGTAATTAAACACTATCAGTAAAAGCATGAGGAAATGTGAGCAAATTGGTTCAAATCAATACAAAAACTGAAATAAAAATGCAGTAGAAGGTGATGTTTTCTGGAGCAGTACCACTTTCTAATGACTACGCCTTAATTACCATTAATAAAGTATGAACAAAGACTTAATTCATAATGAACACATCGTTTATCAGGAATGATTAAGACTTAGTAACAACTTCATTACCGTGTTAAGAGTTTGAGTATTAATTGAGTAGTTACGCCTGAATCATTCTTAATTAACAATTTGTTGATTATGAATTAAGTGTTTGTTCATGCTTTATTAAGGCTAATAAAAGTGTATAGTTATATCATTATTGTAAGGAATTATCAATAGTCTTATTGTCCATAAGTCAATTTTCTGACAACTCTCAAGTGGAAGGACACTTAAACAAGCCAAATCAATATGTAAATCACTTAACGGGAAGAGGCAGATGTTAGAAAATGAATCAAATAAATCAAAATGCATTGATAGGCTTTTGCCACAATATCAAGCGTTTCACAAGTGACTTAAAATATATATGAAATAGTAAGGATTCGTTTTATAATTTCAGATTAAAAAAATAAGAGAAATAAGCCCAAAAGACAAAGATTTTTTGTCCTGAAAGGCTTTAGCATGGAATGGAGAGGAAGGGAATAGACATTCGGCAAACTGCATCAGTGTTTTCTCAACCAGGGGCACTTGCCAGAGGGTATTTGGAACGCTTTCAGATTGAAAAGACAGGTGGGTTTGAACAGTATTTGAATATAAACTGCTCTTTTTGGCACATTTTTCATCCTTGATCATTTTTATATTGGATAATAATTAACACTTTATAATAACAACACCTTAATTGGCCGTAATAAAGCATAAACAAAGACTTAATTCATGAACAAATAGTTTATTAAGTATGATTCATGCTTAGTAACACCTTAATTAATACTCTAACTCCTAAACCCTTAATTAAGTAATTACTAAGCCTGAATAATACTTAATAAACTATTTGAAAACATAATAGTTATAATTGGCATTATACTGTAGTTATCAGACTTATAGACACACGATACATCTAACATAAATGTCAGAACAGCCAAAGTGAAGGAAACGCTATTTATTTACCTACAATTTAAAAGTGAAAGTAGCATCAGTTACCACGGTACTGCGCTAAACATCTTGGAATAAAACGTAAAAGATTGTTGACTCATAATTTGGGGATATGACTGGTACAGTGACTGCCTCGGCCTCCAGTGTGCTCTGTTGTTTGCCAGGTCCGACATTGGGGCCCTAAATTCATTCTGACAGCAGGAATTGGGCGCACCACCTCGGGGCCCCCTCCTCCCCATGGCCACGGCCCCCTCCCCGTCCCATCCCCCGCCGGACCCACTGCTCATTATATAACTGCAGTCAGTCAGTGTGCATTGTCCCGCACGCAGGCCTTTGTCACCACTCGGCTGTACTGTAATGGGACGGTTATGAAAACACAGGCCGGGACACAAGGTACGCTGGAGGGCAAAGGGGCGCATTTTTCGGTTGTTGGTATGACCACATTGGACTAATTTGTGCCCAGGTTATGTTTGCCTGGTTTGAGGGTGATTTCATAAGCTGTGATTGGCTGGGAGCGGCAGAATCATACATGCATGATTGTGCTGCTGCTTACACCCCATAATGGGAGGATCAAAATATGTCATTTTAAATAAAAAGGAGGAGATGGATGGAGATGATGTCACAGTATGGCGATTACGTTTTCAATCATTATTTGCTTAAAAGTGTTTCTATTGCCAAAAAAAACCCACCATGCATTCTTACTGTGAGCTGGCTCGCCTCTCCACAGATCTGACCTGTAACTTGGTCTGGTGGTGTCTCATGCTTGTAGCCATAGAGATAGATACGTTTAATTCCATACAGTGGAACATTCAGGCACGGGTTATGGTTTGGACCCTCCGTAGCAAAAGTCCAATTGGTCCATAATAAAGTGGTTCTGACATCCCAGTACCAAAATGTACGCTCCAGTACTAGCTATGCCTAAATAATGCCAATACTGGAGGAGGTCAAGAATAACAATCAGCTTTAAAGTCACATTTATGTTTTAGTATTGAGAAGGAACCCTGCGAAGAGAACTCATTTCGACCGCTGGCGTCCGCGGTCAAAACACATGAACAGAGGTCAGAGTGGGAACGTAAATTGAGTAGTAAATCAAGAGCTTTGCCTTTCAACTCAGCTCCTTCTTCACCACAACACTCCGACTCCGACTGCACCCGCATCACTGCAGATCCAACTGCCAATCTCACGCTCCATCCTTCGCGCGTGAACAACACCCAGAGATACTTGAACTCCTCCACTTGAGGCAAGGACTCCCCACCCACAGGTCGAACGCCTTCTCCAGATCCACAGAACACTCTCTTCGAGATTGGATAAGGAGAGACTCAGAGTAGAGCCGCTGCCCATCTGTGGGAGGTGTTCTGGGCACACTGGGGGGAGTATGTCTCTGTCTGTGTCTCTCTGTGGCCTGGGAGGATTGGGATTCCCCAGAAGTGCTGCTGCCTCCGTGACCATAGACAAGCAGACGACAATGAATGAGTTTCTGATTAAGACGGGCTGGTCTTTCGCTCTAAGCCTGAGCTGTTGAAAGCAGGAAGAGGGATTCCAGAGCCCGCCTCGTTCATGGACCTGCTCCAGTCATTCCTCCTCCTCCTGGCCTGGGACTTCCTCTCTCAATCAGGGCACTGGTTTTTCTATCTAGTCCTGGTAAAAAAAAAAGAAAGAAAACATGTTCACTAGAAAGAGAATATACTAGAAAGAGGACACAACCTCAAATCTGCCAAAAGGGAGCTGTCACTACAGACCACAAAGGACGCATTAGCCTTCTTCAACCTTTTCATGCAGCCCGTGGTCCTTGTGAAGAAAGTGTGACAACTTCAATGCTAACGTTGCTAATGGTCCCTTCCCACGCACTGACAGCTAGCTTAATGTCTTCACCGCCTAAACAATTATGCTTGTCAAAATAGATAGAAATATTATGGTCTACTCAACTCCCAATGTGAAAATATGGACGACATTAAAACGGCATCTATATTCTATATTTTTAATGAATATATAGGATGTAAATATATGGATGCATTATGTAATACTTTATTTTCCTAACACATCTGTTTACGGTCTCCATCTTCTTCTTACACACTTCCTCCTTTCAGTGGTGCTCCATTGCCATAGCAACAAGGCTTGGAAAATGCCCCAAATATCCAAGCTCAAACAGCCGGTCACAAATAGCCTCCTGATCCAGTTCCTGATCAGCGGGCGACAATCTGCACATGTAACACAGACAAATGCCAAATATTGATATAGTAGCCTCGTTAGTAAAACATGTATATTTGAGGGGACAAAAGTATATGAATAAGGAACAATAGCCTAGATTTTTAAAGCAGGACTAGAACAAAACTAGGCTGAAACCAAGCACCCAACCACGTGAATAAACCCTTGATTTAGATCTTGTTACAGACTGTAGGTTTGGTTCAAGTTTGCCTCACTCTTAGCTTAACGTTTGTGCGATTTAGCTTCTTTTTTCTCTGCTTGTCCCTGTAGTTTGTTGTAGTCAAGGCTCGAGTATTGCATTGTTGTACCAAGGACGACTCCAGCTCAGTCCTTGTTATCTAGTCTACACCGTCAGAGGTTTATAGTACAGTTTAGTGCTTCGTTTGGGATCGTCCTGGTTTGGTTTTGTTCGGTCCAGATTCAGTGGAGCTTGGACTGTCTTTGTATTATATTGTAGGTTGTTTATAGCAGTGGTTCACAATCTGGAGGTCACAAGATAATGTCACAGGGTTGTCAGATCACATGGGAAATACGACACTATTTAAATGCAGCTTTAAAGGGGACACATTTATTAGCTTTTAACCATATTATAATGGTGTTTACATTTTCATTCATTTCAGTTTTGTTTTAATTGAGTCACGAATTCCTATTTCTATTTCTATCCCCGCCCACTTCTCTGTATTTTCATGGGATTGTTCAGTAAATGTAGACTCCAGCTCATACATGTTGGGTTCAAAAATGCCATGTAAACATTTTTCAACATTAAAAGAGTCATACATACGTTTATGAAGAATATTTTGATTTACAATGATGGTTTAATGCTGAATACTCCAAATATATTATACGAGGTCTCCTTTAAACATATATTCCTATTGGTTGTCCTATGAAATGAATCTATCTAGACTCTCCAAACACATGAATCTATCTCCTTGCACGCCCTATAATGCAATTAAAATTTGTGAAGATTATTTCTGTGTGCCACAAATGCAAATAGGCGTCGTGACTGAAAAAGGATGAAAACTACCAGTCTATAGTCTTGCCTTAGCCCTGCTTTTGCTCTGGAATTGAAGACCTGGTTTACTCCTCGGTTGATCCGTTTGCTTGCTCCGTCTGGTTTAGTCGCTGCCGTTTTTTATTTATTTTTTTTCAAGCAAAAACAGAATGACCAGAAAGAATGAAAAACAACAACAACAACAACAACAAAAAACACACACAAGTAGACATCAACTAAACACAAATACTTACATAATCACAGTATATTTTTATTGAAGCTAAAGAAATAGTCTATTCTGGAGTAGATTGCATGTGGATTAGAAATATGGGTATACCAGCGTGCACTAGGGTTAATAATGCGCCTCCATATGTCAATCAGTCCTGTATTCTGAAAATAACAATTCCATATTCAAAAAGCTGGTGAGTGATTCATGTGAGCTGAATGCATAGCTGGGAGTAAAGGTTCACAGTGTGGAGCTGCATTATGTAACGTATGTTTAAGTGCAGGTGCGGATGAGGAGGAATACTGCCCGCTGTTTTACTCTGGGATAACCCTGATTGCCTCACGCTTTCAGTCATTATTAATCAAGTCACAGCTAGCTAAGTTAAGGTATCATTTAAAGAAGACATTTTTTCAGGCATCTTTATTTTACATTTTGTCCATTTTTGCAAACCGCAATATTGATCCAAAAAAGATCAATAAGAGAAAACTCTACTGGAATAATCCCAAAGAAATACATGAGAAATGGGCGGAGATAGGGGGTGGGTGAAAACTAAAATTCATTCCACATAACATTAACATCAGCTTGATTTCCTTCATCATCATCATCATCATCATCATCAGGACAGGCAACATTTCTGCAGGGGTGACTATTCTTGAAATACTTGTACCCTACTGCATACCCATTTGCCTGATTACTGTGGTAGCCTGCCTCCCTGATTCATGGTCGACCGCGGGCCGTCTGTCTCACTCCACTTCAGCGCACTTGCCCTCGCAACAAACCCCCCAGAAAAACCATAGTGGGAAATAGTGACACACACATTAGATAACAACCCCATCCCCTGTGCTCCTCACCCTTTTGAGTCGACAACAACAACACACAATCCCATCATTGTTTAGGAATTCCCACAATTCCACCCTCCAATTAGCACCGCCTCCTCGCATATACCCGCAGTGAAGAGGAATAAGAGGGAATACACTCTGGCCGTTTGTTCTCCATCCGCCGGGCTGCCATAGCAACCGCGTAAATGGGGAAACAATCTCTGCACTCATCTTGTGGCGGCAGAAGCAGAAGCAACATCTGCACAGGGTCGCGGCTAATTCCCCCGGACGCTAACGACAGAGGGCAAGAGGGAGAGGGAGACAGAGAGAGATAGAGATAGAGAAGAGGGATGAGTGAGGGGCACGGAGAGAGATAGGGAGAGAGAGAAGAGGGAGGAGAGAGAGAGACAGAGAGAGAGAGAGAGAGGAAGAGATAGAAGAGGGAGGAGCGATGGACACAGAGAATAGAGAGAGAGAGAGAGAGAGAGAGAGAGAGAGGAGAAGAGACGAGAAGGGAGTGAGAGATAGGGAGGAGTGATGGAAATAGAGAGAGGGAATGAGCGAGAGAGGACAGTAAGAGAGAGAAGAGGGAAGAGAGAAGGAAGAGAGAGAGGGCATGAGAAAGAGAGGCGAGAGGAAGAGAGAAAATATGGTAAGACAAAGAGAAGAGAGTATGAGGGAGAAAGAGGGAGGGAAACAGAAAATGGAGGAGTGAGGGACGAGGAGAGAAAGAGAACAAGTGAGGGCTGGAGAGGGATGAAAGCGAGAGGAGAAAAAGTAGAGAAAAGAGGGAACGAGGGGGATGGAGAGAGATGAAAGCGAGAGGAGAAAAAGTAGAGAAAAGGGAAATAGAGGGAAGGAGAGAGATAAAAGAGGGAGGAGTGAGGGAAATATAGAGAGTAAGAGAAGGAATGAGAAAGAGGGAAAGAGAAAGGTAGAAAGAAAAGGCAGAAGGTGGAGAGAGAGGATGTAAAGGAGAGGAGTGAGAAGTATATATAGAGAGAGGGAGAAGTGACGGAAACAGAGAGAGATGGAGAAAGAGAGAATGAGAGAGAGGGAAAGAAGTAGAGAAAATAGGGCTGAGGGAAAGAGGGTAAGGGGGAGATAAAAGAGGTAAAGTGGGAGGAAAATAGAAAGAGTGAGGGGACAACAAAGAGGAAGAGAGAACGAGAAAATGTGTGAGAGAGAACAAGAAAGTTGAGGAAAGAAGGAGGGAGAGGGATGGAGGGAGAGAGGAGTGTGAGAAAAGAGGGCGGGAAATAGTGAGAGAGCGAAAAAGAGGGAGAACAAAGAGGAAGGGTGAGAGAGAACATGTGAGAGAGAAGGAGCAAGAGAGGAAGATGAGGAAGGACGGAGTGAAACACAGAGAGAGGGATGGTGAGAGGAAAGGAAATGGAGAAAGGAGGGAGGAGAGAGAGAGAGAGAATGAGAGGGGGGGACTAAGTGGAGTAAAAGAGAAGGGGAGGTGAAATAGAGAGCGGGAGAGGCAATGAGAGGGTAGTGGTAGAGAGAGAAATAGGACTGAGAGAATGGTAAGAGAGAGAGGAGGGAGGGACAGAAGAGAGAGAATGGGAGAGAGAAGAAAGAGAGAGATAGACAAGGTGGTAAGGGAGAGAAAGGCAGGAGCAAGGAGAAGTAGGGAGCGAGAGAGGGGGAAAGAGCGCTATAGTGAGAAGAAGAAGGAGAGAGAGGAGGAGTAAGAGAGCATAGTAAGAGAGGAAGAACCGAGAAAGGGAGAGAGAGTGAGAGTGAGAATGGGGAGATTTCGAGAGAAGAGTTGGAGAAGTAAGGAGAGGGAGAGAGGAGTCAGAGAGAGGAGATCCCGAGGTGCTTTTCAGATTTGACGCAGCAGATGTTCGGCCAATATGTCATCGTGGGCTTCCAGAGACACGTGAGAGGGTGAGAGAGAGGGAGAAGGGGCGGGATTGTCATTTTAGGGTACGTTTTTACACCAGATGCCCTCATTTTGCCGAAAGACACGAGAGAATGTATTTGGGTTTGAGTTCATTGTCCCAGTTTGTTTTTTACAGTGTTCCCATCGTATTACAATTACACACAGACATTAAAACATTCATTACTGCTCAATACTATAACAAATACTTTCTGTGTACAAAGCCATCGTGAAGAACTACCTACTTTTTGAGAAAATAAAATACTACGGAAATGTTTTAAGTGGCACTGATTCAAATTAAGATGAAATGCCATATTCAGTCGTTTTAATACGAGAAAACTGTCAACGCAGGTCTAATGTTCCTGCCATATGGGCCGGCCCTGCATGACACGCATCATGATATACGCTTGTGAATAAGAGGCGGCGCGTGGCGATCTCACTGTGACCGAGCACCTTGACTCATCTCTGGCCGTGTTTTTCTGCTCTGCCGCTCTTCGTTTTCCACCATCCGAGCGCTCGCATCATCTGGGCCAGCCGCGTCGCAGTCAATCGCGCTCAGGGCTGTCCGGACTTATAAGGATCCTTACCGGAAACCAAAGAAGAAAAACAAATAGGAATGTTTTTTTTAATGATGTGTGAATTATTGTAAAATCAAGTTACAATTGAATATCGGCTCACCCCTAAGGAATGCAGGGTTTCCAACGAGCGCTGGGAGCTCTGATGAAGGCAGTGAAGTATAAAGAAGTATAGGAAGAGGTCAACCGAGTACAAGCTGTTCGGATGCTAGAGTATATGGAGCAAAGTACAAAATATGAACTGTACTTGCTATGCTATATAGACAAAAGTGAAAAAAGAGGGTGTATTAAAGAGTATATATTTCTTACGGTTTATCGCAATATATTTTTGGAGTAGTCAAACGATAGTATGTCAGTCTAACAGGAATGAGTTAAAACATGTCAATCACTCTCATGTGTTTTGGTTATGAAAACTGTTGCATTTAGAATAATTTATACTTAATAAAAGTGAAGGTACTGGAATTGGTTTACCCTAAGACATGTTAAAATATGTTTCTCGGGCGTATTTCTGCTGATATAGTGTTTAAGATAAATTTATTCTTGTGACTTCCGGTTATGCTGACGGGCACTCGCTCTGCTACTGCCGAAACGTTAAATTCACTATTTCACCCACATAATCCCAGAAAAGATGAGGAAGACTGGTAACGCTGGACCTAAACAATCAAAGCTGATGGACCACCACGCCATTGAAAAACAGCCCGCCTCTTAAGCTAATAAGGCTAACATGGCTAACAGATCTGGCGTGGCGGACCACGGCCCTTCCCCCACTTCCCTGAACCTCAAGGCTCCCCCTTGTTGGAAGGAGGTGAGGAGATAACTTTACAACACTTGTCTCTCATTATGTGTGAAATCAAGCGTGAAATGCAGCTTGACATGGCGCCACGGAGAAATTTGAATGCGACATAAGGGAGTTGAAAGTGGGGGGGAAGAAACGGAACACGCATCGATGAAGCTGAACAGCGTATTTCCGACAATATGGATGAGCTGCAGACACTGAGGGCCGAGATAGTTGCGTGGCCGAGATTGTGACGCTGCGGACGGAGAACAAGAATATGAAAAATAAGATCCTGGATTTGGAGTCCAGATCACGCAGGAACAAGCTCAGACTTGTGGGGGTACCGGAGGGAGAAGAAGACAACACTGAAAGTTTCCTTGAGAAGGTCATCCCAGAGCTCATTTTGGGGTCTGGAGTTGAGGTCCCCCATTACAACAGAAAGAGCACGTCACCTGGGTTAAAAGATAAAACACGAGGCCTGTTAATGAGGTTTCTTACTGATCGTGTGAAGGAACGTGTCATGAAGGCTGCAAAAGTTAATGGAGACCTCCAGTACAAAGGCAAAGGTCTTCTTTGCCCTGGATATCCCATAAAAGGTTCGTCAACAGCGAGAAAAGTTAAGCCACATCTGTAAGGAACTCAGGAAGAGAAAACCGAAACATGAGCTTTCTTTCCCAGCGACTCTTCTGGTGACTTTCTAAGGTAAAAAACACATGCTCAGAACACCAGGAGGAGCAGAGGTGCTCCTCAGGAAGGTGCAAAACACAGAGAACTGACCAACAAAAAGAGCTGGAGTCACTTGCGTGGGGTATGTGAGTTTGGGTTGTGGTCACAGGGTAATACATCCCTGTTCATTTGAAAAGAAAGAATTTGTTTTTGACCCAGACTTTGTGATCCATGTTGGCTGTCATAAATTCTGTGTCTGGGTACATCCACTAACCAGAGTTTTTTTTGTGGGGATTGGAGCCCGGAACAGCTGGGCAGACTTTCGGGAGGGCCCGAAAGTAGGACTGGACTACCCTCTTCGCTATGATATTATATTTTTGATCAGGTTTGGGTTCGACGCCAGTTTTTGGCATTAACTCTTATGTTTTCAATTCTGTATTTTTATCTGTTTCATGTTCCTGTGGTTCTTGTGTGTATATGTGGTGTTCGACCTGAGAGCTTTATAACATTCAAAATTTAATAGCTGAAGTGTGACGAGGAGCAAACTAAACCAAATCTTACTCTTCATCATACAAGGGCAAACACAGGAGGGGAGTTGCCATATTGATCACAAACCGAATAGCTTTTGAACAAAGTTTTGAATGTAAAGACAAAGAAAGCAGTACTGGTTAAAGCAGGCATGTCCAAACTACGGCCCAGGGGCCATATGCGGCCCTCAGACCAACTTTTGTTGGCCCTCCGGCTTCCTGCTAAGTTGGTCCAAACAACAAAAAGCAGTACCATTTACTGTAAAATTGAAAACATTCAAGCATTTTGATGTCAAATGCAAAATTGGGTTGCACTTGCATATTGGGTTGTCTGTGGCCCTCTGCTCCGTACAAGTTTCAAAATGTGGCCCTCTGTGAAAAAAGTTTGGACACCCCTGTGTTAAAGGAACGATTAATGGAAAGACTTTTACTTTAGTAAATGTATATGCTCCACCAGGGAGTGATATCACCTTCTATACTAATATTATGGACCTGATTGTAAGCCACTCTGAGGGAATCTTAATCTGTGGCGGCGATTGGAATCTTTGCAGTCAACCCACATTAGATGTGTCAAACAATAACAAAATCACATAAATTAATGAAAAATATAAGACTGATTGACTTCTGGAAGGAGATGAACCTCAGTACAGAATTTTTTTTTTTTTTTAATCGTATCACATTTTTCCAACAGAATTCCCTCCAAACTTGTGATTTTGTGGTCTGCCACACTGGGATATACTGTTCCCATTCTTTATCAGTCAGGACAAAATTACCCTCTTTATTTTTAATGTAATTGGTGGAGTGGCAGCCTAAATTGTTAATACAGTAGTATAATTTAGATGTTATTCCCCTTGAAAGTTCTCATTTATAATCTTTTAGAAATATTCCAGACAAAGGGCTGTGGTGGTTGATTACTATAACAACTATATATTCCTGGTTATAGTAACTCCTTAATTGTAAATACCTCTAAAAGTCCTGTTTCTCCAAGCCAAAGGATTTTTTCAACACATCAAATCAAGTCATTTTCCATTACAGTCTGATAGGAAACCTTTATACCTTTATACCTTTATGCCTTTATAACTCTCCACGTCCTACAAATGACTAAACCGTTCGTCATCTGCCAGTAAGGCCTGCACAGCAACTCCCGGCACAATATCACTCTCAATATTTTTCCATTGAGCTTCATATTCTGTACAGCAAAGCTCTGATTTGACCTGAAATAAAGTAATCTTTCAAGATCTTTTTTATAGTAGTGAAAAGAGTGGTGTAATTTTCATCCAAAATTGTTGATAGATCTTTATGGAGGCCTACACCCAAATATCTAAGAGACTCTGCCATTTAAATGCATAGGTCAAAGGGGAATCCAGAATGAGATATTTTCAGTTTTTGTAGATTTCATTTGTATCCAGCCATTGGTCCAATTTTTTTGAAGCAAATGCGTCACATTGGGTATGGAAATTTCTGGTTTGGACAAATATAATAGACATCATCTACGTAACATGCAATTTTATGTTTCCCTTCAATTGTAACACCTTGAATTGTTTTTGATGGTCTAATAAATGGGGTCAATGGTTCCAAGTACAAAGCAAACAGCAGGGGGGACCAGGAGGCAAACCATTTCCCTGTGTTTTGGGACTGTCCTGTTGCTTAAAAATATTGAACAGAGATAAATTAAGTGCTACAAACTGTTTTTGACATTGTCATCATCCCACTCGATTTCAGAACTATGGGCTAATGGGCCTCAGAAGTCCGGCCATGGACACAGTCAATGGATACCTTTGGAATGTACTCCTGGCAGAATGGAAAAAGGCCATCACAAAAATATGGACAATAATCATGACTTTGGGATTGAATAATGGCATTACTTTCTGAGACTATATGTGGATAGGCCCAGTAATCACAGAGATACTATGGATTAACCAGGTCAACAGGTTTGCAACCTGATTCTTGAATATTGTACATGTATTCTCGTGTCATGGCAGTGACGAGCTCGTCTGAGAATACTCAGTGATTCAGTTCTAAAGTAGCATAATTTCAGCTCTTGCGAGCATACACTGAACACATATCGATAAGCACTCCTGCATGTTTGGACCTACAGCTAACTACTGAGCTAACAGTCCTTTCTGTCAGTACTACCTTAGTACAAACAACTGTTCTCCATAAACGACAAACATAGAGTCAAAAACCGGATTGGACTCCATTTCTGGAGGTCGCCTTGAAGAGTTTTGGTACACTGGACCCAAGTCTTCCACCATCTCTGGCCTCGAGCCTGCAGTCAGCGCTGAGCCAGATAGCATCATAGATGTTGAGGCCTATCTGGATACTGTAGAGCTGAAATCCTCTCTCATTGCAACGTTTGAGACCATGTTGGGTGATCTAACTTTGGTTATTGATGCTGAAAATCCAGCACTTGCTTTTATGGGAGTGCCTAGTTCAAAATCACCAATTTCAGTGTCCATACATGTGCAAGAGATGCAATCAATCACTCACCGGTGGAGCAGCAAACGACCTGTAAACCACACAGTGGTTTCTCAGCTAATACATGTGCCTACCCCGGGACCTTAAGCTCCAACTGCCAGTCCTTAAATGATGAATGGGAACCAGGCTGGTGCCTCATCCATCCTATATGCAATTGGTGGACTCAACAGTCAACACTGTACACCAGGGCGCCTTCTCTGTCTCTATGGCACCCAGCAATGTCACTTCAAGGAAGCGACAGCGCAACTCTGTCAAATTGTACGTTAAGAAGCCCTTAAATGCCTCCATGTTGTACAAGGCTGGGCAGAGGCTGAAAGTAATGGAGGAGCTCAAAATCACTGACTCAGCTGCAGTCAAGAGTAAACATAAAAGTACTTTGAACGGGCCCTCAAAATACAAATGGAGCACGAGGCCATGCACCCCGGATGATTGGTCAAGGACAACTATGGCAAAAAAGATAAGAAGAGGAAGATAACAAACTTAAATTAAATCAAATTGAATAATTAATTAAATAAACAAAAATAATCAAGTTAATCCTAATATTAAAAAAAGTGTACTATATTTGTGTATAACATTGTTTTACACATTAAACATTTAGCCAGACATAAAGCTCTTTGTTTAGTTTTTTATTGCATACAATTATTTTCATTATCCAGTCCCATTTAGAAAGCATTGTCATTTTGCAGTCTGAAGTTCCATAAAGGTTAAAATGACACATTTTGTACAGAAAGCAGAGGCAGAGGCTAAATCGTCCTAATCACTTGTCAGCTTCATTTGAGAGTTTGGCCCCTTGACAGCACAAGTGTTATTTCTCATCCACAGAACAAGTGTGAATCAATTATGGCTCCTTATTAGCATGCGCCATGTGGTTGCTATGGTAAACTCCTCAGATTGAAAAGCTGCGAAGCCGGACGATAGCACCCCCGTGAGGAAGAACATTTGAATAAAACGCTGTTAATGGAAAAAAGGCACCTGAGAGTTGTCGTTAATTAAGACCAGTACTGTTTTAAACATATGTTCTGGGCCTGGTCTGTTAATATTGTTGCAAATTAGCAACATTTACTGGAATATATTGGGATTTTTTTTTTTTTTTTTTACAAAACCTCTATTTAAAGACATCAATACACTGTTAAGTGCATGGGGATTTTTTTTTTTTTTTTTTACAAAACCTCTATTTAAAGACATCAATACACTGTTAAGTGCATCGTACCAATGAACAACATGTGAATAAAACTACAAATGAAGAGCTCAATTGCAAAAACAGATATCACCACTTTGAAAAATGTTCTTTTTTTTCTCCATGTTCTCCCGGCACTATCCATTAAAACTATGTAGAGTAGGTTTTATCAAGAAGACTTTTGGCTTTTTAAAACATACAAAGAGTAAACGGCAAGAGCACTTATCTCTGTTTGCAAGTGAACTCTTCAAATACTTTCCTAGTTATTTGTGAAATCGATGAAAAGCAGCATGACCTCAGATTCAAGTAGTGCGATTTTGGGCACAAAATATTTAAAAACAACTATTACATACACTGTTTTTTGTTTTTTTCGTACATACAATACATAAAATCTCCTGCTCTGAAGAACGCACATTGGACAGCTTTGGTCATTGTAACTGGATTATTGTGCTTGGAGTGAGAAGTGGATGTATGGACAAATGTGTGCAAAATACATACATCATCGTTTATGCATCTGTCAAGTCATTATGATACATCATTGTTAGTAAAAATAAAAATTAAAAAAACGTTACGGCGATCCAAGAATTGTATATTCAAAATTCAAGTTAGACATTTCAGTAAAAGTGCTACATTAGATTAAATGAAAGCCTGCTACGTCAGTTTATGCACTAGGATCGTTTACTAGTGTTGTCGCAGTAACAATGACAATCTCAAAGTTGATTTCAATACTATGGGAAAGGCCACATGTCCATTTTGATACCACAATAATAATAAAAATCTTTTTTTTAAACACAGCTTAAATATACATTTCAACACGTTACAATGCGTTTCCAGTTGTCCTCGGAGGTCGGAGTTCGTTCTGAGGTCAGACTTGTAAAATCACACAGGAACAGCCGATATGATCCGATATGATCGCAGCCTAGTGTAATACTGATATATTACTTCATTTATTTGCCCTTGCTCTACTGTCCACCACAGTCCGTGAAGCGGCTCCTGCGCAGATGCTAAGCCTCTGCAGTTAGAAATGTGCTCGTATGCTAATGTTGCTAACGTCTACACGGAGCTAATGATAACAAAAACAAAATTAACTTTGAAACAATAATTTATCACACAAACGGCAATACATGGATCGTTTCTCTCCGAGGTCCGAGGTCCGAGCTCTGAGGACGACTGGAACTCACTCTGATAATGACTAAAGGGGCTGTACCTACTCTTAAATGGAATAAAGTAAACATCGTTTTGCCCCCTTATAGACTGTATACTGTAAAAGCAGCTCGTAGGGTGAAAATTAGATCTAATTATAGATACAATCAACAACTGGGGGAACGCCCACTAACGAACCTCTGTGGGGGGATCAGTCCGTTAAGTTTAATGCAGAACAGCAGCTCTGCTACCCACAGTTCAATAACGACAGGGGCAAACACCAACTTTCGTACAGATATTGTGCCAAATACAGACACAAGGACATGGAGAAGAATAACGTGGTCCAATGGCCTACATTTATTATCTAAGAATGCTAACATTAGCTGCAAGCTAAATGCTACCGCGATCCTAGAACCTGCTGTATTTTTACACCTTCAGAACAATCTGCTTACTTTTACTGAGGTAACGCCAGGTCAACAATATCATTAAGACTCAGCCGTGACTTGACTTGAATTAGTTGTAATTAAAATACACATAATTCATCAGGAAATGTATTAGAAGGAAATGTTTCCTATTGAACAGTGGAGTTTCCTCCACGGCAGTCCTCTGAGAGCTGTTAAAAACACATCTAGATGAATAATTAGAATACTAGGAATGCGTTTGTAAAATTTGTGCTCTGTTTTCATATTTTGCAGAGTAAAAATCTTTTCTTCCTTCTTTAACCACACTATGGTTTTGTATTGCAGACTCAGTTTTTACAATACGACAGGCACAATTACACTACCAATTATGCATTATGAAGAACTTCCTACATTGTTACAAGCAAGCATCAATCTTCATCAGTCTTTTTTCTCTCCTTTTTAAACTCCCTCAATTCCTGTATGCCACAACTGTTTTGTGTTCCAGTGATCAGTCGACTAGTGCATATATCGCTTCAGATTGCAGTTTTTCGATTGGTCCCATGCGGAGTTGTGGATGATCAGGGCTTGTACCAGTTCATGGATCTCTTCAGTGCCTTGTCCCAGCTGTGGAGCAGGCTACAGTAGCCCAGGTCTTCACCATGTCCCTGAGGCACAAACATCTGGTCTGTTCTCCGCAGCTTCTTCAGTTCCTCCTTACTTTTCCAAAAACCTGCAATGGAACAAATGTAACAAATGCAGATTATTGAGTTCCTGCAGTTGTCGTCACACTATCCCAGCATGCACCACCGAACTCCGCCGGGAATTTGCATCGGAAGGACTAATGTGATCGTACTTCCTGGTTCTGGTCAGGACCCGAGCAGCAGCGTTCTGGATGTACTGCAGCTTTACAGCTCGTTTGGAGAGGCCAGTGAGCAGGCCGTTACAGTAGGCTAATCTACTAGAGACAAACGCATGGATAAGTCTCTCCAGGTCTGGTTTAGACACTATACTTTTGCACATGTTTTTTAGATGGTAAAAAAGCTGCTGATGTTATTGATTTGACGTGGCTTTTAAAATTCAAGTCTGAGTCCATTATTACCCCCAGACTTTCTAACTTGATTTGTAGGGTTTAGAGCGAGACTCTGGAGGTGACTGTTAACCACTTTCTCTTTGTTTGCTGTGGGCCAAAGACGATGATTTTCAGTCTTGTTCTGAGTTCAGCTGGAGAAAGTTGTTTTGCATCCACACCACTGATCTGTTGGATGCAGTGACAGAGTGCAATCCACTGGTCCATTATTCACCTGCCGTCAGTGAAACATAGATTTGAGTGTCGTCTGCATAATTGTGATAGGACACATTTTCGCTGCCGTATCAACTGACCTAACGGGCAGCATGTAGAGGTTGAACAAAAGGGGTCCAGGATTGACCCTTGGCGCACCCACAGTCAGGGCATCTGGTCTGAGACACAGTTACCAATTTCGACAAAGAACTTCCTGTCTTCCAGATAGGACTTTAACCAGTTAGCGCAGTGCCAGTGATGCCCACCCAGTCCTCTAGTCTCTGTAAGAGGGTCCCAATGATCGACATGTCAAAAGGCAGCACTCAGATCTAACGAAATTAAGACTGAGGCTTTGCCCGCGTCAGTGTTCAGGTGGATGTCATTGTCACCTTGACAACAGCAGTCTCAGTGCTGTGATGAAGGTCTAAAACCTGACTGGAAAACATCAAATGAGTTGTTTATTAGAGGAAATCAGTGAGCTGTTGGTAACAACCTTTTCAGGACTTTGCCCCAAAATGGCAGATTAGAGATGGGCCGTAATTACTCAGCTGCGGCATCAAGACTGCTCTTCTTTAGGAGAGGCTTTATGACCGCAGTTTTCAAAAGAATTGTGAAGTTCCAGATTGAAGCGACATGTTAACGATGTGAGTGAGTGGTGCTAACAAACTGTTTAGCAGCAGACTTTAGAAATCTGTTGGTAACACATCGAGGCAGCATGTAGATGAACTCAGACTGGTGATGATCTCCTGGACAGTTTTTGTCAGTTACAGGTGGCAAAAGTGAGTCAGCTCTAAGTGTGTAGGTGGTTTGAGGGTTATTTTGCATTGTAAGAATTGATAGGCATTTTAATGCCCTGAACTTTGTCATTAAAGAATAATGCAAACTCATTACACTTGGATGTGGAAATGAAGTTCTAACGGCAGCTGAGCTGGAGGGTTTGTTAATCTGTTTACTGTGGCAAACATGACACGCGAGTTGTTTCTGCAGCTTCCAATATTTCAGAAAAATATCCTTCCCTAGTTCTACATAAAATGAGGTTGTACATGTACAACTTCTCTCTGTAAATCTCTTTCTGAACTTGTGAGCTTCGACTTGCGCCATTTTCGTTCGGCCCGGCGGCACTCCGTTTTCTGTTGCCCTGACCGAATCGTCATTTCTCCATGGCGCCTTCTGCTTATTTTAAACAATTTTAGCCTTCATAGGGACAATGGTGTCCGAGAACAATTCAAAAACACTAGATGTAACAGAGTTCAACAAATCATTTACATTAGAACATGAGACATTTTCAAAGTTAATAATTTCCATAAACAGTTTCCCGTGCTGTCATTTATGTGTCTCTCTCCGGACAATTGCAGGACCAGCTGGTGGTTTGGGAAAAACAGACAGGTCAAAGAAGACACAGAAATGATCAGACAGAGCAACATCGACCACATTGACGTTTGAAATATTAACCCCTTTTGTAATTAGAAGATCTAGAGTGTGCCCTCTGCTGTGGTGGGGCCACTCACGCGCTGAGTAAGACCGAAAGTTTCAAGGAACAGCATGAAGCTCTTTAGCGTTTCTGTCACAGATATTATCAACATGAACATTGAAATCACCTGTTATGACCAAACCATCAAAGTCTGTGCATACGACTGAAAGCATCTCAGTAAAATCATCAATAAAACTTTTGCAGTTGCTGAGGAGGCTTGTATAAAATTCTCCAAGAGAATGGATGGAGACTGTTTTAGCTCAATTTTAAAGGCTACGTACTCAAATGTTGAAAACACCCCAAAGGACAACCTGTGGGTAACATTTCATCTCTAACAAAAGCACACACACCTCCTCCCTTTTTGTTTTCTCGTGTTTCAGATTCAAACATAAAGTTGGGTGGAGCAGACTCTATTAGAACTAAATTTCCTGTGTTTTTGTCAAGCCATGTTTCAGTTAAAAACAAAAAATCAAGATTATAAGAAGAAATAAAATTATTAATTAAGAATGATTTGTTACATAAGGATCTGACATTTACACAGCAAGTTTCAGACTAGTTTCAGTGAGACTGGGCGTTATCTTTTATACAGGGAATATGAATCAAATTTCTCAGATTGGGAAGTCTGACTGCATTTGTGTTCCCTGTCTGTGTGATGTTACAACAGAAATAGCACTAGGGGAGGCTGTTTTTACACAGGGCCCCGGGTTGGTTTGATTTTTATTATGACTATAAGTCCCGGCAACGCTGAGACCCAGTGCATCCTAGCTATGGGAGATATTCATATACATCAACCCCGCTCTTGGTAGAAATGGGCTAACTTTAGGAAGACTTTTAGGTAAAAATGAAAAAAAAAAAAAATTCAGAATATGAGATCAGGAAATTAGCACTGTATTTTTAGAAGACATTTTGGGCGCCAGAGGACAATTTATGTAAAGCGTTCTTAGCCATGTTATAATGGTCTTCGCACATAATTAGCTTACTTAAATTTGTATTTTGATTGATTCATGGTTGAGTAATCCAGTATTCCATCTATACATCCACTTTATCTATACATTACTGCAGATGTCAAATGCTATAATGTGCTCCTATTGGGGTAAAAACACCAGGACAATTAAACTTGGGGACGCTATTAGCATAAGAGCCTTTTTGGCTTTATTGCAAACTGGTTTATTCATAGAATCTGGTGACTCAAAGAAAAGAGCTCGTTCTTCTTTCTAATCAGATAATCTGGACCAAATATAACATCTCTTTTGCATCATACATATAATAAAATGCATTTGTAAGTGTGCTAAATACTCAATAATCCACGTTACAATTGTTATGAAGAAAATCCATGTTAGATTTAATCATCATACTTCCTATCCTACAGAAACGTTTTAAGAACATCACAGTTATTGCCAGCGTTACAGATGGACATGACACATTATTCAGTCGACGACACCTGCTTTGTGTTTTAAAATGACAAGTGTGTTCCCGGGTTGACCGAGCGCTGCATAATCAACACCATCAACACGATTATATAATCAACAATTAGCATGAAAAAAATAAAAAAGGTTATGTAACAGGCATTAAGTTATGTGTGAGAGGCGACGGGAGTAAAAATAGAGCCTTCGATTTCAGATGAATGGCACAAATGTCAAGTCTATGAAGACGCTATATTTGTAACTGGAATTAAAATGTGCTGAGGAGGAGTCTGGCAGAAAGGTTTTCACTTCAAAGACTGTGTTCTTTTGCGTTCACTTGGGAAATGGTTCCAAAATATTATAATTCGACTTTTACACACACACACATCCACGAACAATTCACTCTAGGCAAGGCAAGGCTATTTGCACACAAGGCAATTCAAAGTGCTTCACCCAACAGGACAAAGACATGACGGAAATCACAAAAGCTTCATTTCTATTCATTCAATTTAACCATTTTGCTGACATGAATATTTATTTGACGTTGCCAGCGTAACAGATGTCTCTCTACAGTCAATTACCGGCGCCAATTAATTACAGCCTCCGCTCCTAATGTAATAACCAGCGTTTAGTCTCCTGCTGAACTGTGAGTAAACATACCGACTGCGAGTCCGGCCACATACGCCGCCCCGAGGCAGGACATCTCGCAGTGGTCTGGTCGAGCCACTTTCCGTCCGAACAGATCCGCGGTCAGCTGCATCACAAAGTCGTTAGAGGAAACTCCGCCGTCCACCCTGCAGACGCACACATATTCTATTAGATCGCGCAGGCTGGGGTAGTGTTGCACGTGAATGAAAAGTCCACCGTGTTACAGAGCAGTTTGGACAGATTGTGTTACAGCTTCTCCTCTGGAAAAAGGCCAAGGTGTGTCCAGAAGGAAAAACATCTCCATGGGGATGTGATCATAATACTCATTCAATCTGCGATCATAAAGACTGAATGCAGGGTGAGCCGAAGCACCATTTACAGTTTACTGAGCACAATAGACGTAAGAGAACTAGATTTTTAATCAGAATCAGAATCAGAATCAGAATCTAATAGTGTCTGAGGAGTTTATTTAAAGATTATTATTACTATGATGCTTTTGACTGCTGTATGATTAATAATCTTTTATTATTGACCTGAAGGAAATCTGCACAGCCATGGGGAGAACATGCAAACTGTGCACAGGAAGGCGAACCTAAGACCGTATTGCGGTGAGGCTGAAGCACTAACTGTGTCACCCAAACCTGGGACACTAACTGAATCATTAGCTTATATTTTGAAAATTTTAAATTGAAATAGTGGTCCAAAACAATGGGGGGGGAAAACAAAAAAACAAGCCCGCTGGTTGAAAAGTGCAGCGTGGGTGGGCGTGTCTGCGGGGTAGGGGAAAATGGGAATTTAGGGGGCAATGGAGCCTCGAATACAGAAGGATAAAGATTACTCAAACATACATGAATCAGTCTAAATACAACCTGAAGTGGGTAAATGAGACTTAAAAGTACAATTTCCACAATACGGCTCTTTAAAAATGATCATATGCAATACAAAGAAATTAATATAATTGATTTATTTCTAGCCAAAATATTTGATGCAACTAACAACCTCTCCTTTAAATTCAAATTAAATACCGAGACATCTAGTGGAAATAAGCAGATAGAGTTCGAAACTTTAATAAGACAAAAACATTTAATTTACCTGATTTTTGTGATGGGAATCTGGGTTTCTCTCAGCATTATCTCATACAACTGTTTGTTTCTATAAAGTAAAGAAAAAAGTTAGTAATAATAGTCTCTAGCTTATGTCCCAACATACGAAGTAAACATGGTCAAACCAAATAATACTTCTACAGATTATTGTGAAGTTCATTTATTCTCAACTGCAAAAACATTGGACATCGTGGCAAAGTTGTAAATGGAGGATTATCCAACATGAAAGAGGAATGACTTTGGGTTGTCCAGGACCTGCACCCAATCAATAATCAGGACTACTGCAGCCTCCAATAATAATGCTGCTTTCATGCGCTGTCAGAGAAACAGTAGATCCAACCGTCCGAGCAGAAGTTCCACATTAACACCACATTTACGTCACTCACAGTCTGCTCATGTCGGAAGGAATGGGACTTCTGGAAGCGGCACGAACGATCCGAGTTGTGAACTAGAACTAGAAATACTTGAATCGAGGTAGCGGGCCAAAATTAGCACACGACGGAAATTCAGCTTTATTTGAACACTTAAAGGTTTTATACAGGATTTTCCAAGGAATTTATGTCACTCAAGCTTTCAAATGATAAATAAAATGTACCTGTCCAGTACAAATTTAGCGATAGTGACCAACGCGTATGTTTTTAGTCCCTTCGTCTGCTTCAATGCCATCACCAGAAAGAATCTCCATGAATCACTTTAGTAGTTTGGCTTCACCATCCACAAGTACAGGCTTGGTGCACATCTATAAGGCTATTTTTAACAAATACTGACAACTAAAAACGAATAAAAATCCTCCGTACTAACTTTAAGTGCGAAGAGGACAACACACCGCTCTCTTGTGGGTTTTCCAGCCAGTTTGTTTCCATTTCGAATCGTATCATTTGTTGAAAAAGATGAAAATTGGCCCAACATTAGAGCAAACCGACGCCGCTGATCAGAGGCGTAAACATTTAGCTTTGGGGCCCCCTTGTGGACGGTATGGCAGTATTTAATTTGCACAGAGACGGCGCACAACAACACATCAACCACAAACGAAGTCATAGAGAATATGCTGATCCCAAATTACAACACGATTGCTAATTTACGGCTAAAGTCGAGTTATAGAAATGAATAAATGATGTGGAAGTGTCTGCGTGTGAATAACCGGCCTTTATCTTGAAACGGCTCTGATAACTGAAACTTCTTGTCATTTAAAAGAGTATCTATGTGTGTGCGTGTGTGCGTGTCGTGTGTCACCTGAAAACTATAGACTCCAAAATGGCGCGGACCAGATGGCATTTGGTGGTGGAGGGTTTGAGGCCCATGAAGGAGGCGCAGGCTTTGGGGTCGTTCAGGGGAGCCTTCGGATGTACAAATGCACAAAGGTTGGTCAAATATTTTAAAAACGATTATAGTTTAAAAAAAAATTAATAATAATGCATGCACCAAATGTGTCCCAAACATTGCACCCAGATCTTTTGAACTTACACTGTCCCGTCACATTCGAAAAGCAGAGAGAAGACACAAATCACATGTTACTAAATAACATTCCCTATGGCGATTTTCTGTCGTCACTAAATTATTCATGCTCATGCTTTGGCTAGAAAGACAAGAAGTGAGTACATTAGAGGAGAGAAAAACAGTAACAGACGAACAGTAATGAAAAAGAATTGTGCAGAAGAGGAATTCTCTGGTAGAAAGGACGTCAAGAGGAAGGGCAATGAGATGGTCAAATGATTTAGCGGGTGTGAAAAGGATACAGAGTGGGTTAGATGAAGACAGACAAAGTAAAGTGGCAGTTCAATTGTTGCAGCAGAGGTTTTAACATAATTTAGTATTCAAGTCTGCGCCAACAATGCATCGATTGTATCATGTGTTTTTACAGTAACATTTACAAAGCAGTGAACATGACGTACCTGCAGTCCGCTAAACGAAGGCACAAAGCACACTCCATCTGAGTCCGCCACACTGCACGCCAAGGCACTGGTCTCCTTCACGTCATCAAACAAGTCTGCAATCACCAAACATTGTACACAACATGTTTTTTGTCATTTAGTGTTTGCCCACGCAGGTTATACTTAATTAACATCTTATTCTACAGAAATAACATTCTCAATCTATAGATAAGACATGTATTCATGTAAAACCTAAATGTTGAATATCTTAAAGGGGCTGTACCCATATTTTTGAAGTAATACATTCAAATGATAACAGCAGCTCTTTATTCTCTGCAAAGCTGGAAGTGCACGGTTAACATGCTAATGTTTGTTGGCTTTACCATGAAGGCAAAATTCACTCACTCCCTCTGGAAGTGGTCAAAAGTGCTTATAAACTCATTGAGGTGAATAATTAGGATTAGGATTTAGTTCTGTCCTTTTATGAACCGCGTGCGCAGAATGTGAAATCCCAAACGTAGTTTGTTTCATAGTTTCAAATCCCCCTCTTTTCTTTAAGTCAGAGCATGCTTGTGTTTGTGGAGGAACGGCTGAGTCGTATGTTCAAACTGCATAACGCATGGCTCCTTGTGGTTTCATTTCCTATGCATTAAAAGAGTCAAACATGTGTCTACTCACCGAGCTCCTGGGCCCATTTGATGGCTGTGCCTGTGTCTGCTGCGTTTCCCTCAGCCAAATACACCACCTCAGCTCCGATCTTCCACCCCACCAGAGGATACAAGCCTTCAGAGGAAACACTCTTTAAAGGAGACAGCTCATGCTTTATCCCCACGTACTTAGGATTGAACTAGCATAAGTAGATCACATTTTGTTCATTGTAAACCACACTATTCATCCAAAACGGCTTAATCATAGAAACAGGTCCTTTGACTTCCTGTTCAAAATTGCAGAACTGACAAGCCCCGCCTCTTCATAGTGACATTTCACTGTAACAAAAGACTGTTCTTCATTTTTTGAAAATTGGCTAAGTGTGACGCTCGGGGCTGAGTGGATAACACATGCCTGCTGTGTGAGGCAGTTGTGTTCAAATCTGGCTCTGCTGCAATGCCCCTCTGAGTCTCCCCCGTTTCACGCGGCACTTTCCTGTCAAATAAAGCCTAGAGGCATAACAATCCTTTGAAAATGGAAAAGTTGATATTTTAGAACCTTACACATTTTTCAAATAGTCACAACTAAGTACAGGGTTATGGGCAGGGTTATGGGCGGGGATAGGGGGAAGGCCCTCTGTTGCATGACAATACAGGATTAACTCAGACATACAAGACTCTAGGCCACTAGGCTTTGTGTGTACCTGCTACAGATGTGTGCGGTTTACAGCCCGTGTTGATGTCCATGAAGGTCCCAGTGCCCATGGTGATCTTCACGTCCCCCACGTCGAAACAGCACTCTCCAAACGTGGCCGCCTGCTGGTCCGCCACCTACAATCATGACAACGCTGTATTTTTAGGGGACTAGAGTAGACATATGTGTTTTTTATACATATTTCTGTGTTCTTTTGTTGTAGAATTGTTTAAAAATGCACCAATGGAGCTAGATTATTAAGGTCTCATAATATGCTTTGTTAACGCCAAGAATCTCATGTTTTCTAAATTATTATGATGGAAAAAAGTGTTCTATTTCAACACTTGGCTTTCAGTTTCACAAAAAAAGGTTTGTCTTGATCGCAGATGACAAAGGCTAAAAATAGAGTTGACATCATGCTTTTTGTGCCTGTTCAAAAAAGATCCCAAGTCAATTTATAATCCGTCTCCTCATATCGCCTTTAAATAAGTAATCAGACAATGATTTACAAGCTAATGGCAGTGACACGCTGGCATAACTGGAGTCCATAACGAGATAAGAGCTGCTATTGACCTTGAACTGGAACTCACCATTGATCGGACTGGGATGCACTCACCGAAGATGGACATGTCAGTGCTGCCAAAGTCATGGCTGAAGCAGAGAAAGTCAAATATTGTTCAATAGCAACTAAAATCATTAAAGGAAGTATTTACACCGGACAATTATTTTTCTGTCCAAGTCTGAATTTTCTATTTTTACATTTTCCTAATACTTTAAAAAGGACAATATTTTGGGGATTTTTGTCGTAATAATGTTCCCTCATCAAAAACATACCTGTATTTTGCTTCATTCTCGCTCGTTTCATTCATCCTGTTTCTTCTCTGAGCCTCAAAAAACCCCACAAATTCCCCACTGTTGCGACATCATAGGTAGAGCTCTCCTGTTCGGTTTTTAAGTCCATGAATCATCGCCATGAATCGTCATTACAACTGCGAGTTTATATTAGCGTGTCAGGACAAGCTAGCTTTTGTTTATTCCCCCATGGTAAGTCCCTCTGCTGCCAGTAGATGGAAAGCTAACGCCAAATCATGATGAGTCAAAGCCCTCAAGATATAAAGTAATTTGTGGTTTTGGGAGTTCTAAAACATGAGATGCCAAAGAAAAGGTACACGAGCATGTCCTTTAAAGGTGCACGCTTGGAACTTTGGAATGTTCTACAAAATGGTATTAACTTATCTACCTCCATGGAGACAAGTAGATGATAGCACGGACAAGCAGGTAACTGATCCACAAGTAAGTATGATTCGGCTCCAGATTTATTAAGTGCAAGCAATAGAAAAAGCCTCACTCACTTTGTGTTTTCAACTGTAGGTAAAATGGACAAAGGCAGTGAAACCAGGGAGCACAGAAGCTCACTCCAACACATCTGTGGAAAAAGGAGACATGAATAAAGGAGAAAAACAGTTGAGTGAAACAGATGAGGAGGACAGATGAAAAACAATCTAAAGACAAAGCAGACCTGATAGGAGTCAAAGATCCCTGTGGAGCTGGCGTTGGAGAAGTCGGTGGCATGAACACGACCTGAAATCAAGTACAAAATATATTATAATGATTTGCTCTAAGGGAATTTTCTTCACAATCTAGGCTTTGTACAATAAGAAATCAATTTTATTTATATACAATTTTAGGGACGGATGTGAAGCTGTATTGGCACAGGGAACTCATCTGTTTCATATTCAGCATCAAGTCAAGGTCTTGTTCACAATAATGTCAACATACCGTAATCTAAGGGAAAAACAGATCTTACTCAAATACAAAGGACATTTTAAAATATGTGTGTAAAATATATTTATCTGAAATACAGTGTTTTTCAACCGCTGTCCAGCCGCGGCTACGGGTGGGCGATAATGACAAAAAGAGAGAATTTTACTGCAAATGACCAGAAATGTGCTAAAATGTGCCTGTAAATGTCACTTTTGGAGTTGAAGTATTGCAGAAAACATAATAGGACTGTAAAATGAACTAAAGGAAAAAAGAAAAAAAGAAAAAGAAATATAAAACTGAAATATAATAATAATAATAATGATAATAATAAAAAAAATCAAAAGACATAAATCTAATAATAATAATAATAATAATAATAATAATAATAATAATAATTCTGTATTCTTAAACTGCTTATTTTGCTGCATTTTTAATAGTTAATAGTTAATAAGATGATGGACTTGAAATTTTGCATGTCTCCAAAACAACATAAAAAAAAAAGTCACATTGTTGTAATAAATGTTTTATCGGTTTGGTGATGTGACAATCACCTAAGCCACCAACGCAAGTACTTTTTTGGAACTGCGTCAGCATCATGAGAATAAAACCAACCCACTGAGGACCCACCTTTAGTGAGTTTGAACAACAGCCAGGTGTCTATTGTCCCGAAGCAACAGTTCCCTTCAGAGGCGGCCTGTCGGATCTGAGGAAGAGGAAATTCAAGATCTCAAAATGACTGGACCGTGAGCGTTTACATATGGAAATGTGGGAAAGGCAAGAATGAAATGAAATCAATGACGAAAGAGTAGAAAATGCTAAATCAGCTTGTGTAAGAGCAACAATGAAAGTGAAATCCCTTCCCATTTTATTTGACTTATCTGACTTTAGACTTGATTTGGGAAAAACTAAAATAAGATCATGCAGAGCAAAGCGGGAGTTCTCATGTGACCAGCATGTGGTAACAGCTGACCTTTAGCGTATAAGGTTATAGTCACCAGTTAACAATAAATAATCTGTATTTTTTGCGTCTGTTCCGGTTTTAGAAAGACATATATTCAAACCTGGAAAAAACCTTCAGCGCTCCTTACTTTTTTGAGCTTTCCCTCATCAAAAACATACCTGGGGTTGTATTGAGCTCCTGTTTAGTAAGCCCTCTCCCTCTGAGGCTCACAAAATACTTCTGTTCCAAATTTGCCAGATATGTGACATCAAAAGTAAAGTTACAAGATTTTCTGTGCTGTTTTTTAGTCCATAAATCATCGTCTTTGCATTTCTACGGTGGCCCCCTGGTGACTATTTTGTTCCGACCAAATAGTATTCGTACCCATGATTTAGGCCAAATTGGCTGTTATTTGCTATCAGACGTGGAGACTGAAATAAAAGTCTGTGGAAGGCTGGTGTAAATGCGCAGGTTGGACAAAACGACTGAACCATTCCTCAGCCAGAGCTGCAGTACCTGTTTGTAGTGGTTGAGGACCCAAACCAGCCTCATAGTAACGTGCTGGGTGGAGAACACGATGAGACTGGCGGCCAGGCACCTCTTCTGTCGGCTGAGGAAGTACAGGGCCGTCATCACTCCATGGATGGCCTACAGCAGGAAACACACTGCCGCTTTAATAACCTCAGGAGCAGGAGCGCAACAGTACATTTAGCAATAATAGGATTTATGGAGAAAGAGTACTGAAATGTGTACAAATATTTCAACTCATTTTGAAATACTAAAATATAGTTAATGGATTAGTCATTTACGGAGGGTGTGGCTGCCCTTCCTGTCACCATAAAAACACAGTCACACTAACACTTTCATGTGGTCAAGTGTCTGGCCCTAGGACACAGAATGCAGTGCCAGAAATGGATATCAAACTGCCAACCTGTCCAGGCCGCCCAAGTCCAAGAGACAGCTCCCAAAAATGTCTCTTCCGTTTTTTGTCCGTGACATCCCTCATTTGTCCAGAAGTGGTCCATAGTAGAAACGATCTCATCTGGACAATGTTTTTAAATAAAGATGTTTCAACTCATTTTCAATCTGAAGGAGCTTTCTTGAGGAGCTTGATTTTATAGTGCTCTGAGCCAGATTAGTGCCTTTGTTTACCTGTTAGACTTGTTTTTGGACCAAAGGTAGTCATCAATGATTTAAAATCAAAATGTTTAGACAAAACAAGTCTAACAGGTAAACAAAGGCAGAGCGGTATCAGGTGATAACTCCTCCCTGAGGGCAGGGCTAATCTCCTCCTCCAGAGTCATCTCCTTTGAAGCAGAGACGTGTCCTGTCCTGGAGCTAGGGCTGTGCTCAATATATCAATATCGTGATATATTGTGAAGGACTTCTTGGTAATACGTGTATCAATACAGATGCGTATCGTGATATGCTTAAATAACATAGAGTCATTATAAATTGCAGAGTTCTGCACTTCTTAACCTACAGACTGCAGCATCAGAGCTGAATCTGTGCAATCATAATTCAATAAACTTTTAACATATCCATGAATTAGGATGTGTATCGTATCAAGTTCTGTGTATCGGGATTCATATTGTATCGTGGACCCTGTATCGGGATAAGTATTGTATCGTGAGGTACTAGGCAACACCCAGCCCTGCCTGGAGCGCATTTGGAACAGGCTCAGGAGAGAGCGACTGCGCCGTGTCACGTGACCAAAACATCTGTGATAAAACTATTTTTGAAAAAAAAAAAAAACTTGTACAAATGGAAAAACACGAGAAGCGTCCGTATGTGTCAACCTGATAAAATCATTAAGTCATTTGGAAAGGGAAATAAACAAATGCAGCCTATAAACATCTTCGGCTGGCAATTTTATCCACAAAACAAAAGATGGCAAACAAAAAACACAATTATATAAACTAGAACTAACCATACTTGCTGTAATATCAACAATGAACTTACAATCTGATAAATAGTAACAGTAATTGATCTGTTATCTGACTGCATCAGAATAGGCTAAAACTGTGACCTATTTAGTTATTTGAGAGTGTTGTGTTTTTTGTATTTTATTATAATGTATTTCACGGCTTAAATGAAGGCAAAACATTTCGGTTGCTGTAAATTGCGGGTTACAAGGTGGCCAAGGATTCGTCCTGTGTAATTGAGCCAAGCCGAGGGGTGGAGCTGCGGAGGACTTGTTTTGGATGAATTGGAACAGCATTCCTCCAAAGTGCTTCAGAAGCCAAGGATCGGGAAGCAATTGGGAAACACCTAAAGTCCACTTTCTCAGGCTTCAGATGGAAGGGAAACGGCTTGATTTTCCCACTATTTCTGTTTCTTCTTCTAATGTGTAGTAAACCTTTAAGTCATTACCATCTGTTATCAATAAAGTAAAATGAACATACTTTCATGGTGCAGGACCTGTTCCAGGAGTTGACCAGCTCTGCAGCTCTGCGGTCCTGCCACGTGATGAAGTTATGGAAGGGAACCCCGGTCTTCCTGTTGAGCCAATGAATGCAATTTAGCAATAAACACAAGGGTAAGCCAGATGCCCTGTCAGCAGCAGACATGTGGCGCGTAATCAGTGCCTTACCTGTCCCATGTGGTAAATGTGGCCCTTTGAGTGGCGATCCCAAGGGCCTCGACCTGACGCATTTGGATTCCTGCATCTGTTTAGAGCAGCTGTTATTCACATGTTTCATTTTCACAAAACTAATTTTACATAATCAGCTCGGTACATTTGCAAATATGCGTTTTGTTAACAGTTTAAATGTTGAACTTGTACAAGCGCCATTTAATTCATTTCCAGCACACTAGACTACAGATGAAAATGAGCCTCTTGCTCTGGTGCAATGTTTTAAACAAATTGGTGCACAAAACTGGGGCTAAACCAGAATTAAACCTGGACTTGAACAGGACTTAATCAATAGTCCCAATACGGATTCAAGTGGGTTTGAATGCACTCTGTAATGTAAAAGAGTTATATGATTTACCAAGAACAAACTACAAAAAAAAATCTAGAGCACCTCAAATCTGGCAACAGATAAAGGTTCAATAGGATTTTAGTTTAAAAAAAACAACAACTTAAGAAATACTTGTAATTACTAATACTTGTAAATACTAATACTTGTAAATACTAATACTTGTATGAAAACTGGTCAAAATGGTCAGTGCAAAGGATTTGTGGGACAACTCTATAACCACCACAGATTACTTCATGATGCTGGCATTTTTGTGGAATTAGTCACTTCCTTACTTTAGTTTGTTTAAGACACTGTATTCAAATATGTTTGAAAATGCATGACCACATGGAACATGGACCATCTAACAAATTGACAACTGAAATGTGTGTCCAAATGTGTACTAACTAAATCCTCTTCATACTTAAAGGTGCAACATGGAACTTTTCTAGTGGAGGTCTGCTACTTGCTTGTCACCATGGAGGTTAATGCTTTACCTGGAATGTTTTACAGTATGGCATTAAACGTGTTGGCCTTACATTTATTCAAAGCTGTTTTTTTTCCTTCCACAAAAATACCAAGTGTGAGCAGGCCCACCCGCTCAGCAGATCTGCTTGTCGCCATGGATGAATGCCATACTGTGGAACATTCTAGTCAAAGAAATAACAAGTGGTGGATCTGCAGGAAACGTTCCACCTTAAATCAAACTTACACTGAGATGTTAAATGCGGGGTGTACCTTGAACAGCTCCTATGACCACAGTAATAAATCCTTTCCACAGCGCTTCTGGCTCTATCTCCACGTGTCCTTCCTCTGGATACAGGAGCACCACCTGCCAAATCAGCAATACAGCATCATCGTCATCCTCACGTACACGAATGTGACCACCTCAAATTAGACAAAAATAGGGACAAGTTATTGAATGTGGTAGGACATGGAGGGACATACTGGGAAAGCGTAAAGTCATAGACAATAATTGCAAAGATGTTATTTTAACAACGCCTCAGAAATGTTCCAAACTGTGTCTGTAATGTCTTGGTTGAGGTTCAGGTATTGCACAAACCGCAAATTGATTTGATCATTTTTAATAGTTTTAATTATAGACATTATACTCTGTACAACACAAAATAAAATAAAAAAAGCACAAAGGAACACATATCTCACACGGTGTTAAACGCATAGAATAAAAGTGGGTCATAAGACAAGACTTAAAACCACTGTGGGGGCCCTTTGGATGTTGGGAGGCAGAGCGTTCTAGAGTTTGGGGTCAACCACAACAACCACAGAGTAGGCCCTGTCCCCCCCTCGCTTTAGACACTACGAGCTATAGCTGGCCCTCGGACCTCAGAGCGTGCGCAGGAGTGTAAATTTGAATGAGGCTTTGTTTGAAAGCTTTAAAAACAAACAATAAAACTGATATAATAAAATTAACAAGAAGCCAGTGCAAAGATGCAAAGATTGGTGTGAAATGTTCACGCTTCTGGTTCCTGTTAAAAGTCATGCGAGAAAGTGCGTTGTGCGAGATGTCGGTGTAAAGTGCATTACAGTAGCCCATGTGCAAAGGAATAAAAGCGTGCAACTTGTTCAAAGTGCTTGAAAGCTAAAAATGGCTAAACTTTAGATAAAAGACGAAAGTGATAAAAGCCTGATTTAACCATGGTGGCCAAGGTTGGTGGGGAAGGGGTGGACATGATCTTTAAAGGGGCCCAAGTCAAGTAAAGCTTGGATTACACTTCCCGCATGTAAATTCCACATGGAAATGAGACGCATGGAGGGCAGTGGAGAAGATGTTGCCAGTATTTGTAGTCGGCGTGCGGTTCATGCAGTGTCGACAGAAGGAAATCTGAGCTAGCTTCTGGGAAATCCTGTTCATTTCTGAAATGAATTTACATGCGGGAAGTATAATCCAAGCTTAAGGGATCAGTGGGCCCAAAAAACACAATTTCTGTTTTACCCTCATTCTGGGCCAACCAAGCCTAAACATCACCTAGTCAGTCCAACAAGGGTGTCAGGGGGCCTTTGACGTTCTTAGAAATAGGCATTTAAATCTGGCAGTCATCGGCGTAATATACATATTAAATGCCATGCCTTCTGAAAATTGCCCCCAGTAGGAAAAGGTAAAGCGAAAAAAGAATTGGGGCAAGAATAGAACCCTGGGGGAACCCTTAGTGCAAGGTAGACGCAGCGGACGAGGTAGAGTTCCCCAGCCTGACAACACAGGTGAGATTTAAGCCAATCAAAAGCAGTCCCCCTGATCCCCACACAGTCTTCAGGGCGGTTTAAAAGAGTTGCAAGGTCGTCAAAAGCAGCAGTCAGGTCCGAAAGCACTAAAATAGCAGAGCTACCACAATCAGTCATTAAAAAAAGGGAATTAAAAAAAACATTAAAAGTGCCGATTTAGTGCCGTGCAGGGTCTCGTAGCCTGACTGGCAACTGTCTAAAATGCCATGTGCAATTAAAATTAAATTAAAGGCTGCAATTGACTAAGAACACTTGTTTCCAATATTTTAGCCAAGGATTGAGCGGAAATTTGAAACATTGGAAGAGTAAAGACCTGATTTCTTAAGGAGAAACACAGCCTGTTTACAAAAGATGGTACAATTCCGGAGACAAGACTACTGTGTATGATTTCACAGACACTTGAGCCAATTGTCACCCACTCCTCCGTAAACAACCTTGGGGCACACCCTATCCTACACACATTGTACTGCACTTGCACTTGTACTGTAGGATATCAAGTAAAGTAGGGATTCTTCAAGTCATTCAATATCATGACAATCTTGACAATCATCCACGCTTTTGAGTTTTGATCTGATACGGTCCTGGATCTGACTCCTGATGTTACGGTGCCAAAGAAAGTGGCACTTAGTGATTGTGAAAGAGGAGTTTTGAGAATCTAGGTGAAAGTTGTGAAATGAGACGGGTTCAGAATAGACCATGTGGAATTTGAAGCATGTTTAAAGGGCACTATGTACGTTTTTTGGTGGAGGGGCTGAAAACATATTTTTGCCATGGAAAAAATGGAAAAAACATGTACCGGTAGTACAAAAATCTCCACGGAAACAAGCAGGTGTAAACCATAAATTTTTTACATGAAAAACACCGGTATTGGAAATTAAAAAAAGATGGATAAGTTTATACTAGGGCTGTGACACTATAATAATCGTAACTATTCTACTATTGTGACTATTTCACTATTAAAATCATCACATTTTGATAATAGTAATAGTTATCTGGACTTCACAGACTCTACAACACATATGAAAAGATCTTTTTTTTAACAAAGTCAGCATACTTTTTCAATATTAAATAAAAATGGCAAAACAGGATAAACAATTTGGGATTTTCATCGATAATATACTCATTCATTAATATTATTTATTTTGGTGAAACATTTGTTTTTCAAATGTGCAATGATCGTTTACTAGCATTGTCGTTAGTTACAGCCCTAGTTTATAATATATTGTGGAACATCCCAGGCAAAACAATATAATTTTCATGCAGGTGACAGACGACCCTTCTCCAGAATGTTACATAGTGCCCCTTTAAAAGGACAAATCAGGACATACAGAAAGAAGCCATCGCAATAATCAAATACATGCATTTTAAAGTAATTAGGGGGTAGGTGAAAACAGGATTTTTCTGAGCACTCAAGACACTCGGGATTAACTCAAAAATGCAGGAATCAATCAGAATACAAGTTTGAGTAAGATAATGATGAGGAAACACTGTTAAATAAAGTTTATTTAGCATAATGCTGTACGTTCCCTTTGAAAAAAAAAAAATGACTGAATTGAAATGTGTGGGTATTCTTTGCAAATACCTTAGAGGTGTAGGACCCTCTGACTTTTGCCTCCTGGTCGTAAACGTGACATCTGATGGAGGTGGTGCCAACATCCACAGAAAGAATAAAACTTTCCTTCTTAAACCCGTTCCTCCTCTGGGTTCCCATCGCAGAGAACTCCCTGGTCCTCCTCACCAGAGTCTGTCCCAGAAAAGCTCCATGCTCAGCTCATAGTGGGTCTGTTTACTAACCCGACGATACCTTATCTGTCCCCGGGTTCGACAGACACACACACACACACACACACACACACACACACCCACCCACACTGGGGCGAGTTCAGGCTCCAAGTCGACCTTCGTACCGAGCTGAAGTTCGTTCTCTCAGCAGCTCCTGTTGATGAACCGGTTTGAGTCCACACACAGACATCAGGAGTGAAAAACTGACATTTGATCAACTTCTCTTCGTAGGATCGTACGAGCGGAGGCGTGCACCGCGAAAACGCCAACGCGAACGGTGATTGGTTGAAACCAGAACAGCAAAAATGTAATCTAATAATAGTTTTGAAGTTAAAATATATTATTGTGCAATAGTTGCTTAGATGTGCGTTTGCATAAAAGATTTTGTGTCCCTTTCCAAACGTTATTGAAGTCCCCTCACGGTATTCAAAACCTGAAACGCGTTCTTCTCTTCTCGGTACCCGTAGTGTAGGTGGTTGACGCATGCGCAGTGGAAATCTTGTGAAGGTTTGGCTGTTTTGGGCTGAAGTGGAAGTGGAAAACACGTGTGGACTTCTGCTCTGTATTTTATAAAATATGGCAAAGACTAACGTAAGAAAAGTTCTCCTATGTAATTATTGTTTATATTTGATGTTTAAAAATAATGCTGTTATGTGCACATAGTTATAAATACTATATACTTAAATGAAATACCAGTTTTCTGCATGCTTGTTGCTAACATTTTGAATTACAGTTGTATTGGTATTGCATTGTATCTTAAACTTAAACAAACTTTTTTGATCCACAAGGGAAATCACACATTACAAAATAACGAAGACAAAAAAGTGGTAATACAAATTAAAAATGGTAACAGTTTAATAATTACACCTTTTCCTCTCTTAGTAAAGCATAAACATGACTTAATTCATAGTAAACAAATAGTTTGTTAAGAATGATGCTTAGTTTCTACTTAACTAATACCTAACCCAAACACCTAACCTTAACCTTAATTAAGTAGTTACTAAGCCTGAATCATGCTGAATAAACTGTATGTTCATTATGAATTAAGTCTTTGTTCATGCTTTGTTAAGGCAGATTAAGGTGTAGTTACTATAAAACGGTACCTTTTAGAAATAATGAAAGTAATAAAACTAGAAAATCTACTGTATCTACTATAAAATGTATGTTACTAGTGTTATACCTATTGAGAACATACACGTGTTATCAAGTTTAAATTACAACATGAGCAAAATGTCTTTTATTCAATCATTTATATATTCGTTATATTCTTTATATCTTTTGAAATTATTATTCATTGTAAATTACAGGTTCCCAAAGGCAGAACAAGACAAAGTAAACGTCTCAGCCCTGATGTTGTTAAAGAGGAGGAAACTGCCACATCAGGTAACACGGTATTTTTTATTTCATGAATATTTTACTTAGAACTTAGTAATTAACCTATTTTATCTGCTTTTCAGAAGACCAAGCTAATGATGAAGAAAACACCAAACCAGTGGTGGAAGACAAACCACAGACTGAAGGTATAATGTCTTATTTAGAAAAAATAATTATTTTTTTCTCTCATTTTAGAAGCTAAAAAATTTAAATGAGCCCAAAGACCTACAAGATGTAGTGGGTATTTCACAGTTTTAGCTAAATAAATCTCAAAGGAGAATAACTTTGATTATTGTTAGTCATAGCAACAATATTGAAATTATGCAAGACCATATTTCATTATGCTGTCCAAATGTGTAGGGAAACATTCATCAACAGTATTATGCACATTAAAGGTGACTACTTGGGGAGGCTACTTGACATTTTAGACATTTACATGTATCACTCGAGAGTCCCAATTTTCAAATAATCTCACATACAGTGGCTTGCAAAAGTATTCGTACAGCTGGAGCTTTTCCACTTTTGTTACGTCACAACCACAAACTTAAATAAAATATATTGGCATTTTTTTGTTAAAGAGCAACACAAAGTGAAGTGGATGGAAAATTCAACATGATTTAAAGATTAAAAAAAGTTTCCTGATGTTGAAAGACTGAATGTCGACCTAATGAGTCTGTACTCGCACTTCCGGTTCAGCAGGAACTCCGTTGGTTTAAATGGAGAACGAGGGAAAAGTCTCACCGCCATAACATGCTATAAAGTAGATTGATTTGTGTTCATGTGACCAACAAGTCAACAATGCACCGATTCCCTGCGCGACCCAAAAACTGCTTTTTAGTCTGTGTAGAACTTGTTGTCTCTGGAGGTCGGCAGCCCTGTTAACTAATACAACAAAGAGAAGGATTAAGTCGTATGGCGGCGACCAAACGGGCTTCCGGAATAAGGTGAATAGAGTCCACTGTGTGTGATATCATCTCAATATAAATGCAGCTGTTCTGTGGAGGCCACAGAAGTTTAAGAGAATGTTGAGGAGCAAACAGCATCATGAAGTCCAAGGAGCACTGCAGACAGCCCAGGGAGAAAGTTGTGGAGAAGTTTAAAGCAGGGCTAGGTTAAAAAACATCTCACAGAGCGCAGTTCAATCCATCATCCGGATGTTGAAAGAGTATGGCACAACTACAAACCTACCAAGACATGGCCGTCCACCAAAACTTACATCTGAAAAAGGAGACCTCTGATCAGAGATGCAGCCAAGAGGTTCAAACTGTGGTGAGCAGCACATAAAGTACATTTTTGGGATTTACAAGTTGTTCGGATCAACTCTTTTTGTCATTTTGTGCTGCCTTTTTGATCCTGCACTTACTATGTATGTCTTTCTTTTGAGAGTATCAAAAATTAGACACTAAAACGAGTATTGAAACTATTTGAGCAAGTATCGTCAGGATTTTATACATATGCCATTAAATAATAATTAAAAAAGACCTTAACCCTGTCATTTCAGACAAAAGTGACTCCACAGACGACAAAGCAATGGAGGTCAAACCAGTGCCTGCAAACATAGAAGGTAGTTTTATGTTTTAATGGTGCACACAATGTAGTCTAAAGATAAATGTGAAGACCTTTTTAAGTGGTTGTAACCTGGATTGTTTGCTGTTGAAGCTGAAGCGACCTCTTCAGATGTCCAAGCACATGAGGAGGTGCCAATAAAAGACGACATACGTAAATCAATTTTTATTATTTTAGGTTGCTCTTGTGAGCATTATGTACATGGGTGTCTTCATTGACTTCAGCTTGGCCAAATGAAAGGAGTGAGGTTAGGAGAAGTTAGTATGATTTCCAGCTCTTTACCTCCTACGTCTTTATTCAATTCAGTTTATATTTGTAAAGGCCAAACTCACAACAGCAGTGAAGAATCCACTTTGCATACACTATGATGGTCCATTGTATTGTCATTAAATATAGCCAGTAAGTAACAATACATGTATGTAAGCTGTAGATGTGGGTAGATTGATGGGGCAATGAACTTTTGTCCAGTTTGTAAATAAGTTGGTAATGTCCCTTTTGTGTTTAGATGTGGAGGTGGATGCTGTCATCGAGGTGAAAGGCAATGCACCAACAGTGAGTGTGTCGTGGGAGAAGAATGAGCAAGAAGACAAAGAAGTGACCGGTAAGCTCTGCACCAGTCGCCGTGTTTTTGTCTTGTAACATATTTGCTTTGTTATTATTTAGTTAAGCTGTACCATTCACACATTGCATTTTGCTTTTTCACTTAACGGGGACATGTCATGCAAAATCCACTTTAATGAGTTTTTAATCTCGTTACAATAGTGTTTCCTCATCATTAGTTCACTCCAAATTGTAATGTGATTGAAATGGAAAAAAAAAACAGTCTAAGAAGTTGTAATCTTATAGTCTCACAGGAAGAGAATGTTTCACCACCAGAAGTTGTTGTGGTCAAAAAATCTGATGAGGCCCACACAGAAGAGAAAGAGGACGATGAAATAGACGAGAAGAAGGACGCAGAAGAAGGTACCGGGACAGCCGTAGAAACTGTATGAAGCATGTCGGTTTGTCTGAAGACTGGTTATTATTTTGTAGACGCTGAAATGGAAACTGCAGCCAGTGAAGAACATAAATGTGTGCCACCAGAAACTAAGCAGGAGGGAGAGAACGATGGAGATGGTGAGCGAATCAAGAAAACGGGTACAAAATTATTTTTTAAAACAACAATTTTATAAAATAATAATTTTGCCAGTTTTAAGTAGAAATCAGTTTAAACATTGATGTTTTGTGTGTTTTTATCTGGTTGTTGAAATTGAAATGTGATACTTGAGCTATGCTAATATTTTCTATGACTTTAATGTTTTATTTTAGCAAAACGGAAACGAAAAGACAAGTCTTCTCTGGATTCTTCCCCGGCGAAGAAAACTAAACTCATAAACGACGGTATGGCATCAGTAAAATGATTCTCTCTGTATCTCTATCTATCCATCTATCCATCTATCCATCTATATATCTATATCTATATCTATATCTATATCTATATATATATATATATATACACACACACATACATACATATACACATACATACATATACACATACATACATATACACATACATACATACATATACACATACATACATACATATACACATACATACATACATACATACATACATACATACATACATACATACATACATATATACACATACTTACATACACACATTTTATTGACCATCTCTATTTTTAGGGTATTGTGTCCATATTGGAAACCTGAACAACTCAAAAAAGTGTATATAAAAAGTTCAATATTTAGATGAAAACGTTTTACCAGCTCAGTATAGTTTAATTTTGGTGATCTATTTTCAGAAAGTCCTAAAAACAATGTCATAAGAAGATTACAAAATGACGTATAACTGCTTTATTATATTTATGCAGTGTGTTTTTATCATCTCTATTTGAATAGTATGAATATGATTTTTACTTATTTATTTGTCTTTGTGTTTTTTTGATCAGCTTTTTGCTGTAAATGATTTTAATTTTAATTTTTATTATTATAACGTGTTAGTACCGCTACATAGTTTTTGATCAGCAAGTTATCATGCAAGATGACAAAATGATTATTGTACTCATTCATGTCCATTTTTACGTTGACCTAAGACCTTTTGTGCTGTGTTGTAGAAAACATGCGTTTGTGGACCTGGCCTCAGAGATGGACCTGAACAAAGCGCTCACATTAAATGGAGAGAAGTTACTCGACAAACCCATGAGAGTCTCCAGAGCTAAAGTTAAGGAGGCCGGCAAAGTGAAAGTAAAGAATCCACAGCAGGTCAAACAGGGTACAACATGATCTTGTACATTTTGAAGATGTGTAATTAGCCATGTCGTATAAATGTATGTGTCTTTCCCTCTTTTTTGACAGCCAAAAACAAGCGCTCCTTATTTGTAGAAAACATTCCATTTTCTGCTACAAGAGAAGACGTTCTAAAGGTTTTTCCAAAAGCTACCGCTGTCAGGTTTCTCAGAGGAACGGAAAGTCCAAGCAAAGGGTAAGCTTTCCCAGATTTTTCCGAAATGGAAACATGATTTAGAATGAGATGCATTTATTCGCATGTTACAGTATTGCTTTTGTGGAGTTTCAAAACAAAAAGCAGGCTATAGCAGCACTGCAGCTGAGCGGGAAAGCCAAAATACAGGAGCATTTCCTGCAGATAGCTGTGGTCAAAGGAAAGCCTGGAGCCGACCAACCCAAAACCAAGTCTAATACAACAACAAAGGGTACGTCTTACTGTTTGTTCATTTGTCTCTGGATAGTAACAAATGCTTGGTTTCAACTCTTATTTAAAGTAGTTACGCAAAATTTACTTTTTTCATGAGCTTTTAGCTATGTTATATTATTGTTCCCATATCAAAAACAAACCTGGTGTTGTATCTAGCTTCATTAACACTTGTTTTAGTAAGTCCTCTCCCTCTGAGCCTCACAAAACACTCCGAATTGTCCAGTTTTGTGACATCATAGGTAGCGCGTCGAGATTTTCGGTGCCGTTTTGAGTCCATAAATCATCACCAGACTTCTTCATTACAATTGCCCCATTGTAATTCTCCCTGCAGCCTATAGATGGAGTTCTAACTCAATTCTTGACATGGGAAAAGCTGACTGACATGTGCTTCTTCTAGACAACATTTCTTTAAGTTCTAACATGAGATGCCAACATTTTAGAATGTTTTCAAATAATAATGCGAATGTATCCAAATGAGGCATACTTTCTATTCCAGATTCTCCCGGTGACACTTTGTTTGTGGGTAACCTGCCACACAACGTTAAAGAAAAACACATCAAGAACGTCTTTAAAAATGCTGTACAAATCAATATTCCCCAAAAGGACAGGAAATCCAAAGGGTAAGGCAACATCACTTGAATCTTGTGATGGCCCTTTTATTATCGGGATTTACTTTATTTTGTTTGTATCTACAACAATCTCCTTCTTTTCTCACAGATTTGCTTTTGTGCAGTTTGAATCGGTGGCACACGCGCAGACGGCTCTGAAATCAGCCCAAAATAGTAAAATTCTGAACAGATCGCTCAAAGTCCAGTTTGGTTTGAAATCAAAAATGGGACAAAACAAGGAAACACCAGGTTAGTTACACATTTAACTACAATCGCTCAAATTATGGTTGTATTTTTTAGTCTGCCTTTTTTCTTACCATAAAATATTCCATACATTTTAAATGACTTTTTGTTTCTCAGCAAAACAAGGAAAAGGCAAAGCTTAAACACTCATAAGCAGTGACATTTTTTGTTTGTTGTATCAGACTCGTCTCAAACCCTGGTCGTCATGGGACTGGACCGGAGAACCACAGCGGACACTCTGAAGGAGGCTTTTGAAGGGGCGTTGAGTTCCAGGATCTTTGACCGTGTAGGAACTGGAGTCTCAAGGAAGTAAGTAGCCCCAGGTCGAACATGGTCACATGACACAAAGGCGTTGGAACTGCTGCGTCCTCGTCTGATCGTCATTTATTTGGTATGTATGAACTCAGGAGAATGAATACAAAAGTAATAAAAAAAAAAAAAAAAGGCAAAAACAAAAGTGATTTCAAAAGTGTAAGAAACGGTATTATAAGGCAAGGCAAGTTTATTTGTAGAACACAATTTGTACACAAAGTAATTCAAGTGTTGTACAGAACAACAAAAAACGCATTCAAATCATAATAAAAAAATACATAATTGCTTTAGAACAGACAAGCACAGATACAATTCTATGTCATATTACAGCTGAGTAGTAGTAGTAGTAGTAGTAGTAGTAGTAGTAGTAGTAGTAGTAGTAGTAGTAGTAGTAGTAGTAGTAGTAGTAGTAGTAGTAGTAGTAGTAGTAGTAGTAGTAGTAGTAGTAGTAGTAGCTACAGCTGCATTCTTATTTTTGATAGCAGTGGTTGTATATAGTTAGTGTTAGTAAAGTATGAAAGTTGGAATAGTAGGAAGAGCAGCTGCAGGACTGTTTTTGATGCTGTTGCAATAGTAGTGGTCATGATAGTAGTTACAGTAGCTTCTTAGTAGAAGTTATGACAAATTATAATTATATGTCATTCACTAAATATTTATCTACTTATAAGGTGGTAATAGGCACTAGTTTATGAGCACTTACTATAACTTACTATAAGATGAATGAAATTATCTTATTTATAATCTTATTATACTACTGTCAATTGTGATTGAAGTGATTAATGGGCCATGTTCAATCCCTTTAATAAATGTTTTTTAATACTAATTTATAAAGACACATAAAGACATAAATAGTTCACTAAAGAGCCTTATTTAAAGCACAAAGTTTTCTCCTGTATTTATGATTAATACATTAATAATAAAATATAATAAAAGTGTGACTGGTTGGTACAATCACCTTTTTTCATGCTAGTTATGTGTCCTATGCATTTATTTGTGTCTCACTTGATCCGTAGGTTCGGCTTTGTGGAGTTTGAGAGCACCGAGTTGTGCAGAATGGCCAAAGCGTCGGTGCAGGACATTGAGATCGACGGCTGTAAAGTGACCGTGGCATTCGCTCGTGAGAAAAACCACAACAGCCACAACAACGGAGGGGAAGCTAACACCAGAGGTAACAGACAAGGTACAAGCCAATGCTTCGGCCTACGTTTACGTGTCTCAGCACATGGGACAGTCCCCACCAATATTTATGTCTCGTGCAGCCGGAAGAGCTTGTCCAGACGGCGAAAGTGGAGTGTGAGTCTGCGTATCATTGGTTCAATACATGTTTTATTTAAAAAATGATTTGATTTAAAATTTCTCGTTTTGAACGAAAAGTCACAAAACAATTTGCTTATTTGTGTTTCCATTTGGTCTTTGCTTTAAAAATACAAAACTCAAAACGAGGTTCGGAGCGTGGATTCAGTACTTATTTAAGTTGTATTTATTTTACGTGACCCAAAATTCAGACGGTGACAGCTGTAGCTTGTATCAGGCTCGTTCAAGTTAGACTTGTGCAGACCCGATAGGGGCCAATCATTTGTGTCCGACTTTGCCCCGACCCCTCTGCACAACTGTGTGTTCACCCCTGGGGAATGGAGCGTGTGTCTGTGTTTTTCCCTGTCTGCCCGGACTAAGACTAAACCAGGTCCAGAACAACAATTTGTTTTTTTGTATAGAAATCAAAAATCCACTGTATGGCTTATACACAGACCCATGTGGTAAGCCCTTTTCTGTTTTTAGTTTTTCCCCTTGTGCACAATAGAGGCTATTCACATTACATGAAGGAGCAGAGCACGGGCTTGTAAAACGTCTCCCTAAGCAGTGATGCAACTTTCATTTGTGGTAAATAAACTTCTAAAATGTGTCATAGTGGATTAATTCCAGGGAGTGAGGCAAACAGGACTGAGTCTACTCAAATATACACTATATAAAAATCACTGATGTTTAAACGTTACACCCACAGGACCTTTGTGCTCTCTGTTTACAGACCTGCACAAACATTACTGTACATCACAGCGAGGTGTCACCTCCCTTTTCTGTTTTTCTCTGTACTGCGCTGGGCGCAGGCGGATCATTTGACTACAATCTGCCTCATATTCATGGAGAAAAGTACAAAACAGTGAACGAATGAAACTAGATCACACTCATTACAAAAGCCAAAATATGCAAAACTAGAAAATAGGAAATTACATCTGATTATAGAAAAGGCAAAAACAGTAAATACATGGAACATTATTTATTACAATACATAAAGAGTGGGCTGCGTTCCCAATGCTTACTGCACCAACCCAAGCCATGAACGGCTTTGGGACCCGAATAGAACAAGTGCTTAAGGCGGCCATAAAACCACAAACTGAACTCCAAGTTCACAAACACCGCAAAAAACACCTCTAAGACAGGGACAAATCAATAAGTACATAAATAAACAAATCTTGTGCATTTACAGATGTTCACTCCCAACCAGGCTCAAGGCTTAACTAAAACAAAAACTACAAAACAAACACTAAGGACAGCAGGTAGCAATGACCATCACTCCTCCGTCACAGGTTGGTCCTAAACAGCGCGGCCGACAGCATCTTTGGCCAAACACATACGCATAGGTCCAGTTAACAACCTGGCTTGCCATGGAAACTGTCAACTCATGGCAAATGGCCACATTCTTATTCAACCCGTTTGGCTGTAGGGCAGCAGCGACGCTGCGAGGTACCGCCATGGAACGATAATTTAAAACATCCATAAGTACTTCCCGTTAGAATCCTTTGAACAACTAAAACATTCCCACTGCTCTGAAGCCAAAGGTATGACCTTTAGCCAATGTACACAGTGTGGGTCATTAGAAATCTGTCAAATTAAGTAAAGTAAATAAAGAATTGTTTTGTTTGTTTGTCAGGAAAAGGAAAAGGAGCTGGTCGACCACTGTCAAAGAGAAGCAAGAAGGTGACAAATTAGAACTGAGATGCTTTTTAAAGGAGGACTCCAGCATAAGACATTTGTTATTCTGAATGATGTGCATATGTGTAAAAATAAGTCATTGTCATTGTATTATTTTGTCTGACATAAATTAAAATGACTATTCATGTGTGGAGACTTGACCGTGTCCGGCTGAATGTTATTAACAACACAATATTGCTCTGAAGGGGACGTGCATAATCCGCTTTAATGAGCTTAACCTTGTTACAACCGTGTTCTATCATCATTCGTTTACTGTATTCTGATTCCTGCATAACCCTGCACTGGTCTGTAACTGAGGCTTGATTCTGTTTTCACCTTTCCCCTATGTCCCTCACATCCCAGTACTTAGTTTGATCATTTGAAAAATGAAGACTGAATGATAAATGTTGAATTCTAAAACTTAAAAAAAAAGAAATGTCACTGTGACATTTCATTTCAGTTCCACAGTTTTGAACAGGAAGTCAGTGGACCCGTCTCTATGAAGTTGTTTTAGATGAATATTGTGGTTTGCAATGAACACAATGTATAACTATGATATAAAGTAAAAAATTTAATACCTGAAAAAAGGTAATTTGACAAAAGTATTAAACCACAACAAATAACATATAATTATGGAAATAACATATATCTTTGTTATGAGTTACTTTTTAAAAATCAAGGTTGCGTTTTTAAATCGATACCTGTGAATGGTTTATTATTAACTAGTCCAGTCATATTTTGTCCCCTGTGATGTACTGATGTACTCAAATGAACAAGGCATGGTCCGCAGACTGGCTCTGTCCCTGCTGAGGCGTGAGGCCCTCAGACAGTGACAAGAGCCTGCTTTTCCTCCTCTTCACTGTCAACATTTACTCCTCCAACAGCACACTTTTCCACCTCAGGCTGCAGAGAGAGAACCAACTGCGTCCAGATGCCCTCACGTCCTTTTACGCACGGGACGTCTCCAGAATTTAGCCGAATTGGCACGAACTGAACCCAAACGTGTCCTGTAATGACCTCACATCCTGTTTTGCACTTCCTTCGGTCGGAGTGGGCCGGTTCTTTGGGACGGTCCCGTTCTCGCAGCGTGGATCCGTGTTTTGTCTTTTCCCTCCACGCACACGCGCCGTGCTCTCGCGTTACACGGGCTGCCGCCTGCGTCGTCTCCAGAGCTCCTCGCCTCGGACAGCAGCATGCGGCGCATTGATCACTGATCGGTAAGTTATTGGCGAGCAAACTTTGCTTTAGGACGCAGTTTTGTAGGTTTATTGACTCCTTAAACGTGCAATTCTTCTAAGAGACAGAAAGACCTCTTTAATCGTGCCGTAGGACCACCCAGTGCACTTTAGCCAGGCAGCTGTAGTGACTTCATTTAATGTTTGCTACTTTTTCGTACTGCATGGGGGATGAAACTTTCACTGCTTTTATCCCACAGACAAATGATTTCCACATCATTTAACGTGACTTACTACAAGCAGCTGGACAGTACTTTTGGATTGGAGTTCCAAACTGTGGCTCAGGCTCATTTTTCTGCAGTCTGTACTTTACATAAGTGCATTTTCCATTAGTCCATTATTATTATTATTATTATTATTATTATTATTATTATTATTATTACTACCACTCCACATTTTTTTGGCCATGGTGACATCCTGTCTAATGATTTTGACCAAAGTATATATGTATATGTAAGAATATATCATTTTTTTTCTCTCATTTTCAGTTGTTTTCCGATAAGTTATCTGAGTTATCAGACTGTCCTCAGGATTAGGGTTTGGCCTGTCGACCTTTAGACTTTTAGTCGGTTAATTGGTCAGTGGTGTTTTGATTGACCAAAATGTGTGTACTCGACTAATTATTTCATTTGTGTTAAAGGGTCTGTGTGGGACAACAGTAGAAAGGAGAAGGCATGGAGCTGAGAGTTAATCATGAGATGTAGCTTCCGTTTTACTTCAATACATTCTTCGATTGTTTCCAAGCACCTTTCTGTATAGAAGTTGTAGTCTTGTAGGCGGTTTGGGTCCGATGACGCTTTGAGCTATTTCCAGTTGTACCCCACTTCCCCTTTAGTCGACTAGTCGGTCGCCCCAGTATGTTTTTAGTTGACCAATATTTTCTTTAGTCGACTACAGCCTTAGTTAGGGTATTATTTAAGTACTTCCTACACCTGAATCATTCTTAGTAAACAACGTGCTCATTATGAATTATGTTTGTTTCTTTAATGCATGCCTTATTTGATTTGATATACCTTGCTTTTATTATTGTTCACTGTTGTACCGGATCGCCGAAGCATGTTCCGTGCCTGTGCGTTTTGTCCACCGACTATGGCAATAAACCTTTTCTGATTCTGATGTTCATGCTTTATTAAAGGACACACATTATGCTTTTTTCAGGTATTTAATATTGAACAACAACAAGTAGTAACTTATTTAGACATTTTGTTCATTGTAAAACTCAATATTGATTTAAAACGGCTTAAAACCGTAATAGAAAGTGGCCGTTGACGTCCCGTTCAGAACTGCTCAACTGATGGTGACTTTTGACTGTAACAAGCAGCAGATTGTCATTTCCATGTTTTTACCTTTGAAACTGGCTCCGTGACATTCTAGAACTCTACATGTGTCACTCTGAGTCTTTTATTTTTCCAACAAGTACAGCTTGGCACAGGGATGTGGGCGGAGATAGGGGGTAGGTGCAGACAGGACTTTTCTGAGCACTTCCAGTCCAGCCCATGAGCATTACCAGGGGAGGACTCACTTCTGAGTTGGTATATTACCTAAATATGCCGTGACAGTAGACTAGACCGTACTTTGCGGGTGTTTTCTCCCATAGACGCACTGATAATGGAGCAGAGGTCGATGTGTTGTGGTTGGACAAAAATGGGATGAGGCCAAAGGTTTCTGAGAGTTACAGCTCAAAGCACTTCATTTACAGCGCATAACGTACCAATAAGGGGTTTGTTATGACACTTTTATTGCACTACTTCACAGTTGGCCTGAATAGATATGCGGAAGGCTTGTCATGTTATAATGTGTGCTAACGTAACGGCAATTAAAGCTACGATCACACATGAGCGACACAGAGCCATTTGTGTGTTCATTATCTGATCACGGGAATGTTTTGTTTATTTTGATGCATGTATATTCAACAGTTAGGGCTTTAGGAATGTCACAAGGTACAGTTTTGTTATATTCTAATTTATTGACATCCATAAAAAAGTGAAACCCCTTATTTACTTTCCTTCAAACGGTCACATTTTTAATTATTTTTTATTTTTTTCACTTTGAATGATCTTTTAAGACTTGTTAGGATTTTTGTTGTGATATTGTTTACCGTAATCACCGTTATTGGTTAATCTCTTGGAAACTTTTAGTATGTTTGAACAGCAATCATCACTGCCACGATTTCCACAATATTCTCATAATATCTGTTGTTATTATCGCTGTTGGGCTGTAATAATTCCTCATCAGTAACTATTTGCCTGAAACTACTGCCAGAATTTGAATATTTTCTGGGTATTTGTCATTATTATGGTTACCAGAGAAGACCCCAGAGGCTTACTTGTCGAGTCCTGACTTGGGAGGGCAGTTTGGCCACAGGCAGCTTTACGAAAGATGCTCTCCTACCTGCCCCTCTGGCACATCAGTCTTAATACTGCAAAACAAGAGGAGTCAGGCTTCAGTACATTTGACCTATTCTTAAATCAAACCAAGCAACAGCATTTTACACAGTTTGATTTTCTTCAGAGTATTCCACCTGAGGGGCAAGTAGCTAAAACACGTCCAATTCTACATATTTTGCGTGTTTGTTACTGAGAAAAGTTTAAGAATTATAATGTTTCAAGATTGTTCTGTTGTGTGTGAATTTTTGTCTCTATCAGGAAGCCCAAGAGGAAAATAATCATCAAATATTTCAAATGGAATGAGTGGCATATTTAGGCCCCTGGCAATAAGCAGGAAAAGAGCCCATGCATGTTTACTCTAGGCGGTAATAGTCAACAATAGTCAACAATGATCAGTCCTTGTTGACATGAGCAGCGCGACACGCTCATGTCCCCCAAACACACTCCTGGCATTGAGCTCAAGAACGTGGGCCATACTTTAACTGGGAAAATGCATGACAGTCAATGGGGAGTGAGTGGGCAAGTCTGACTCGAAGGTGAATGATGAGCGGAATGAAAATGTCACCCCACGGTGGCATTGGAGAAGCTCGAAAGCTTTCAAACGATGTATAATATGTGGTTACCGTGGCAATGGCTATATTGTTTTTGCCAAAAATATAAATATACATTTATTATATTTTTTAAATTCTACTCTTTGAACTCCTTAGATCCATAAACAATCTCAAAAGCTCACAAAATGTTGCCCTAAATGGAAATATTCACTTTATTCCGCCCGCTGCTTCCTCTTTATGCCACAGATCAGCACTTCGGTTGTAATCGCACTTCCGGTCCAGCGGGAACTCTGTTCACTTAAGTGGAGAACGAGGGAAAAGTTGTGGTGAATGAGAAAAAACACTTATAGACCTCTTCTTTTGTGCTTTTGCTTGCATGTTTTCCTCTTCACCTTACTCCGCAAAACTCTTTAAAAATTTTTCGTCTTTAGTTGGCCCCAACGCGTGTGTCTGGCTTTTTTGTAGAACTTTAATCACCGATCTTCATCTGAAGGACCTCTTTGGCATGCCTAGATCATAATTAAGACAACCCTTTTTTTATTTTATCTTTTTGAAGTAACCTTAGTCGTTTTTGTAGATCAGTGTAAATACTTGTAGATCTAAGCCGAATATTAGCCGTGAGAATAACTTCGAGTGGGACGAGTCGTGAGTGTAAGCTAAGAGCGACATCTGCCAGAGGAAGGAGACTCGAGCCATCCACCAGAGCCGTCGGCTTTTGAACCGAATCTTCACCAAGCGACCTGCCCCAGCGCCTCAGAACGCGCGTTCCGACCCTCCGAAGCTCCAAAGCTCCCAAGCTCCCGGTGTTCTTTTCCTCGGAGCCGCCACCCCGGAGACGGGACCCAGCCAGCGACCGCAACAGTAAACGGATCTCAGCCTTGCGGCCTTAATATGCAAAGTGGCACGATTTTGGGTCATTTCTGGCAATGAGTCTTCCCTCCAAGTCGAACCCACCGACTCTTTCTCTATATTGTGTAGTTTACCAACGCAGCCCCGTCTTCCCATCTTACTCGCAAAGTTGAAACCCCAGTTTAACCGAACCCCTAACTTCTGTGAAAGTGATATGCTTTAGCTTGATAATCTTACCTGTTGGGAAACTGTTTGTGTATTCAACCCTGCTGATTTAATTATTTGATAAATAAACCACACAAAATAATTCTGGTTTCTGAATTTTATGGTCTTAGTACGAGTCACTGAACCGGTACTCCCGCGATTTTAGGACGTGTATTTAGCCCTTTTTGAAATGATTACTCTGGTCCCCCGTCTTATGATATACTGCTAAATAACTCTCCTAAATCACAACATTTCCCGTTTGAGACCCTACAAACGGAAGTGCTGATCCGTGGCCAAAAGAGGAAAATGTGGGCGGGGCGGAATAAGGTAAAAAAAATTGAACAAAAAATATGTAATTTCGCTTCTAAAATTTTTCACAAGTATTTTGTTTTTTACGATTTATATTGTGACTGGAATAATCACGATTATCTTCCCTATACGTGACAAAGCTCAAATACGCCCCAAACAAAACAAAGAATGAGGGGATGGTACCGAGAGCGCAGTACGGTCTGCGAGGGCCGTTCAATGCCGCTTGTGGCTTTAAACCTTATCGTGTTTGTTTGTTTTTTCCATGTGTTTGTAGGAGACGTTCTTCTGCAGAATGAAGACAGGAGACGCGAAGATCATCAACCAGGGACAGGAGGATGAGCTGGTGCGTACTCCGAGTTTTCGGATCGCAAACGCATCGGTAACACAGGGGGAAGTTACGTTCAAAGCGAAATAGTAATTAGCGTATATTAGTCTTTAGGGCTGTAAGTTATGTATCGCGATCGAATCGGAAACGCAATTCCAAATCAGCTAATCGCAATCAACTGCAACTGTGTTAAGTCTTTGGCAAGCAACAAACCATCCCGTCTTATTGAGTTTAAACCTAACTCTGTGCTTTAGACCTCTACAAACATACTCCAATGCATGGGATTATTGTATAGGTTTAGTAGTTGATATTTCAGTCTTCTCTCAAGTGTTAATGCTCCTGGAGGTGTTACATTTGTGCACTTTAAACACAACGCAGCTGTTCAAACATACTGTATATCGTTATATCCTTTACTTTCTCCACACCCACAGACAAACTCACTGGTTCATTTACACATCTTTAGTTAGTCAAACCCCCCTCATACCTCAGCTCGTTACTAAACATCCTCTGCTCCAGCCACACACTCCGTTCCAGTAATTATTGAAGGAATCAATTACGACAGATTTTAAGAGTCAGTTCATTTGTTCATTTCGCTGTATTCAAAAACTCAATCCGGAGTATTTTACAGGAACACTTTTTTTATATGATTTACAGTTCCTTTAACATACGTAATATAACATAACAACACAGTTCCCTCATTAAAAACCAAGCTGGAGATATATTTAGCTTGATTCACGCTAGTTTTATAAATCCTGTTTTGTAAGTCCTCTCCCTGTGAGCCTCATAATATAATACCATTAAATATGAGAGACAAAAATAAATTAAAATCTAAGGACATATTTGTTGGCAATGAAAATGACAAGACAGACCAAGTTGTAACAGGAGGCTACAGCAACAAAACATACGTTTGTTTTCTGCTGTATCATAGAAAAAAGTTTCAAAGGTAGTCATCTGGACAATGTTTTAAATTAAAATAGATTTTTAAAACATTGTCCAGATGACTACCTGAGTTTTCATGCATTGGATCACTCCTGGCTAAAAATAAAGACAAAACTATTGCAGAATGTCTTTTCTTTCACTCATTAAAAAATATTGATTTGATAGATTCAATGTGATAGCTACCAATGTAGTTCTTTAATTTGATCGTTTATACAGTGGGAGGGTGAACCATACAGTGTTTCATTTAAGGTGGGAAAATTCTGCGTTGTAATTGGGTGTAGATGTATTAAAGTTTTGGACACCGTTGCTGATGTGCTTGTTGGAACAGCTTCTATTGTCGATACTCCATCTCAGAGCAGAAGTTCTCAGAAAACACTTTGCTCCAAATTTCCAAGATTTGTGACTCCGAAGGTAGAGATCTCGAGGTCTCCTGTGCTGTTTTTAAGTCCATAAATCATAACCAGACTTCAAATTAGCATGTCGGCGCAAGCTAGCTTTTGTTTATTTCCCATTTATAATTTCCTTGCTTCGTTGATGGAATTCTAATACAAATCCATATGAGAGAGTAATGTAGGCTTTCAGTAGATGCATTATTTTGAGTTCGAAACAACAGATGCCAAAGCAAAACTACTCAAGAAATAAGTTTAAAGGACACGTATGCATTTTTGTGTTGTCATTGGCCTTCAAAGATGCTCTCGAGTACCTTTTGCTTCGGCATTTCATGTTTTAGAACTTAAAATAATGTTGTATACAAAAAGCACACATGACTTCAGATCAATCAGGAATTGGGTTAGCGCTCCATCTACTGGCGGCAGAGAGAATAACCATGGGGAATTGAACAAAAGCTAGCTTGCCCCTGAACGCACTCAGTTGTAATGGACGTGATCTGACGGCTGGTGATGATTTATGTGCTTAAAAAAACAGCGCAAAATAAAGTGTCACTGTCTCTTGGCATTGGTGGCTATGCTTGCGAATGTTTATTTTCCACACTATATTTTTGTCCACAATTAGGATAAGGTTAGGGTTAAGCTTAGGTTTGGTTTAGGAACAGCTAATTTGGTCAAGTTTAGCGCTTTGGGACTGCTTAGCTAACTGGCGTAAAAGTGTGTATCGTCACTTCTCCGTTCATTCTCGGTGGTAATTAGCCGCGTCTTGCTCAAATAAATCCAAATGAAAAAGATTTCACAGCAGAGCGCGAGTTACAGCTGGATAATCACTGGCAGCATGTTAAGACCTTTTATGTGCAATGCAAATATCACCGGAGGAAACCGACGTGTTTGTAAAAGTAAGTGTTAAAAGCTGACATACATTTACCCAAACTTGATAAAATTACATAGAATGCAAAGTACAGTGTTTTAGTTTAGTTCGTGGTGTTATTTTAGCATTATTGATTACATTTATTGTATGTTAGCATTAGCTTAGAGACAAAAGCACTTCCTTTTATAGACACATTCCGTAGGTGAAGTATTTACATGGTTCATAAAGCTCTTAACATGCTGCCTGCAATTATCCATCTGTAACTCGCTCTCTGTTCATTAATTATTGATTTATTTCACAACACAGTAAACTCTTTTCACGAATACGACAGGCTAGTTCCGGGTCTCGTTAAAATAAAAGTGCCCGGTCTGTGCCTGCGCCCTCAGGAGGTGTGGGGGTACCGGCCCTGTGCGTGGAGGCTGGCCCTGGTGTCCGCGGGGGTGGTGTGCTCCGGCGGCCTGCTCCTGCTGCTGCTCTACTGGCTGCCTCAGTGGAGTGTGAAGAGCACCGGCTCCAGGTGCAGTCTGAGGGAGGCCCACACTCTGCTGCTGCGCTCCCGGGTACTGCTCACGCCCTTCTCTGTATACTCCACATTCTGCTGATATGGTAGCGATCTAGGTATGGTTTTAGAGCAGGGGTCTCCAACTTTTTTAGAGCTACTTTTGTGCAAAAAAGCCTATTATTCCTCTATTAGTGCCTTCCTTATAAGTATATATTCACAATGGTAACAGTAGGGTTGCAGTCCAAAGACATTTTAACTAAAGACATGTGCAGCAATTTATAGACTAAAAGTGGAGTGGTATGGAGCTGGCAAAAGGGCTAAAAAATGTTAAATATCTGATCAAAATGCACTGAGAAGATGACAAGTTCACAGGGTTCCATACAAAATGACTATGTATTTACATGTAAAAAAACCAACAACAACATAATACTGAAAGAACTCACTCGATTTCTGAATCCAGTCAGATAATTTTGACGACAAATTTTAATCTTTGGTCGGCACCAAGACACCATCAACCAATTTAGCGACAAAGTGACTAAAATCATCCCTGTGGTGAATCTAATTAGATTTATTCAGTGTCATAATGTATAATTTCTTAATCCTTTGGGGAGAAGGGAATAAAGAGCTACTGGTAAATCCCGAGCCAGAGGTTGGAGACACCTGTTTTAGAGATTTACAGACTTTGAATTATTTTGTTGTGTACATTTTACATTTTCTATAACAGCAAGTCCTAATAATTCATTTTTATTTTTGGAAATATGCCTAATTGCCGACAGTAAAAGAGTTCTGCCTTTGAGCGACCTTTCAAATAATTCTATCAATGTAAAAATGTCTTTACCTTGAGATCTAACAATAGTGAAGAGTAATTCTTAATGGACATTTTGAGATATTTAAATATACTGTATATAGGGGTAAGCAATGTATGTACGGTATATATATTTTTTAACATCTCTATAATAATATTTAAACTATATTTTCACAATGCATCCGGAATATTCTAAAATATGTCTGAAGCTCAAGTATTACACAAAAACGTGAACGGACCATGAAATAAACATAAATATCACTTTTACTCTTGTTTGGGAGATTACACTGTTCATTTCTGTCTCTTTTTGAGGTCATTTTGAGTATTTGTAATTATAGACAATCCACATGATTTTCTAATTTGGCATTTCTCTAGACGAGCAGTTGTGATATTATGCATTGTTCGATTTATCTTTTTTTTTTAATACAAATCCCACATAGCCTAATGACTGTCCTGCCGTCTGCTCCCACAGGACGAGTTCAGGCAGTGGTTCAGGGCCAGAGTCCACACCATGTCTGCTCCAGGTCACAGGCCCTTTGATAACCTGGAGCTGCAGACTGCAACCAGGAAGTCCAGCCTGTCTAACAAGGAGCATGATGGGAAATACAGTCTACAAGAACAAACTGCACAAGTCAGAATCTAGTCTCTGTTGAATTAGCTGAAATGATGTGCCAACACATTTATCCTGGTCTAATGTATACAGTATGTGTATGGACTTATATTATGTTTGGTAAATGCCAGTTTTTGTTGGATCTAGTTTTTTCTGTGCGTTTTACATTCTTTTCTGTTGCAGATTCATTACTTCAGTCACCACAGCACAACATACTACTGGAACGACGGGCTACAGACCTTTGAATTCTACAAGTAAGAATCATTTATTAGTGTAAATATATTGTGCCTTTATGCTATGTGGTTATCATCTTGAATACCAGTGGATCTTGTTTTAAATATATATAATTTTGATATATACTGCATTAAAACAACCTAATATTTTTGTTTGTTTGTTTGTTTAAAGAAAAAAACAAAAGAAAGTGTTGGTTTTGTTTTCATGAAATTAATGAGTACTGTATATGTTATACAAACACTTTATCTTCATTTAACCCAAAACAGGGGGTGAAATGAGATGCAAAGGCGTCTTGAATGCAGCAGAATAAAGATGACTCAAACATGCATGAATCACTTTAAATACAACTTTTAAGAGAAAAAGAAAAACCTTATAACATGTTTAAAGCTCTTAAAAGTCGATTTTGCAGAATATTAAATGAATGAAGTGATGAAATGACAAGTGAATGTGATAAAAGATGCGTATTTTAGTCTGTGGACGCTGACCTGTGCGACTTCTCTAGAGGCCTGGAGGATGTGGAGGTGACCTGTGCAGAGGTTCACTCGGAGCACAGCGCTGGACTGTGCAGAGAAGTGCAGGAGTACAGGTACTACACACACTCTCACCATGTAGTACAGTATAGATGTTTAGTTTGTGCCATTTCAGTATCAAATGTACTATTATAAAAATGAACAAATGTATTGCCTTTTTATTAAGTACAGTGAAAGAAAAGCAACAAGAAAGGGCCTGTACCTAACTGCTGTTTCTTCTCGTACTGGAGAATACCTTTTACTCTACACACTGTATTGTAAAAGCAGCTATTTTTGGGGGGAAAAAACATGTTCTTCAGTCGTGGTTCTAAATGGGGTAGAGTCCCTTTTAATCTGTGCAATAATTAAATGTACTCTGTCTTTAGTATGTGTCAGTCCATCATCAGTAATGCAGTAGACACTCATTTATACACATCATGTTATATATACAGTAGATAGTTTTGTTGTTATAGCTGTGTATGTAATTGCCTCTCACTCTGTGTCCGCTGCAGGAGGCTGTTCTTTGGAGAGAATGAGATTGCAGTTAGAGTTCCTTCCCTGTTCAAGCTGCTCATTAAAGAGGTCAGGTTTGGAGCACAGATGATGGTTTATCCAGAAGTGGGATTTATGCTTTGGACCGTCACTTCAGCAGGGATCAGGGTTACAATTCATTTAATCATAGAAACTGTTAATGCGTCAAATGTATTTTTGTTTGTTTAGGATTTTCTAGGTCCGTATTTGTGATCAATATTAAACAATAAGCATTAAACGTTGTATACATTTGAGTTCTCTATATGGTATTGTGTGTATACTAGCAGGTATTAACTATTTTATTTTTATATAACTATCAACAACTGTTACAAAAAGATTAGACCTAAATTAGTCTTAATAAAGCATGAAGAAAGAATAATTAAGGGGCTAGGTGTTAAGTCAGTTACAAATCCTGAATAATTCTTAATAAACCATCCGTTCATTAGGAATTAATTAAGTCTTTGTTCATGCTTTATTAAGGCTAATTAAGGGCAGTTTTTTGGGCAGTTTTCCTTTTGTTTTCTCTTTTACATGCTGTAAAAGCTGCTCATATAAAAATAAATACATAAATGAATGAATGAATAAAAATATGTAGTAAAATACTAATTATTGACCAATCGATCTCAACCTGGCCCTGAACAACAAATGTCAACATATATTTTGCGCTGAAACACGAATGGTAAATTTCCCAGCCTTTATGTTCTAAGCGTGTTCTCAGCGTGTTCTAAGTGTGTTCTAAGCGTGTTCTAAGCGTGTTCCCCCCTCTTCCTCTTCCCCCTCAGGTGCTGAACCCTTTCTACATCTTCCAGCTCTTCAGTGTGATTCTGTGGAGCGCGGAGGACTACTACTACTACGCCACCGCCATCGTGTTCATGTCCGTCATCTCCATCGCCACCTCGCTCTACACCATCAAAAGAGTGAGTCCCCCGGGTTGAAACTCGCAACAGGAAAGCCCCTTCATTTATCTCTGTTTCCGTTGGTTCCGTCTGAGGGAGGTCAAAGTCTAGACATAACTGCATGTAAAACACCTGTGGAACCCACTTTGAAGTTAGTTTGAAGTGTCAGTTGTCAGTTAATAACCATGCTGAATGGTTTGTGCTCCAAAAAGTACCTGGTGTAGTGTTTTGTTTCACTTTTTCATGTTTCTGTATTTTATCCTGTCTTAAAACATGGAAAAACAGATCATTTTAAACTGTTTGCAGCAGTACAAACGTCAAATGCGTTTCTAACTTTCAGAGGCCAGAGCGGAGTCAAAAATCAGGTATAGTTATTTTAAAGGGAGGGCATGTTGCTTGGCCTCTTACTGGTCTGAAAAAGGAATTAAAATGACACCTGTACCTAAATACTGAGGATGCAAAAGTTTCGTCTTGGCTTACATTGCTTCATTCTTACAGTTCCGTACATGATTTAGATTATAAAACGAGAAATACCCCTGCAAGTCCAGAACTATTTGGAATGTCTCAATATAAAGCATAACACGTCCCACTTTCTTCATTTGCAGGAAATACGTTTTTTGTTTTCTCATTGCAGCAATATGTGATGTTACATGACATGGTGGCAACTCACAGCGTGGTGCGGGTCTCCGTTTGCAGAGGAGGTAAAGGTAAATTAGGTATATTATTAGAATATGAAAAAAAAAAAATCATAAAAAATGTAACAATAAAAACTATAAGACTTCTTAGAATGATTGATTTGACTGGAAATAGGAGGGTTACAGCTTTATTTTTATGTACAGCAGATCAAGCAGTTTGAGAGTGTTCAAAATGGGGCTAACCCCTGACGGGTCCGTAAAACGTCTGGCGGACACATGTGCGATAGACTATGCCCAGATTTACTGAATTACCAAATGTTCTATTGTTAGTTTTGCAGTAATTCATATTGGGCAAGCTAATTCCCTAAATGTTGTAAAGATGTATTAGGTATAAACAGAAACACGTACTTACTTACATAAAAATACCATAATCAAAATGCGTGTGTTGCCTTGAAATGAATAGATAACAGTCAGTGGCAATGGCTTGTATTTGGACTTTTTGATTGATTTCATGCGGCTGGCAGAGGTGGAGCAGGCCATGTCCACAGAGCTGGTTCCCGGTGATGTCATCGTGATTCCAGCCAATGGGATGATCATGCCGTGCGACGCAGCACTCATCCAAGGCACCTGCATCGTCAATGAGAGCATGCTCACCGGTAAACGCCTGTCAAACGTCTTCACAGCGCAGAAGCGATCGCAAACTGAAGTTTAGTGGCTTTCAGACAATCTGCGGAGCTCCAAAAGACTGTTGGTTTTTCGAAGTTTGTATTGCAGTGTTCTCAACTAAACTTAAAGGTGCACTATGTAACTTTTCTGATAGAGGGTCCGCCACCTGCTTGTCATTATTGTAATGTTATTGCTTTTCCCGGAATGTGCCACAGCATGGCATTAAAGTTATCTATCTCCATGAAGACAAGCGGGCAACACATCAATGCCAAGCCACACGTCAGGGGTCTCATTTCTAAAACGTTATGTGGAATTCTTTAAAAAAGTGTGCGCACAGACAAAACAAACCTCAAACTCACAACGTTTTCTTCTCTCTGAGCACAGACCACCGCTCATTTTAGGTCAAGATGTCCCAAACGTAACTCAACTTGGAAAGTGACGTACGTGGAATTTTTGTGCGTACGCACGCTTTATAAATGAGACCCCAGATCTGTGAAGAGGCAAACACGCTCACAGTAAGAACACATGTTTTACAGGGTATTTTTGAGCAGTAAGACAAATGCCAGACCGTGGAACACTCAAGTCTAAGTGCTGCTGACATCTCCATGGAGACAAGCAAGTGGCAAATACATAGACAAAGTATTGATATCGCAATCATTTAAAATCACAACAAACTAAATATATTGCAATAACACCAAAGTCAGAAGCATCATTTTAAGATCAAATGAAATCGTTTTTTAGTCTGATTTTTATGATTTTCCTTATCAAGTATGAATTAGCCTTGTTTTTTAATTCCTTTTTGACAGTTAAATTAAAGCTTGTACATTAAATATATATAACTGAAAATATCGCATTAAAAAAGTATACTAGTAAGTGTATTATATTGCAATAATACTGATATCGCAGTGCTCACAACCATATTGCATACAGCAGTATTTTCCAATATCGTGCAGTCCTTTAGTGCACCTCGGATTACAGTAGTGCCATACGTACTCCAAAGGGAAACTGACATCAGAACAGCCAAAGCTTGTCGGGTAGCTACTAATATTGGTAGATAATGTCCGCATGATGATGGAGGGTCCGCATTAATATATTTACTGCGCGTGTCTCTCATTATCTCTTGTAAATATTGACCCTGCGTGTTGTGTCTCAGGGGAGAGTGTCCCGGTGACGAAGACCAGCGTGCCCAGTGCTGGAGGCGAGGGATCCGAGCGCTACAACCTGGACGAGCACAAACGCCACACTCTGTTCTGCGGGACTCAGGTCATACAGACGCGCTTCTACACAGGGCAGCTGGTCAAGGCCGTGGTGGTCCGCACAGGTCAGGAGCTGCTCACCATTAGGCTCTTTACCCAGTTGCACCCTCCCTACTGCTGCCGATTTGCTCGATCGAAAGTGTCGTTGCATTTTGTACATAAATATATACAGTATCGAGCTCTTCTTTTCAACTTGAAGCCTTGTATTAATCCAGTGGTCTTTTCAATACAAGAATTTAAGAACAATATCCACAAATGTTTTTTTTTATTTTGTTTTTTTTAATATATGTTGAAGTTGACCAGATTTGTATGTATTACTGTAGTGTTTAAAATGTTTGCGTACCCTGCAACAACAACAAAAAGCTTTGCCCTTTGAAATTATTTATATATTTATATATATATATGTAGGGTGAAACATGTGTGGCAGAATATCCAATTGCATATTTTCAGACACGCCCAGGAGCTAGAACTTTTGACTGAAATAAGAACTACTTAACTAATATTTCAGAACTAAATGCACTCGACAAAGGAACAGAGCTACCAGATTTTATACAGAATAACACAGGATGAATGAATGAACCTTTAGAGCCCTGAGGGGAATTTGTCTGAGAGCACATAAAATCTTGGTCTTCATTCGAGGCATCACAAACCTCCTTCCAGATGGTAGAAGACAATCTTCAGTCCACAAGGCATCTTCTGTGCAAAATTCAATATGTACTTTTTTTTTTTAACTTTCGTGATTATGACTATTCAAATTGTGTTTTTGATTCAATTGAGATATATATATTTTGCAGCCCTATTATCAATGGCTCTCAATCTTTTCACACTGTTTACCTACCACTTAAATATTTGGCCATCCAAGTGCCACCAGGGCCAGTCACACTAAATACTGACCTTATAGGACTACAATTGGCTTAAACCTGGATTAAACAACGCTTAAACTGATTTGAAACCACATCTAAACAGGCAAAATATCACATAAGCTTTTGGAATTCACTTTTTGGTTGTAATTGTGTGTGTATTTTCTGTATTTAATAAAAAATTCTTCTGTTTTAACCATCTATGTGCGTGCGTGTGTGTTTGTGTGTGTGTGTGTGTGTGTGTGTGTGTGTGTGGGAGCAGGCTTCAGTACGGAGAAAGGGCAGCTGGTGCGCTCCATCCTGTACCCCAAACCCACCGACTTCAAACTGTACAGAGACGCCTACCTGTTCCTGCTGTGCCTGGTGGGAGTGGCTGCAATCGGCTTCGTCTACACTGTGGTCCTCAGCGTCATGAACAACGTGTGTGGGGAAAATCCAATGCTTTACTTTGAGATATAATATGCCAAATCGACATTTTTAAGAGCTTTTAAACATGTTGTAATGGTTTCCGTTCATCATTAAAGGAGAAATGTATGCTTTTTCAGGTATTTTTGAGTAAACTATGACATCATATGGCTATTATTTTACATTTTGTTCCTTGTAAACTGCAATATTGATCTAAAACGGCTTTGTATTAGAAAAGGTCCATTGACTTCCTGTTCAAAACTGCAGAACGAGTCTTACATTTTAAATAATCCCAAGCATAAATACTTTTGAAGAGGACATTAATGGATTTCATAGTTATTTTAGAACAAAATTAGAAATAATAATGTTTGTGCTATACCAGAAAAAGCATAATGTCGTCTTCTTTAAAATTGAAAACATGGCCAAACAAGTTATCAATAATACAATTAGAAAAGTTATTCACACAAATATATCACCGTTAACTCATCGTATTTGTTATGTATATCTAACTTTTAAATATGTAGACAAATGAAGTACTTCCTCCTCTGCAGGTTCCAGCTAAACTAATCGTGATCAAATCCCTGGACATCATCACCATCACTGTGCCCCCTGCCCTGCCGGCGGCCATGACGGCGGGCATCGTCTACGCCCAGCGCCGCCTCAAGAAGGTGGGCATCTTCTGCATCAGCCCCCAGCGGATCAACATGTGTGGACAGCTCAACGTGGTCTGCTTCGACAAGGTCAGCGGGTCAAATCCTGTCTGGTCTGTAGTCGACAATAGTGAACAGTAAGAAACAAAAGGGAGAAGAACACTGGGCATAAAGCAAGAGCGTGTTTCTTTGAGCTTTTACATACCTGGACTTGTATTTATCTTTCTTTGCTCCTCTCTGAATCTCTGAAAATGACTGAATCTCCAGACTTGAGAAGTTTCAATGCAGATCTTTATTGATGAGCCACAAAAAGATGACAATACACCAGCAAGAACTGAGCAGTTTCTGCAGAAAAAGCTGCTTTACAGATAGTTACACACCCATTAAATCTCCCTTGGTTCATGAATAATGGGCCCTGACACTCTCTTTTTGAGATAATGTATCCTAGACTTCTTAGTTTAAGGACACGTGTCGCGCTCCTCCCCTAGGAGCTTCATTCTTATTCAGTCTTTTCCCTTGTTGGCCATGTTTAAGACCCTGAAACCCATAGCTTTCTTCTTTATTAGCCCCTTTTGGAAATTCTCTTCCTTCTAGCCTTTCAAGGTACCGGTAATATTCATAACGATGCTTCTGTACGTGCAACCAGTTATTTTGTGCCAGATCCTCTGTTCTTGACACACTGACCTCACCTGGTCTCGCAGTTATTAGTCTTGTTGGCATATCCCTCCCGAGGAACTACAGCACACAGTCTGAGTCTAGAACTCCTGTGGCCGGCCCACGCTCAGGCCTTCCCAGCTGCATGATGTAATCCAAGACTTGCCTTTATGCAGCGAGATAGTAAACAAAATAATAACCATATAGGCCTCTGCCTTAAAGTTTTAGTATAAACTACTAATTTGACATTTTGTATCATGACAACCCTACGCTACACGCAAAACCACATTGTACACTTTTAAAGAAAAAAATATATATAATGAATTTGTAAGAGTACAACACTAAATATGAACGTTGACTTGGATTACATTACCTATTGTGCCTTTGTCTGCTATCTAGTTCTAATCTACGACTCCCGGGAATCACGTAATTTTGAATATATGAATCTAAAATAAGTCAGCTTACTTCTGGGTTTACGTTGCGTCGCCCTGTGGAGAGCTGCAGGTCACCATAACAAGCAGGATTTTTTTTTTTTTTTTTTTTTTTATTTTTTTTTTTTTTTATTTCTGCCATAATAAACTACGTGACACTGCTGAATCCTGAATGTCACTGTTTAAGGAAATAATATTGCAGAAGTAAGTAAAGAGCCGTGGGCGTGTATCAGTGGGACAAAAGGTCTCCTTGTTTCCTCATTTCAGTAGAATTGTTTTGAGAGTTTGTGGCCTCCATAGAGTTCAACATTGAAACTGAACTTTTATATTTCAGACTGGGACTCTCACTGAGGAAGGACTGGACTTGTGGGGAGTGCAGCGTGTGGAGGACAGAAGGTAATCCTGAAGTTTTTAAGTTTAAGTCACTGAGAAACTTCTCTTTATTGAAGGTTTTCCCTTTCAAAATAAATCAAAATAAAGAAATACCACAATAAGACCATGATATTCTGTGCCAGATTTCTTGCTCCTGAGTCCTCGGTGAAAGATGAAGCCCTGTGCTCCTCTGTGTTCGTGACCGGCATGGCCTCGTGCCACTCTCTGACCACCATCGAGGGCCAGCTCTCGGGAGACCCTCTGGATCTCAAGATGTTCAGTGCCACAGGCTGGGTGAGACACATGGCTTCTCACGCACACTTTTAGGAGGATAGTCTCTGTTTGGGCAGCTGGAAGTGAAAAGTGCTGTCAAAACCGTACCAGCTTTATTCATACAGCACTGTAAAACTTTACAGCTGAACACAAAACGTAGAATAGACAAAGTACAATCACGCTGAAAATAAAAAGTCTGTTTTAAAAGCAACAAAAAAACTGTAATTTTTAAAATTTTGAATAATATTATTAAAAGGGAGTGTTTTTAGGAGTGAAACAGCCTGTCTAATCGCTTATGGCAACTGGTTCCACAGCAATAAGACTAAATGAAAACTTGCCTATTTTATATAGTTATTTTTCTTATCAGGGTGTTTAATATGGTTTGTGGTGAGATCTGTGTTTTCAAATCCCCAAACCTCTCAGTTCCGGTCAATAATTTCCTTCCGGGGACAATAACCTTGACGCGTGGGAGGGGTTGGCCATGATGGATCTGATCTTGGACAGCTTCCTCCCCTCTGTCAACTGTCGGGCTGTTTGTACTTTAGACCCCACCACAGTCTCTCCTGTCTCACCTGCCTCACCTGTTCCTCTGGCTCTTCCAGTCCGACTAAATGTCCAGCTGTACGCCAAGATACTGCGAAACCACTTTCACCTTCACGCCCTGGATTATGATAAACCGGGTGCCCCTCCTCCCTCTCCTGAAGTCCACTCTCAGCTGTTTAGTTTTTGTCCTGAAAAGTAGTTCCAGTCCACAATGTCCTCTATGGTTTTTTTGTATTCCTCCTCCTCAACTGCAGTATTATTCGAAAGTGTATGTAGAAAACAGGTGTTGACTGTCACATTGAGTTGCATTTAGTAACTTCCCAATGCGGGTCATTCATCTGAAGGACATTATCAATACCAATTATTCACAAAACCCACAAATATGATTCTGTCCTTGGTCATTTTTATCTGAAACACTGTATTTGTAGATATTGGAGGAACCCACCCAAGAAGAGACTGCCCTCCACAATCCCATAATGCCCACAGTGGTGCATCCACCCAACCACGTCGCCAAGGAGACGGACCTGAGTGACCATCTCACAGAGACAACAGTAGGTTTTGTCTCCGCAGAGGTGAGAATATCGCGTCTTTACTTGTAACCGTCTTGTTTCCGTCAGTCTTGTGAGATCGGCATTGTCCGTCAGTTCCCGTTCTCCTCGGCCCTGCAGCGGATGAGTGTGGTGGTGCGGAGGCTGGGCGAGAAGCACATGAACGCCTTCCTGAAGGGGGCGCCAGAGGTCGTGGCCAGTCTGTGCAAACCTCTCACAGGTCAGGCTTCTACACAGATGAAACAAAAAATGTATTAGTGCGAAAGTATGGACTGTTGGTTACTTTGCCCCAAAAAATTGATAAATCCACAGAGTAAACATATTTAGGACATACAAAAGACATGGAAAATAATACAAAAATAAAGGGCGATGGTCAAGAAACACAGGTATGTAAATAATAAATTAGTTTAGGTTACAGACAAATATAAGTACTTTCAGTGTATCCTGTCCTTTTATTAAATATAGTTTATTGGATATTTTAAAACTGGACATTGGACACAGCTTGGAAGATTATTTTCTCATGTAAATTACAGCATTATTTTTGAATATTTGTATACATATCTCCTAAAGACAACTTTTGTGGGATATATCATAATTTTACATCAGTCAAGTGGCAGTTTGTGAATAAAAAATAAAGGTTTCAGGAAGTGACGTCCATCCAAAATATAGAGACAATTTATTTTCATTTTCAGAATGATTTAACAAACTAAAAGATTCAGTTGTAGTCATTTGGACTCTGTTTTAGAAAAGCAAAACATTTCGACTCTCATCCAAGAGTCATTCTCAATCTGTGAATCAAGTCTGGGAACTCAGGTTTTATATCCTCCTCTGTGTAAGCCCTGCCCACAGGGCGGGACATCCTGATAAAGGGGGGATAGTTTTTGGTTTCACTTGAGACAAATCCCTTTGTTTTACTAACAGCCCTGAGATGGGCCATCTACATCCTATTAAACACTGACTTTAGCTTCCTCCTCACTGAGTACCTGATTAGCATCAGAATACCTCGGGCGTCTCCAGGGTTTCAACAATAATACAAATGTACAATTACTCACCCATTTGACATATGTTTAGTAATGTTGCTGTGTTTTGTGCCTCAGTCCCGGAGAACTTTGGCGAGACGCTGGAGGCCTACACACGGCAGGGCTTCAGGGTGATAGCTCTGGCTCACAGGCAGCTGGAGACCAAGCTGTCCTGGCACAAAATCCAAGCTCTGAGCAGGTCTCCCCTCACTCTTTTGTCTGCACTACCCTAACCCTCTGCTGTTACTGTTTCTCCCTGATCTCTCATTCAGGAAAACAAACCAGTCCCAACATGTTCATCCTCCACCGTATCTATGAGACATCGTTTGGAGAGACACCAGTTTGGCTCCAACGACAGCAAAAATATGATTTCAAGTTGAGAGAGTTCAAGAGAGTTTTTCTTTCTGACTATATAAAGTAGTTGATCTGTTAATTAGTAATAGTGACTGCAGTCTAAGCCGGGACTCCCAGACTTCCTTATCCCCAGACACTTTCTCCAACTCCTCCGGGAGGATCCCGAGGTGTTCCCAGGCCAGCCGAGAGACATAGTCCCTCCAGCGTGTCCTGGGTCTTCCCCGGGGCCTCCTCCCGGTGGGACATGCCCGAAACACCTCCCTAGGGAGGTGCCCAGGAGGCATCCGGAACAGATGCCCGAGCCACCTCAGCTGGCTCCTCTCGACGTGGAGGAGCAGCGGCTCTACTCCAAGCTCCTCCTGTGTGACTGAGCTCCTCACCCTATCTCTAAGGAGCGCCAGCCACCCTGCGGAGGAAACTCATTTCGACTGCTTGTATCCGCAATCTTGTCCTTTCGGTCAATACCCAAAGCTCATGACCATAGGTGAGGCAGGAACGTAGATTGACCGGTAAATCGAGAGCTTTGTCTTTTGACTCAGCTCCTTCTTCACCACAACGGTCCGATGTAGCGACCGCATCACTGCAGACGCTGCACCGATCCGCCTGTCAATCTCACGCTCCATCCTTCCTCACTCGTGAACAAAATCCCGAGATACTTGAACTCCTCCACTTGGAGCAAGGACTCCCCACCCACCTGGAGAGGGCAAGCCACTTTTTTCGCGTCGAGAACCATGGCCTCAGATTTGGAGGTGCTGATCTTCATCCCAGCTGCTTTACACTCGGCTGCAAACCGTCCCAGTGCATGTTGCAGGTCCAGGTTTGATGGAGCCATCAGGACAACATCATCTGCAAACAGCAGAGATGAGATCCTGTGCTCTCCAAACCGGACCCCCTCCGACCCCTGACTGCGCCACCCCGGAGCCCTGCCACCGAGGAGTTTGCCAACAACCTCAGTGACTTTGGCAAATACATAGTTCTAAAGTCAAACGTGATGGCGGTGTAAAAAATAGTCTGCAGTGCCTTATTAATTTCTGACCAATATTGCTGTGCAACAGGACAGTGTATTGTTAATAATGATAATTAAACCTCAATTAATAAATCTAAAGACAATTTCTAAGAGAGACTGACATAATTGATATTGATATCGAGAATACCCCCAAAACAAAAACATTGAGTTATCATTTTTTTTCCAATACTTTCTTGACTACGCTTTAAAATATGTTATTCTCTACCAGGTACCTGGTTTCCTGAGGAGACTTTTCTCTCTGTAATACAAAAATACCTTAGCATATTGGCTTGTAGGGTACAGAATTCCAATATTATTTTGCATATGTAAATGTAATTCTATAGCTACATTTTAGTCTGGACAACATTTATGCTTACACAACTACAAACTCAAATGTATTTGTTTGTTGTGTCCCTCACAGAGACGTGCTAGAAAACAATATGGAGTTCTTGGGTTTAATCATAATGCAGAACAAGATCAAAGAGGAGACGTCCGGAGTGCTGATGGACCTACACCAGGCACAGATCCGCACGCTAATGGTCACAGGTAACAGGAACACACACTCTACCATGCTTCCTTGGTAAAAGGTTTTTTAAAAGCGCTTTCATTCTTATTATTCATTCGTCTTTGGAGGAAAATACATTTACTATCTTGTAAAAGCAGCCGTTTGTGACAAAATGGGACTGCTGCTTGCTGTCTGTATCCATGAATAAACTATTTTAGCTCTTATCAATCTGGAAGTGAGAGCCGAAACCAGCGCTGGAATTCTGGAATTGGTTGCGCTCGGGCAGTTTCACTTCCATCCATCATCTTCTGCTACAGCCAAGCAGCTGTCTGAGCAAAGACTCCCAGACTTCACTCACCCAAGACACTTCCTCCGGCTCTAGATCCCAAAGCGTTCCCAGGCCACAGAGAAACATCTTCCCCGGGACCTCCTCCAGCTGGGGCATGTCCAGAACACCTCACCGGGGAGGCGTCCAGGAGGCTCCGGAACAGATGCCACCTCAGCTGCTCCTCTCCATGTGTCTGAGATCCTCAGCCTATCAGGAGCACCCAGCCACCCTGTGGAGGAAACTCATTTCCACCCTTGTATCAACAGTCTTGTCCTGACAGTCATTCCCCAAAGCTTGTGACCATTCACTTTGGCGTCTAAAAAAGGCAGTTCTAGTGTGTGGCCGGGGGGTCGAGTGGTTAAGCCCGCAGCACATATGCCAGGCTCCACGTGCAGCCAGACTGCAGCGTTGTGAGTTTGAATCCTGGCTTTGACGGTTTGCTGCATGTCCTCCCTTCTCTCATCCCCATTTCACAATGAATCTGTCCTGTCTAATAAAGCCTACTGGCCAAGAAATCCTTAAAAAAAAAAACAACAACTCAGTTCTAAAGCAGTGAATGCTCCTGAAAATGAATCTGTAGAAATGAACTAACGAAGGGTGCTAAAGGGTTTGTGACAACAGGATAAACATTCAACTTTGCCTTTTTGGAGTATAGATTGAACAAATCACAATTATTATTTTCATTCTTATAATTATAATGTGAATATCACTCAAATAATTTAATTATTAACCAAATAATCTTGACATCTCTATTCACATGTTAATTATATTAAATTGCAGGCTAATACTAAAATCGCTCAAATTATTATTTCACACGGCGTACCATTAAAACAAAAAAAGTAAAAATGGACAAAAAAATATCAAATGGCGGATGAATGAATGATGTATGTAATTAGGCTCCGTTTTGTCTTGGTTGACAGGAGACAACATGCTGACAGCCATCTCTGTGGCGCGGGACTGTGGGATGATCTGCGCACATGAGAAGGTGATCATCGCAGATGCTGTTCCTCCAAAAGACTTCCACCCAGCGAGCATCAGCTGGCATTACACCCAGAACACTGCACCCAGCAAGGACACGCAGGTACAGCGCCATTCTGAAAGAGCACAACCAAAACCTCTCTTTTACCTGTTTTACCAAAGCCTTGTTTCCACTGGTTCACTTTGGAGCGCCTTTGTCCGGTCTAAAACTGTCTCCACGGTCATAAGTGAGCCGTAGCAGCCTGTGTAAGTGATCCAAAGCAGGCTTGCTTTGGCTCGCTGAAACGCTTTTGAGCGAGATGATTGGACAAGAGAGAACCACAGAGTTGGTTGAAAACAAAACGGCAAAAAGCAGATAATATAACAGAACAGAAAGTAATAATTTCTCACCAAATGCAGACTTGATCTTATGATAAACCACTGTATTTCCAGTGATGAAAACTTTATATGTTGAGCCAACCTTTAGATTTGAGATATTAAGTAAACATTTGTGTTGTTTTGGTTACGTCAGCTGCCAAAGCCATTACTTTTAAATGAGTATAAATACATGCAGTATATTTTGTGCCTATATTTGTAATTGTTTGTTTGAATTGGCTATTCTCATTTATTGATCTGCATGTTAATTCCAAACTCTAAATTATTTGTGCATGTTTTCATTTTTCTTGTTTATTTCAGTCAATATCGATCCAGCTGGAGTCCCTCTCTGACCCGCAGCAGACGGAGGACAGATTCCACTTCGCTCTGAGTGGACCGGCCTTTACTGTGGTCATGGAACACTTCTCACATCTGGTTCCAAAGGTTTGCCCATTTTTACAGTCAATAACCTTCCCATTTGTGTCCCAAATCTCGTCTCATATTATGTGTATTGCCGTACTCTGTCCACTCGGGGGTGCTGCAGCTTGCGGTAGGGGCCACGGTGTTTGCGCGGATGGCCCCGGACCAGAAGACTCAGCTGGTGGAGGTCCTGCAGAGCCTCAAGTGAGTTCAGCTGGATTCTGGATGTGTGCATGGAGGTGTGTCATTAAACAGCCTTTGTGTCGCCTGCTTTTTTTTTTAGTTACACCGTGGGAATGTGTGGGGACGGAGCCAATGACTGTGGAGTGAGTAGGAGTACTTCATTATTATATATAAATCTAAAATCACACAAATAAATAATTGAGATGAAACTATATGGCCACAACTGCAACATTTTCATTTTAAAGGACAAGTATGCTGCATTTTGTGTATAGTTATTGGTATTTAAACATGGTATCTCATGATTTGGAACTTAAAATACTTGTGGATACAAGCTCAAATTACCAGTGGGGGACAATGTAATTATACTAGGTGGAACATAAAGGTGTTAAAGGTGCACTATGTAACTTTTCTGGTGCACTGGCCACCCCCTGCTTTGTCTTCGTGGAGACAAGCAGAAGACCGTGGAGAAGCCTGCTCATGGTAAGAAAGCACTTTTTACTTTTACCAATAAAAACTACTAATTGAATAAATGCCACTTAGATAAATTTAATGCCATACCGTGGAACATTCAAGGCAATGCAATAACAGAAAGGTTACGCAGTGCACATTTAAAAGTCGCCGTTTCCACAGAAATCATGGACGGCTTTTCAAAATGTTCCTTCCCCTTTTTCCAACGTTTATAAGCTATTACACATAACAGCCAAATGACCGCCCGAAGGTTAGTGACCCTGCCTGACCCGCCGACACCACACACGCGCACCACGAGTACCAACTGAGAATACACATCGATATTGAAGATTCATCGGGTTAACCGCTTTGACCGCTCTTGGTATAAAGGAGTTCTTAAAGAGGGTCCCTTAGCCAGTTTCATCTTGGGCCCCCAAATTCCTAAATCCGCCACTGCGAGAGAAAGCTGTGGTTTGGGGCGACTGGGACCTGTGCTGTTCACATATCAAACCATTTTACAATATCTTAGTTTTTTCTTAGGGCCATAACAGAGGATTTACACTCAATAAGAGGCGCGTTTGGGGTTCACGGGTTACTGACAGACTATTACACGGAGGAGCGCTCGTCTAATGACCTTTTCCACCGACCCACACCTCCATGGGACAGGCGGAGCTGAGAAACTGCTAAAAAAAATAAATTAATAAATACACACCATGCAACCTAGTGAAAAATGCTACAAATGAGTACTGGAAATCCCAAAATCTGTAGGACGTTTTGGTCTACGCCCCCCAGTGTCGCCTCTGTCTATAGGCAGCAACTTTCGACAAAACGTTTTCTGCATTTGTTTTGCAGGCGTTAAAGAGGGCCCACAGTGGGATCTCCCTGTCCGAGCTGGAGGCGTCTGTGGCTTCTCCATTCACCTCGTCCACCTCCAACATCTCCTGTGTCCCCAGCCTCATCAGGTACTGACGTCTGCCTTGTGCCAGTGCGATACTTCAGCTTCAAATGTGGTTTGTAGAGAGGGAACTCTGGACTGACGGGGTTTGTGTTCGCTCCACAGAGAGGGCCGGGCGGCTCTCATCACGTCCTTCTGTGTCTTCAAGTTCATGGCTTTGTACAGCATCATCCAGTACCTCAGTGTCACCCTGCTCTACTCGGTAATACGTTCACCTAATGTTTAGCTTATATATATCTACATATCTCTATATAGATACAGTATATACCGGTAGCTATAACTATCTATCTTAAATATTAAATGCAAACTCACAAATGCAATATTTTGTATTAATGGGATCCACAGACCTACTTATTGTATTATTGTTGATTTAAAATGGGATTATCGGTTTGATTGAATAAATACATTTTGCATGATCATAAAAGCAATCGTGCATATTTTATTTAATCTGACTATAACTTGCAACTTTACAACATTTTGAATTAACATTACAAATGCTGTGAAATGCTAATTGGACTGATCTTATTTCCATCTATAATGTTATATCAGAATTTGGCAGAAGAATTTTGAATTCTGGATACTTAACTCAAGATGTCAAAACTAATACTTTTACATATGCAGTGAATAGGATTTAAGAAACACTTCCGTAAAAAAAATCTAAATGATATGTGATAAATTAAATGTTAAATTAATAACGTGAAAATCAGATAAGAATAATCAGATCACCCAATAATCAAATCTGATTTTCCAGAACAGTCTCTTGCTCCTCAAGTGCCCTTTTCTATCTCGCTCATGTTTTTTTTACTGCCTTTCCTGAGCCAATCTATACTGTTTTTTGCATATATTTTTCTTGTCAAAACCTGCACAGGTGTGATCAACCAGAAGTAGTAAATCAGATTACTCAATAAGATAATGTGATTCTAGTATCTGATTACTCCATATGACGTCTGACTGAAATGTGATTCTTTGCTCTTTTCTGCTGCAGATTCCTAGTAACTTGGGTGACTTCCAATTTCTTTTCATTGACATTGCCATCATCCTCATCATTGCCTTTACAAGTAAGTAGCAAATGGGTCCTTGCCGTTTGGGGGTGCCACGCCTTTTTTCTGTCTTGCGGCGCCTTTGTAGCAAAACACCAAACTGACTTTACGACAAGCGTAAGGAAGGTTTTTCAATAGCATTACATCATTTTGGGTGTAGCCGTTTTCATTTTAGATTTTTTAACACATTCACATAAATTGACCATGTTAATTAGAAAAAATAAATATAATCTGAATTAATATTGTGTATTGGCAATTCTATTCATTATCATTTTAGTAAGCGAGAGAGAGTAGTTTAAAGAGGAAAAAGATCACAAATGCTTTATAAAAACAGTGTTGCATAATTGACTATTAATGAAAATCACAACATAAAGCATGTACAAGTATCAATATCCGTAAATGTTATAGTACAGGGTTGTATACTATAACATAGAGACACTTTTTGATGACATTAGAAGGTGGAAAGTGTCCAGATTTTGCAGATTTAAGACAGTCTATGCAGTCTAGACTCTTTTAAAAGCACACTCAGACCAGCCGAGGGTCACTAATGTTTAATCTGATTCGTTTTAAAGATATTTTGTTATTTAAGGCTTCATTTTGGGACAAAGATAAACTCAAAAAGCTAAATTTCAGTCTTTTTGCTGTTCATTTCTGCTATATCTTGTGTGTATCTTGTTTCTTTTCCTTTTTTTTGGCTTCATTTTTGTCCATGAAGCTGTTAAAATGGAAACTGAAAGTAGTTTTATCCGGCTGTGCAGATGCTTAGCTATCAGGGGGAGATAAAGGACACTTCAACTCGCCACACAACATGGCGAGCTTGCAGCCTTTTTCCCCCAAACGTTGTACTCTGTATGTATGTGACAATACCGATGTGTAATATGTCCACTGCGGCTTATCTGTAAAAGTACGAGTTCCCAGTTGCTGTCATGTTTTGTGTGTCCAGTGAGTCTGAACCCAGCGTGGGAGCAGCTGGTGCCGCGGCGGCCCCCCTCCGGCCTGATCTCGGGGCCCCTGCTGTTCTCCGTGCTCACTCAGATCCTCACCTGTCTGCTCTTCCAGCTGCTGGCCTTCCTGCTGGTCCGGGAGCAGAGCTGGTACGAGAAGTGGACGCCACAATCCAAGTCAGTACTTACTCAGCACCAGGCAAAAGAAATCGGATCAAATGAGGATTATAATAGTAGACAAATGTCAAACCAGGCGCCGTAAGTGTGTAAACTGAGAAAATAAACAGAATAGCCTCAGAAAGTGGTGCCATTATTCAGCTCCAGACATGATTGTGGTCAGCTGAAAGGATTTAAGGCCACGAGATAAATATGAAGTTTGTGGAGCCGATCCCAAACAAATGATCAGGTTCAACGTCTGTGGATTTCTATTTCGGATACTGAATGAAGTAAATCTCAAACCATCAGAGTCTAGAACACGAACAACTACATTTTTCATGCACTATTTGTCGGCTTTTTGCTCATGGTTTACACTTAGAAACTTCTGCAAATCTTATATGGTAAAAAATGTCCTGTTTTGCACAACGCTAAGCATTTTTAAAATGTGTTTAGCACCCGAGCAAATGTCTGATAAATAATCTTTATAGTATAGATTACGCAACATTAAAACGACTACAAACGAACACTGACTTGACATAATCAGGATCAGAGAAAAGGACTTTTGCTCTTTTATCCTTGCAATAAAAAACAAAGCTTTGATATTGTCAATTAGGGCTGTCACTAACAATTATTTTAGTATTTGACTACCGGTAGTCTGCGATTATTTTTGCGATTAGACTTTTAAAGTATATTTTTTTTAATTGAAAAAACATAAAATCAGACACTGACATAGGACAAAATATATTTATAAATACATATCAAAAATAAAAAATATTAATAAAATACATTTTTAACCAACTAAAGGGTGAAACATGGTGGCTTCTACTTAGAGAATATTTACGAGTAAAGTGAATTATTTATGAAACTCAGAAATTGTGTATTCTTTATTGACATTTCCATCAAAAAAGCTCTCTGCGTTTTCTGTGGATGTGTTTTAGAGTCTGTATAGTCCAAACAATTACGATTGTAAAAAATATATTTAATATATAATATTAAACATATTTTTACACTCGACTCGTCCCGATGGGTGGATTCATTATTGCAGCATTCCTGTCAGTATTGTCGTAAAAAAGATGTCCTGATTGAGTGTAACCTGTTGCTGTGTGGTGTGTTCAGTGCCTGTAACGTGAGCCGCTCCTCTCAGCCCTTCAGTCAGAACAGCTCCTATGTGGACATCAAGAACATCAGGAACTACGAGAACACCACGCTCTTCTACGTCTCCTCGTTCCAGTATCTGGCAGTGGCCATCGTCTTCTCCAAGGGAAAGCCGTTCAGGCAGCCCAGCTACAAAAACTGTAAGGAAGAATGTACACGCTACACGCTGGGCTTTTAAGCATTGTTCCCTCCAAAACACATACCTGGAGTTTAGGGCTGCAGCCAATGATCATTTTGCTACTCGATTAGTCTTGTGATTTTTCTTTTGCTTAATCGATTAGTTGTTTAGAGTGCAACAGTCAGGTAATGAAAGGATTTTTGCTGAGTTTGACCCAGATAAAGCTGAAGTGAAGCTGTTTGAGGATCCTGGTGGAGCACATTTATGGACTAAAGAGTATTTTCATCGATTACACTGAATTTACACATTTTCCACGTCGTTTTCATGTAATCACGGCTCAATTTCAATCATAAAACTGCTTTTCTCCGCTCATGGCATGTTTTGGAACCTATGTATAAACCAGTCCATGATTATTTGATGACTAAATTGTGTGATGAATCCTGTTTTAATAAGTCCTCTCCCTCCGAGTCTCAGAAAACATTTGGTTGAGAATGTCCCGGTTTTGTGACATCATCAGGTAAAGCTCCGAGATCTTTTTCAGTCCGTAAATCCTCACCAGACTCGTTCTGAGCGTTTCCGCCGTTTCTTTAGATGTCGGCGGAAGCTAGGTGTGTTTCTCTCCCCATTTGTAATTCCCTCTGCTGCCAGTAGTAGAGTTGAGAGCGCTAACACCAAATTGTGATGGGGGAACGCCTCGCAGATGTACGGTAAAGTCATGTGTGCTTTCAATAGATACATTATTTAAGTTCCAAAACATGAGATGTCAAAGTAAAGGTACTAAAGGAGTAGCAGTAGTTTAGAGGCCAATAACAAAACAAATAATGCCCTATGTGTCCTCTAAGATATGTTTATTGCTGATGGTCGATTAAGTACATGAATAATGACTGTTGTTTGTCCGCAGGGCCCTTTATGTTGTCCTGCATTGGTCTGTACACCTTCCTCCTCCTCATCATGCTGTTTCCTGTCACAGCGATTGATAAATTCCTTGAGGTGAGCCTAAAAAGAGATAATCATTTTGTGGTTTATTTATAAATGCACGATGTATTACAGATGTCATTCCTCTTGATTCTTCCAAATACTGAGGACATAAACAACTTTGCTTCAGCTGTAGAATTTGGGAACCCAAAGCAAGCCGCTCACAGAGAACCCAAAATGTCGAATAAAATTAGATTAATTCTGAATAAATGTTGTATTAAAATCAAAACTTAACAGAGACAAAGCCAAGCCGATGGCTCCCTAGCCCCTGGCCCCTCATTCACTGCACAGCCCTGCAGACGATACAGTGCACTCAATCACAGAGCTATTCGGACACTCGGCCCACTACTTTCTCCTCGCCGCAGGTCATGTGACTCTGGCATCTGGGAGGGGAACAAAATCTGCAAAACTCTGCTTAAAAAAAAAACCATCATAATGGTGCTTCCCGATGGTGGAGTTTAAGGCTGCAGCACATATGCCAGGCTCCATGTTCAGCCGGCCGACTGCATGTCCTCCCTTCTCTCATCCCCATTTCACGCTAAGCTGTCCTGTCTAATAAAGCCTACGGGCCAAACAAATCCTTAAAAGAATAACAAATTATAATAAATATTGGTCAGATCAGTCTGACAGGCACGTAGTTATGGTTCTCACATTAAACATCTTATAAACTTTATTATTCAACTTTTTCCAGCTCAAGCTAAGAGAAGCGGCTAACGTTAGCAACTTTACAGTGTAACGGTTTATTTCAGAGTGGTTTTACTCATGATGACAGCTCAACAGTGCGTTGTTTTAACTGCTCTTCTGCTTTCACTCAGTCACGTTGTGTCCAGTTAAACGCCTGTCGCTGTCTGCATTCTGGCCTATATTGACCAGTTTAGTGACCAGCGCTGGACACTACTTACTAAATCAAGGCTAATATAAACAGAATAAGTCAAATCATGAATAAAATCATCATCATTATTGAAAAAAAAACCAGTCCATTTCTGTTAGATGGAGGACGTCGGCGTTATTGCAATATGTTTCGTTTGATGCGATATCAATTATTGCGATCCTTTTGTGGTATATTGTCCAGCCCTAGAGGTGGAACTTATTCAGACACAATCACAATGTTTGTCCAACAGTTGGACGTTACAGTTCCCGTTCACCTCAAGTGAGCAAACAACAATAAGGGCCACTGATTTCCTCCTGCTCGTCTTCTTGCAAATGCACCAAAACTGCCCGTATTTGAACGCATTATATCCCATTGTCTGAAGGTTTCTTGTGGTTCCAGATCGTGTGCGTGCCTCACGAGTGGAGAGTCACTGTGGTGGTCATCATCATTTCAAACAGCGCCGTCTCCTTCACGCTCGAGGTACGTTTCACTCTCCGCTCTCTCTTTTCGATATTCAAATCGAACTCGCATGCAGCTGTGTTCTGGTCCTTGTGCTCCACGGCAACTTATTAAACTCGTACACTCTTTTTCCTGATAACTGTATTTGCCTCAAACCCAATCTGTGTTGTGTGGTCAGCTGATTCTGAAGTTTAATTAAATCTCCCGCAGACGTTGATCCTAGACGTCATCTTGCAGAGGCTATTTTTCAGAGACAATCAGAGCGATAATCCAGTGCCTCTGTCGCCCTCTGCTGATGCGCTTCAGGTTGGGACTCATCTCTCGCTCTCTGCTTTTCTACAAATAAACACGTTTTTACACCTTGTTAGCAAAGGATTTTATGAAACAAAGCAAACGCCTACACACACCAAACTTTACAAGACTTAATAAGATTTTGACAGATCGTACTGAAGGTATTTGTTTATCTAATTCAAAGCCTAAACCAGGAGACCAAATTTGAATTGTAATGCCATTTGTCAGTAAGATGACGTTTGCTCTAATGCTAAATAAGAATCACCCACAATTCACTGTACATTTTTTGTGTCTATTATGTCAACAAAATGAAACGCGAGAATTTTAAACCTGGCACTGTCCTTTTTTTTTTCTCAGATTAATATGTCCCAAATATGTGCAATTTTGGCATTTTTTACACATAAAAACCCTTATTTTTTTACATGACATAAAATTTGTAATAGATTTTTTCTTACGTTTGTGTAATTAAAGAAGTGTAAGGAAGAAGTTTCAAATTGAAATATCTAAATTCAAGATATTTTCCAATTCAATCAGTAAATAATAGAATAACATGCTTTTAAAAAAAACTAAATTACAAACAAAACATTGCAGAGTATGTTTTTGAAACTTTAAACGTTTTTTAATTTTTTTTTGCAGTCATTCTGTCAGCATTCTCTTTTACAATAAATATATATATATATATATATATATATATATATATATATATATATATATATATATATATATATATATATATATATATATATATATATATATATATATATATATATATATATATATATATATATATATATATATATATATATATATAAAATCCACTTGGCTAGAGAGCAGTTTTCAAAAATATCCTTGCCACTATACATTAGTTTTCAAATTTGACACTGGTTAATGTGTGTTAGTGAGACAAAGCCAGTTTAAGTCAGCTCCATGTTGATTTCCAGGAGGCTAACGGCCGCTGGGGCTCGTCCTTCCTATCGTGGCTCTTCTGTCGGAAGAAACGTCCCCCCAGCCTGAGGTACAGGCAGCTGGCCCTGGAGCTGCAGGACGACCCCGACTGGCCCCCTCGCCCTGGGACGGTCCTGTACGCCAACGCTCAGACGCACAGCTCTGCCTCACTATGAACGTGAACTGTATAAGAACTGTAGATGTGAACGAGCCAGAGACCAAGCACACTGTGGAGACTGTTTAATCTCATGGTACTAAGCTCTGTGTTCTTACTATGGTTGAAAAGTCTTGTAGAACGATAATCATTTCATGTGCTCTAATCATATCGGTAGAGTATTTAGTATTAGCTGCTATCTTTTTTTGAATGAGAAATGCACTGGAGCCGTTTGTACTGTGAAAACACCGCCAGTCTTAACCACGAGCTGCTACAACATGACGAGGTCCGGCATTTTCACAAAACCACCACTGAGCCACTGTAGTCCAAGAGCCACTGTAGTTGTAGGTACTGTATGTAGGAGCCTCACAACAAAAGCGTTCTGTCCTAAAAGGAGACATTATGCAAAATCTATTTTTAAGACCTATAAATCATGTTGTAATAGTTTTCCCTTCTCATTTCCCTGTTCAAAGTTGCATTTAGAGTGATTTTTCTTTGTGTAATAATCTTTATTCCCTTTTTACCCAGCAATCAAGACGCCAAAAGTATTGAAAATCAGATACTTAATGCCAAAACTCTTACCATATGTAGGATAAAATTGTACCTCTCCTGAACAGTTTTATAGGATCTCAGTACATCACATGCTACTCACATGGCAGCATAAAGAAAGTACTCAAAAAACTACTCTTATTGGACATGGTCTAGTGTCTAAGAATACATATGTATAGCCATTATTATCAATGTGGTATCGAAATCGGTATCAAGTACTGATTCCTTAGTATCAGTTGAATTTTGAATTTCAGTATGGTGACAACTAGTTTATGGCGACGCACCAAAAAAGAGCCGCGCTGCCATTTTTAACAAGAAGCCAACAGACTTGGTTCTTTTATTAAGTTGTTTTAGTTCACTGTTGCAACTTAAAATGTCCATAATATATTATATATATATAATAATGATCGACGGGTGTAAATATTTAGCAGAGGAAAGCACAATATGTCTTTTCTTAGAGGCGTTTACATGTTCTCCATTGGTCCGGGTTGGCAATATGTTATCAGCTGATCCTCCAGCGTGGAACTACAAACCATCAACCTGGAGATCAAGATGTGGAGCTGGAGCTGGAGCTGGAGCTGGTCCCTGGCACTGCTCCTGACAGGTCGCCCTCGCAGTACTGAAGCATGGGCCAAAGGGCAAATTCTCCTTTACTTTACCTTAATTTTAAGTGAGCAAAATCATCGCACAGTTCTTGATTCTTCTTCTCTGCTCTAGTCTGATTTTGCCAGATTCAGTATTACATAATTATACATATTACACAAATTAACTGTTGAGTTTTTAAAGTGGCCTATCATGCCAAAACCAAAAACTGAGCCGTGCCAAAATGAACAATGCATGTATTTTCATATTTATGAGCCCTTTCTGACTACGGAAACCGATCCCCTTTGACCTTAAAGTCTTTGACGCTCACTACTGGACTTCCTGTGTTTCAGCAAGTCATACATACATTAAAGATTTTTTAACCCTAACTCTTTTGTCTAAAAAATAACAATCCATCCATGTGTCTCAATGTATATGTAAAATATTTGTATATTTCTGTGGTTTTTGACTGCAGTGAATGGACAAACTAACGATAGCCTCATTCACCCTGTTATTACAAAGTATTAAGTGTCCCCTTCTGACTGTTGTGACTGCTGTGTTTTACTTCTGTTGGGATTTGTAACAGCACTTAGGCTTTGACATGTTTTTTTCACTCTGATTGGCTAACACAAACATGGTGGTCACTTTTTTGTGCTTCATCCTATCCCTATTGTAATTGGAATGCCATGTCTTCATTTTGGAAATGTGAGAAAGTCCAGCTATACAAATATGTGCATTGTGGACAAAAGAATCCCTTTGTTGGCATTAATTGTTTGAATTTTCCCAAAAATGAAATGGCAGTATTTTTTTGTCGGTATAGATCAGGGGTGTCCAAACTTTTTTCACCGAGGGCCGCATTTTGAAACAAATACGGAGCAGAGTGCCAAAAAAGCAACCCGACGATGAAGTGAATCATTCGAAATTTTGCCTTTGACATAGTTTGATGAGCCTCCACACCTTTAATAAGGCTTGGAACATTCATATTAGGTTGTTTATAACGTCAAAATGCTTGAATTTGTCCAATTTTACAGTAAAAAGTACTACTTTTTGTTGTTTGCCCCACTTAGCAGGAAGCCAACGAAAATTGATCTGAGGGCCGCATTTGGCACCCGGGCCGTAGTTTGGACATGCCTGGTCTAAATGAAAGGTGTGTCACTTTCAATTTCACATTGTTTTTAAAGTTCAACTGCAAAACGTTTCCTTTTTCCCCTGATGGATGCCAATATTCTAAGATACTTTCCGTAAATTGTTTTATTTTAATGTTCCTTATGTCTTTGGTTTGCTGAAACTTGGCATTCATCTTTCGGCTACTTCTTTATTCATTCCCACTTCAAATCATTCCATATGTCATTGGCATTACATCATCATATGTTCAAAGTAACAATAAATTTTGTTTAAAAAAATGCTGCTGTTAAAGATGTTCAACAACTGATTCTATTTTGTTAATCTGCTGTTTTACACAATGTTGTAGATAATAATGTAAAAATTGCCTTCAGAGACAAATTTTTAATATTTTTTTAGTTTTTGTAATATGTTTGAAGATTGTGCTGTGTTTATTGTTCTTACAAAAAGACTAAATCAACTTTTGTGACATTTGATTCATTGTGTCATTTTATATTTTGCAACATTTGCACATGTTGAAGTAAGTTTGTATGGGAGGTTGTCATTTACGCCACAAAGTGCACCATCAGTGGACTCAAAGGCTTAAAATGACTTGAAAATAGCCATGCTGCTAATTTGGCACTGCACATTTCTTCATTCCTCCCAGTTGCCAGCAGAGGGCGCCACACAAATAACCCAAATGGCACGTGAACGCTTTACTTCCACAATATTTAAAGTTCCACAAATGTTCCACACAGCAGCAAACATCCAAAAGAAGTATAATAAACATAATAACCCCCGTGTTTGCGTCTCGGGGCGGTCCATTCTGTTGCTAATAAATCGGTGTACCAAATCACTGCTGGGTGCGTCGTGGGGGGCAGTGCCTGGACTTCACTGATCAATTATGTGCTTTCCCAGCCCCGTCTCTGCCTGGCATATGGGCGCTTAAAGGCCTGCGGTGGAGCTATCATTTCATGTGGAGATCAGGGCCTGTGCTGGTGAATGGGCGGATTTAGGGGACACTTTGAATAAGGCAAGGGGGGGGCACCAAGCTTGTACCCATAGAGAGGAATGTTCCACGGAATATTCATGATGCGTTTGAGGAGGTGTCATGAATTTGTGTCTAGGATCATCTTTTGGGTAAATACTTGTGTGCGAGTGGATGTTTGCCTTGTAGTTTGAGGATAGTGTTGCCTCTTCACAATGCAATATGTGGTTTTGTGTACTCGCCGCTGTATTGCCTTTGTCGCGCAGAAGCAACAGATGGGCATAAAGGCGCTAAAACACACAGCTATTCTTCCTCACAGCTAGCCCCGCGCCGCTAAAGGTTTTCTCAAGCTTGCCCTCGTCTCCATGCATTTTCAACATATTGAGCAATGTTTCTATTTGTTGTTTAATCCCAAACTCTTTTTTTTTTCTTCTCCTTTTGTTTTTGTGTAAGTAGAATTCTGAGGGGAAAATGAAAATGGCAGAAAAGTTGTCTCACCCGCGACTTTTTCACAGCATGAGTGAAAAATCCTCCAACGAACACTAGTGATGGTTATTTAATGTTTAAAAAGTGGAAATGTTAAGCGTAAAAAGGTATGGGGATGGAAGGCCTATATTTAAGTAAAAAATAACATTACTCAAGTAAAAGCACAAAGTAGTGGTCCAAGAAATTAAGTAGGAGTAAAAAGTATTTGGGGAAACACATTTCAGAGTAACTAAATTAATATCTAATTTAAAATGTGAAGTTTATGTAATTTGAAGGACAAGCCATTTAATAATGCACAAAATCTGGTATTTTCAAAAGATAGACACAAAACTGACAAAACAATATATCTGAAGGATGAGTACAAGAAACATAAATGTAGATTCACTCCAAAACTTTTACGTATTGTAGGAAATAATTACGCTTTGTTATTTCCAGGCGTGTTCACGCGTCGGAGAAGAGACAACCGGAGACGTCTGAGTTTAAGTTCACAAGATTTATTTGCCCCTAATACAAAGTTTTCTCAGAAATGTGCTTACAGATCGATCTGGGTCTTGTTTCCTTTGACCTGCAGGACACACAATGTGTGTGATTTACGTGCAGAGGAGCAAGAGACAAAAAAATGACTATAACATGAGTTCTTATAATGCAGAAGGTGTAGTTCCTCCTTCGGGGGGGCGGCTGAGTCCGTTCCAGCTTAGTCTGGTTATGATCCTGGTCTCTCTGCCCGTATAGGGAGTTTCCTGTGTCCTTGGTGCCGTTGCTGAGAGCGCAGCCTTCCTGTACAGAGGAGATATGCAGAAACAACACAACTCCTACGCCTAATCTTTTGAAACCTTTTTGCAACATTTGGTCCTGTCTGAACAATCAGCTTATTGTGCACAAGTATTATTAAAGCATGACTAAAAACTATTACTTCAGTGTGATTATTCTTCAGTATACAGTGGTTCCCAAAGTGGGGGTCGCGAAGCATGAGATGAGGGTCGCGAGATGATTTCAAGATGTACATTTAAAAGTATGACACCGTATTAATTATGTGGGTTTTTTGTTATTATTGAAAACGGTGTGTTTTAGTGATATTATCAGATAATACAATAAACTACTCAATACTGCTACAATAAATGGAAATAAACCTAATTTTAAAAGGTTTAGCGGTACCGGCCCTGAAAAGTTTGTAAACCCCTGAAGTAAGAGACTTCAATAAAATGGGACTAAAATCGGAGTAAAAGTATAGTGTCAAAAAGTTACTCCAAGAAGTACAATTTCTTGTTGAGTTGAAATGTTGAGTAAATGTACTACCCACCTCTGGTAATGCCTACAAGCATCTGCAACTTTACATAGGCTTCTCTTAAGGCGCGTTCACACCGCGGCAGCCAAATTTGCGCTGGCCGCAGAAATGGGCCCCCTGTACATTTGAAAGCCGTGTTCAGACCTCTGCGGCAAGTTTACGTTCAAAGTCTACGCGCAAAGTCTAGGCTGCCTTCAAATGTACAGGCGGCCAATCTCTGTGGCAGCGCCAATTTGGCTGCCGCAGTGTGAATGCGCCGCCTCGAACGCGAGGCCAAAAAATAAACTCCGCAGCAGACGCGCGGCTGAGGCGGCGAACGCACATGTGCAGTGGAGGAGTTGTGTCCTATGGCAGTTCAGGTTAAGAGAATGGCTTTGGTGTATTTACTTTACAAAGTCCAGACGATCGGCCCGGCGGCTTGTCTGGGTCCTGCAGATACTTCAGAGGTGAGCAGAGTTTAGGGAATATCATTATTTGCTCCGAGTGCTGCGTCCGGCTTATTTTTTTATAAGGTTTGCATTGGTCCTTCTTCCTGGAAGTGCGTGCGTACGTACGTCACTGGAGCGTAATCTCTGATTGGTTGCGGCGCCGCGTCTGTTGCAAAAAAGTTCAGCTTTGTCTAACTTTTCTGCGGCCGCCGCTCAAACGCCCAAGTCGCACCGCAATAACGCAGGATTTGCTCCACAAGAACGCAGGATTCGCAGGTCGCGCGTCCACATAGACTTTAAATGTAAACTGGCCGCTTTGCCGCAGCGGTCTGAACACGGCTTTCAAATAAAAAATTTTTTATGTAACTGTCAAATATCAGCTATAAATTAATTAGTTGTCTTGTATCTGGAGATTGACCTTTTTCTATCTCAACCTGGCAGTGGTTACGCATTAAAGCTTGAGATACATCAGGTAAGCGAATTCTCAGAAGTACACACTCGATCACTCGCCGGGTCCGCCATCTTGAATGTTTTGGAACTGGGGTGAAAAGCCAGTTCCACGTCTTCAGTGTGACGCGTTAAAACCGCCACCTGAGATTGGATCGCTCCAAAAAGGATCGACGAAATGATTGGCTCTGACTCGGATTCCAGACCCTTCTGCATTTGAACAGAATGTAGGAAGGACTGGCTGGTCAGGCAAAAAAAGCTATTAGGCTAGACCAGGCATGTGCAAACTATTGTCCGGGGGCCACATGCGGCCCTCAGACCAATTTTTTTTGGCCCTCAGGGTTCCTGCTAAGTTGGTCCACACAACAAAAGTACTTTGTAGTACTGTAATTCCAGCATTTTGATGTTTTACCAACCTAATATTAATGTTCCAAGTCTTATGAAAGTTGTGGAGGCACATCAAAACTATGTCAAATGCAATTTCTTTAATGATTCACTTCATTGTCTGCTCCGTATAAGTTTCAAAATGTGGCCCTTGGTAAAAAAAAAGTTTGGACACCCCTGGGCTAGACTATGCTAGATAAAAGTATTAGCATTGTCTTACTTACCAACAATACGTATGTGCATCTAAAAAAGAACTAGGGTTGCATCTAATCGTTATTTTGTTTATTAAACCAATAATTCCTTCGATTAATCAGTTAGTTGTGACAGGTCTGTGAATTTTTTATTTAACCTAGCTGAAGCTAAAGTGATGCTGCTAAGGGCATCTTAATGGTGTATTTACAGACAAAAATAGTTTATTCAATAAAACAACTAAATATGCATATACAGTCGTAAAGCCTCTTTTCTCAACAAAAGGTATTTTTTGGAGTCTATTTATAGTCCAGATAAAGATTATTTGATCACTAAATTAGTTGACAATCATTTCAATAATCAATTAGATGTGACTGATTAACTTGTTTTAGATTACCAGGTTTATCCTATCATCTTTTCAAGATTTTCTATTGCAACCTTGCTTTTTGGCCTAACTTGTTTATTCAGTAGCTTTTACTTACTAATACACAATGTTGATTTCTTTCAGAATATCCTACTCTATGTCTGACTCTCGCAACTACAAATTCCTCAGCTAGTTAGAATAAAACACACTTTACGCCAGGCCTGTATTCTTTTAGCAGACAATTGTGGGTCTGCGGCAGTGTCTTCTCCAAAGGCCTCTGCTCGGGTCATTGCGGTGATTGATGGTTGAGACACAGGGCCGACATCATGCTAGCTTACGGTTGGCTTCATTTTACGGACGACACAAAGACGCTAACAACTGCTAAAAGGCTGGTGACCCCGGACCTCTCCTCCTTCTGTCCCCAAACCGCGCTCCTTTCCCTGGCTGGCCGTCCTTCATCACCGCCCCAGGTCTGAATGGGCAGAGGCGTAAATCCCAGCGGGGGCAGGGAGCACCCACTGTCTTTAGCATTGTCCAGCTATAAAGGTTTCTTATTTTACCTGTGTCGTTGCTAATTCAGTGTCACATAACCGGGATGACAGTGGGTTAAGTGTATCATCACCTCAAGGTTTTCGGTTCAAAATAGCGTATACTGTTGTATTAGGCTGTGCAATTAATCGTATTTATAGTCTAATTGTGATTTCGAATATTGTTATTTTCAATATTCAATGCTTTGCACCAGATTTAGCTAAAGCTAGTTTCCATCTGCCGTCCCCAGGAAACTAGCAAACGCTAGTAAAATACATCCAAATATCCATTTACAATTAAACCACGCAACATCTTACTGAAAATGCAAGTTGTAGTCTGGAGTGCAGAAAACCCCCTCGAAAAACGCTTAAAACAGGTGTTCTCGGAGCGGCTTGTGCCGTGCTCTGGTGACCGCTGGCACTTAAAACAACACACTTCACATTTAACGTTTACAATTAAAGAAGTACTACATTACAAATGACCATTTAGGTCTACATTATAATATCCCATGAACAAATAGTCTACAACTCTCTCAGGACTTTTACATACAATTGAAATTACAATACAATCTCTTTAGGTGCTGTCCTCAGAATATGTGCAGACTTTGTAGTGACAGTATGAAGAGGATGGCAGTAGTACAGATATGATCTGTGCACATACGTGAAGATAAAGAAGGCTGCTTCACATTTACATGGCATTCTAGTCCTTTTCAAGTCCAACACAGGAATTGCTTTTGTAGCCGTTTCTTTTTCCTCCGTGCTCCAACATTAAAATGATAGATCCGTGCGAGTGAATGGGCACTGTGGTTGGTCAATAAATTCAGTGATTCAAGGGGTGGACAGTTGCAGCCGTGTTACCGTTTGTTCACAGGCTTGTCAGAGGGACGTGCCCCGCCCCAGGGCCCTTTGTCTGCCGCGGGCCCTCAACAGGTTAGAAGTCAATGGAGAGCCTTGTGCGGAGGTGGCAGGGCACGGACGGACCGCCTCTCACACGGCGTTCACACAGGGGGAGGACCGGCCCAATCACTGGGACACTTGTTACTGTGGGGCCACACAACGTCCCGGGTCGGCGCGTCCCCCAGGACCTGCCTCACTTTAAACAAACTAATGCTCCGAGCTGAGGGCCGCTCCGCCGAAACCAGATCTCCACTCACAGGACCACAGTGGCCCAAATGAAAAGAGTGTATCGTACCATCTCACCTTACAGATTAGACTGACAATAAAACCAGGTCAGGCCTTTTTTCAGGCCGCTATAGGCTCTTTAAATTAGACATAGAAGAGATGCATCTGCTTGTTGTTTGTTCTAAAGCATGAGAACCAGACACTCTGCCAACACTGAAAGAAGACCGGACGTCAAGTGTGTCCCAACAAAAACGCGTCCAGCATCAACAGGACGCGATACAAAGCGCTGAACACCTGAGGATGATGTTTTTCATAGGTGCTGTTAATTTATTGTCAGTTATGACTCAAAGGCTAGTCCTCCTGGAATAAAAGCTGTGAGGCCTTTTATTTTGCAGCAGGTGGTAGAGGGAGCACAGCGAGTCAAGTTGAGAAATACAAATCGAGTTTGCAACTTTTGTCTTGAAACTGAATGACTTTTTGTGCTCGCCGGTGACGCAGTGGTTAACGCCAACCATCACGTGTTGTTATCACCATTGCGGGGTTGTGACATCGCTTCCTGGCCTCGACTATTTGCCGAATGTCTTTACCCTCTCTCTCCCCATTTCACACTACAACTGTCCTGTCTAATAAAGCCTGAAAACGTTATTTTTTAAAAGAAACTGGATGACTTTTGCAAACAAAAAATGCATAAATGGGCCTACATCTTGTTTAGTTATACAGTATCCCTGATTGCCACTGAGTAAAAAACACGTCATAGTATGAAAAGTTATACTGACACTGTCCAAAAATTAAGAACTCAAACTTTTGTGTGGATGCCCTTATAAACAGTGGCATAGTGCCTTTGTCTGATGAATACGTTTAGAGATGTGTTGCTTATCTGAAGCCTGGGAACAAGCACAGTCAGGAAAAAAAGACATCGATGTGTGTGTGTGACAAAAAGAGACGGCTTTAGTGGGCAGAAAGAGACGCAGAGACGAGGCTGAAGAGGGACTTAGCGCCGCCACTGAAGCTGACTGTCATGAGAAGATGAGGGTCTCCATGACGACGCAAGAACCACCCAGGAAGCATGTGAGCCAGGGGCCGCCGGATCACATGCGCTAACCAGGGATTATGTGCATAAGTGATGAGCGCTAAGCTAGCAGGTGAAGGAGGGAGGCCCGGGACAAGCCCAGCGGCGTCCTGCCAGACAGGGGTCCGAGGAACAGAGCCGGCTGATCTCCCAGAGTGAAGGGGACTCGGCTAGAGGTCCTCCAGAGCTGAAAGGGCAACCCCCGGGCGCCTTTCACTGCACAAGTGGCCAAAACGCTGGTCTTGTGAGGAATCTTGAACTGCAGAATGGGGCATCTTCACATTCATAAATCCCAACGCAAACACACTTGTGGATATGGATAAATCCGATTGGGACCGGCGCCACATGGCTTCGGCTCAACAGCTCTTTGGTTATGAAAAGAAAAATCTGTTTTTTGTTTGTTTGTTTTTAATGACAAAAAGTACCTAATAAAGCTTCAATTAAAAGACAAAAAACAAGGGGGCTTGCATTGTTAGGTAAAAAAAATATATGGAAAATGTAAAGATGCGCCCCTTGAGTGCAAAAAATACTTATCTTTGTTTGTTTGCTATTTGTAAGATGGACATGCAGACAAAATAAATGTCTCCAGTAATTAATTAATAAAACTATCATTATATTTCTCTCTAGACTTTTACAGAGCTCCTGTTTCAAGTGGACGAACTTCAAGTACAAGTTCCCTTGGAGAAATAGAGAACAATCACTTGGGTAGTGCTTAGAGTAGAGTCGCTGCTCCTTCAGATTGAGAGGAGTTTACATATCTTTTCTGGATGCTTCTTGCACACGCATATTTCCTATGTCAGTTGAAAAGCTGGATGAAGTCTGTGGACAAAACGTCTCGTCATCTAGAAAATGCTAATTGGATCTACCTCAGTGTTTAAACTCCAAATATGTCCCAGACCTTTCTAAAAACGCTGGCCTGTCCCTCGTGTTTTTGCACAGCTTGTTTTTCCACAAGTTGTAGGTTTGCCATTGTTTTGCCGTCAGGGATCGTTGGCCATAATATCCATGGCTTTACAGGAATGTGTTTGAACCTGACTGGCACAAAGAAAACGCATTCCCATGGTGCACCAGGAGTCGATCGTATCCCTGCGCAGATTAACATGTAAATACACTTCGATACTGTGACAATGCGCTTGAATGCATATCATCTACATGCTAACTAGGTCTTTAAAGACTTTGCCCGAGTGAATGTGGCGCCGCTGCACTTTCAAGTTGGGTTTTAAAAATTAAACGTGAGGCCTCTTCTGTGAGTTTCTTTGAGTTTGATGAGGGATAGGGCAATGACTGTTTTGGCCTATTCAGAGCAGAGCCACAGTTCAGTAAGGCTTAGCTTTTATTGCCTCAGTGCTAAAGATCTAAATGTTTAAAGGCGACTAGTGTGCAGAGACAGATGGCATGTTGTTTAGCCTTTTGCTGTTTAAAATACCATTGTAGCTTATATTTACCTCCAGAAGGCTGGTCACAAGGCTTATTCCAATATGTTCCTTTTTATTTACTTCTCAAAGTAAAGTGCTATTCAATTCTTCTAGTTTTAGGTAATCGGCTGTGGGATTTACAAATACAATAGTACTGAATGCCTTGCACAGATAATAGAGAAAGGTTGACTTCCTCTCCTCAGCACTTGGGAGAACTTGAGGTGCAGTATCTTGTAGGATGTTTCTGGTGGATACAACAGGCGATGCCGTTGTGTTTGCGTGTTGGCTGCTCCCTCAGACATATGGTGAGGCCTGTTATACTTATGTGTTTAATTGGTGGGAACAGTGCATGCGGACACATGCTGTAAAACGCCGGATTGCAGTCATAGACTAATCTCTATTTGTCCCAAATTCGCTCTCACAGCCCATCGACACCAGAGGAAAGGCAGGGGAAGGTCACAACTGCAGTATGAACCAGCGGCAGTGGGGTTCTCAAGCACGGTCACGCCACACTGCACAGAGTTTGCAGTAGAGCCATTGCTTCTCCAGATGAGCTGAGGAAGCTTGGCTATCTGTTTAAGTGCTGAGAAAGTGTCTGGGAAGAGGGGCTTCAGGGAATTTTTACACATTCGTCTCAACTTATTTTTATACACTCTAGAGCAGATGAAATACTAAGCATTTGGATCTGTAACTGAAGTCTAAAGCTCCAAAAGCGTCACTTGACTTAAGCAGACACTGTCTTTGTGTCAGGTCATTCCTGAGCACAATGAGCAGTGATGATCTGATCTGAAAATAGAAGTGCATTCAGTCTCAGAAAATTGAGCCTTGGTCAAACTAATATTAGTAAGACGTTCTTGACATCAGCTGGAAGAGAACCGTTACAATTTGCTGGAGCCCTAAACCCCACAGTTTGTGATGTCTCTTGTGTGTGATTGTAAAGACATGGGTGACCTGGTGAATCTAAATAGCAAAGTGACTGTTTTTGAATGTCTGCTAGTGTGTGTCTTCTGGCACTGTTCCAGAACGTCAACTGCCTGTCACCCTGAGACCACCCCTCAGCTCCTGGTACATTGTTGTGTCTTCTGTGATTTCATTCTTATGAGGCATGAAATAACATGAATTGAAGTTCTAGAAAAGTGTATATTTGGTGTATTTCCGGAGCCAGAAGCGCTCCCCAGTATTGTCCTCACACTGTGTGTCGCCTGTCAGCAGCAGGCTGGAGCTGGGCTACAGTAAAGCCGGCGGGCGACTGTTCCTAATCTGGATTCTCTCTTGATGGCCGTATAAACAGGCCTGAATGGACTATAGAGGCTTTCATCCCTCAAAGTTTAATCTTACACCCTTTTTACATCTCAACTAAATTCAACCATATTTTTTGATTGGTCATGTTACCATGACAACTGTGATTTTCCATCATGGCGCCCCCTCCGGCTCCATCGCTCCATTGATACGGCTGCCTCCCCCGTTGCCTTGTGGTTTTTGTCCAAATAAAACAAAGCACGTTGTGAAAGGGCTCTGAGGTAGGTAAATGTATTCAGTGACATCAGCCGGACCAGTCCATTCTGCAGGATTCCTGTACCACTTGTTTCCAGCCTTGTCTGGGGGCCGGACACTCTGTTGGGCCCTTTGTGCCCGCTGTATTCCACACAGCTCCGCAATTAAAGGAGGCCTTGTCTAAGGCTCTTGGAGCAGAAAGTGCCGTCCGGGAGGGGGACAAAGGCCGGGCCGGAGCTCTGGGGGCTGGAGCAAGCGCTGAGCTGAGGAGATGCATGATCCTACTGTCTGAGTGCCCTCTGCCTCTGGTCCACACACGCCTCTGAAAGGAGTGCTGATGGAGAGGGCCACTTCACTGCCTCTGCAGCTGGAGCACACGTTTACAGAGTGATCCATCACCAAGCACACATCACAGTGACACGCACAGGGCAACAGATAGAACCTCATACTGTTGCTGACCGCATCAACTGTCGGATCTATCTATATCTATCTATCTATATATATAGATATATCTATATCTATATATATATATAGATATATCTATATCTATAGATATCTATCTATATATATATATATATATATATATATATATATATATATATATATAGAGATAGATAGATATATACGCACACACACACACACACACACACACAGTAATGAGTATATATATATATATATATATATATATACACACACACACACACACACACACATACACACACAGTAATGAGCATATATATAAATATAAATATATAAATATATAAAATATATAAATATATATATATATATATATATATATATATATATATATATATATATATATATATATATATATATATATATATATATATATATATATATATATATATATACACGCACAGTAATGAGTGCACAGTGGCCAGTCCTAATTGGTTGATTTCCTCTACATAACCCTAGTGAGTTGTGTTTTCTGATTCTTTGCTGGCACATGATTTGGAGTGATTGGTCACATTGAAGCTCAGCCGTTTCTGTTGTCTAAATGCTGTTTGCTTCCCCCGCATTGTTGATAGTACAGGAAAGTTGAGTACCACAAAACACTGACAGTGAGAAGTTTGTGTGTCTGGCTGTGCCATGACTCTCCTGACTTGGACTGTGGCTCAAGAGCAGAAGGGCCTTGCCTGCATATGGACAGTGGTCGCAGGACCCACCCTTTATCCCCCTTTCACGCTACCATCCTCTCAGCAACATACTCCAAACCAGGTTTTTCTTTTGTGCGGTTCCATGGTCATCTATTGCTTGTGACAGGTTGTCAAATTTCCTGCTCAGGACAATTAATACTGTAACCAGTTTCTCAAATAATTCAATGTTTCTTAGTGACCGCTCCTCACCTACATCATGGGGCTACACTTAAGCTTTCTGCCTCACATGAGAAGATGCTGGTTAAATGCTCTAATCCACTCTTGTTTGTCTCTGTGGACTCGGACTCTAAAGCTGCAGCGTTCCCACACTGATACTGATCTGAATTGTGCTATAAACCTCTGTCCACATGGTGCTCTCCATAAAGGCTCAATTGTGGCAGCGCCGCAGAAAACACTCCTGATGGCTCATAATTTATTGGAGATGGGCCCCTCAGTCATCTGCTGTGGAGTGAAGAAATCTCCACTGTTCCAATGTTCAGTACAACAGAACATATGTGGTCCCATAATACTTACAAGTATTCAGAACATGGTGGCCGGGCTATAACAGAGGACATACCGGCACGGCAATGAATAATACTGTAACATTTGGTTTCAGGTACGAGACACACTGGGAACGGACAGACGTGGTGAGTCAGTTATGAAAATAGAACGTAGATGAAGTGTCTTATCCAAAGATGCAGCAGCTTTGAGAGGGTTTAGAACCACTGACCCTCTGGTTATAACGCCACACTGGACTAAACATGCTGGAATAACCAATGTGGTCTGACAAGATTTTAGAGGGTTATCAATAATTTAGGATTGTGATGTTAACTGGATGAAACAATTCTATGAATATCTAAATCGTACAACAGGTGTAAAAGTGTCCAGAGACCAACGCAAGCAGTGACTTTTTTATTTCCAGGTTTCCCGAGGTTTTGAAGAGTTTTTCATTCAAGGTGTGGCTAATGGAGCTCAGCAGTCCCACACATTTTGAAGTCTGCTGTGGTTCCAGAAGTAAAGTGTTTAAAAAATAGTAATACAAAAAAAAATATATATATATACATATTATAACTTAAAGAAAAAGCACATACATATTAATACATTTGAAATATGTTGTTATAAATATGAAATGTTATACAATTTCAGAAACATGTCAAATGTTTTTTCCAATGTTGTTTAAAGTACAAATTACATTTAAATGAAATTCTAACTATAAATGCAGTGGGCGGTCACTGTTGAGCTCCATTATTCGTTCTTATTTTTTATTGTTTTAGTTTAACGATAGTGTGTGACAAAGTTTTCAAACATTTGCTCACAGACCTGAACATTATCTCCTGGAGCTAAACCCACAGTTCACTGCCCTTGCGTCACTGAGCAAGACACTTCGCTCACCTCGCTGTGTGTGATTGGTGGTGGTCAGAGGGGAGACGGCTGTGGTCAGCGTGGCCTTCTGTTCTGGGGTCACTTCACAGCTCTGGACACACTCACTTAAACCGAGCTCATGGACACGCTAAACGGCTTTAAGTCCATCAGACGACACAGGACATCAACCTCAGTCGAGAGCTCAATGATCAGGCCGGATTACGCCGCTGTGGTCACTTATTGCACCTTATGCCCCGGTCAGTGACAATTACAACGATAACTGCCGTGCGTTAATTTTGCATAACGCACAAGTGGCTAAATCACTACACTGTGGGTAAACAAATGCTTCACTGTGAAGTAGAAATAACAGAAATCTTGGGACAGTGAACAGGCTTTTCCAATAATATGTGAACTATGCTGTGGCCGTGGCATAAGAGCAAGAAACAACTTGGATCTGTTCGTTTGGCAGTTTTAACGCACTTTGCGGAGGAACACTACGTTGTGCGTTAAACCTGAATCGCGCACGGCTAATGCTACTTTCCAAACGTGCTGTGCATACTTTAATGTTAAGTTAAGATGAGGTTTTTTTCATGAGAATTCACAAAGCCACAAATAAAGATCCCAATTAAATACACTAAAAATGGTAGGACATTTTTTTCACGCTCCAATCACGCCTCAGAATCAGGCCAAGGTCAGAGTTCGCGGTTAGGTACTAGAAGAGGTATTTCTAACCGGCAGAACTTGTGGTGAAAAGAACTCCTACAGTCTGAAGACCCTTGCAATAATGGAGTCGTCCCTGTTTAAGTGATGGATGTTCGCAGTCTCAGGAGCAGGGTTAGTGACGCGCGCAGCCAATGGGAGCGTCGCGCCGCACGAGCCCACAGCCTCCCGGCACCGCGCGCGAGCTCATTGGACGCAGCGCGAGACCCGGGGACCGACGCACGAGCCGTTCGCGTGCGGCCCTCGTCTATAAGTAACACGTGAGCCGCTGGGCGCTGCACAGTCACGTACAGGAGACCCCGGAGGCTGACAGGGTGGGCTCGCGTCACCGTCATCACTTTTACGGTTTTAACACAGTGTTTAAACACGGAGAACATGCCCGCCGGGACCGTGGAGCAGACAAGGGACTCAAGGCCCGTAACTCCGGCTCGCACGGACCACCGGCCGCCCGCTGTCTCCGAGGGCAGGAAGGTAAAGTGTTGGAACTTTTAAATTCTTTTTTAATGTAAAGACTTAAAAAAAATAAAAAATAAATGTAATTGCCTATGTTATAAAAATCAAAATAGACTATAAGTAATAAAGTGTTTTTGATTTTGAACAATACTATATATATATATATATATATATATATATATATATATATATATATATATATATATATATATATATATATATATTATATATATATATATATATATATAGATCTCTCTAGATGTCTAACGCATTCAGTCACAGTAAATTCTCATTCCCCATTAAAAATTAAATAAACAGAAAAAAAGAAATAGGAAAAGATATATATTGTCTGGCAGGTGTAAGATTTGATCATTTTTACAATTTTTTTTTTTTTACCCATACTGTTTAAACGCTCATTGTTTCAAAACATATAGTAAAATACATAAACATTTACAGTTGTTATGGTGCTTATGTGTTATGGAACATAAAGACGCTCATGAAGCTTAAGGAGGGCCATCCTTTTTGTTGACTATACTCCTGCATATTCACTGGGACATGTTTTTGGCAGTTTCTCTTTTTTAATAAGCATTGTTCCATAAATAAATAAATAAATAAATAAATAAATAAATAAATAAATAAATAAATAAATAAATAAATATAAATAAATAAATAAATAAATAAATAAATAAATAAATAAATAAATAAAAATAAATAAATAAATAAATAAATAATAAATACTGCTTCTGTGTGCAGTCGTCAAAGCCAATCATGGAGAAAAGGAGACGGGCCAGAATCAACGAGAGCCTGGGGCAGCTGAAGACGCTCATCCTGGAGGCGTTAAAGAAAGACGTAAGGACTTAACCCGCTGGAGCACGATGTTATAAAGGTCACATGATAGTCATCTTGGACTCTGTTGTCCTCAGACCTCGAGACACTCCAAACTGGAGAAGGCCGACATTTCTGGAGATGACCGTCAAGCACCTGAGGAACCTTCAGCGGCTGCAGATCACAGGTTTGTCCCTGCACCTGATGTGCATCATTTGTTTGTGTTTGAGCCACTAGAAATGGGATAGGTTCAAGTCACGTTGAAAAAATACCACAGATATTTTAAACTTTTACCAAGGCTTTTGTTTTATAATGTAATGGGCTCATTTGCAAAAAACAGAGAAGTGCCATTTAAAAAAACCAACAAAAAAAAAACTGTTGAGGACTTACAATCTACTCTTTGTCCAGCCGTGTTTTCAAAAGCCAAATATATTTGACTGCAGCAAAAATATGATCCCGTCCCTTCTTTACTGTTATTAATATGTGCAGAGAGTACTTTTGCAAACGACTTCTTCATTTAACTATTTGGCAGAGGCCCGCAAATAGCCTAAAAACACACAAAGAAAGTTTCATCTGTTTTTTTTTGCTATGTATATAGTTATTTGACTTGCTGACTTCCTTGTCCTCCAGCTGCTGTCCACACTGACCCGGGGCTGCTGGGAAAGTACCGAGCGGGCTTCAGTGAGTGTGTGGGAGAGGTGACGCGCTTCCTCTCCACGTGTGAAGGAGTCCACAGTGAGGTGCGCACCCACCTCCTGAGCCACCTGGCCTCCTGCGTGTCCCACATGTACACTCCTGTGATGGGTGTGTGCCCTCTGTGCCCTCTGTGCCCCCTCTGTCGTTGGGCTGTAAGGGCCCGGAGCTGCTCAGTCTGTACACAGGGGTGCAGTTGGTGCCCAGGCCTGAGGGTCATGTGGCTGTCCTGGTGTCCAGCGCTGCCCTCTCTCCTGCGGGCCCCCAGAGCATCCTGTCCCCCATCGGCCCCCCACTCACATCAGACTCAGTGTGGAGGCCCTGGTAGCATGAAGGACTACACTTACTCTCACTTTTATACTGTTGTACATAGTGTAAATATACCTTTTTGTATTCTTTTGTATTTTTTGTATTGTATTTGTTTTTGTAATTGTGTTGATGTTGGGTGCTGCTCTGTCTCTAAAATAAGGACACAAAAAAAAGCACTAGTAAAAAATCGAAATATGAAACTAGCACCGAGGTGATGGTGATTCAGAGACTTGAGTATTGGATCCAACAACAACTGTGCGTAAGCCGTATTTATGGCACATCAGTTTTTGGCTCTTTTGCAAAGCGCTTTTTTTTTGTGAGATTTAAGGACAAATAAAATCATAATATTACTTACTGTAATTGTGGCATTTATTTCTTTTTAAAAAACAAACAAACAAAACATCAAAAAAACATAACCCTGAAAATCCTACTACTAGTGTCTTTCTCGTTGACACTTTCTCGTTTCTCCTTTGACACTTTGCACCTGTAACTGACAAAACTGGAACATTCCCAAGGGCCTTGAAAAACTGCGGTCATAAAGCCTCTCCTAAAGAAAAGCAATCTGGATTGCCGCAGTATTTCTAATCTGCCGGTTTTGGGGAAAATTACCTCGAAAAGGTTGTTTACCAACAGCTCACTGACTTCTTAATAAAACAACTAATTTTGATGTTTTCCAGTTAGGTTTTTCGATCATGGGACCCTCTTACAGAGACTAGAGGACTGGGTGGGCATCACTGGCACTGCCCTAAACTGGTTAAAGTCCTATCTGGAAGACAGGAGGTTACAATTGGTAACTGTGTCTCAGACCAGATGCCCCTGACCTGTGGGGTTCCCAAAGGGTCAATCCTGGGACCCCTTCTGTTCAACCTCTGCATGCTGCCGTTAGGTCAGTTGATACGCAGTGAAAATGTGTCCTATCACAATTATGCAGACGACACTCAAATCTGTTTCACTGACGGCAGGTGAATATGGACCAGTGGATTCACTCTGTCACTGCATCCAACAGATCAGTGTGTGGATGCAAAGCAACTTTCTCCAGCTGAACTCAGACAAGACTGAAATCATCATCTTTGGCCCACAGAAACAAAGAGAAAGTGTTTAACAGTCACCTCCAGAGTCTCGCTCTAAAACCTACACATCAAGTTAGAAATCTGGGGGTAATAATGGACTCAGACTTGAACTTTTAACAGCCACGTCAAATCAATCACATCAGCAGCTTTTTACCATCTAAAAAACATTGCCAAAGCTGTGCATACGATTGAAAGGATCTTATTTGCATTCTTCGTCTTTATCTGTTTTGTGATTTTAATAAATTGTCTTCCTGTTGTGTGAAGCACTTTGAATTGCCTTGTGTATGAATTTTGCTCTACAAATAAACTCACCTTGCCTATTATGAACACAAGTAGCCTAACGCAAACATACATTTATCAAATCCAGTGGCACATCACCTGCATGATTCATTCATGGACATAGAAGTTTAAAACCATACTTCAGAAAATTCTCCATGGAACTTGGGCCGTTGTATGCCATACTGTGGAATATTAAAGTCAAGGGAAGAACATTTCTATGGAAACAAGCATGAGGATTTTGGTTTGAGATGCCTGCTCATGCGGTAAGGTTGCATGGTTTTCAGTGCGATTGCTTTTGGTCAATCTGCTTTTTCAGTACGAGCAGTTCATACGCAATGCTAATACGCACAGAACTTTTACCCATATGTTGAAATCATGGTTACTTGAGACTCAAACCTGTGACCATAGTTCTAATGAGTCTGTGTCTAGGATCAGGCTTGTCCCATGTTATTGTTGTTGACATATTTGTTGTCTGTTGTTGTGCTCTCGCAGATTTCTCTACATGTTTCACCCTGTAATCTGTTTTTATATGGTCGCCTAATCTTTTATATTTTTTTACTACTAATCCTACTTGTACTGCTTATAATGTAAATGTATGGTTTGTGTATTGCTGGCAGTTTACACCTTGCCTCGGACTACAGTTGGAAACTCGCTAAACTACAGCTAATACTGGCACATTTACAGAAATGTTGATTAATGTACACTGTCCCAGTTCAAATAAAATAATAATAATAACAATAATAATGATAATAATAATAATAATAATAATAATAATAATAATAATAATAATAATAATAATAATAATAATAATAATTCATCCAAAATTAAAAGAAAAAAAACATGCTTATTTTGGCTTAAAAAATGACAAATGAAAAATAAAATTGATATTGGACATTTTACATTTGACAGTTTTGTTCCACACTGTAACTACAATAACAGATGGTGTGTCCTTGTGCAAGACACTTCATTCACCTGCAGCACAAATGCTAAGATTTCACCTTAGAGTGTGACTGAGGAGTAAATAAATGCGCACCACTCACCAATACAACTTTGTGTGTACTAAAAACCTTTGACCGTTTCGTGTGTTTACATCTAGTCATCTATTACATCAAAAATAGACAAATAATATATTGTTTTGTGGCAAATGAGTTGGTGAATACATTAATTTAAAAATAATACAAAAATCAATACAAAGAAAATAGTACACAACACAACACAAAGTAATATATACACTGATTTAAATGTTTGACTGCAATTCAAAGCCCCATTAAATACTTCAGTAACAGGTGCATGTTTTGACTTGTGTTTTTTGCGTGAGAAAGTGTTGCTCATTTCAAATGTAAATGAACGTAAACATGTAACAAATGCCAGACAGAATTTACTGACACCCCTCACTTTGTGCAAACGATATAGTCAATTAAGTTTACATCTCTGTTTTGGCACAGCGAAGAGAAGAGCGCTCGTAATGAGAGCTCCGAGACAAAGTGCAAGACCCCTCCCCGTTCCCATCAGAGTGTCTTTTGAGAAGCAACCCAAAACACAAAAACAAAGACGGGCCCCTGAGAGCCCCTCTTTGAGAGCCTCTCCATCTTTATAAAGGGCCCTCCTCTTGTTTATCCAGGAAGAGGGGGCCGCGCTGTCACTTTCGCCAGGCTTAGGGAGCTTTGTGTGGGACGGTCCCTGAGGTATCACAGCTAAACTCTATAGATTAGACACTGAACTCACACACATCCACACATTCATGAGACATCAGCTGGACATGCCTCAACAGTAGGTGACATTTAACTCAGCGAGGCCGTGTGGATCCAGGCCTTTCACTTTCTCTTTATTGCTGTGGAGGTATGCGGCAATGGGAGCGACTGGCAGGAAGTGGCAAACTGGGATGGAGCATCAGATGAACAAAACAATATGTGGAGTGTATGTAAACCAAAGACAGCGCACTGTAGAATTCATTTAGCATTTGTTTGTTTTTTTCTTAGTTTTCTTAGAATGTTGCGATACCAAAGTGTGACACGTTTTTGCATGACACCATGTCAAAGTGCTCATTATTCACCGGGAGATTTTAACTGTTGGAGAAACAGTGGTTGCCAGAAAGCACGCCATTTCTGCAGAGACTGCAGACTATTTTTAACATTTCCATTTTGTTTGATTTCAGGACTATGTATTTGGGCCTTAAAACCCCTTCCATGGACACAATCAATGGATATATTTGGAGCATACATTTGGCGGCAGGGAAAAAGGTCATCACAAAAGAATGGACGATACAAACAGCACTAATGGATACGGAAAATGGCAAAAAATCACATTCGGACTCAATCTGGAAATTGACAAATTTACCAGACATGGGACCAAATGGGACCAGTATTTGATGTTGCCATGATTTTGTTTCTGTTTATGCCTTTATAAATAAAGGCTTCATTTATATATACTATTTATATATATATATATATATATATATATATATATATATATATATATAAAGAAGCCTATAGTTAAAAAATAACAATATTGAAAACATCAACACTGATTCCAAATGAATCAGAATCAGAATCAGAAGGGGTTTGTCAATGAACAAAATTCACAAACATAGGAACTCAAAACTGAGCAAGAATAAAAACAACATATATGAAATCCAAAGGGCATGCATTAGGAAACAGTTTAAAATTACTATAGTATCAAATAAAAATAGGCATTACTATGTACACAAGAGTTACAGTTGAATTTACAGTTGTACTGCAGAAAGTGACAGTGCAGTGAGTGATTGAACTGCAGTTAAAGTGACAGGTGTTTAGAAGTGTTCATGAGTCCAACGGCAGAGGGGAAGAAACTATTCTTGTGGCGGGAGGTTCTGGTCCGGATGGACCGTAGCCTCTTTAAAATTGCATATGTACCTGTAAACATTTCATAATTTACCATTTTATCAACACTGCTGATTATTCACAACAGCTTTTCATTGAAGTTATCCATGGGTAATATCATGTGTACTAAGAAAAGTAATTATACACTTTGTTGTGTAAATTTTTTTTGCAAGCGTTTATTAATTTTTTTTTTGATGTACCTTTATGACAAAAGTATAAATTCTTATAAAGCAGAATTGATACCGTACAGGCTAAAAAAAGTCAAAAGAATTCCTCTCCATTCCAGCGGGTTGGTTCACGCGCCTGTTATGTGGAGGTGAGGCGCGTCCTGCCTGATGATTAGACATGCACTCTGTATGAATGAACAAAGAGCACTGTCCGTTTTCTTCGATTCAGGCCTTTTTGATTTATTGACTTGTTTTTTACAGAGCAAGGAGGAAGTGCAGCTTCCGGGGAGCGGTTTGTGACGGGGCGCGCTGAGCCTCATATTTATGACACTGCGGTGCATTGGGCGGCTGCTGCAGATAGACATACATCACATGTCACAGCAGCTTCAAAGAGCATGTTGTGGACAAGGAGCGCTGGAATCTGGGCCTCTAGATCCTCGGGCCATATGCTCACAATGTCCAAAAACACTTTATTTATTGCTGTAACAGAAACAAAGCATGGGGCGTCCAAAGGGTTTGTAAAGACAAATTGAATTACATTCTGGAAAGATCCGGCAAAATAGGCTTCAGCAAACGTCACACTGTGGTGCTCCTTTAAGCTCAGCTTTGGTTTCTTGTTCAGGGGAGACATGTTGTCACACTGGGGAAGTTGTCACACTGTATTTTTTTCAAAAACAAAAAGTTTGATCAAAAAAGTGATATCACAGATTTGTGTGATTTTAGGGTCTGATCTTCTGTCCTGAATATGAACTAATTTGATCTTTGTTTACCTGAACTTGCAAGTTAAATCTTTTTTTTTAAAATAACTTCAATAATGTGGTAAAAGGTATTTGAACATTTTAAAACAGGTATAATTTTCTTGTAAGGACAAATTAAACTGATCAGATTAAAGCAACTTCGGGTTTTCACATTATGAACCCCCCTTTATAAAACAAAACATCACCCAATTTATTTAACAATGTTCACATATTAACAAGTGGATTTTTCTAGTGGCAGGTTGTCACAGCTCTCTCACCACATGTGTGAACTCTTATTATAACTCTGGCTGTGAACAAGAACAATAGAATGAAAAGACCGAAAATAGCTGAGATGTTACAGTTCTGTTGTCTTTGGTTTCCGAGACAGAAACAAGAATGAAAAAAGTGGGACAACGTGACCGGGGCTCCTCCACGTCAAGCAATTATCAAAGATCTGAACAGATGATACCAAGAGATGTACTGTGAGTCAAAAGTGTTATGACCACTGCAGAGTAACGTCATCTTATATGTTTTTGCGCGTTAATATTAAGAAAATCAATAGTTCTAAATAAGAGCCAGTTATGTATAAAATGCGACTTGATTTAAAACCACTTGAGATGTGAATGATACTTGAGAATATTTCTAAAGCCATACAAAAAGTACTCGAGAAGCTGCTGGCGGCTGGAGTGTGGAGCGTCCTCCTTTGTGCCCGCGTGAGGTTAGCTTTTAAACAATGCCTATATCTTAAGTAAAACCTCTCCATTTGAACGGAAAACAAAACCGGGTTAGGGTCTGGGAGCAGGGCCGGGGTTAGAGAGGTGCGTCCAGGGGGGTCCTGCTTCACCGTCAATAATTGTAATGTGATGATAAGGAGCTTATCGCCTGTTGTTATCCACCACCGGGGGGCGGACGAGACAAAACCCAGCCCCACAGTTCAGCAAAAGATTACCATTTGGGTGACATCTCTGCGTCCACTTAACATCCACATCAGGTCAGCTGTTCCTAATGCGCCCCGAAAATCCCTAGTCTTTGCATCACAGATCTTGGAGAAGAATGGCACTTGTTTGTAAGCAAGGAGTCCTTCTGGGAGAGCAAAGTGGACTATTTGTGTGCTGGGGATTTTTAAATCATTGTATCATGAAAAGGTGTGTCTGCGTTCCATTGGTGGAGACGGAGGAGCTAATGGACACCTGTCACATAAAGCCCCCATTTTACGACTGGCTGAAAGGATTGGGATTACTGCTTTAAGACAAAACAAGGATATTCAATTGAGAGTTGTGTTTTGTGAAGGATTTGGTCTTTATTTCTCTATTTGCATTTTAATTTCCAACACAATTAAGAGTTGAACCGTTGTCTGATTACTACTCAGTTCCCAGGGTCCTGCTGGTTCTTGTATACCAATGTTTTGCAATATCAAATCAATCAAAAGAACAAAATTCAGAAAAGTTAAATAATATTAAGTGGTTTTATTTCTCAAGGAAAAACGCTATAGGATAGATGTACACTTAGCCTATGCCTTAGTGAAATAATACACACTAGTTTTATGAAATATAATTAAACCCCAGGAAAGATAGTATGCAAGTATTTGATACATGGAGCAGCTAGCTTAGCAGTTAGCTTGCACAACTGTTAACTTAAATACAGTATTAATGGTCTGATGGCAATTGCAAACACACAATGAAATGTACTAATCCTTAATTATAAATAGTACTTCATTGTTAAAATGGCAATATTGTTTATATCTGTTTGTTGTCATTTTTTTGCGCAGAAAGAGCCAAAACACAGCTGAGTTAGCCGCATGCTAACACTCCACACTAAACAACCACAAAAAACTACTGTTTACACTCAGTCGGGTCTTTGCATCGAAAAGCAATGTATTAAATGTGTTTGGAAGATTTTAGGCTAAAGATTTACCTGTTTAAAGGGCCCAATTAAGAAGAAAAAAAAATCCGCTGTTTTTGTTTTGTTTCTGCGCTGCTTTCGTTGGTCGATTAAGGCAGTTGCAGAGAAAGTGCAGGTGAGGACATTCCTATTGGTGAAAGAGGGGTACTACAACCATAATCACAGGCTGGGTCATTTAGGCCCCTGTCCCTCGTCCATTTATTGAGACAATGTCCCACTTACATTGATGCCACTTGTATTTTATAAAAAGGGAGATTTTTATAAAAGATGATAATATCTTCTTTTTTTTTTCCACACAAAGAAATCATGCCTAGAATACAGAGTTGTTATATCTTGGCACCTATTGCTATACCCATCTCTTGTTGTGCATTATGATTGATAAAAAATAAAATTCTTATATATGAGCTTAATTTTCCTGAATTGAATCCTCCATGTTTCAAGCACCATATGTATCAATGCTTCACACTTTTTCTACAATTTGAGGTGGTCACTCTACAATGGACAATAGATTTTCCCTGAGGGGCAAGTCAAGCACATTGCGCAGTTAACGCTCAAACAAAGGTCTCAACTGGAGGACTTGTCAGGTGGGGTCAGGGCAGTTTCAGGAGAGTACCAGCCCTCCTCTGTGCCCTGCAGCCCTGGCGTCACAGGCCTGGCCAGCCAAGTCTTGCCATTTCCCTGTGTCCGGGTGGATTTCCTCTAGGCTCTTTGATTTCCATCATCAACACATAACATGCAATAGGTAAAATCCTGAGGTAAAGTCATCCTAACCTTGCCTAGCTCAAGATCTGGAGAGGTGTCCCTGGCCTATTACAACTACTACAACTATACAACAATACAATTTAGGGTATATTAAGCAGAAACAAACCATTCACAGTAACTAAACACTGCACATGTAGTTTTCAGATTTTATTTTGAATGTGAGCGCAGAAATTACACAATACAGTATCATGTTATAACTTTATTTTTCATCATTGATCCTCTTTGAGAGAAAACATTTGAGGAAACACTTTTCTGTAACTCAGGCACTTACAGTTGTTTTGGTTTTGAACATAAACCTAATGCTAATCCAAAAATATAAACTGTTGTGATGTATGCAACATTATCAGGATATAAATCTCCATATAAAACACAATCCTAAAGGCATTTCATTACAATATTTAATGTACAAATCATAGTTTTCCCACCTCTCTGTTATATATGAATGTATTAGGACTTAGGTAAAATAATTACAATCTAGATTACAAAACAAAAATGACATATTCAGACAAAAATGAAAATAAAATTTAGGAAGTGGGGCTACCAGCAGAGAGGCGAGACCCAGTCATAGTGGTTATGGTCTTCAACAACATGCAAGTACAAATCTGTTTTGTATTTTCATCCCCAGAAGGAAAAATAAGAAATCCCCAAATTAAAATTTGTACTTGAACATCACATCGTTTTTTTCAAATATCATGTTTTTTCAAGCTTTATGTACAGCAATAACATGCAATTGAAAACAGGGGTGAAATGAGTTGAATGAAAAGTATCCTTCTTGGTTGGAAAAACTAAATTTGATAGTAAAATGATCAAAAGAAAACATGAAAAGGTGGAGTGGTTTGACAAAGTAGTAGCAGTTCACCTCAGTGCATTAGTAGAGAATGGTTTGGTCCCATTCGACAGGCTGCGAGTGACGATTTAGGCGGGAAAGTGCTTGCAGTTGGTGGTGGATGTAGCACCGTATGTGGCAAAAAAATACTGAACTGGTAGAAAGTTGAGTTGTAAAATAGTTTGATATAAAAATACCTATATGAAAGCTGGAAGAAAATATGAATTTGTGTTTTGAAATGTAAAAAGAATCTTGAAATATGTAGACATTAATTATGCTGCAATTATATATGAACTGTATGCAAAAGCTTGACCATGCTGTTAATTTCACTCAAAAGTGGATCTTATTTATTTATACAAGCAATGAAATACAATTGCTTGATTTAATTTAGCAGCCCCAACAAATACAAACTCTCAATACATACTTACTGTCCGTATAAAAGTATAGCAACATTGTTTGGGTGTTTGTCTTTTGTTTGTCCATAAGGCAGCTCCAATCTTAGACACTTTTGAAATGAAGTTTTAAATTGGATGGGGTTACAAAGAACAAGGATGGACAAACTTACACAGCTATTTCCGATCAATCGCTTTGAATCAGACAAAGCGGTTAAAGAACAACCAGCTGGTCTTTCTGATTTTCTGTGTCGTGTGTGTGAACGTGTGTGAATGGGTAGGATGCCAGTGCTACGCAAAAAGAAAAAAGGGGTGACACTCTCCGAGGTAGCCGAGAACGAGGCTCGCCAAAAACCAAAAAGAAGACACACACAAACATTACACACATTTAAGACGTCAAAAACAATAGCACCATTGTCAGTGATAATCGAGAAAAGTCACGTTCACTGCCAAAAAAGGACATCGACACTAGTTAAAATGACTTAATTTAGGATATATTAATCTTGCTTTAAATTTTTTTGATACTTTTTATAATCAAACTGAATTATCTAACAATGTAGTAAGATTTATTTGCCAGAAGGACAATTTTCTTACTTCTCTGAAGACGAATTCGCTCGAAAAGGAAAAAAAAAATCTACGGTACATTCAATAAAATGAATACCTTGCAAAAAAAGTCATAATCACCACTCACAAATACAATCCAAACTTGGGAAAACTACACAAAACAAAACTAATATTTGAAATTGCAGTCATTTTAACTAACAGAATTGTCTTTTTTGCAGCCTAACTTTTCTCGCATTGAATTCTCTTCTTCCCATTCACTCCAAACAGCAAACATCACCACGGCCAAAGACGGCCATTTTCAGTCACTTGTTCTCAAATGTTTCCCGTGTTTTTCGCTCCTCGTACTACAAGATCTTGCTGCAGACTTGACAGCGGCTGACCCTGGAGCGCTCCTGGCCGCCCTTGAGAGTGTCTGGGTTGGGGGAGAAGACGAACTCCTCCCGCGGGTCGACGGTGATGAGCCAGAAGCTGTACTTGTTGGCGAAGTAGTGGCAGGTGCCTTTGCCGCCGTTGCACTCGATGAAAGGCGTGGCCCGGAAGTCCTCCAGACACGAGCCGGGAGAGACGAGGGACTGACCGCCGCCCTCTGCCCCCGCCGCCGTGTGCTGTGGGCGGGGGAAATATGTCAGCAAGAAAGCCTCGAGTACAACCAGGACTAGATCAAGACTAAATCTGGACTAAACCTGATCTAAAACCAGTAAAAAAGATATGCGTAAATATAAAAACAGTTTACTAGAAGATCACTTGAATCATATTACATGTTCTAAATCCTAATTCAAACTTTAACTAAAATAAACTATTTTTCCAACTATTGCTACTTCTACAATGCAATTTTTTTTCACTGCAACTACCACAATTAATACTACTAACAACTCAGAGTATATAAAGTAAAAAGAACCATTTACAGTGAGAAAAGCTTAGTTAGTTTTCAATGTAAGTGTTCTTAAAACCAGATTAAAGAAGTTAACGAAGCCGAATATTTGTATTTTTCCGAAATTGGGGCATTTTAATTAATTTAGTTTACAGTTCACTACACAATTATGCTGAAAGAAGATTTCGTCTATGACAACAAAAGAAATTTGTATTTTCCATAAACCTCTGATTGGTGGCAACACACAGGACCAACAGAGCGACTTGTTCCAAAATGTATACGCAATTTCATTTATTTTTTTGCCTGTTGTATCACAGAAAAAAGCAGCCCCAACATGTCTTACTGAATTAAGCTTAAGTTGTATAGCCTTGTTTCATCTTAGTGTGACTTACCATGAGGAAGGAGTAGCCGATCCAGAGACTCCTCCAGCCCGCGGGGCAGTTGGGGATTGTGGTGTCCTGACTGTGGACCGCGACGGCCTGGGACGGAGCCTCGCACACGGCACACCTGAGGAAGCGAGACGTAAATAAATGTTCAGCTTAAGTCTAAGATGGCCTCACAGTCTAAAATTCTCGCTCTTTAATTGCCCATTGTGTTATCATAAACATCTAAAAAAAAAATCGATATAAAGATTAAATACAGGTAATGAGCAACATTTACACTAAATTCTTCAAATGAAAATAATTTGTGCCACCTTAAACTAAACGTAATCTGTGGGAAACACAAGTCTGTATTTTATCAAGCAAATATAAAAGGAAAACTTTCCAGACATTTCGTCTTTAGAGTGGTTGTTGTTAATAATATGAAAAATAAAATGTAATAAAAAAGAATGTCAAATAATATCAAATAAAATACGCATACAAATCATGTGAATCTATATTTTTTATTTTATAGCCATGTTTTTGCCCTCTTTCACTTCACTCTTTGTTAAAATGTTGCTTCTGATAATATTTAATGGTAATGTCTTAATGTCTCTGTGGTACTATCCCGGCTGAATAAAGTTTGACTAAATAAGTAAATAAATAATAGCCTCAAATCAATCCATAGACTTTTTCCCCACCTGCTGATGTACGGCCGGATCTGTTCCTCGGCGACGGGCATCATGGGGATGGGGGCGGTGTGGAGAGCCAGTAGGACTTGTCGTTGCGGCTGGCGTAGTAGCACACCTCGTTGGGGAGCAGTAGAGGAACGGGATTGTGCTGAAGCGCGGGAGACAGGAGCCCGGCTGACCTGAGGAGAAAGAGGAGACAGAGCGAGGTCCATAAGAACCACAACATGCTTCGATTTGTCAAATGAATGTGAGATGAGGTGTAAAAAAAAGATGAGAGTTTACTGTATTTGTTTACTGTTGTGTCCAAACCAAGGTAAGGAAGGGCTGGATGCTTGATCATAATGAATCATGTTTTAAAACAATAATATATGTTCTGTCAAACATTTACGAGGTCTTATTATCAATTATAGCAACGCACTGTAGATTTTCCCTTTCAACCAATAAAGTACATTTTATCGTCTCTTAGTATTATAATGATTAGAATTAGCAGCAGTTTTACAATCTGTAATTAAACATTATCTGATAATATTGTGAATGTCATTTTGAAAATATGTATTTTGAATTTCAAGTATATAATTTAAAGTAAAAACTGCTACAAAAAAGAGCTTCCTTCATCTTACTTTGTCTTCCTTCGTCTTCCTTCGTCTTACTTCATCTGACTTCGTCTTACTTGTTCTTCCCACTTCAGAATCAATGTAGTACATTTCCGATCATAAAACTTTCTGTATCACTTTCTGTTTGTTCTGCCCATTGCAAAAACGCAAAATAAAGATACAACTGAGACATCTTCTGTGTAAAATATGCAAAAGCACCAGTCTGGATCCTAGGCAAGCTGTGAGGAAGAAGATTTCTCTCTTTTAAGGGCTTTATTGGACAGGGAAGTGCAGCGGGAAATTCTCAGAGCCAGAAACAAACTCACACTGCTGCGCAAGGCTGCACATAGAACTGCATACGTGCTGTCCACTTGGCCACTGAGTGTCACCTGGCCCACTCCCCTGGGTTGTAGGGGATACGATTTCAATGGTTTGATGGTAAAACATAAAAACTATGTTTTAGAAAAAAAGCCTTTACATTTAGTTTATGTAAGTTTAGTCATGATATATAGGTTCTGGCACAAGATTGTTTGATGTTTCTCGAGCCTAAAAATAAAATCTTATTTTTATTTAAAAAAATAGAAAATATATATATATTCTTAAATAGATAGCTGCTTTGATACAATTATCCAGAAAAAGCAATTCTAACGACCACTGTCTGGAGCTGAGTTCTGTGTGACCCCTGGCCTTTGTCCCGGACCTGCCCTGGCCCCACCCACCTCCATGTCCACTCTAAACTGTGTGAGAAACTCCACTGCTTTGTGTGGTTGGGACATTGTGTTGGTCAACACAACAGGTCAGTTGGACAGGGGTCCAAGGGGGTTTCTAATAAACAGGCAGAGAAGCTAATTGGCGGTGATTGATCAAGGACTGCACCGTCCTTATCACTCACCACCAGTACTCTTTTTTTATTGTCCTGTTAGTTTTGATAAGATGCACATCAACTGGACCCATTAACACTGGACCCATTAACACTGGACCCATTAACACTGGACCCATTAAAATGCACCCATTAAACCTGCGCCCATCTGCTGCTGCACAGGAAATACTGAAGGAAATAAGTTAGCTCGTCCCATGGGCCTAAAAGAGCCCACGGTCTAAATACCAGTAAGTAGAAAGTCAAATGAGTACTGGAGTACAAGATATTTAAATCTTCTTTACGTCTAACTACACCTAAAGCATTAAAGCAGCTTCAAATGTAGAACTGAAGGACAACTATCAGCAAAACAACAAACAAAAGCAAAGACAGTTCAAGAAAACAAAAAGGAGCTGAATTCTAATTGGCTTGTGTTCCTGGTGGAGTGAGGCTCACCCCTCTTCAGACAGCCTCCGAGTGAGACGGACAGTGCTATTGTGCCCATTGGTGATGTCATTCAGAGGGTCCCACAACCCAATCGACCTCATGACCTCTGGCCCCTGTTAAACCAGAGGGCCGGCCAGTGTCTTGAGGAGTAGCCATCTGTGAGCTCTCTGTCAGCAGCTTTCAGGGGCACTCAGCTGAGGCAGGCCGCACTTTGTTTGGACCTTTGAATATCCTGGAACTACACTAAGACACATGCAGGCAATAAGGTTTATGGAGAAGATGAATGTTGCAGAAGACAGGCTGAGGTGGCTAATGGTTCTGCTGCTGTGGGGGAGGAAAGGGCCGGAGGAGTGTGCATGACTGTCTTTAGGCTTCACTGTAATACTGTATATCCCAGGCTGAGTCGTAACGGAAAGAAAAAAAGGCTAATGACCCACAACAGTGTTGACTTGACCTTTGACCATCTGCCTCCATGTGTACTTGTCTCTCAGCTGAGCAAGGCTTTACTGTAGTGACTCAATAATGTGCGGTCAATTATTCCAGAATTTGTAGTTTGTATTTATTTTTGCGACCCTTTCCCATTTCCAATTCAGCTAATAAAGAAAACAGACTGAACAAACATCGGCAGGATGACGCTGATTTTTATGGAGAAACTCATGAAATTGACAAGATGACAAGCATTACTCCAACGTGCACGAACTCCTGGTCCGATATTGTCAAAGGATTAACATTATGATATCATAGAAATTGAATGGTTGAATGGCGTGCATCATGTGATCCTCCTATTCTGACACCATACTTTTACTTTTCTACATGAGTAAAATAGTGTTTGAAGTAACAATACTCTTTCTTTTCTCTTTCCACCGTGAGCAATTTTATAGAGACAAAATCCTTCCGTAAACAACAGTAAATGATTCAAACATTGGCACTTTTTACACCTTACCTTCAGATGATTTGTTTTGGAATCGTTTGTCAATTCTGTGGAAATTCCAGAATCTGATTATTGAATGTTTTGTCTGTCCGATTGCGCATTAACTCACAGATCGTAAATCAGAGTTTAAACGCCAAAAGTTTTACATTACTCTTTGTTTAGTACCAATTCTGGCTGAAAAGATGAAGAAAAAAATCGAATCGTGGTATGTGTGGTGGTATGTGAGCTCCTGTCGGTGGGTATCTCTGAAGTTCTAGTCTTTGCTTAAATTTGATTCAATTGTATCTACTTTTATGTTCTTTCTCTGACAAAACGGATCATCTTCATCTTCAGTCTTGTTTGGACCTTATTTAGACCCTGGAATGGTCATTTTATAGACCAGGTTTAGATCTAGTGGTACTTGGCAGGCTATGTATTCTCTTACGTGGTGTGAAAGGTTTGAAAATCACTGATCTACTCTATTGTCATATTATCACACTGCGCACGTTCAGTCCATTCGTTCCTGACAACATGCTCTTTCACGTTCCCCTGTTCGTCGTGGAGCTGAACCTTCACAGTTAGTGGCAAACACGTCTCCACTTTACATTTGATTGTCACTGCGTCACCGGACACTTGCAGCAGACAGCTCCTCACGTCGACAGAATGTTCTTTACCCAGGTGACAAACTAGCTGTTCCTTCTCCACAGAATCCAACGAACGTCTGTTGAGAAACGCCGGGCTTTCGCACAGCGTCCTGTCGAGCATCTCAACACTCTGCCCGTTTCGCAAAACCCAGTCGTGAAGGTACCACAACCCGCAATCGCATTTCCAAGGGTTTCCGTGAAGCCGTAACATGTGCTGCATTATGAACGTGTCCATCAGTCCTTCTGGTAGAGCTTGCAGTCGGTTGAAGGCCAGGGAAAGTTGCTCGATCAGTGTTTGGTCTTCAAATAGCTTGGGTTCAATCACGCTTAAATTGTTGGCTTGTAAATTCACCATTTTAAGGTTGAAAACATGATTGAAAACGGTCTCAGGCAAAGCGGAAATCTGATTATCTGACAGGTCCAAGGTCTCAAGGCTTGTCATATTTTGAAAAACGTCTTTGCCAAGTGTGGAGAGTTGATTCGAAGACAAGTCAAGGTTGGTAAGAGATAAGTTTCCCGAAGGTGAAAACTCACATAGTTGGTTTCCTTTTAGATTCAGTTCTCGCAAACTGAAAGTTGAAATTCCAAATATGTCACCAGTAAATGTTTTAAGCAAATTCCCTCTAAGATTCAACACTTCTAAATTGGTTAATTGCACAAAGATATCTTCGTTTAGTTGAGAGATCTTATTTCCTTCCAAATAAAGCTCCTTCAATTCAGCAACATCGCTCAACAGGTCAGAAGAAAGGTTTCTCAGCAAGTTACGATTCAGTTTTAGAATTTCCAACATGCCCAAACCAGAAAATGTCTCACGTGTAACTTCTTCTAGCTTATTTAGAGACAAATCCAAGACTCTGAGAGAGGTCATGTTCGAGAAAAGCAACGGTGGAAGACGAGAAATAACGTTACCTTTCATTTGCAATGTTTCTACTTGTCTGAGGGACGCAAACATTCCAGGCAGCACAGTCTTCAGTCGGTTGTAGTTTAGCATTAACTTAGTCAAGTAGTGCTGCTCGGAGAAAGTCCCCAGGTACAAATGTTCCAGCAAAGGGTTCCCGCTGATCTCCAGCTCCTGCAGCTGGGTGAGATGTTGGAAGGCGTGCGCGTGGATGCTCTGGATGGCGTTGTTGAGGAAAATGAGCTTGGAGAGTTGGGGGCTGTCGTCCAAAGTGTCGGTAAAAAGGTAACTTAGGGAAGAGGTCATCAGGATGAATTCTCTAACGTGGTGGGACATGTTTCGGGGTAGAGACGACATGCGCTCGTCGGCACACAGTACCTGGACCGGGCTGAAGCACTGGCAGCGGTATGGACAATCGGACTGGGAACTGCTCCGGTCCAAGGCAAGGAACAGCAGAAGCAAGGAGATCAACGGTTTTGACATGTTTTTTCTGAAAGTTAAGTACAGGGTCAGACGTGTGATACTATGAACACAACATATTATTTCTACTTACTTTTTGAAGCCAGAGTATGTGAATGTACACTCCAGCCAACGCAGAGAGCAAATGAACACAATGTGAGCTGAATTAGGCAACAGAACCTTTGGCCAGAGGGTTCAGTGAAGGCACAGCTTAAACAAATCAGTAATGCTTCGAAAATGTTGTATGGTCAGCCATGCAGGCTTTGACTGTCCATGGCTATTTTCTGTGAAAGAACATTTGTAATAGTGCCATTTTTGTTTCTATGAAGACACAAATGATTAATAAAAAGATATTATTTTTAATACTTAAAATAAAGGAGATGTATAATGCTAACTTTAATGCGCTTTTAACATGTTACAGCAGTGTAGGATTTGGATTGATTCCTGCATGAAGCAATATTGCGGTTTACAATGAACAAAAGCTAGGATGGACCTATATAGTGTAACACGAACCTGACAAAAACACATTATGTCTCTATAAAAGCCACGACATTTTCAGGCACGTTTCAGCACTTTTCTCATAGATTAACATCCGAACATTGGGTCCGAAAATACGACTTTTTGTGAATATTTCCCTCGTCTTACGTCTGATCTCATTCGATCAGTCCTTTCTCCTCATAAATGAAGACATATATTTAAGACCTGTATCATTTCTGAAATATTTGTATTAATTTTATTTATTTTAATGAATGTTCCAATGTCGGATTTCTGCACATTTGTGGTTAATTATACAGTCAAAATATTGTTATCAACAAACAGTATTTACTTTAGTCAACATTGCTCACCCTTTCATGCTAGCACTTTCACATGGCCACCACTAGATGTCCTACTGCGCTTGCTTCTTCTGCTCATCTGGTGGAATGCAGGGCTATCCTTTGCTTCAGGTCATGAACAGGTAACCACTGCCTGCACCGTGCACCTCCACCTCCCCATTTCCACCTCAGACTCCCACCTCGCCACACCGCATTCCCCTCAACTCCCTCTGTGAGTCTCCTGGAGAGGACACAGACATGGCCAACGTCGGCATCCAGCTGCTGGGGTTCACCCTGGCCTTTCTGGGGTTCATTGGAGCCATCGCGTCCACGGTGATGGTGGAGTGGAAAGCCTCTTCCTACGCCGGGGACAACATCATCACCGCTCAGGCTCTGTACGAGGGGCTGTGGAAGACCTGTGCCTCCCAGAGCACGGGCCAGATCCAGTGTAAAGTCTACGATTCACTGCTGCAGCTGCCAGGTAAGGGTGGTGGGAGAAATATGGTCAATTCTATATGTTTTTGGTGGTAACACTTATAAAGCATTAACAAAGACCTAACTAATAATGAACAAATCGTTTATTAAGAATTAATTCAGGCTTAGCAAGTACTTAATTAAACCCCAACTCCTAATCCTAAACCTTTCATTCTTAATAAACTATTTCTTCATTATAAATTAAGGCTTTGTTCATGCTTTATTATGCCTGATTTAGGTGTAGTTATCACAAAATGGTGCCAAGTTTGTCCCTCTGAATTTTCTATATTCACATATAAATGATTTTCAATCTAAAGGCAAAATGTTGTCAAATGAAAAGATGGCGAGTTTTTTAATGTAAAGCATTTCACCGTTTCTGAACATAGGATTGTAGGACTGCATTAGAAGTGTAGGCTTTTCCCTTTGCTTATTAGCAGCAGAGCGTACATGAGTTTTTTCTTTACAATTCCTTTTATTACTCGGGTAAACTACATTTGTTTAGCATTTATTTGTATTTATCTGGAATTACTATCCTATATTGCTACACCACGTTGTGACCGGTCCTTTCTACAACTAAGTACTGTAAAAACAATAAGACAAATATGTTTTAACACTATTTTTTTTACACTAAATCAAAATGTGTTATGTTGCGACCGACTGTATAAAGAATGAATAAACGCGTGCGCATGAGGCATATCTTCCACACTCGTCAGTGGTCATTCAGAGCTTCCACAAAGTGCCTGGGCGGGAAGGCGGGCCTGTGGAGACATGTCAGTCAAATACCAGCTCTCGAGACGAACGATCAGAGACGAATGAGAACGATGAGGGGGAAACAAGTTGTGTTTGTTTACGATTCACGGCTCTATCCATGTAGAAACCGCAACTACGTCTGTAACCTGGAAACAAAAATGAATGCAAGAGCGAAGAGAACAGCATATAACAATACAAAGGCACAAAAACCCTCGATAACAGACTTCCTGTTCAAAAGTGTGGAACTGATTCTCTGCTGCAAGTTCTACATTTCACTGTAACAAACAGTGGATATTCTTATTTTTGTTTTTTGCTGTTTTTGATAAAGGAATAAAGGAGTCTGAAGCTTTGACTGAATTGTTGAAGGGAAAAGTACAAGAATAAGACAGAAGTGAAATGTCCTGAGAATTCTGGACATTTCAGCGTTTCTCAAACATGCATGGATCAAGCAAAAATCAAAAAGTAAGAGTAAAATAATGACGAGAGAAAAACATGACAAGGTTAAAAACAATTAAAGGTAGATTTTGTACACTGTCGGTTTTTTAGTAAAGTTTTGTCGACTAAAATATTTTTGTTATCGTTTTCATATTCTTTAGAACTAAAACTAAATAAAAAGTAATCATAAAGACTAAAACCATGACTATATGACTAAAAACATGAATTTTTGTCAACTAAAGTTCCAATATTTTTGTAAAATAATAAAAACTATAACCATAAATAAATAAATAAATAGGGACAAATAGAAACTAGATCCAAGGTCCACTTTTCAGTCCCAGAGCCTCAAACCAAAGCACTTCTGTACTTAGTCATAAAGTAATGTAAAATATATCTTTTCCATTAAAACTAGAATGGATTAAGTTTACAATGTAAATGTGATATTTTCATTGACTGAAACTAAGACTAAAACAACTTTTTTGTCCAAATTAACAGTGTTCATTTTGTTACTGACTAAAACTAAATAGAAACTAAACAAAACATAATCGTAATGACGACAATTACACACATTTTTGTCAAATAAAACTAAAAGTAGATATTTTTGTCGAATAAAGTAGTGACATTTTTGTGGAACAATAAAACACTAAACATAAAGAATGAAAAGAACAATCCCAAAGCCTCAAACCAGAGCGTGAACAAACACGCAGCGTCGTGAGCTCAGTTCCGGGTCGCTACAATTTGCCGCATGTCATTCCCCAGTCTCATCCCCGTTTCACGCTGCGCTGTCCTGTCCATAAAAGCCTGCAGGCCAAAAAAATCCTTTCGAAAAAAGAAAATGATTTTATCTTAAGATAGAAAATGTATAAGTTCTGTTCTGCTAAAACTACTGTAGATTGAGTCGATTAGCGTGACGTTTTCATTGACTAAAGCTAAAAAGAATTGTATCACTAAATCTCAAGTCAAACGGATGATTTAGACGAAACTCAGACTAAAAACAAGTCGGATTTTTTTGCCAAAACTAAGACTGGTTCCACACACGCTTCAGACGGTTCCTTTCACTGAACACGCAGCTCCTCTCTTGTAAGAACGGATGCACGCCTCTGTCTGTGCCGCGCAGGCATCGTCCAGGGCACCCGAGGGCTGATGCTGGCCTCAGTGCTCTTCTCGTTCATCGCCATGCTGGTGGCCGTGGTGGGCATGAGGTGCACCACGTGTTTGGCAGACTCGCCACAGCTGGAGGACAAGGTGGCTCTGGGCGGAGGAGTGCTGTTCATCTTTGCGGGTCAGTACTTCGCACAACAGCATCCACAAAACACACACACACCACACACACACACACACACACACACAAGTACGTACTGAGTAAAGCTGTGTTTGGGAGCCTCAGTTGGAGAGACATCGTCATAGTTGTTTGGGTCCAAGAGTATTTTCCCAATGAAAGAGTTTTTTTTAGCTATTTTATGTCTTGGCCTGGCATTATAATCGTGAACTTAATTTGATGATTTACATGTTTAAATAGAGCAGATTCGAATAGAGATTGAGGATGGAAACATTTAGTAAACTTTAAGTCTAAACAATGAGGCAAAATGTTTTGTTTTTGTGTTTTCAGTCGAATCTATTTTACTCCAAAATGAAATAACAAACCCAAAAATAAAAATATATATATCTAATAAGTTTACAAAATGAAGCAGGAACCGATGTAAATGTCCCAAATACGTGCAATTTTGGCCGTTTTTACACATAAAATGCCTTATTTGAAAACATGACATGATTAAAAACTTTTTTTTCGTGCATTTATGTGAGTAAATTGAAGGTTAAAAAAGTTTAAAAAAGAACGATTTTTTCCTATTCACCTCATATGTAATAAATCCAAATGTATTGTACACTATAACTATATTAAAGTTGACATATTATATAATCAACTTTTGTGAGTTGCATGTTTGAGTTAATCCTGTATTGTCCTGCAACTGAGGCTCTAGCGCTCAGAGAATGTCTGTTTTCACCTCCCCCCTGTCCCCGCCCACATCCCTGTCCTCAAGAATGAAACCTTGATGTAGTGTTCGAAAATGGCCGCAGACACGCTTCAACTATGAAAACGCAAAGGTCGCAACCTGCTGCTTTGTCGCGGTGAAACGTCACCACGAGGAGGCGGGGCTTATCGTTCGGCGGTTTCAAACAATAAGTCAACGGGCCTGTTTCTATTACTGAACACTTTGAATCGATATTTCAGTTTAAAATGGACCAAATGTCATGGTTCAGTCCTAAATATCTGACCTTTAGACCGGTTCAGCTCGTGGTCACGCTCCTGTCCTCACAGCTGTCCTCATGACCACACCCACCTGACACTCACTCACCTCTCTCTTCAGGGCTCTTGACTCTGGTTGGAACGTCGTGGTACGGGCACAGGGTGGCACAGGACTTCTACAACCCCTTCACTCCCACTAACGCTAAGTACGCTCCGGCCTTTCTGCTTTAGAGGAATTTAGAGAACTGTGCTGCTCTTTAGTCAACAGGAGCAATTCCAACCAATTTCTTAATTTTCTGGTGAATTTTAGATGTATATTTTTGTTTGCTCAAACCTGGGTCTTAAACGCAAAACCTTTAGACAGAACGTTATTATAAACGTGCCTCAAACCATATGAAAAGTAGTTTTTACTTTTCAGTCCAGCTAAAAAATGTAGAACGTACAAATACCTGCTCTCGGATTTAGTGAAGTAAAAGTATAAAATATTCACTGTAAATGTATTTGATTAAAGTAGATATACGCACTTTTACTTTTGTATTTCGTTACTTTCCACCATTGTTGACTGAAATGAGAATTGCGTGAAGATAACCGTGACCAGTCATGATGAGTAATTGTGGTCGTTGTTTTTTTGATCGTACCGACTTCACAGACTCTAAAACACATGCAAAAAGAGCATTTAAAACAAAGACAACGGCTTTATTAGATCAAAATGTCAAACACGAATCAAACTAGTTCGGATTTTCATCAATAATACACTTTATTTGTAAATATTTTCAAACTAGAAACATTTATTTGGTTAAAGTGTTTTAGTTACACGTCGTGCAGCGTGACTCTCCTCATTTAACACACATGAGGCCCTGTGAGGTTTTACAGTGTATGTTTAATACCAGTCTCGCACGTTTAAAGACCCCCGAGATTCCAGGAGGGATGAGGTCAGCTGTTATTTCCTGCGAATGACAGAGTGAAACTTGTTGTTCCTGGGCAGGTACGAGTTTGGGAGCGCGCTGTACGTGGGCTGGGGCGCGGCCTTACTCAGCATCATCGGAGGGTCCTTTCTCTGCTGTAACTGCTCCGGTAAGGGCAGCAATGGAAAGGGTCCCCGCTATCCAGCCTCCTCCTCGGGACAGGCCGGACGGGACTATGTCTGAAACTGATCCTGTCCACGGAAACGGACTGATGCTGACGCACACACATGTATTTTAGCAGATTTTACAGTGGAGTCAACATGAAATGTGTTTTTTAAATTCATGTTTTCACTGGTGCTTGGGGTGTTTTTTGCTTGTAGGACATATTTTTGGGAATGTTTGTATTTGTAACTGTAGATTTGACATTGTAAAGTTGCAGGGATGTAGACTGTGAAGTTTACACACAAAAGGACAATAAAATCAATGTAAAAAAGTCAACAATGCTAGAGTTCAACAGAGCTAAATTATACTGAGATCGAATGGCCTTTTGCCACTAATGAATATTGATTTAAATATATCTGATGTATTTGTGAAATAAAAAAAAGACTTTGATATCACATGACTCAGGCTAATGTTTACTCTGCTGATTCAATTTGGACGTTCTTAGAATGGAAATGTATTCCTCCTCGAGGACAATGTAGAAAAGAATGCTTTTATTGTAATACTTTGTATTTATAGCAGGCTTGTAGCCTGGTACTGAGGATGATGAAGGGCGAGGTTTCACAAAAGACATGTCTACTGTTTAGTCATTTATCAAGAAAAACCTATGCCGAGTTAAGGGGTAGGATATGTAGCAGTTGTATTTAAAATGGAAAACATACGTGTACCGTATATACAAGGTAAATATGTTCAAATGAAAGATCAGACACTTAAAGTGCAGTGGCCTCAGCGAGCCACAAAAGCATGTCTGGAGGGAAAAGAAACAGCTCTGAGCTCAGGGAGTGTCTGCACCCGCACATACCTGCACCTGCCCACACACGTCTGTGCGGACCACTGCGCACTGCACTACACACTGCACTGCACTACACTGCACTGCACTGCACTACACTGCACTGCACTGCACTACACTACACTACACTACACTGCGCACTGCACTACACACTGCACTACACTGCACTGCACTGCACTACACTACACTACACTACACTGCACTACACACTGCACTACACTACACTGCACTACACACTACACTGCACTACACTGCACTGCACTGCACTACACTCTACACTACATGCACATGCACTACACTTATCTCTATGCTGTGTGTATTACACTGCACTACACTACCACTTGCACTACGCACTGCACTACACACTGTACTGCACTACACACTGCTACTGCACTACACTGGCACTGCGACTACACTACACTACACACTGCACTACACACTGCACTACACTACACTGCACACACTACACTACACTGCACTACACTGCACTACACTACACACTGCACTACACTACACTACACTGCACTGCACTACACTTACACAACTGACTGCACTACACTGCACTACACTAATTTACACTGCACTACACTACAGCACTGCACTACACTACACTTCACTCACTGCACTACACACTACACTACACTACACCTGCACTACACTACACTACACTACACTGCACTGCACACTACACTGCACTACACTACACTACACTACACTACACACTGCACTGCACTGCACACTGCACTCACTACACTGCACTGCACTACACTACACTGCACTCCACTACACTACACCTGCACTACACTGCCTACCTCACACTGCACTGCACACACTACACACTTGCACACTGCACTACACACTGCACTGCCACACTACACTGCACTGCACTACACTACACTGCACTACACTAAACTGCACTACACTACACACTGCACACACACTACACACTGCACTACACACTGCACTGGCCACTACACTACACACTACACTGCACTACACTACACTACACTGCACTACACTGCACTACACACTGCACTACACTACACTACACTGCACTGCACTACACTACACACTGCACTGCACTACTACACTGCACTACACTACATTACTCCGCACTACACTACACACTGCACTGCACTACAGTACACACTGCACTACACTACACTGCACTAACACTACACACTGCACTACACTGCACCACTGCACTGCACTACACTACACACTGCGCACGCACTACACACTGCTACACACTGCACTACACACTACACTGCACTACACACTACACTGCACTACACTACACTGCACTACACTACACTACACTGCACTACACTACACTACACTACACTACACACTCACACTCACTGCACTGCACTACACACTGCTACTGCACACTACACACTGCACTGCACTACACACGCACTGCACTACACTACACTACCACCTACACTGCACTACACTACACTACACTACTACACACTACACACTGCACTACACTACACTACACTACACTGCGCACTGCACTACACACTGTACACACTACACTACACTAACTGCACACTACACACTACGCACTACACTACACTACGCACTAACACTAAACTGCACTACACACTGCACACTGCACTACACTACACACTACACTACACTACAACACACTACACACATCTACACTGCACTGCACACTACACTGCACTACTACACTGCACTACACTACACACACACTGCACACTGCACTACACACTACACACACTACACACTACACTACACACTGCACACTACACTACTGCACTACACACACACACTACACTGCACTACACACTGCACTGTACACTACACTAACACTGCGCACTGCACTACACACTACCACTACACACTGCACTACAACACTGCACTACACACTACACTGCACACTGCACTACACACTCACTACATACTTGCACCTACAAACTACACACTACACACATACTGCACTACACTACACACTACACACTACACAACACACTAACACTACACACTGCACTACACTGCACTGACACTGCACACTACACTAAACTACACACTGCACACTACACTACACACTACACTACACACACACTACACTACACTACACACTACACTACACACTACACTACACTACACACTACACTACACACTTACACTACACACACTACACACACACTACACACTACACTACACTACACACTACACACTACACTACACACACACTACACTACACACTGCACTACACACTACACTACTACACTACACACTACTACACTACACACTACACTACACTACACACTACACTTACAAACTACACTACACTACACTACACTACACTACACTACACACACACACTACAACACTACACACTACACACTGCACTACACACTACACACTACACACACTACACTACACTACACTGCACTACACACTACACACTGCACTACACACTTCACTACACACTACACTACACACACACTGCACACTACTACACTACTACACTACACTGCACTACACACTACACTACACACTACACTACACTACACTACACACTACACTCTACACTACATTACAACTACACACTAAACTACACACTACACTACACTATACTACACTACACACACTGCACTACACTACACTACTACACACACTACACACTATACACTACACTACACTACACTCTACACTACACTACACAACACACAACATTACACACTACAGTCTACACACTATACACTACACTACTCTACACTACACACTACTCTACACTACACACTACACTACACACTATACACTACACACACTCTACACACACACTACACTACACTACACACTACACTACACACTCTACATTATACACTACACTACACTACACTACACAGTACTCTACACTACACACTACACTTCACACTACACTCTATACACTACACTACACTACTCTACACTACACTACACTACACTACACGCAACTACACTACTACACTACACTACACACTACACACTACTACACACTACACACTACACTACACTACACTACACACTACACTACACACTACACTCTACACTCTACACTACACTCTACACTACATTACACTACATTACACTACACACTACACTACACACTGCACTACACTACACACTACACTACACTACTACACACTACACTATACACTATACACTACTCTACACTACACACTACACACTATACACTACACTACACTACACACTACACTCTACACTACATTACACACTACAGTCTACACACTACACTACACACCACACACTATACACTACACTACACTCTATACACTACACTACACTACTCTACTCTACACTACACACTACACACTACACACTACACACTACACACTACACACTACACTATGCATTATACACTACACTACACTACACACTACTCTACACTACACTACACACTACACACTATACACTACACTACACTCTATACACTACTCTACACTGCACACTACACTACACACTACACTACACACTCTACATTATACACTACACTACACATTACACTACACTTCACACTACACTCTATACACTACACTACTCTACACTACACACTGCAATACACTACAATACACTACACTACACACTACACTACACTACACTACACACTACACACTAGAGTCTAATGTGTAGAGTGTAGAGTGTAGTGTAGTGTCTAGTGACTAGACACTACACACTACACTACACATCTATACACTACACTACACTACTCTACACTACACTACACTACACACTACACACTACACTACACACTACACACTACTCTACACTACACACTGCAATTCGCACTACACAATACACTGCACACTCATCTGTTCCCTCAAGTCCTGTGTTTGTGCTCAGCTGTGCTCTGAGCAGAGAGCGCCATCTTGTGGTCCAAACTAAAAGTGCGTCTGCTCACAGGAGTGGTCCTGCGTCTGCTGCTTCTGCTGCTTCAGGCTGCTGTGGGTACAATAAGTCTGCCTACATTATTCACTGTTGAATTGTGTTTAAAAATACCCAATAAATGTAAGCACAAAAATGACTGTAAATGGTTAAAGTTGTGTTTATTTCAGATGGAGGAAATGCCAGGACCAGTCAGTTCATGCCATATTGGTTCTAGTCTTAATGTAAACAAGTATAAACTGCTAAATAAAAGATCAGAACAGTCCACATCGTTACTGTGGTTTGGACATTTCTACAACAACAAATGACATCGTACAAACTGAGACTGCGATTTAAAACATGAAAATGGATTTGTCACAGTCAGATTCGATGCAATGCTAAATTCATTCGTTACGCTTGATTGGCTGATAGTTTAGTTGCAGAAGTGTATTCCTCCCATCAATCCGAGATCTACCAAGAATAACAAATTCCTTTTTGAAACCAGTAGAACACGGGTAAATAATTGTATAGTTTTTTTCCATTACTTGTCGTATTAGAAGAAAACAGAAGTCACAGGCTACACTTCCCTTTTCATTTAATCATTTGACACAAATTGTCCTGGGGAAATTAAGCATGTGTTACTCTAAAGCATGTAGGTTAAGTTCATATAATCATTCAACCTGTCTCTGTACTCAGTGAACTCCTGGTCAGAGCTCTTGTATCTCCGGCATCGAGCTGGCTTTAGACTGTGAGCAGCTCGAGTGAGTGCAGAAGTGTCCAGCAGTTTCTCCCTAAGTTCAGCTACTGCAGTTTGAACCACATCTAAGAACAACAATGGTCTTGTCTCACTGTCAGAAAGGTCAGAAGCTTCACTGACTTCAGACAAAGATGGAAAAGAGAGAATAAAGCCACTGTGGTCCTCAGTGTGTGAGAGCTTCTCCAGCTTCTTGTAACTTTGTCTTCAGCTCGGTGATCTCCTGTTGCACTTTGTCCTGAAGCTCTTTGACTCTGCGCTCTTCTGCTTTCTTGTTGAGATCGAATGCGTTTCTTTGCTTCTGCCCTGATTCTCTCCATCAGACGAGAGATCTGTGTAAAAGCCCGGTCTGCCTCCCCCACAGCTGTATTACCACAGCGGATAACGTTATCTGCCTGGCTTTGCAGTAAATCCACCTGGTTCTGTTTTTCCTGAATTCTTTTGACGGGTTTTGTGGAGACTCTCTTCCAGATCTCCTTGCATTTCATGTCTTCTGGTCACAGCCAACACAGTGTTGTGGTCTTTGTGTTCATCCACAGAGCAGAGGTAACAGATACACTGCGGGTCAGTGCGACAGAACATCTTCATTACCTCAGCGTGTCGAGAGCAGATGTTGTCTTGGAGATTCTCAGTGGGCTCCACCAGTTTGTGCTTCTTTAATGCAGCGACGTCATAATGAGGCTGAAGATGCTCTTTACAGTAAGAGACCAGACACTGAAGACAGGATTTTACAGCGTTCCCTTTGTTCCCAGAGCACAAATCACAGGAAACATCTCCATGTGCAGCAGAGCAGTGTGACACTGGAGCAGTGGAGGACCACTCTTCTTGAGACCCTCCATTAAAAGAGCCAGCATGGTGTTTTTCACCAGGACAGGTCTCTGGGTGAAGTTCTGTCTGCACTGAGGGCAGCTGTAGCTCTGCTTACCGACCTCTCCATTCCAGTGAGTGTTCACGCAGCTCATGCAGTAACTGTGTCCACACTGAATAGTGACTGGATCCTTCAGTAAGTCCAGACAGATGACACAGTTGAAGGTCTCTTGGTCGAGGTGAAGTGCTCTCTCTGCCATTTTCTCTGGGACTGTTGCAGTTTCTGATGGGATTTGTGGTGATACTGGGTCTGTATTTATCTGCGCAACAGCCAATCAGAGAGAAGCATAGAGCTTAGCCCACATGACCTGATCTGTTTTATTTCTGTTCTGAAGCGTTACTTTTCCCAACTTAAATGATGACATCACATTCCACTGATGAGCACTTTGCATGTGAACAAGATTATGTGAAACCTGTGAAAATCTTATTGTCCTGTGGGGGCATCACTTCAGTCAAGTTTCACACAAATAGTTTGAGGTCAAAACAGTATTTGTAACTTGAATCTCGCCTCGTCAAGTTTAAGAAAAATCTATGTTCTAATGTTTAATTACATTTTGATCATAATGCTGTTTGGACAGTGATTTTTATCTACAAACTGGATTTGAAACAACATTAGTCTGGATTCAAATTGAAATAAATACCGTTACCTCAGATGATTGTGATGAAGAATGTCGGACAGTAAACAATAAAGAGATCATTATACTTATATTAAGACTAACATTTTGTCCGAATGTTTTTTTCAGAATTAATATATAGAAATGATGGAACTATTAAAGCTTCCATGCTTAAATCATCCAAAAACAAATACATGACTGTAGATGTAGATGTAGAATCCAAACTTAGAGCCCAGCGTGACACTTTCTGGGACACTTTGTCTTTAAAACAATACACTGCTTACGACAATGAAACAAGGCATTATATCTCAGATTGAAAACAAAACAAAGTAAAACACTCATTGGCAATTTAAGACAAATAAACATGCTAAAGGCCTGTGTACACAATTCCAATATAATGAATGCTTTCTGGATTATTTATTGGAAACTATAGATTCCTTGATACTAAATGTAATAACTTAAATTTAAGGTCATCATTAAATACTGACTGTTTCCCTCTTCCAGTCAAAAGAAAAAATATACAAATGGATCAAAGGTCCTGAACATTGTATGTAGATATTTATCATACTCCTTATTACCAAAAATACATTTTAAAACAATTCATGACATACACCCATGTCAAGATTTTTTTTTAAAGAAAATTGTATGTATTATAATTTATTTTTATTTTTTTCTTTGATGCTGCTTGAAATTTCTATTATATGAAGAAGTTATATCGCTATTTTGATTGTTGAAATAAAGTCATTTTTAAAGAATAGTAAAAGGCAGAGCTCTTTACAAACACTTCCTGGTGTTACTCGTCTGTGATTGGTTGGCGCAGGAGGAAATGACACCTGGACCGGATGGAAAAAAAACCCGCACATGGATCTATTATAATAATCCACGCAGAACTATTGTTATACTTTGTAGTTCGAGTAATTGTTCTAGTAATTGTTGCGTATGCAGTACAGTGTCGGTCTTGACGTTTTTTCAGAATGACAAGTTAAAAGTTTCCCTATTAGTTTACATTGCAGAGTTTGTCAGTTAGACGTCAGAGATCTCCATAGCGAAACGGTATGAGTGAGTCAGAGTGACCACTTTACCACTGAAGGTCCACCACCGTCGCACACAGACTGCTTTCTGCGCGGTGCTGACTCGAATCACTGTGTTTATTGTTCTTGTTGCGCTATAATCTTCCAATTAATCCTGTGTTATTTAAGTAAGCAACTAAAGCCTTACATGATTTTTGTGACTGGATTGTAAGAAGATTCCGCAGATCTCTCTTCCCCCACGTTCCTGCCCATGGATCTGCATGGGCCAACACTACGATGTATCCTATACAGATGCCGTCCAGTATCACAACTATTCCAATAATCCTGCCAAAGTTTATATACATGAGTCTTAATAATAGGCTTGACTTCAGATTGACTTATTTCAACTATCACATCAATTGATGGCAGTTTAAGGGAATTCTTAGCCAGCAAATCAGCATTTTCATTACCATCCACCCCGACATGGGCAGGAACCCCAATGAAGGAGACCTTCACACCTTCCCTGGACCAATGATCATGGCAACTGTACAGGATATGGCCATGCATTACGCAGTCACTCACAATGGCTTCTTGCCATTGCACGGCTTCTAGTTTGTTATAATTCCTCCATTTCGAGACATGGTTACAGCTGCTTTTACAGAGCTGAGAAACTAATGAGAAGAAACCAGTTGTTAAAACCACCCACTGTGGTTGACAATCTGAATGTGAGGATTTTTGTTTATTCTGGACTTGTGGATGGAGGTCAGTCGTGTGAGGGGAGTAGTGGGTTGCCAGATTTTCAGAGAGAAACACGAGACCAAGCCTTTGAAAAAAGCCCAAAACAAGCAACTAGTTAAACTAGACTCACTAGTACTAATACGATGACCATGTTTGAATAACATATTTAACAATGATGGCTTTAAAACATGAAATATCTGTTAACAGCCTTTATTCCTCTTTTATTGCGTAAAAGTGTCTCTGTCAAAACATGCCTGACACTTCATACAGAGTTTGATTCAACAATAAAAGTAATTTCTCAAATAATATAGCTCTGATATTGAGACTATTCTAGAACAATTCTGCAAAGGTCATGTTCTTTATTTTTTGTATGAATACTTGATGCTTAGGCTACTATTTTTGGTGTAGATTCATCTCTGTGACTTTAAGTTAAAGTTCTGTCTACATTTGTGTTGACATTTCCGATGGTGGGCAGGACCAAGAACATGTGAGTGCAGCACTTAAACACCACTAGGCCCAATTGTTGTTTATAAATGAAAAAAAAAAAGCAGGCTGTAACTTCTGTGAGGGAAACGTTGTAAATGAACCATATTTCCTGTAGCTAAATGTGAGGATAATTTGACCATAGTTACCATTGAATGCAGAAGTGATCCATGTTTGAAGTCACAAAAGCGAGTCTCATGCTGAATTCTGGGGACAGAGGAGTGGACATTCACAGGTTTCAGAATCATGAGAAAAAGATTGAGACTATTTAGAAAAGGTTCCATTTTATCCCATTTTGTGTACATTTCCTTTTCTGGTTGTTTAAGTTGACATTTCAGATGGACTTGATGGACCAATAATACTGTAATTGATCATTTAAATCGTTTTGATGAGTATATTCGGACCATATTTCAGTGCTAAAATGGGCCAGTGAATGCCTTTTCAATGATTTGCACAAAACATGATAGAACTGTAAAATCAACCTTAAAAAGTGCATAAATATCACATTATTCTCATTATTTTAAAGATTACACTGAATGTTTGTTATATTTGCATTCTTGAACTGCAAATCTGCAGTCTTTTAAACAACTTTAAATGTTTCTATATATGTCCACCTCTACGGCACACTTAAACAAACAGAACTTGTTGAATGCAAAAAAGAAGACGGAACTCTGAGCCGGTTTGCATTTCATTGGGATTTGGACACTTACTAACATATGTTTTTAAGTCCTGCTCATTTGTACACAAGTAAAAGTACAGTTACAACAAAAGTACAGTTACAACAAAAGTACAGTTACAACAAAAGTACAATAAAAGATGCACACACAAAAGCTGTCCTCCTCTATGGCTAAAAGTACATGTTTAGAGTATTTGGAATTAGTTCTTTACCATTTCTGTTTTTTAGTGGAGCCATTCTGAGCTTAAATGCAGGTGAAAACATCTATATTTTCCATTTATTTCAAATTCTTATCCCCATTTTAACCTGATATGAAAACAGCACAAAGCTCAAACAAACGCGGACACTCTTTATGATCACACCGTCCTCAAAAGACAACACTTTAGATTTACACAATCAACTCTCCATTGTCTAAAGAGTCATCAGACACTCATTTTCAGTGTGAGTGGGCCTGTTAACTGCTTATTTCAATATTAATACAACAACCAACCTCAAGAAGCGAAACTGTTCACCTCTGTCAAAGCAAGTTTAGAAAATCTAAACTGAACCCTATTTCTTCTATTGAATAATAATGCAGACTTCTATAGCACTTTCCAGACACGCAAAGACGCGTGTCTGCATTATTCTTTCAGTCCACACTTCATTTTAGGGAAAGTTTTAAGAAAAACTCACATTTTGACCATTACTTGCTCAAGTGAGTAGCTAGTTTTGATAGTTGTTTTAATATGGATGTGTATCTGATTTACAATCCACTAAGCATCACAGACACATCACAGACACATCACAGACACATCACAGACACATCACAGACACGTCACAGACACGTCACAGACACGACACAGACACGTCACAGACACGTCACAGACACGTCACAGACACATCACAGACACGTCACAGACACGTCACAGACACGTCACAGACACATCACAGACACATCACAGACACGACACAGACACATTTTGAACTCAATTTCAACAGGAAAATGGCCTGATACTTTATACCAATTTTATATATTTTTCTTAAAAAAATGAATGAATAAAATAAAGACAGCAGAACACAATAGAACTACAAAAGAAACTGACCAGAGAGCGGAATTAAAATACAAATAAACATCAATTAAACATTAAAAAACTAAATCCTGGCACAGTTCAAATAAAATAACGGTCCCATTTAGTCCAACGTTTATTTAAATTGTTTCAATTTCCAAATCAAGTCTGAATTTTATTTTTTCCCATTTGTTTCGACGTCCGTCACAATGTCAGTCCAGTCCTTAATCGTTGGTGATGTTTGTGTCATCCATTTCTTTGTGATGGCCATTTTTGCCTGCCGCCAATAGTACATTCCAAACGTATCCGTTTATTGTGTCCATGTCAGGAGTTTTGAGGCCCAAGTACATATTTCTGAAATTGAGAGGGTTTTAAAACAATTAATGATATACATCCATGTACAGATTTTTTTTTAAAAGAAGATACAATTTTGAAGATGGTTTATGCAAATTTTGCCAAATTGAGATTGAAACTCAAGCAAATTTGTTCTATGATTGTAACCCTGTCAAACTATTTTGGGGTGATTTATATATATTTGTCAATATTTTGTATTGATAAAAAGACCGAATATCTGTGAAATAATTTGATACTCGCTTGTAAATTGTATATTCACAAATGTAGTGATGGTGCCTTGAGAACAGTATAAGTATTCATGTCTTCTTGTATGTATTATTGTATTGGTGCGTTGTCTTTAAACCGCTGCAGAGTGGACGGATTCAAACGTAAACAACGCCCTCTCCTCCTCCCACTCAGCAAGAAAAAAGGCGGAGCTCTATACAAACACTTCCTGGTGTTACTCGCCTGTGATTGGTTGGTGCAGAAGGAAATGACGCCTGGACCAGATTGTAAAAGAGGCACGCGGCACACAAACAACACAACACCAGGGAGGAGGACGAGAGCTGGACACGCCGCTTTTGGGAGTCAATACTGCACAAAATGGCAGCAAAAAGGACTCGGGAATAGACCAAGAGTCATTCTGCTGTGTCATCTGTCTGGACTTACTGAAGGATCCAGTCACTATTCCGTGTGGACACAGTTACTGCATGAGCTGCGTGAACACTCACTGGAATGGAGAGGTCGGTAAGCAGAGCTACAGCTGCCCTCAGTGCAGACAGAACTTCACCCAGAGACCTGTCCTGGTGAAAAACACCATGCTGGCTCTTTTAATGGAGGGTCTCAAGAAGAGTGGTCCTCCAGCTGCTCCAGTGTCACACTGCTCTGCTGCACATGGAGATGTTTCCTGTGATTTCTGCTCTGGGAACAAAGGGAACGCTGTAAAATCCTGTCTTCAGTGTCTGGTCTCTTACTGTAAAGAGCATCTTCAGCCTCATTATGACGTCGCTGCATTAAAGAAGCACAAACTGGTGGAGCCCACTGAGAATCTCCAAGACAACATCTGCTCTCGACACGCTGAGGTAATGAAGATGTTCTGTCGCACTGACCAGCAGTGTATCTGTTACCTCTGCTCTGTGGATGAACACAAAGACCACGACATTGTGACGGCTGCAGCAGAGAAGAAGGAGAAGCAGAAAGAGTTGGAGGATTTCAAAAAGAAAATCCTCCAGAGAATTGAGAGAAAAGAGGAAAATGTGCTCAGCCTTCAACTTGAACTGAGGGATATACTAACTTCTGCTGATCATGCTATGGATTACAGCAACCAAGCCCGCAAAGAGTTGATCAGTCTCGTTGAAAAAAGAATAACTGAGTTGAAGATGCAGATCAGATCTAAACAGGAAGCTGGCATTGAAAGAGCCAACGAGCTTCAGGGCAAACTGCAACAGGAGATCACTGATCTGAAGAGGAAACACACTGAACTGGACTCGCTCTCACACACTGAAGACCACGTCCAGTTTTTAAACAAGTTTGCATCCATACCTAAAGTCAGTGAGACTTCAGAATTTTACACCAGCATGACCTTTCCACCTCTTCCGCACATGGTTACACTTCTTCTATCAGAACTGGAAGGCAAAATACTACCACCGACTGTGGTAGAGCAACCAAAAGATAATCCTCCTGGATCAGTACAGAACGCACCGGACGAGTGGCCAGCTTTACCTCCTCAAAATCTGAAGTTGAAACCGACAGCTTCTGCTCCACAAGTTCTTCAACCAAACACCTCGTTTTCATTTCAGCCCCTCAATGGTTTAAGCTGGCAGGAATTGAAAAAATATGATCGTAAAATAACATGGGATCAACGGACCGTCAATGACAAATTGTTATTGTCAGAGGAGAACCTCCATGTTAAACACATGCCATACTTGCAGAACCATCGCAAGCACCAGACCAGATTCACTGATGTCCCTCAAGTTGTGAGCAAAGAGACTCTGCATGATTGTTCCTACTGGAAAGTGGACATAAATTCTGATAAAGCCACTACAGTTGCCGTTGCTTACAAAAACATAAGAAGAGATGGGTCCTCCAAAGACTGTTCCTTTGGAAAGAACGACAAGTCTTGGGCACTGGAGGTTTTCCCTGACCACAAACGCTGTGTGTTTTGGCACAATGGAAACAAAGTTGAGCTCAAGATTCCTGGATGTCTGTAACAATATAGTTGGTGTCTTCACAGATTATAAAGCTGGTATTTTGTCTTTTTATCAAACCGCTGAAACAGTCCTCATCTACACGGTCAAGACGACCTTCACACAGCCTCTGGTTGCCGGGGTTCGATTGGAGGGGAATTTGCAACTCAGCTGAAATATGGAGACCGAGCTTTTGCTTGCCAAATGATGATGCTGATGAGTTCTAATGATGTCAGAAATGATTTGTTTGTGCACATCACAAAGTTAAGTCTCCCCACTGTCTCATGTTGAAAGTTATGTGTGATTTTTGTGAACAGTGATACTTTTTCAGACTGCTATCTTTACTGTTTAAACACCCATGTATTATCGAATCAAAGTAAAATGGCTCATGCATGTGTGAACATTAAAAGTGATAAAAAGCTAATATTTCTGTTGACTTTATTTATACCATCACATGGAATAGTTGATCATCCTTTTGTTCTTGTTGTACTGCAGGTCAGGTAGAAGGACAGTGTGTGTAGGGCTGCAAGATTAATCACAATCTAATCTGAATGGCAAATTAGCAAAAAGTGCCATCATTTCCCATTATTGTAAACTAAATATCCCGTCTAATTCTAAATAAAAACCATCTAACTGTAATTCAGACTTTGTGGGCTTGTGTGGTGCTTTTGTCATACATTTTGCTCTGGACCTGCAGCAACTAAAGCACAACAAAGGAGAGCGCGGTGGGATTTAAACTCACGAGTGTGACTGGGAAGAGTTTTGTTTGTGAAAGAACTCAGTGTTTTGAGCTGTAACTCTAGTTACTGTAACTAGCTCCGTGGGCCGTCCACTTTAGCCTCTGTGTCTTTGCCCCGTCATCGCAGACTTTGTTTCTAACTCTCAAGCTGCTAAATATGTTCTACATGAAAAAGAAAGCTCTAACCCACTTATTTCCAGTCAAATCAGCCATTCTGGGATTAATCAAGGTCAGATTGTTCTTAAAAAAAAAAAACCGCAAATAAAAAAAATTACCCTAAAATAACTAATAATAAAAATGACTTTTTCATGTTTTCCAACTGGACTTTTTCTTTTTTCACCTTATTACAAGTCCCTAAAGCTAACAAATGCCCAAACTGTGTCAGTCAGACCTTTGCCAGTTTCATAGTTGTTTTAATATCGATGAGTTTCTCATTTACGATACTTTTGACAACTCTACATCCACTAGGCCTCACACTCGCACACATTCACATAAAGGCGAGGAGGGTGAAGAGTGCTGTGACAATAATGCAATAATAGTCAACAATAATAATCAAGTCTGATAATGCAGGCGGGAGTTCTAAATTTGTGGGTCTGACGTTTACTTTTTCCATAAATGATGATTTGATTTGTAGGTATTTTAAAAAATGATTGCTCCTGATGCCAATCTCATGGACCAGGTGTGGAAATGTTGTTAATATGTTGTTTTTAAAGAAATCTTATAGCTTCAGCCTAAGATTTCAGGATCATTTGGACTTTTGAAGTGACTTTAGGTGGAAACATGTGTATTTTGCATTGCACGGGCCCATTCACTTCTTCACATTCTTGCCCCACCACATCTTGATTTCAATGGGAATGTAAAACCCAAGACCCCCAAAACAACTTTCTATGATTGAAACTCATTCTTATCACACCTTTTAAGGGACCTTAAGACACAACCGGTCAGACTCGTCCAGCCTTAATCAACTCTACTGTCCAAGAGTCGTCCGACATTCTCATTTCCAAAAGTGTGAATAGGCCTCAAGCTAAAAAAGCAGGCTGTAACTTCTGTGAGGGAAACGTTGTAAATGAACCATATTTCTTGTAGCTAAATGTGAGAGGATAATTTGACCATAGTTACCATTGAATGCAGAACTGGTCCATGTTTAGCGAGTCTAATGCTGAATTCTGGGGACAGAGGAGTGGACATTCACAGGTTTCAGAATGATGAGAAATCAGGCCTGAGAAGCTTTTGTTTACACAATCAACATTGTCTAAAGAGTCATCAAACACTCATTTTCAGTGTGAAAGCGCCTGTTAACTGCTTATTTCAATATTAATACGACAACCAACCTCATGAAACTCATTTGGATTTAGCTGTTGATTGATTTAGCTTTCATGATATTTAATGCATTTGAAGATTTATTATTTGAGCTATTATTTTGAGATTAAATAATGTTTATGGTTAATATTTTAAATGTTAAATTGTTATGGGAGAATATGGATTTGTGCTTGTGGTATTTCCCAAGCAGAATAAGCATACAGTATATCTATTTATATTACATTTTCCACTGTTTATGATCATGTTTCTAGTTTGGACCAAATGTTCTTCGAATATTTCATTTGCAGAAGAGATTGAGGGGAGTTTCTTCATTGCTGTTAAAAAATAAAATAAAATAAAAAAGTAAATTTTGAATCAATTAATATGCCGTGTCATTGACTTTTGAAGTATTATTAAGAGCTTCGAATGTGCTTATGACGGATGCAATGTGCTTTGATTAGTTCTATTAGACACAGAATGTCTCCACGTCCAAACAAACCATGGAACTATGATAATATTAAATTCTATTAGTGACTAGACTCATTAATTCTAGTACTTTAACAACAAAATACTGCATTCTAACAGTATTAATTTTAGCTGTCTCCATTTGTATTAAATATGATTGACACGCACTTTCCCTTTAAAATGCCAAACCTCTTTCCCAGATTCACGCCGTGCTGTGTGCGGATCTGTAAATCATCTGGATCTCTGCGGACCCAGACCGTTCGCCGTCGACGCGAACACAACTCAATCCACGTCGTTTACACATCATCAACAACAACGGGACCGAACTGCGCTGTAGGAAAAGTTTTGGCGCTGGGACGCGACGGAACGGGCCGGGCGCGTCACATTTCCGCCCGGGACAGTCATTCGAGCCGCTGACACGAGGGCGAACATGGCTCACAGCGGGCTCCAGAAAAACCGAGAGCGTTTCTACTGCTCCATTTGCCTGGAGCTCCTCAACAGCCCGGTGACGACCCCGTGCCAGCACAACTACTGCATGAGCTGCATTAAAAAGTTTTGGGACGAGGAAGACCAGCGCAGGATTTACAGTTGCCCGCAATGCTGCCAAACCTTTCGACCGAGGCCTCCACTGGCTGTCAATGCAATGCTGGCTGAGTTGGTTCAAGATCTGGAGATAGCAGGGGAAGACCAAGAAGTGATCTGCTCCAGGCATAATGAGGTAATGGAGATGTTCTGCCAAGTCGACCAACGCTGCGTTTGCATAATATGTGCCAAATGTGAACATGGAAATCACAGTGTGGTGCCAGCTGCAGTGGCAAGGACAGAAATGCAGAAAGAGCTGGAGACAAAACAACAGAGAATCCACCAGCAGATTTCCAACAAAGAAAGAGACCTCCAGGTGCTTGAAATTGAACTGGAGAAGACATTCCAGTCGGCGGACAAAGCTGCTAAAGATTGTGATCATGTCTTTGCCGAGTTGCTGAATCTCATCAAGAAAAGACACACCGAAGTGCAGCAAGGAATCCGAGCCAACTTGGAAAAAGAAGTCGTGCGCATGCAAAGAGTACAGGATAAGCTGGAACAAGAAGTGACAGAGCTGAAGTGGAAAGAGGCTGAAATGGGGAAGCTGTTTGTTTACCGAAACGACAGCCAGTTTTTGGAGGACTTCCCATCTGTGTCTGATATCAACGCAACAAACGAGTTGCCAAGGATTAAAACTCAACCAAGAACCTGCTTCGAAAATGTGGCTGCGAACATCTCGAAAACTAAAGACAAAATAAAGGAGATTTTGTATGAAAATGAAGCGAAAGAAATGCAACCTTCAAAGGCAGAGCCATCGAGTAGGGCTCAGTTGATACAATACGGATGCCGCCTTACTTTGGATCCGGACACAATGAATGCCCAGCTGGCTTTATCCGAAGAGGACAGAAGGGCTACGTTGATGCGAGAAGAAACGACATATCCAAACCACCCGGACAGATTTCTCCGCTGGCGCCAGGTGCTGAGCAAAGAAAGTCTGAGCAATGGCGGACGAAGCTATTTTGAGGTGGAGTGGAGGAAGAAGCGCGTGACAGTAGCCGTGGCGTACAAGGACGTCGCCAGAGCAGGCCCCATGACGGATGTGGCTTTTGGGTTTAATGACAAGTCCTGGGCGCTGGAGTGTAATACCAGCAGTAGTTACAAGTTCATTCACAAGGCTGTCAAAACTGCCATTTCGGGCCCCTGGACGTCGAGGATAGGGGTGTACCTGGATCACAGAGAGGGAGTGCTGGCGTTTTACAGTGTTTCAGACACAGTGACGCTGCTGCATAAAGTTCAAACTGTGTTCACGCGGCCACTCTACGCAGGACTGTGGTTTGGGGGCTATCAAGGGGCATATGCAGAGTTCTGTGAGCTGGGGGAAGAAAATCACTGAAACGCAATATACATAGAGTAGGCATGTCCAAACTGCTCCGTATAAGTTTCAAAGCGCGGCCCTCGGTGAAAGAAGTTTGGACACCCCTGATATAGAGTTATACAATTTAGACACAAGTGCTCACTATTCACAGGGAAATGCTAAATGCCGGTCCTGTGTCATCCCACTCAATTTCAGAACTTTGTATTTGGGCCTCCAAACTCCTGCCATGGACACAATGAAATGGAGCTCTTTGGAATACTTTTGGAAGACTCTGAAATGGATGACACAAACTTTGACATACGACAAATGGAAAAAACACATTTGGACTTTATTTGAAAATGGACAAATTTCACAGACTTTGTACTAAATGGGACTTTTACTTTGGACTTTGTTTGATGTATTTTTCTTTCTTTCATTGTATTTATTGTGTTTTCTCTGGTCTTGTTTTTGTTGTTTTGTTTTTTAAATTTTGAAAAAAAAAATACATACAAACAAATTAGACACAAAAAACAGAAAATAAAAACAAAATACTGAGGACACATGGCAGAGAAGACAAAAAATCACGGCGTATTTCAAAACTAAAAATGAGACCTATCTGGTCCAAAGTCTGTCAAACAGATACATTTTCAAATTCAGGTATCCATTTATTGTGTCCATGGCAGGAGTTTTGAGGCGCAAGAAACGGTCTGCTGAGCTCTGTTCATTCAACAGTACCGCCCCAAATGGTAATAGTGGGCCTCCCGCCGCTGCCACAGTCAGCATTTCCCTGTGAACAATGTGCATATGAAGTTGTAAACGAACTCCCTCCAAACATGGGATTTTGCTGTTCTCCACTGAGACGTACATACACTTTGCCATTCTTTATCTATATTTTAAGAAATGTTACTGTGCAAACACAACGTTGAACCGCAAGGGGGGAAAAAAGTGATCTTTTGTTCGCTTTGTATTTACATTGTGCATATGACAGGTTTTTATGATTTCCTAGTTTTGACTTTATTTGGTGGAGTAAAACCTATTTTAGATATAAATGATAGTTTTACACTAGTCAAGTGTCAAAAAAAGGTTGAAAAATATGTTCAAAAAGACAGGAAGTAAAGCACAGTTCAGTCCATCCAAATTTTTGGGTGTGAATTTACATTTGTCTGACCCTTGAAATATTAATTCAACAGAATGCTAACACATATTTTTATTTGTCAAATCATAATTTCTGTGACATTAGAGGAGTTTTGAATCAGTTTACAACATGGTTGCTAATGGTCACTGCATGATTTCCAACCAGGAAGAACATTTTAAACCTAAAATTGCCCAACTGGGATACAATCTGTAAAAGTTCAAACTAAATTTTAAATATAATTATCTTAACTGTGTTAGAGTAAGCATTTCCAGCATACCAAAAATATTAGTATTTAGGCCACTGTCCTGTTGTTCATTGTAATTGAAGGATTTTATTTAAAGCCTTTACCAGAGGACATATACCAGTAGTGTGTGAAATCAATAAGATGTTATATTTTATGACAAATAGCCAGTTCTTTGTGTTCATACTAACATCACAGCTGACCCTCCTCCCCCCGGGCAGAGGGGGACCAGAACCTCTCACCACAAGAACTGTTTTTCCCACTGCCCTTGGACTCATGAACACTTTAGAACAGCTGTCACTTTAAATAACTCATGTCACTGTTGTGTCCATGCTGTGCCATTTAATATTTATATTACGTAAGTCAGTCTACACCTGATTTAATGTATACCATTGTCATTGTTTATATTTTACTATAATTACTCATTGTTTTGTTTTCGCCAAAGCAAAATCCTCCTTTGTGAATTTAGTTTACTTACAATGGCAGTTAAGTTGCTGGTTTTTTTCCGGATTCCGTGCTACTGTTTATGCGTGAAAACACAAGGAAATGACACAAACTTGACAGCAGATGGCGCTGAAATAAAGCGTAACAAATATGTTAGGATTTTTGATGAGAGTGCTTATTTAATTACATGTTTTATTGTAAGTATGAGCTTGAGTTTTATTACTCAAGCTGATATGTTATGTATATATTGCTCTTCCTGGTTTGATGAATAGATCAATATCAGATTGTTCATATCTCGTCATTTACTTTCTGTATGTCATTTGGAATGTTGTGAGATAATTCCCCTTCCCCTGCCTCTGATTTTCCTCGCAGTTTCAAAGTGACACAGACAGAGATTACAGCAAATCGCAGCGAACCCAGAGAAACATTAACACTGACTGTGGAGACTAAAAACTAAAATGCATAGAAACAGGCAATGAAGAGTGGAAGTAGATCATATAACTATGACTGAAATATCCTCAAAGTCATTAATGTATTTTTTCTAGCATCAATAATAACTACAATTTAGGCTTGCCCTGCCTTAAATCAGACAAATGGAAAACAAAACAAAACATTTACGTTTCAAAAAAACCATTTTATTTAGAAAAAAGCTTGTTTGTTAAAAGATAAAATCTACAAGTAATCAGATGCAGATCTCAGCACAGTCTGCAACATCTTTGAGCCAAATCCCTGCCAGCAGAGGCTGAGTGAATGTGCTCTGAACTGTGTGGATGAGAGACACTTCCTGACTAACACTGTAAAAGGACAACAGTCCAGCATTGTAATCCACAAAGATTCCTATTTTGTTTGAAGGTGTGGCTGAAAAAGTAGTGCTTACTTTGTTGTACCAAAATACATAGCCATCATTGTAGCAATCTAAAGCCCAAGACTTGGTGTTGTTACCAAAGCTACATTGATCAAAGGGTCCTTTTCTCCTGATGTCCTTGTAGGCCACAACAACAGAAAAGTAGTCATCACACCTCCCTTTCACTTCCACGTAACAGCGGCCAGTCAGAGTCTCTTTGGTAAGAACCTGAGCAAAGTCAGTGAACCTGTCTGGGTGCTCAGGGTGCGCCTGCTCAGAGCTCATGTATCTCACAATGTTAGCGTCCACACTCAGCAACAGTTGAGAGTGGACTGTGTTTGGGTCCAGTGTTACACTCAGAGCATATGACAACAAATCCAATCTTGAAGTCATCTCATTTTGAAGATGGAAGATTCTTTCTGGAGCTAATAAATCAGACGATCGTTGGAAACCATGCGTTGTTTGTCCATGGAAATACATCGGTGGGAGGGTTAGCCACTCCTCTGAGTCCAGTGATGTGTGAGCATCATCCTCTGCCTGACCAACAACAACTGCATCTACTTCTGTGTCCTGTTCATCATGACTGAGTGCAGAAGTGTCCAGCAGTTTCTCCCTAAGTTCAGCTACTGCAGTTTGAGCCACATCTAAGAACAACAATGGTCTTGTCTCACTGTCAGAAAGGTCAGAAGCTTCACTGACTTCAGACAAAGATGGAAAAGAGAGAATAAAGCCACTGTGGTCCTCAGTGTGTGAGAGCTTCTCCAGCTTCTTGTACTTTGTCTTCAGCTCGGTGATCTCCTGTTGCACTTTGTCCTGAAGCTCTTTGACTCTGCGCTCTTCTGCTTCTTGTTGAGATCGAATGCGTTTCTTTGCTTCTGCCCTGATTCTCTCCATCAGACGAGAGATCTGTGTAAAAGCCCGGTCTGCCTCCCCCACAGCTGTATTACCACAGCGGATAACGTTATCTGCCTGGCTTTGCAGTAAATCCACCTGGTTCTGTTTTTCCTGAATTCTTTGACGGGTTTTGTGGAGACTCTCTTCCAGATCTCCTTGCATTTCATGTCTTCTGGTCACAGCCAACACAGTGTCGTGGTCTTTGTGTTCATCCACAGAGCAGAGGTAACAGATACACTGCTGGTCAGTGCGACAGAACATCTTCATTACCTCAGCGTGTCGAGAGCAGATGTTGTCTTGGAGATTCTCAGTGGGCTCCACCAGTTTGTGCTTCTTTAATGCAGCGACGTCATAATGAGGCTGAAGATGCTCTTTACAGTAAGAGACCAGACACTGAAGACAGGATTTTACAGCGTTCCCTTTGTTCCCAGAGCACAAATCACAGGAAACATCTCCATGTGCGCAGCAGAGCAGTGTGACACTGGAGCAGCTGGCAGTGGACACTCTACTGAACTCTCCATTAAAATGCAGCCACATGGTGTTTTTCACCAGGACATGGGTCTCTGGGTAAAGTGTCTGTCTGCACTGAGGGCAGCTGTAGCTCTGCTTACCGACCTCTCCATTCCAGTGAGTGTTCACGCAGCTCATGCAGTAACTGTGTCCACACGGAATAGTGACTGGATCCTTCAGTAAGTCCAGACAGATGGAACAGTTGAAGGTCTCTTTGTCGAGGTGTAGTGCTCTCTCTGCCATTTCCTCTGGGACTGTTGCAGTTTCAGATGGGATTTGTGGTGATACTGGGTCTGTATTTAACCTCTTCTTACACCCACCATCTGAGCAACAGCCAATCAAAGAGAATGAGAAGGAAATATTTGCATGAATGGAAGGGGTGGGGTGTTACTTTCAGCCTTATTGCTTGCATTGTTTGTTTTGCCAATTTACATGATGGTATCGTGAAAGAATGAACGTAAAAAGGACTAAAACAAATGTATTGTTAGCTTTAATATCAGTGAATTACATTTTTAGGGTTATCAAAGTTAACTTGTTTTTATAGTTTATATTATATTGTATATTGCCTGGTACTACAGTACCTGGGACTACAGTTGGAAACTAGCTAAACTAAAGGCTAATACAGGCACATTTACAAAATGTTGATTAATGTGCTCTGTCCCATTTCAAATTACTACTACTACTACTACTACTACTACTACTACTACTACTACTACTACTAATAATAATAATAATAATAATAATAATAACAACAATCATAATCATAATCATAATTACACATTAAAGCTGAGGCTACAACTTTTTTTCCTCATTATTAGTACATACCTCTACACACTCTTCATCGCATTAGGATTTAGAAAGGTTCATATAACTACTTTCTTTTTTCATGGTTTGAAAGTTAGTGCCCCAGCTTTAATCATGAAGTGACGCAGATTAATCACATGGTCTGTTTGATGTTTACTTGGAGGAGGAGGAAGGCGCAGGAGCAACACTGATATCACAGTTCATTTTACACATAAAATCCATCAGTCCTCCCAGGATGAGCACAGATCACTCAGCAGAGCTGATGTTTATTGCACAGAGCAGTGGAGAGTGGCGGTGATCTAAAGTTTAAAAAGATAACATTTGTGAGGAAAATAAAACTAATATTCTACCAAACTACAACAGAACTATCCCAGCATCTTACATTTGACATCATAGAGCAAATTACACCTGCAAGCGGCAATGAAGGGCCTTAAATTGAATCCATGCTTGAATCCAACTAAAATAGACTTAAATTATAGCCAATTGGATTACAAAAAAAATCTATTTGTTAAATAATTAGCCTAAACAGACATTTCAATAATGGTATTTAATCGTATTTCAAAAGTGTGATTCATCTGATCATTTCTGTGTGACTATAGTGACTATACAATTTTCTTTCTGATTAATGCTTTTGTTGGATGATTGTAAAACAGGGAGATGAGATAATGGTAATAAATGTCACTGTGCTTGTGTGAGGGTGTGAGATGAGGTACTAAAGAAAAAGATGTTTTGGAACCACTGAGCTGAAGTATTTTTAAATAAATTGTAATCTAATACTTCTGTTTGTGTGTGTGTGTGTGTGTGTGTATGTCCACATATTAATTTCTATGAGGACAAAACAATAAATCAGGCATTGAATGTTGTTTGTATAAGAAGAATAAGTCTTAATTGTAGAAAATAATAAGTTTTTCTTTAATGATATTATCAGCACACACATTTCTCTTCAGTTGTGTACATCTCTAGTAGACACACACACAAATACTTACTCCACTGGGGAAATTGTCATTCTAATGCTGGCTCTAACCCCACAGTTGTGTTGATGTGCCTGTTGTCATGTGTTAATGATCACTTTGCATGTGAACAAGATTTTGCGAAACTCTTATTGTTGTGTGATTACCATGAAAATAATTCTCTTTTTAGTCAATTTTCCCCCAAAACAACAGCAATGACAAAATGACTGTAGTGAACTAAAACAGACACAAGGTTTGAATTCACACAAATCGCACAATACTTTATAACTTGATCATTGTTGGAAAGTAATCAATCACAAATGCTCACGTCACTGTCATTGACCAGAGTGCAGCAACAGTACGGGATACGGGTTGTGGGTTACAATCAATAAAATTGTGGAATTTGCTGTTTAGTTAGTACAAAGTTCAACGTCTACTCAGTCAAATATAAATAAACAAAAGTGAAATACTTAATTTCTTTCGCCCCACAAAATCTTCAGAAGGTAGTGCCATTCTTCAGTCCCAAAGACATGATTGTTGTCAATAGAAAGGACTTGAAGATTATTATGGCAAATAATTAGAAGTTTAATTTGTGGATTTCTATTTTGGATCTCTCTTTCAAAAAAAGTTATTTAGGCCCCCAAAATGTTATTAGAATTGCAATCAAGAGTATTTTGTGCATACTTTACACTTGAAATACCCGCGAGACATTTCACCTGCAAGTTTGGCAGCAGTACTTACTTTGAGTTTTTTTAGCCATGTAACTTTACACATTTTCAATACTTTTTCCACCACTGTTATGTTAGTTCACTTTGAAATACTAAATAAATACTATGAAATATGAACGTGTACATTTAACATGTGCTGTTTGGATAAACATGTAACGCTGAAACATTACATGGCCAATCCATTGTTTCACTTATAAATGTTTTTAAAAAAGGGATCCTGTGCCAAGCTAATTATTGTAATTTGCGTATGTGTTGTTAAAAACAAATGAATTAATGCAGTTACAATGTCAAGTCTAAGTACCAAATATAATATTATCTGCACTGTAATAATTAAACTGTCCTTTTTAAATCTTTCTGCTCAGCCAATGGATTCAAACGTAACTACGTCTTCCCCCTCTCCCCCTCAGCCAAAGGGAGCGGAGCTCTTTACAAACACTTCCTGGTGTTACTCGTCTGTGATTGGTTGGCACATTGGCCCGAATAGAAAAGGAGACACGCAGCGAGCGCGAACAACACTACACCAGGAAAGACGAGAGCTAAACAATCCACTTTTTGAAGTCAATACTGCACAAAATGGCAGCAGAAGGACTCGGGATAGACCAAGAGTCATTCTGCTGTGTCATCTGTCTGGACTTACTGAAGGATCCAGTCACTATTCCGTGTGGACACAGTTACTGCATGAGCTGCGTGAACACTCACTGGAATGGATAGAGGTCGGTAAGCAGAGCTACAGCTGCCCTCAGTGCAGACAGAACTTCACCCAGAGACCTGTCCTGGTGAAAAACACCATGCTGGCTCTTTTAATGGGAGGTCTTAAGAAGAGTGGTCCTCCAGCTGCTCCAGTGTCACACTGCTCTGCTGCACATGGAGATGTTTCCTGTGATTTGTGCTCTGGGAACAAAGGGAACGCTGTAAAATCCTGTCTTCAGTGTCTGGTCTCTTACTGTAAAGAGCATCTTCAGCCTCATTATGACGTCGCTGCATTAAAGAAGCACCAAACTGGTGGAGCCCACTGAGAATCTCCAAGACAACATCTGCTCTCGACACGCTGAGGTAATGAAGATGTTCTGTCGCACTGACCAGCAGTGTATCTGTTACCTCTGCTCTGTGGATGAACACAAAGACCACGACATTGTGATGGCTGCAGAAGAGTGGAGTGAAAAGGAGGAAGAGTTAGAGGATTTTAGAAAGAAAATCTTCCCGAGAATTAATACCAAAAGTACAGATGTGGATGACATTCAATATCGGATAAATACTATCAGTCATTCTGCTGATAAAGGAGCAGAATATGCTGATAGGAGCCAAAAGGAGTTGACCAATCTCATTGAAAAAAGACTGTGTGAAGTGAAGAAACAAATCAGATCTCAACAGGAAGCTGAGGAGCACAAAGTCAATGAACTTCTGGACGAACTGAAACAAGAAATCACTGAGATGAAGAGGAAACTCACTGAGCCGGACTTGCTTTTACACACTGACGACGCCCTCCAGTTTTTACACAAGCCTACGCCACTTTCCACAGTCAGTGTTGAACCTGACAAAACCGAACTGCCCTTCGTCAGTATGGTCACGGCAGTTGTGAAAGAACTCTATGACAAACTGCAAGTGATTGAACACCCAGCTGGAGCTTGTGCTACACCAGCCAACACGGAGCCAGTGCCCAGAGACGAGCTTCTCCAATATGCTTGTGATGTCACGCTGAACCCGAGGACGGCAAACAATTTCATATATTTATTTTCTCAAAACAAAAGAGCCAGGTATGAGTTCAGACATCAGGGCTATCGCAGGCGCCCATCACGATTCAGTCAGTATGTTCAAGTCCTCGGCAATGAAGCCCTGACTGGGCGCTGTTACCTTGAAATAAATCTGAACTATTTCTTTTCCATAACAGTTGGTGTATCTTACAAGGAAATAAATAGAAAAGCTGCTCGTGAAAGTCTATTTGAGCTAAGCGATTGTTCTTGGGTACTACTTTGTTATTCTGAGGAGAATGATAATGTGGAGTGCTGTAAGAAATATGTGAAGATGAAAGGTTGCGTTGAAAAAGTTGGAATCTTCTTGGATCATGATGCAGGTCTTCTAGCCTTCTACAGACTGAATGAGCCCAAGCGCCTGATCCACGAAATCCGCACCACATTTACCCAGCCTTTGTATTTAGCCGTTGGTTTTCAGCATAAACTAGACAATGTTGAGATCTGTACACCTGTTTGATGCATTTGTACTTTACTGTTTGCCTGTAGGTCTGTATGGAAGGGGTAGAGGTGAAATAAACATTGAGATACAATACAGTACATTTTCTTGTATTTATTTGTCACACACAAATCCTCAGTCATTACTGCCAAGAAACTAGTACTTTAAACAATATGAAAAACATATACACATAATTTCACACCATGTCTTTGCAAAATTTAAAGGCTCCATTCAATTCCTGTATTTTTTTTTTATTGTAGTTCTTCAATGTTTACTATAAATGATATAAGAATGACCCTCTGATCTCTGAGAGGGGCTGTGATTTTTCTGCTCCTTCATATTCCACTGATGGTTATGTTTAATTACTAATCAAAAACCAACTTAAATCTGCCAAATGCTGGATTTCCAAACAAAGACTCAAGCAGGAGTTTGTTCTTCTGAGAGGGCGTATGGAGCAAAGTTACAGGACTACGAAAGCAAATTTAGTTTTTCTTATTTTATTGTATTATGTTATTGTATACAACCAGTGCTCTCTCCTTCATGGATTTGAATGTGTCAAAAAAACAATGAGTTGACTTCAGAAAAAAGCACCCAAACCAAAATTGTGTGTGTTGAAAGGTATTTGCACCCATCCCAATTTCAGCTGTGTTATTTCTCTTCTTGAATTTATATCTCAGTTCATAAACCCAATTAGAATATTTTAAGGAGCTAGGAGCTTCATTATTATTCTGGTCTTCCCCTTGTTGGCCGTGTTTCAGACTCATAGATTCAATAATTATTACCACTCTTCACATATTCTTCCTGCTCGCCTTCCCAAGTCTTAGATTATTAATGATGCCTTTGTACATGCGACCAATTATGTCACGGCAGATCCTGTGTTCTTGACACACCGTGCTCGTTTGTTACTCATGATGGGCTCTCAGTTATTACTCTTGTTGGCATACTTGGCACTGGCACTGCCCCCTTTGTCGACTGACCTCACCAGCACAGCTGCAGCCCCACGATGCCCCTGCTTCTCTGCTACAGTTTCTGTTGTGACTGCGCTGCCCCCTGCGCTGCCCCCTGCGCTGCCCCCTGCGCTGCCCCTGCGCTGCCCCTGCGCTGCCCCTGCGCTGCCCCTGCGCTGCCCCTGCGCTGCCCCTGCGCTGCCCCTGCGCTGCCCCTGCGCTGCCCCTGCGCTGCCTGGGTCCGGGCAACTACATCACAGTCCATAACTCTTCCCTTGTGGCAGACCCGCGCTCAGGCCTTCCCAGCTGCATGATGTAATTCAAGACTTGCCTATATGCATGGAATTTTCTTTGTTAGGTAGATAGTAAAAGTAAAACAAACATTAATAACCATATAGGCCTCTGCCTTAAAGTTTTAGCAGAGACTATAAAGCAAAGTAACTCTTGATGTTACAATCTTTTATTATTATAATGCTTCATACATTTGTGAGGCTTTTGGAAATGCTTAATCATGACAGCAAATGATGACTGTTGATGTGGCTTTTGCCTCACTCTTTTGTTCCCCAGATGTTTTTATTTTGAATGTGGCCATATATTTATATATTTTTATGTTTACTTATAAAGTATAATAGACTTGGTCTGAGTATATACATAACATTTACAAGATGGACAGAAATCAACCCCAAATCACCATCCTGTCACCCCCAGGTGTGACACTAAGTTTTACATCAGAGGCCACACCTCCTCCAAAAGGTTCAACTGTAGACTCAACAGTCCAGAATATGCTTGGGGCATCGTCCAGATTTTTCTGGGCAAATGTGACATGAGCCATTGTATACTTTTGATCAGCTGAGGTTTTCACATTGGAACTTGCCTCTGTGTGTAATTTTTGACCCATGTCTTTCTTTTTTTCCTCTCTTTATTATTATCATTATCATTTAAAAAAAGCATACAAAATAGCATAAAACAAACACAGAACAAGACACTGAGCAATAACAAAGAAACAATATAAATAGTTTTTAACTTGTAGTCCGGCCTAACTGTCCCATTTGGTCCAACAAATTTGTCAATTTTCAAATTTTGTCCAAATGTAATTTTCGAAAGTCAATTACAATGTCAGTCTAGTCCTTAGTCGTTGGTTGGGTTTGTGTCATCCATGACTTAGTGATGGCTTTTTCCCTGCAGCGCGGAGAAAGTTCCAGAAGTATCCATTTATTGTATCCAAGGCAGGAGTTATGAGGGGGTCCCAAGTCTTACTTATGGTCAAGTCATGATTTGATGCCAATGAGGTCTTTGGATTTCCTTCTGGATTTGTGACCTCATGAAGGAGTGGCCATTACACACTACTTGTCATTACTTTTGGATTGCGGCATAATGCATTCAGTTTTAGAATTCCTTCATTTTGTTTTGATTTTGTAGGCTATTAGCAAATATAAATACATTCTGTTAGGGTAAAATACATTTTCTTGCAACTATATCGGCTTACAGTGGAATAAATATTTGACATGTATGTTTTAGAAGACAACCAGTGGTGGAAAGTAATAAAGTACCAGAGTAAAAGTACTGTACCTTTAGGAATTTGTTGTTAATTCTGACAAGGGGTTATGTTTTACCTGAGTGATATCTCAGGTACTTTATACTCCATTAAATGTTTTGGAACTGGACTGAAAAGTAAAAAGTGTTTCTTTTTTTGACACTTCTGAAAAGTGTTTGTTTTTGAGCATGTTTATTTCACTTTGACTCTGAACAAACAAAAGTATGAGTAAAAATGAAAGAAACTAATTGTTCAAGTTGCTGCTATAGAACTATAATCAATATAAAACATTTGATGCTTTAATATTTCTCAAAGTTTGTGTGAAATAATTTGACTTTGTTATTCTGAAAAACATGTCTACTGGGTATTTTTTTTTTTTAAATAAAAAAATAATGTATCACATGGACAACATAGGTATTTTTTTTGTTTTTAAATCTTGTGACTAATATACGTTATGTCCTGTTCTTTAGTTATGTAACAAAACTACTTAAATAAAATAAAAATACTTTCAACACTGAAGACATCAAACCACAAGAGGATTCGCTGATTCCAAATTTGAAAAGTATGTGGAGAAAATGAGTACTTGTACTTGTATATCAGAGACCAAGCTAGGAGCATTTGTTTGTTATAATCATGGATCCATGAGCAACTTTTAAATCTTTCTGCTCAGCCAATGGATTCAAACGTAAACTACGCCCACCCCCTCAGCCAAAGAGGGCGGAGCTCTTTACAAACACTTCCTGGTGTTACTCATCTGTGATTGGTTGGTTTAGGGGAAATGGATAGAAAAATAGGCAGGCACGTAGACTACGGGCACGCAGTGCAAACAACACAACACCAGGGAAGACGAGGCTTTTTGGGAGTCAATACTGCACAAAATGGCAGCAGAAGGACTCCGAATAGACCAAGAGTCATTCTGCTGTGCCATCTGTCTGGACTTACTGAAGGATCCAGTCACTATTCCGTGTGGACACAGTTACTGCATGAGCTGCGTGAACACTCACTGGAATGTGGAATGGAGAGTCGGTAAGCAGAGCTACAGCTGCCCTCAGTGCAGACAGAACTTCACCCAAGGACCTGTCCTGGTGAAAAACACCATGCTGGCTCTTTTAATGGAGGGTCTCAAGAAGAGTGGTCCTCCAGCTGCTCCAGTGTCACACTGCTCTGCTGCACATGGAGATGTTTCCTGTGATTTCTGCTCTGGAACAAAGGGAACGCTGTAAAATCCTGTCTTCAGTGTCTGGTCTCTTACTGTAAAGAGCATCTTCAGCCTCATTATGACGTCGCTGCATTAAAGAAGCACAAACTGGTGGAGCCCACTGAGAATCTCCAAGACAACATCTGCTCTCGACACGCTGAGGTAATGAAGATGTTCTGTCGCACTGACCAGCAGTGTATCTGTTACCTCTGCTCTGTGGATGAACACAAAGACCACGACATTGTGACAACCGCAGCAGAGAAGAAGGAGAAGCAGAAAGAGTTGGAGGATTTCAAAAAGAAAATCCTCCAGAGAATTGAAAAAAAAGAGGAAAATGTGCTCAGCCTTCAACTTGAAGTGAGGGATATACTAACTTCTGCTGACTGCATTATCGAGTACAGCAATCAAGGCCTCAAAGAGTTGATCGGTCTCCTTGAAAAAAAAATAACTGAGTTGAAAATGCAGATCAGATCTAAACAGGAAGCTGGCATTGAAAGAGCCAACGAGCTTCAGGACAAACTGCAACAGGAGATCACGGAGCTGAAGAAAAAACACACAGAACTGGACTCGCTCTCACACACTGAAGACCACGTCCAGTTTTTAAACAAGTTTGCATCCATACCTAAAGTCAGTGAGACTTCAGAGTCAACCTTCACCAGCAGGATCCCTTCTTGTCAGGACATGGTTACGACTGCTCTAACAGAACTGAAAAACAAACTAGAAGAAAGCTGTTCCTTAAAACCACCCACTGTTGCTGACAAGCTGAAAGTTGCTACCAAAAGAGAAAGAGATGGCCATCCAGTTGGAGCTCCGGTGAATGTACCATCACAGCAGAACACCTCAACACAAGAGGAGTGGCCACCTCTTATTCCAACTAACACTAACTTCAAACAGAAACCATCAGTGTCTTATTCACAACTGTTTCAACCTGTTGACAAGTTTTTACCACAACACGGTGACGTATCCAGTTTTCAAACTCTTGGCGAGTTACAACGATACTCGCGCAGGTTAACGTTTGATCCATGTACCTTAAACAACAAGCTGGAACTGTCTGTCGGTAACACTGTTGTGAAACGACTGTCCCAGAGTCAGAACTATCCTCCTCACCCATTCAGATTCACCGACTCATCTCAGGTTGTGAGTCAAGAAAACCTGACAGGTCGCTGTTTCTGGCAGGTGTTGGGAAAATACGATGACGGCTTTGCAGTTGCTGTGTGTAACAAAGATGCGCTGAAAGGAGGACTGTGTGATTTTGGACAAGATGACCAATCCTGGGCCCTTGAGTGTTATGACGATCATTATGTGTTTTGGCATAACAGATGTGGCAGACACATCCCATACGAACCATCCCACGGTGGTTCTCGTCAGGCAAGGATTGGAGTCTTTCTGGATCAAAGAGCAGGCAGTTTGTCCTTTTACAGATTTTTGTCAAACGATTCGATCTGCTTTATCCACAAAGTCGAGACGGTCTTCCTTCAGCCGCTGGTTGCCGGGGTTGTTCTGGAAGATATCAACAGCACGGCTACATTTCTTTGAGAAGTACAATCGCATGTTCCGTTTGTTTTGAGTGTTCTGTACTGCGTTGTTTGAGTCATTTCATTTCATGTTTGATTTATTCAGTCAATAAATGAATAAATAATCATGTATTGTGTTTATATATGTGTATTACATTTGATAACACGAAATGTGAAAATATGAATTAGAGAGTACAGTATGTTTTGAGCACTTGACCAAAAACAGTCATGCAGTGCTGTGTTTGTCTGTGGTAAGAATAAAAATAATGACACCTCAAATTGAAATAGCCACATAACATTTAATGCAATCTTCATACACTTTACACTTAGTGGGAAGAAACTATTATTGAAGCCACAGCTGCCCTGAATCCCCTCAGCCCCTCACTCACTCACGCCACATGCCTATGAGGTAAGGTGAAGTCTGCTGTATTCTGCTGCCCCCACACGGCCCCTGGTACTCACAGCAGTCTCCCACCCCAGGACCGTCTCTGCATGGTGGGATAGACATGCCACGTGACATGTGCTGCGATTGGGAGTTTGTTTGTTTGTTTGTTTGTCTTTTAAAACGCAAAAAGACTGAAATATGAAGTGACAAACTAATACCAGAATCATATATTTGTGCAGATGTTTGTGCAGATCTAAACTGCAGGTCATGCACACAAAAAAGGCAGGATATTTAGTTTGTGGAGGAAATGATTGTACTTCAAAAATTGCATCCAATCTGCAATGTATGATGACGAATGACCCTGGAGCCCACATACATACACAGTCAACATATTGTCCCAGTGTTGTTGTTTGTTTGTTGTCATATATAATCAAGAAACATAGAATCAAGTAGAGTCTATTTCACCACCAGGCAGCGCCATGTTCTTCCTCCATAACTGGGGTCTGGTCTCAGCACCAGCGTTTGGCACAGAGAGAGCAGGATGGCGCCGCAGACGGAGGTCCTGTCTTTTCGGTGCTCTGCGTTTGGTCTGTTTATGTTCGTAAATTGTGTGTGCGCGTGCTCTTACACCCGTGAAGAGCTCTTATCCATCCGGACCACAACTCCTACGGACCTGGTTCCAGTTTTTTTAGCTTCTGCGGCAGACTTAGCCCTTCTTTTGGTTAAAAAAGGGAGACGCCGCAAAAGAGGAACGCGAGCGGGGGTCCTCCTGCGCCTCAGGAGACTCGGTACACGGACGCCCTTACCTGGGATTTTCCTCTCCAACGTTCGCTCACTCTCCAACAAAATGGACGAACTGGCGCTGCTGATGAGACGAAACAGATACTTTTCTTCATCTCCTGTTTTGTGCTTCACGGAGACGTGGCTCAGCGAGCCGATCCCGGACGGCGCCGTGCAGATCGAGGGGTTTCGCCTTCTTCGCGCCGACAGTCAAGGGGATGTCTCCGGGGGTAAAACACGCGGCGGAGGGGTCTGTTTCTACATCAACAACGCCTGGTCTTCAGATGTGACTGTGATCTCCAAGCACTGCTCTCCTGATCTGGAATATCTCTTCATTAACTGCAAACCATTCTACTCTCCACGTGAGTTCGCCCTTGCGTTTCATTTCTGCTGTTGTTTACATCCCGCCGAGCGCAAACGTGCACGTGGCAGCAGCGCGGCTCGCGGACCAGATTCTGAGTGTGGAGCGGACCTTCCGGACTCCTTGTGTATTATCCTGGGTGGTTTTAACAAGGGGAATCTCAGCCACGAACTACCAAAGTACAGACAGTTTATTAAAGTCCGACCAGAGAGCAGAGCACGTTGGATCACTGCTACAACAACGGTCAGTAACGCCTTCCGCGCCGTGGCTCGCGGCTGCTCTCGGCGTTTCAGATCACGCCATGGCCCACCTGATCCCCACGTACAGACAGAGGCTGAAGCTCTCCAAACCTGCAGTGAGGGCCTCTAAGAAGTGGACCAGTGAGGCGATGTGAGGAGCTCCGTGGTGTTTGGACATTACAGACTGGGAGGTTTTCAGAGCTGCCACAGATAGTTTGGATGAGTACATGGACACTGTGACGTCATACATTAAATTCTGTGAGGAACAGCATCATACCAACACACACCAGAGCCACTTTCAATAATGACAAGCCCTGTTCACACCTTAACTGAGTTAAGGCAGCAGAAGGAGCAGCGCACAGGGCTGGAGACAGGGGCGCTACAAAGATGCGAGTATGGATCACATCTGTAACTGTAACTGTCATTCTCATGTGCTAATTTTTGCAGTAATGTGAGGATGAGATACTCAGAGGTCAAGAGTCCCAGGGCAAAATGGTATTTATACCCTGTAAGTTGTGTTTAAAGGTTTTCTCCTCCGAAAGGTTTTGCTTCAGTTAATTTTTATATACATTTTCTATTCTTTGATTTTCAGGATATTAATTAACTGATGATGAGTGACATTTTGTTGTTTATGTGATTTCTATAAAACAGGGTTTCATAATGATCAGAAGAGGGGTATTTGTAATGGAAAATTCTGTTTGCTGATTATATTATTTTGTCTCTTGCCAGTCCTGCGTCAGGACAGAGTTTTGGGGGGGTCAGATCCTTCAAGGTTTTTGTCTTTTTCGGAGCTGATTTGACTGTGGTGATGTGCATACGTGTCAGTTTAATGTCACTGCGTTTAAAGAATGTGTATTGCCATTGTTCGGAGGGTTAGGGACAGTGATTATTGACTGCACGGGTAAATAAAGATCCACCTTTTGAGAAACACAAACTCTGTTCAACTCTTTATTTTCTTGGTACTCCTTTACAGAAATTCCACAACAGTACATAATAATGCCCATTTTTATTTTATACCAAAGTAATTTTAAATAGTTTCTTAATGCATGCCCTTTTGATTTAAGATATGTTGTTTTTATTATTGCTCAGTGTTTTATGTTGCACCTTAAGCCAGAAACAAGTTTCCTATTTTTTTATTTTTGTTCATTGACAATGGCAATAAACCCTTTCTGATTCTGAAAAAAACGAGGAACACTTCCATTTTCAGTCAAAATCATTTCAGTAAGAAAAATGAAGAGTAACGGATACATTAGATATTAATAGTAATAATCTGCTCTCTCCCTGTACGCAAACTGCTGCACCTCCAGCCACGACTCTGTAAAACTGATAAAGTTTGCGGACGACACCACCCTCATCGGGCTCATCTCGGACGGGGATGAGTCTGTCTACAGGAGGGAGGTGGACGCGGCTGGTGTCCTGGTGCAGCGGTAACAATCTGGAGTTCAAACGCTCAGAAGACAGTGGAGATGATCGTGGACTTCAGGAAAGCCACAGCCCCAGCCCCTCATCATGACAGACTCCCCCATCACCACCGTGGACTCCTTCCGCTTCCTGGGCACCACCATCACCCAGGACCTCAAGTGGGAGCCCACCATCAGCTCCCTCATCAAGAAGGCCCAGCAGAGGATGTACTTCCTGCGGCAGCTGAGGAAAGCCAAGCTGCCTGTGCAGATGATGGTGCAGTTCTACACGGCCATCATTGAGCCCATCCTCACCTCCTCCATCACCGTGTGGTACGCTGGAGCCACAGCCAGGGACAAACAGAGACTACAGCGGCATAGTGCGTTCTGCTGAGAGGTGATCGGCTTGCAGACTTCCTCTCTGCAGGACCTGTACGTCTTTCCCAGGGCTCTGGGACGAGCAGGTCGGATCACAGCTGACCCTTCTCACCCTGGACATGGCCTATTTGAGCCACTCCCCTCAGGCAGGAGGCTACGGTCCATCCGGACCAGAACCTCCCGCCACAAGAATAGTTTCTTTCCCTCTGCTGTTGGACTCATGAACACCTCTAAACACCTGTCACTTTAACTGCAACTATTCCACTCACTGTCACTTTCTGCACTACAACTGTAAATTTAACTGTAATTCTCGTGTACATAGTTATGTCCATTTTTATTTTTATTTTATACTACAGTAATTTTAAATGGTTTCTTAATGCATGCCCGATTGATTGAATATATGTTGTTTTTACTATTGCTCAGTGTTTTATGTTGCACTTTATCGCCGAGACAAGTTCCTATGTTTGTGAATTTTGTTCAGACGAGCTCGGGCAAGGACGTTTGGCCAAAGATACAGCTCAAAGTGTTGCTGTGTATCTGTAAGTCAGTTAAGTAAGTTATTGCGTCTCACTATCTGTATACTACGTTTGGACTGGCCCTCGTCCCCAAACATGTTCGCCAAAGGAACATCTGCACAGTTCTTTTAATGGCCAAAGGCATTTCCATGGCTTTGGGTGGCTGAAGCTTGAGTAAACGCATAACTACTTCTGGTTTGAGAGATGCACTGTCACATTTTCTGCATTGTGTTACTGCGATATGCGCTACTGTAACCAAGCGTGGGGCACCAATAGAACTTTTACCCTTACACACAGGGGAAGATGCAGGTGATGGTCGTAAAAAATAGGGCTTTAACATGCAAAGCACAATCAAATAATGGCCTTGCTTTCCTTTTTTTTTTAGATTTGTCATGAACATCATCTCGGCTGTGTGAACTACTGAATTGTGCCTGATGCCAGATTAAATGAATTTATTGAGTGAGCGACTCTTTTTCAAAAATAGATACAAAGCAAAATGTCCAACATGTTTAAATAATTGACCAACACGAGTAGACATTTAGGCGTTTTAGGAGTGTCCAAGTTACTTCTCTGGATCAATAATGTTCATCTAAATCCAAGCATAAAACATGACATGGCATCATAATCTTGTTCCAGGCTTCTGTGTACGTCAGGCTATAGAGCAGTAATCTGGACATAATCTGATCATAATACTTAAGTGGTTTATACTAAATGGTCTTGACAGCAACAGTGTGGGTCACTTCAGACGGAGCAGTACCAGACAACGCTCTTTGTTTTGCACATTTGAAAGTAAATTTAAGGATGTCTTCCCCAACCCAGGAAGAACAGGAGTTACCTTCTAACTGCACAGGTAAGTAGATCTATTAACATGTTGGTTAATTCAAATCAATTATTCACACTGAATTACTCAAGATGTCACGATGTCCGTTTTTATGATTATAAACACTGAAATACATTTGACTTTACTCTACTCTTACTCTACTCTTTACTCTTACTTTATTTTTTTCCCTGTTCTATAATACTTCATTCTGTAGTTACATTTTGGACTAAATATAAAAACTGAATGTTTCTAAGTGCCAAAAGTAAATCTAGATATAATCATGTCACGATTAATACATATACTGATGGTCACTAGTTAAAACCTGTTTAATATAAGATTGTTTAACAGAAATATCACATTATTAATCTACAACAAGTGAGTCATAATAAAACCGTTTCAATGTCACAGCCCTGAAGTAGTATGTGTTCACTCTGTGGTGGAGTGATTAAACTGTGGAAAATAATCCAACTGGCTTTAACACGGGCTGCTTAAGCCTATGTTCGCAATGTATGGTGCAAAATACTATTCACCTTATTCAGGAAGTGTTCATGGGCTCATCATTTTGCTTAGTCCTGTCCCAAGGCAGTGATCTCAACATCAAAGTTGAAACTCACTATAAAGCCATTTTCAAGCCAACCAGAGAAAGATTTTACACAAATCATTCTGCCAGACATTTCTCTAGTTCTCTTTTGAAATGACTGCATTTCTGCTTGAGTGGAAATGCGGGTGGTAAAAGTGGGCGGGGTAGAATAAGGTGAGTACACATACAAAGGCCAGCCATCACAGAGGAATGCATTGAGCACGGAGTGGCCACTGCATTCTCACGGGAAGCAATATAAATGCACTTTTTCTATTCAAAGCAGTTGGTGGAGAAAGACTTGAAAAGGAAGTGTGGCGTGACGCTCGGTGGTAGAGTGAATAGCACACATACCAGTCCTTCCTTAGTCTTACCCCCATTAAAAAAAAAAAAATTAAACATATAAAATATAAACTAAAGAACATGACACAGAGAGCACATGTACAAAATCAAGACATTCATTAGATAAAATGCAAAAGACTTTGGGGGATTCAATCAAGGAAATGGGAACTTTTCGCTGTCGGACGGAGTAACTCAATGAATCAAGCTGATCGCACACAGAGGACCAGAAACGACTGGATTATTTGATCGTAAATCATTGATCAACAAAATGTATTAAAGTATTTTTTTCTCTTTTCGCTGCTGTGCCCTTGTATCGCTCTCCCTCTTCCTTATCTCGCCCCAGCAGGCGTTCAAGGCCGTACTGAAGCCACACACAGACACTTACACAAAACAAGATTCTGCCTTCATTCAGCATCTGCACATCCCACATTCCTCATCCTAATCTTTGTGTTATCTTGTTTGTGTCCCATGCCCCAATATCCACTGAAAATATCCATCACGTTTGACCTGATGCTCTTTATGCATGTCTCTCATGTCGCGTCTGTCATCAAGTCAAGTTCCTATGTTGTGAATTCTGTTCATTGACAATGGCAATAAATATATCCTGATTCCTGATTATTAAATGTTTCAAATAATAATCTGTTAAAATGTGGTGTTAATGATATGGATTTGTGCACCCAGGCCCAAAAGGAGTCATTACAGACTGGCGGAGGTTTAAGTTGGACAGTGTGGACCAAACTGTCCCTCAGAAGAAGAGAGAGCTGCTGCGACAGATGTCCACACCTCGAGATGATGACAAGGACAGAGCCAACAGAAAGGTCACACAGCCATAGCACAGAGAACCCATATTCAGAATTTCAAAAACAGTTTGTAAACGTTAGTACAACTTACAAATTAGCTCATGCAATAGGGCTACAATGTTGGGTCAGTTTAACAAACAAAACTAGACAAACACAACTAAAGAGACACTTTATACTCTCCAGGAGAAGGTGAAAATATGATAATATTTGCAATTGATGAAGCAAACACTTGAGCAGACTTGAGACGTTTCAACTGAAAATAGAGTCTTTATGACAATACACCCGTAAGACCCGAGCAGTTTCTGCCGAAAAAGCTGCTTTACAGATAGTTACACACCATTAAATCCCCCTTGGTTCATGAATCATGGTCCTGACACTCCCTTTTTGAGATAATGTATCCTAGACTTCTTAGTTGAAGGACACATGTAGCACTCCCCCCTAGTAGCTTCATTATTATTCCGGTTTTCGCCTTATTAGGCACACTTTAGACCCTAAAACTCATTGATTCAATCATTTTTACCCCGCTTGACATTGTCTTCCTTCTAGCCTTTCCAAGTCTAGATTAATAATGATGCTTCTGTACGTGCAACCAATTATGTTGTGGTAAATCCTGTGTCCTTGACACATCCGCGGAACTACATCACACAGTCTAGAGCCTTGTGGCAGGCCCCAGGTGGCATCTTACTGGAGCTTTCAAACTGTAAGATATTTTTCAAGACTTGCCTACTCTGCATAGTTTTACATCAATTAATACTGCAAGAAATGTGATTTAAGCTTAATAACAAATAATAATAACAAGTGACCCTTCTGCTGACTTCATCCATTTTGACTAGCATTTTTCTTTGCCACATCACAATATAGTGTGACAACTTAAAGTAACACTGTGTCACTTTCTGGAGGTGGCACATCACCTGCAGGATTTAGGCAAGGCAAGTTTATTTGTAGAGCACAATTCGAACACAAGGCAATTCAAAGTGCTTCACACAACAGGAAAATGTGCATTAAAATCACAAAACAGATAAAGACATAAAAGAGAAGTGAAAATAAAACATATGCACAGCTAAGTCAGTCTATATTCTTGGCTATAAAGTTATGCATTGGGGCTTTAAGTCTAAAAATGGTATGGAAGTAAGAATATTGCTACCAAGAATATTACTTGAATATAAATAAGTCTAATTTGAAGTAAATGTTACACTACTTGTAACAGTCTGGGAACCACCCAATGCAGTCTATTTCCGTGACACATTTTGAAAAACAAAGCAGCTTCCAAAGAGTCAAGTTCTACACATGGTCAAGTACAAGCAGCACTTTCAACATCCTGATTTGCAGATGAGCGTGCAGGAGTACGAGATGCTGCAGGAGGAGGACGAGCACAGTCTGAAGCGCTACAGGAAGCAGTGCATGCAGGAGATGCACGAGCGCCTGAGCTTCGGCCCCAAGTTTGAGATGGTGCACGAGCTGGAGAGCGGGGAAGCCTTCCTGGAGGTCATCGAGAAGGAGCACCGGCTCACTCTGGTGGTGGTGCACATCTACCAGCACGGACTCAAAGGTCTGCGTTTCAATATTGGATTTTTTTCAATTTGATTTTTTTAATCTAAAAAACAACCCAATAAGAACACAGAACGAGACACAGAGAGAGAGCATGCAAACGATATAACTGTCCTAAAAATGTAGTCTGAATAATGTCAGTCCAGTCCTTAATTGTTGGTTGGGTTTGTGTCTTCCATTTCCAGAGGTATCCATTTATTGGATCAATTGTTGAAGATGTCGGTGTAATCCCTCATTCCGGTTTGTGTACCGGAGTTCTCAGACTTGTTTCACAGACTCTTGGATGAGAGTCGAAACGTTTTGTTTTTTCTAAAACAGAGTCCAGATGACTACAACTGAATCCTTTTCTACAATCAATTGTTGAAGTTTTGAGGCCCAAAAATATAGATCTGAAATTGAGTGGAATGGCTCATGGCTCATGGATACTGATCTCAGCCCGATATTTCTGAGCTAAAAGTCTGTGTTTTCAAAGACCATGCGGCGGAATAAGATGCAGGACTCATATATTTGGAGAGCATGATGTTTGCTGTTCTTCTTTCAGAGTGCGAGCAGATGAACTCATGTCTGGACTGTCTGGCTGTGGACTATCCCACCGTGAAGTTCTGTCGCATCGATGCCGTGGCCACAGGAGCAGCCGAGCGCTTCTCCTCAGATGTGAGTGAACAACAGCTCTGCTTTTAGAGACACCAATACAAACTATGTTCCACAATATATAATCAAATGTGGAGCTGCTCATTTGGGATAACTGTAACAGGCACAGTGGGCTAATCCTGTAGCTGCAGAATCAGAAAATGTTTTATTGCCATTGTCAAAGAACAAAATACACAAACTAGGAACTTGCTACCAGGAAGGTGCAACATAAAACAATGAATAATAATAATAGTAAAAAATGTTAGACTATGCTGAAATAAGGGCATGCAAAATAAAACATGTGTAAGAATAAAATAGGTTTAAATACCATATAAAATCAGAAAAACAGTGCAAACTTGTAGTCCCTAGACAGTCTTATTATTATCTGATTTTTGTACCTTTTAGAGTATTGAATGACATGGAAAACATAAAATATGACGTGACTTATCAGGGAAAAAGAAATCTGATGATTTTACTGTTCACATATCATAAAAAAATAACATTTTAACTGATAATAACCAGATTTGTTATATGTAACCACTGCTACAAGGGTGCAGAATAGAAAAATGTACTGTCACTGATTTATTATTTTATGTTACTGAAGTATTTGTAAATTATTATTATTATTATTATAACATTTGGCATTTATCAGTTGCCAGACAGAAATGTGTAAGTTACACTACAGAACTGAAAGGTGTATTGCCAAACTATTCTCTCACTGATGTGTAACAAAACACTCCAGAAAGTTTATTGTAAAAGCAGAACTTTTCGAGACAAAAAAATGGCACATATTTTTAAAGTTTCGTTTCTTCTCATAATTCCGGTTTGACTGTCTCAGGTTCTTCCGGCTCTGTTGGTGTACAAGGCCGGGGAGTTGCTGGGGAACTTTGTGGCGGTCACTAAACACTTGACTGAGGAGTTCTTTGCTACAGACGTGGAAGGATTTCTCAATGAGTACGGCCTGCTGCCAGAGAAGGAGTTCACGGCCAGCATGGAGGACCACGACGAGGCTGACCAGGTCGAATAACAGCCTCAAGTCTGGTGCAGACCTACTCATTTTAGTTATGTTATGACCACAATAATGGGCTTACATCTTATTTAAAAGTGTGATTGTTTTGAACGTTTAAGCAACAAATGAATGAAGCCTTGGACAAGGCCCTGTGTTAGCCTTATTTGTGACAGTTGTGTGCATTAGCTATAGCATATGTAGCCTGCAGCTGCTCTTGTCATTCTAATATGTATTCATAATTATTTCTATGCAGTAATATTGCTTGATTGTGGAATATAATAAACCTTTGCTTATGAACACTAACTATAATAAATAAAGTATAATAAATACCATATAGTTAGTGAGCTGACATCAATTGTTTATAGAAGAGTATAGACACTTAGGCAACATCCAGATTTTACAAATTTACAATCGTTTTTTTTTCTTTCTTTTTAAAGGTCTTTTTTAGCCCAAAGTCTTCATCCAACAGGACAGTTGCAGTGTGAAATGGGGGGAGAGAGGGGGTACAAACATTCGGCAAACGGTCGAGGGCTGGGCAATTTTATCTTTGTACTTTATGTGAAGCTAAAAAAAAAAAAGTAAGGTGAGAAAATATTAGCTTATTTTTCCATCCTCAATCCAAACTAATTGGCATTTCTACATTGGGAATTCAAAATGGCTTGTTTTTTTGTTATTTAATGTTCACCTTACAGTATCAATATTTCTATAAACTGGCAATCGTTCATTCAGTTTGAATATTTTCTGATTGTGTTTAAACATTTTTGTATTTTTGATTAACCTCTTACGCGAATGGTTCTCACAACTAAAACACAACTTATTAAAATAGTTATAATAAATAAATTATTTATTTATTTTAATTTGAGTTTATTTTTTAGTGCTTCCGAGCAATGTGTTCTTTTATTGAAGTCTGAAGTGTGTGTACAGTAAAGTGCCTCTGGGTTCAGGTCTGCGGGGTTGCCATGGCTCTGTTATAATAAGGGTTGCTCTCCACCGACCTCAAGTCAAGAATTTAAACGTTAGTATCTGGACTTACCTGTAGGTGGCAGCAGTACACTTTCCTGCGGAAATCATTCAAAGAAAGAAAGTCTGCGGGGTATGGGACTCTGGATTAAGGTCTGCAGCCAGACACTCTTGGGATTTGTGGGATATTTTGTATGTTTGCGGATCAAATCGCCTGAAATTCTTTTTAACAGACTGAAGGAAGATGCAGGACGACGCACGCTACCTCAAACGGTAATGTTACACTATTATAAATGTGTGTTTTAACGATGCTTTCCCTGTTAGCTTGTCATCCCGACAGGTCAGGCTGCACCGTTATATCATATTATTAACTCATTGTACACATTCGACATGGTTATGTTTAGCTTACACATGATGTCTTTCAGTCTTCAGTTTCACACTTTGCCACACAGGTTACCCAAAACAATGCTAAATACAAATGCTACGTGGTCTATAATTCTGTTGCACTTTTGTGATGCATTAGGCAACGTTACCATGTTCGCATTTCTTTTCTCTGGTCTCTTTAAATGTTATTAAACCTGTGTCGTGTACAGTTTGCTGTTTTACCACGATCAATGGCTAGCCACTTAGCAGCAGTTAGCATGTGCAGAGTAGCTAGCAGAGCGGACATTTAAAAACACAAGTTAGCTAGCGGTCTGGGCTTGGGCGTGTCACTGATATGTTGTATGGTCATGCATTGCCTTGTCAATCAGTGTTTTTACGTTTTTAAATTAAGAGAATTTCTAAATTGAGATGTAAACATAACACTTAAATAAAGACATAATATAAACATATTCCGTCTTTCCATTTGGCCCTGCATGATCTTCATACAGGAGATCGTATTGATTATGGTAACTATATATTCATGTGAAATATCCAAAAGGAAAAACAGATGTCATCTGTCAAATCCAAAAGCTGTAACAACATGAACCTATCCAGCCACTGTACGTTCGTTTATCAGAATCAGAATCAGAATAGGGTTTATTGCCATTTTCAGTGAACAGAATTCCCAAACTACGAACTTGCATTGGCCCATATGTGTATTGAGCTGCCTTGCTGTCTTGACTCACTGTGTTGTGCCTTGTTTCTTCACAGTAAAGTGACTGCTGGCAGTCTGGATGTCCACCCCACAGAGAATGCGCTTGTGGTGCACTATGAGGTGGAGGCATCCATCCTGGGAGAGGGCGGCGGGTCTATGCTGGGAGAACGCAAGGAAGGCCAGAAAATGTGAGAATTTCTACAGTGCTAATGCATTCTCACAATGCTATTGACTATATTATACATACAATAGATATGGAAAACATGGACTCACTAGTAAATTGTTGATATTTAATTTGTGTGTTATGTGCCATTTGTGCCCAGTCCCTAGACAAGATTACAGTGTTTTTAGTCTTTTATTTCCAACATGCCAGAATAAAATACCAGTTTATTTTTTGCTTCTTCCACCTCTGGTTTGTAGACCATCAACGTGTAACTAATGATTATTCACAACATAAATGAAAATAATAGATTCCTGTGTTCATGTGTGCGGTGTCTTGTACACGTGTCCTCCAATTAAAGATCCAGAAATATTTGTTTCACAAATGTGTTTATCTTTTTATCCATCCCCATAATGCACAGATTAATCTAGCAATCAAAGACTTTGGTCAAAAGACTGTTTATCCCCACACTGTACCCATGAGTCCATCTTTCTCCCCACTTACTGTGGGAGGTTATTGCATGATACATAATCTAGGTAGTGTGGGAGGAACAGATAACAAAATGGCTCCAACAATTCCCTTCTATTCACATGATCTAAACCCTGTCTTTCTGTAGCATCCGTGTGAAGAGCCTGTGCCCGAGCACAGATGTGGGAGCACTGGCCAAGAAGGTGGTGGAGGAGTGCAAACTGATCCCAGCCTCTCGTCTGCCGCAGGTGGAGCAGCTGCTGTACTACCTGCAGAACCGCAAGACGTCCCCAGTGGAAGGACAAGGTCTGGTGCTCTTCTCAATTTACAAACTGCATTTTATTCTTTGTAGGGCATGGCAATTTGCAATAAAGCAGCAGAAAACTTCAGTCTTACAGTTTCTGAGAAGAAGCTGCATTGTAGGTGGGTCTTAATGTGATATTTATATGTTTGCGTCTACAGGGGAAAAGAAGGAAAAAAGGCTAGCAAAGCCCCGAGAGCTGGCACCATTTGAAGGAATGGAGGTAATACTTCATATTCTTTTAACTTGCATGTGAGCCTACATGTGGTTCATGTAAACCAAAAAAATCTTCTCTTTTTTTTTGTAGTTGAACGAAGAAGCCGGTATAACTAAAGTTGAGGAGTATGTTGAAATGCTGTATGAAGGCATCCCAGAGAAAATTCGAGGCGCCGCCCTCATCCTGCAGCTGGCGCGTAACCCTGACAACCTGGAGGAGCTGCTACACAATGGTGCGAGTTCACATGTTTTTGCACATTATTACAGTATGAGTTTTTGTTCCAGATATTTACACATTTGTTCATATTATGTTTTATTTGCACAGAGGCAGCTCTTGGGGCTCTGGCCAGGGTGTTAAGAGAAGACTGGAAACAAAGTGTGGAGCTGGCAACAATCATAATCTACATCTTTTTCTGCTTTTCCAGGTTTGCTCCCTTCGTATTGGAACATTTTCAAATCGCCATCTTTTTTTCTTTTCTTTACCCTATCTGCTTTTTTTTTTCTCTCTCAGTTTTTCCCAGTTCCATGGAGTGGTGAGTCATTACAAAGTGGGCGCGTTGTGCATGAGCGTCATCGAACACGAGCTGAAAAGACATGATGTGTGGAGGGAGGAGCTGCGCAAGAAGAACAAAGCCTATATCCTTTAATGCCTTTTAGTAGTTTTTTGGCTAATTTAGAATCACTGGCAAGGATTCAGAGCCATTTGTTCTGATGCATCACAATAGCACGGTCCAAAAGTGAATATCGCAAAGGCACTTATCCAGGTACATCATCCAGCCTTCTGCAGTAAGTAGTGTGTAAACAAAAAAACCCAATATATATATATATATATATATATATATATATATATATATATATATATATATATATATATATATATATATATACATATATATACATATATATACATATATATACATATATATACATATACATACACAGTTTATGATTTATTAAACCCATTGGGGTGTTTTCAATGTATACATTTTTGAATAGAATTTATACAGATTTCTTCAAAAACGGACACAGAAATAGCTGCGGATAATACGATTAATCGGCTAATTGTGACTTGTCGACCATAAAAAATAATCATAGTTGTATTTTGATAATCGTAATTGTTATCTGGACTATACAGACTCTAAAACACATACATAAAGACCTTTTTATAGCAAAGAGGGCGGCAATGTTAGATCAAAATGTCCAAAAAGAGTAAACAGTTTGACTTGCCGACTAGCCGTTATTGACTGCCCTGGGGGATAAAATAAGAGAACTTTCCATTTGTCCCACAATGAAGAATCAAAATCAATGGTTGTAAAACAGAGGGCCGGAACAGGTGAAGAGTTAAAATGTGCAATCAAAAATAAAGCTAGATAGTTTCAAAATAGACTTAAAGCTAGAAAAATAATGTTCATTTGTATGTTCCAAAATGCTCCTTAACTAAATTGTTGTACGCGAGTCAGCTCCAGAAAACGGTTCCCTTCGAAGAGACCAAGACAAAGCCACGAGGAAATACCAGAGTCTATTGTCCAAACAGGAGCAGCTGCTGAGAGGTCGGTGCTTACTGCGAAAAACGTGTCTTTTGTATTTGAGAGAAAGAAATTGCAAGTACCCGTGTTCATCGTTTCTTTAGTGTCTCTCTACCTGCTGCTGAACCTGGCCGAGGACACGAGGACGGAGCTGAAGATGAGGAATAAAAACATCGTGGGTCTTCTGGTCAAAGTGCTGGAGCGGGACGACGAGGAGCTGCTGGTGCTCGTGGTGTCGTTCCTCAAAAAGCTCTCCATCTTCCTGGAGAACAAGAATGATATGGTGAGACTGGGACAACAGATGATAAACGGTAGCTGGAGTTGGGAGTTTTCTACTGCTAAGGTTAAAATAAAAAAGGATCAGGCAGAGGCATCAAATAAAACAAAGTGAGAAAAGTTCTTAAAGGGGCTGAAAAAAAACCGTGAAAAATAGAACTAGTTCGCAGTCACCGAATGCTTTCTGAGTATCCAAATTATTCATTGCGATGAGTTTATAAGGGCCTTTCACTACTTTCTGAGGCCAGAGCAGATAAAACGCTTTATAATTAGATGCAGACAGCATTTTCACCCAAAGAGCTGCTTTTACAGTAAATCTGTGCTGGGGAAAAACACATTTGACTTTAGTACATGAAAAAAAAAAATGCTTTTCCTTTTTAAGAATAGTATGTCAGTGCAAAAACATTTATTTAAGATCGTCACTTTAGACGGATGATAAATTCAAGTTTCTTAAAAGTCCCTTTTAAAACTGAACCATTGCAGCTAACGATTACTTTAGTCGTCGACTGTACTCAAAATATCCATTGAGGATAGATCTTGACAGACTTTCTGGCGAGACACCCATCGATACAGAGATGTGTTTTGTGATGCTTTCAAACATCAATTCATGATAACTTGCTGACTTTAATCAATGATGAAGCTGTGACTGCTGCGTTACGGCGGAATCTGAAGAGAACAGTCGTTTTCTGATATTTAAGGACATTCTAAGACATTTTTCTTCAAAGTTTACGAAATAGATTTGCTGATTATGAACAATGGTTTACAAGGATAGCCTTGTGTCGGTGTACATATTGTATCGTGGACTCTGTATCAGGATACATATTGTATTGTGAGGTCCCAGCCTTGCCAGTTATTTTTTCAATTAGTCGACTAGTCAAGTGACTTTAAAATACATTATCAACCAAATAAAGGTTATAAAATGGGGACTGAAGGCTTCTAGATAGAGAATAATTTAGACAGAAAATATATTATTGATAAAAATCTGAAATGATTCATTCTTTTGACATTTTGATCTAATAACGCTGCTGTTTCTCTTTATAAAAATCTATTTCCATATGTGTTTAGCGTCTGTATAGTACACAGTGATTACCATATCAAAGGACAACTATTTTTATAGTCATGATTACAAACTTCAGCCCTCCATTAAATGCACATATTTCCAGATGCATGTTGTTGTGTGTTGCAGGCCGAGCTGGACACGGTGGAGCGGCTGTCCCGGCTCGTCCCGTCTGAACACGAGGACCTCCTGAACCTCACGCTCAGACTGCTGCTCAACCTGTCCTTCGACTCCGGGCTCCGAGGCAAGATGGTGGAGGTGGGACTGCTGCCCAAACTCACCGCGATCCTGGGTAAAGAGAGAACAACTTTAGACACTCGTTATATTCTGAAACTTGCTCATTCCTGACAACAGTGAGAATGAATCATGATGGGGATAAAAGTGAAAGAAGTTGCCATTTTCAGGAACACTTAAAGTACATATGACGGGTCGGACTACTCCTTTCACTGACTTAATGTGTGTGAAGAATGTTCTGGAACTTTAATGATGATCTGGTCAATGAAGGGCCATTTTTATAGAATATTTGATTTGATGAACTTCAGCTGCCCAGGGCCTGCAGGTAGAAAATGAACACGAGGGCCAACATCTAATTCACACACTTGTTCTTATTTCATCTATAAAAATGTTAAATTGTTGTTTAAAAAGTCAAAAAATTGTGTTTTGTGCTTGAATTGTTCTTACATTTTGTATGGCCCGTTGTGCATCCTTTTTAGAACTCAGAGCTAGTTCCTGTCATATTTAACTTAAAAATCTACTTTTTACTCACAAACTGATGTACCACAGGGACCAGCCCAACAAAACCAGTAATGATTCTAAAACGACAAAACCCGACCAATGCACAGGTCGATGACACTGCCGTGAAGAGGGATTTAGTGCTACAAGAGTGTTTTTCAGAAAGAGAGGACATTGGAAGACTGACCTTTACTGTAATACTGCCACCTTGTGGTGGTACTGTAATGTATAACCACTTGGAAATTATCCCTGTATTTATTACTCAGGATTGGTGAATATGATTATACTACATTCAAAACATTTATATTCTCTTTATCTTTATGCTGTACTTAGTTTAATTCTTTATTTTTTATTTATTTGTATCTATTCTTTAATATCTAACTGGTTCACGTCCTGGGGCTTTTTAAACCCTTTATTCCATATTTATGGTCATGGAATGATTTCTAATGTTAAATGATGCTTCTCACACATGGTTTTCTGCTGTTTTCCAGGAGATGAGAACAACAAACAGGTGGTGATGCGTATCCTGTACCACATCAGCATGGACGACCGCTTCAAAGGGATGTTTGTCTACACTGACTGCATTCCTCAGGTACACGCTCACATGACATGACACTGTAGTATTTCACATGGAAGGGTCTGATATTAAAACCATCGTTGTGTCACGTGTGCAGCTGATGCAGATGCTTTACCAACACGGCGAGGAGGAGGTTGAGATGGAGCTCATCTCCATCTGCGTCAACCTGGCGGGCAACAAGAGGAACGCACAGCTCATGTGTGAAGGTAAACTGTAGACTCTGTTCACATTATCAAAGCTCAGATACTAACTCGGACTAAGACTAGTGTCGTGTTGCTGATACTTGAAGTGTTAATGAAGTAATCTTATTGTATTACAGTCAGGTTATCACATGGAGGTGGTACAGGAGCCTGGACTTGTTTTGCACTGCAAGGTTTCTTTTAATTATTAAAAAGACTTATTTTTTTATTTTTTTTAAAAGGCAACGGTCTAAAGATGTTGATGAAGAGGGCTCTGAAAATGAAAGACTGTTTGCTGATGAAGATGGTCAGAAACATCTCTCAGCACGATGGCCCCACCAAAGCATTATTTCTTGTAAGTTCGAGTTACTTATTCTTATTTTCATTTGAATGAAGTCATAGATGAGTTAATATGTTGTTCAAGCTCCAAATTCATGACCAAACAAGTACAATACTGAAGAACGGGTAACTGTGTAAAATATGCTTTAAATACTTTTTACCTTTTTATTTTATTTAATTGTAATTCTATTTTAATTCTATTTTAATTTCAATTAAAGGTACATAAAACAACAACAAACAAACAAAACGGGCAGGACCAGAGAGAAACAAAATAAGCAATCAGTAAAAAATTTAATTAAATTCCCTTTCACTGTACATAAAATAATAAGTATTTTGTTTCATGAGGACAGGCCTAGAAATGTACCAATAATTAAAAAAAAAAGGAGAGATTTTCACATGGAAATATCAAGCTTAATCTGTTAAAGGTGGTGAAATGTAATAATCGTAACACGAACATGATTCATTTACTGTCTGGCTGTTTAGGGTTTATGTCACATTAACGTTACTTGTTCATTGAGCGTTTCTTAACAAAGAATAAAATCATACTAGAACAATGGTAATAAAAGTGTAAAGTATTTTATAAGCTTTTACCTTACAACAATCGTATCACAGAAACCTGATCAGTTCTTCTGTCAGCTACAGCTCTGTGAAATGTGAAATGTAACTCTGCTGTGTCTTGTCTCGCGGCAGGACTACGTTGGAGACTTGGCGGCAGAGATCCGGGCGGAGGTGGACGAGGACTGGGTGGTGGAGTGTCTGGGGACTCTGGCCAACCTCACCATCCCCGAACTGGACTGGGAACTGGTGCTCAAAGAGTACAACCTGGTGCCCTACCTCAAGGACCGACTCAAGCCAGGTAACGCAGCGGGACTTTCAAGCTCGTGTCCTCTCCGGGCACTGTCTGACTCCTAAAGTAGTCCGTGTAATCCCCTCATTCGTCCAGGAGTGATCCAGGGCAGGAAAAGCTTCTAATGGCATCATCTGGACTATCTTTTCAACATTTTTGAAACCTTGTTCAGATGCTTTTGTCTACAATTCTTGAATACAAGTAATACAACATGGGCCTGTGTTTAAAAACTTGTATGACGCCTGCACTCTTATGTTTGAAAAGAACAATCACAAATAGGGCTGGTACTGTTTAAAGATCCCAGCTCAGTACTGATGTTTTTTTAAACCGAAAACTGGTCCAAAACAAAATCTTTCATTTTTCTCACTATAGAAGTTGCCAAGCAGATGAATAATGATTAGTTTTTCCTCTGAGTGGCATTGAATGGAATTTATCATAATGAATATAATTAATTAGATTCATATTTTGTATATAAGGTACCAGTACTGAAAACCACGAAGGTTAAGGTCATTCTCTCCTCTAAGGGAAGGTCATTGGTCACTCTCTCTTTTGGCACAGGTCACGGCTCACGGGAAAGCTCATGTTTATCGAATTTGAAATAAAAAGTCCACATCCCCTCATTTTTAAAATAATGAGCAGAATCTAATATTTGAACCATGTTTTTTAGCACTTTCACTAATCCTTGTTTTGAAATAAGAAACAGCTGTCATGATCATTAAACCTGTTCTCCTGAGTCTCCTTTACATCAGGTTGTAGTTTTTTCAATGTTTTAAAAGAATAAACAACACAGACGCAAACGCAACATGACCAGAGAGCGAAAACACAAATGCAAATAAAACACGGCTAAACATCCAAAGAAACAAAATCTTGGCATATTTAAATTAAAATAAAGTTTCCCATTTGGTGGTTGGAGAACTCTTAATCCAAATGCCATTGTTCCCTTTTTTTTGGTTTTCAGGCTCAGCAGAAGACGATCTCATCCTGGAGGTGGTGATCATGATTGGGACGGTTTCTATGGACGACGCCTGCGCCGCCATGTTGGCCAAGTCCGGCATCATCCCTGCGCTGATCGAGCTGCTGACCGGTAAAGCGGCCCGTTTCCCCGTTTCACTGTTAACGAATGCGAACAAATAAACAAAATGATTGTGATTGTTTGTCTGCGCAGCCCAACAAGAAGACGACGAGTTTGTCTGTCAGATTGTGTACGTCTTCTATCAGATGGTCTTTCACCAGGCCACGCGAGACGTCATCATCAAAGACACGCGTATCCTTGACGACCGTCTGAAGTGGCCATTTAGTTTATTTTAGTGTCATTTTAATTGTGTTTAATAAGAGTTAAATGTTTTTTTTTAAAATAATAATTGGTATATATTAACAGGTAAAAAATGTAAATTATACTTGAGGGCTGCAACTAAAAATTATTTTCAAAGTCGATCAGTCAAACTATTATTTCTACTGTGCATTGACACTTTTAAACTACATTTTTTACCAAAGAAAGGTTGAAATATTCTGATTGAAGGCTTCTAAATACAAAAGGTGTTGAAATTGATTTAATGTCTTTTTATTTATTTATATATATATATATATATTTTTGAGTCTACATAGTTGAAATTACCATTAAAATGATCTAAATGTGCAGTTATTTTTAAAGGTTGACTAGACGGTTTCTGAAATGTTGGTTTAGTTTCTAGAAAAGAAATTAAAAAGATGAATATTTTTTGCACTGTAGCTCTTTACTTTGTACTTTCTAACTAGAAATCCAAAACATTTCCCTTCCACTTCCTCCTGGCTTCTTTTCTCAAATGATTTTAGTACAATATGGCACAACCGATTCATTTCACCCGAATTATTCTAAAATTTCTTTTCAAAATCTATTTGGGAGAAAAATTAAATACCGGTACTAGAAATCAGATTTTTTTTTTTTTTTTTTTTTAAAAGGGAACAAACTTTACAGGTCCTGCAGTACAAGTCTTTGCAAACCTTCCTAAAGAAATGACCTTCCCTAACCGCCGTCTCAGAGGCTCCTGCTTATCTCATCGACCTGATGCACGACAAGAACGCAGAGATCAGGAAAGTGTGCGACAACACGCTGGACATCATCGCCGTGAGTTCAACCTACCCTACACTCAGAACGCAGTCAATACACAACACATTTACACCACACAACTTTCCCCGCAGGAGTACGACGAGGAGTGGGGCCGGAAGATCCAGTCGGAGAAGTTCCGTTTCCACAACAGCCAGTGGTTAGAGATGGTGGAGAGTCGGCAGGTGGACGAGTGTGAACCTTATCTCTATGACAACGACAACGAGCGCACAGACCTCTTCTACAGTGCAGGTACACAACTCTAGTTGTTCTGTGCAACTGCTTTATGTGCAGTGATCATTAAACGCTTCATTAGAAGTTCAGTTCAAAAGTGTGTGTGCGTGTGCGTGGACCCTTTAAGGGTTTGTAAACAAAAACACTTTAAATTCAGGAATGGAGGCTCCTGGAGGCAAAAGTGCAACATAATGTGATTTTAAAAGAGAAACTGGGATTAACCTCGGAGTATCAAGGAAGTAAAACCACTTAAACACATCCTACTTTATTTGTATGGCACATTTTACCAACACAAAATCTCCAAAATGCAAATAATAACGGTCAGAGGGCCACACAATGTCCCATGCGAGTGATGTCAGAGCCTGGTTCAAACACACTTACTGTTGTGTTTTACATTGTTTTAAAGAAGATTATTATTGACACTTACTGGACAAATATTCACTGGTGATGGTGTGTAGAGGAGTGTGGTACACATTTCTCATACGGTCAGTGTAATCCCTCATTTGTCCAGGAGTGGTCCATTGTAGAAAAAGATTGATCTCTCTTTTTCTACTTTTCTCATACTGTGTAAAAGGGTGTTGTGCACTCTATTGCACCATCTCGGGGTCGAAAAAAAAAGGTACTCCTTCTTAGCAGAAATGCCAACACAACATTGGGCTCGTTCATTAAAAATGTGAGCACTTAATGCAACAACAATCAACAAATAAGCAATAACAGACTGTTGTACAATACATGACACGAAGTACTTCACAGAGCGCGCCGAGCGTGAGACGCGCACGCACAGTACATTCTGATGACATACATTCCAAAGGGTCTGTAGTTTATGGGAGGCAGTAACACTTTTCCACTGTGTCCTCGGGCAAGACACTGATCCCATTGCGGCAAACCCCTATGAGTGTTCTGTCCAGTTGTGTCGTTTGAAGCTAACCCACCTGTGTCTGTGCAGACGGGATAACTCCAGGGGACGGTTCTGTCAGCCCAGATTTCTTTGGAGATTTTCAGCGGTCCAATGGAGAGCACCATCTTACCACAGGGTGAGTTAAACACTTACTGAACTGTTCACACCACTGAGGCCTGTCTCCATAGCTACTGTAGTGTTCAGTCAATGAGATGGAACGATCTTTAGTTTGTCTTTGCAACTGTAGGAAACTGTTATTTCTTTGTGATATTTGAGCTGTAGACATTTGAATAAGTGATTGGAGACAGTTTCGTCTGTATTTCAAAGGGACGATGTACACAGAAAAGAAGAAGAAAAGAGAATTATCATCCATCAAACTAGTACTATATTTGTACAGTGTGTGGCATAAACGGAAAACAAGAAGGTTCTACATTGGGTTTATGATGATGATGATGATGATTATAATTATAATAATTATAATAATAATTATAATTATAATTATAATAATAATAATAATTATTATAATTATAATTATAATTATTATTATTATTATTATTATTATTATTATTATTATTATTATTATTATTATTATTATTATAATAATAAGGAGAAGCAAACGGATTGTTGTTAGTGCTGAAAAGTCTGACTAGTCACAACAACCTTTGAAGTTCTACAATGTGTTACAGGCGCAAAGTAAGTTTTGCTCTATGTATGCTCCACTGCCCCCTGGTGGAGGCCGGTGTGGCTCTGAAAGTCTCTGCAGATATGAAAAGAACAAACTGAACAGTGAACCATCTACTTAAAGTGCATATGACCGGTTAGACTACACAGTTCACAAAACAACGTGATTATATTTTGCACAATTTTGGTGACAGTTCCTATCAACGTTCCCTCACACAAACGCACAAACTCCCTGAGCGTCCCCTTGGACCACTGGGAGCGACATCGGACGTGCACAGTGGTCACGCCAGTATCACATCTGTTCAAGTGACATTTCTAGATTACTTTTAATGAAGTGCTTTAATCCACTTACAATGAAAAAGACCAAACTCTTGTTCATGACCTTTGTAGCAGGTGTGGACTGAGTGAAAAAAGTAGTAATATTCCTATTCATTGCAATAATATCTGAAAATAGGGGTAATTTTTGTATTTATTTCATGATCATCACTTTTATTTGTACAGCATGTAACAAAGTACTTTTGAGGCAATAAAAAATCCTTTAACTAGATAAATGAACGATAGATGCGTTTAAATTATACTGTGAAACCTTCCAGGCGAAGAGAATATCAGGAGAAGGACCCTCAACTAGAAAACGTCCATAGTGAAACGTGTGAACATCAAACTGCCTCATTTCACCCGTTTATGAGCAGGTCCATTCCATTTTGACCTTGGCTGGAGGTGGTTTGCACGGCACTCATCAAATGTTGTGTTTTTATAAAATAATAATTAAATATGCGTTTGCGTTGCAGGGATGGCCTGGACATGTTCGACCAGACCACCTCGTCTCCAGGGCGACCGGTGACGGCGTATGGCTTCAGACCTGACGAACAGCCTTTCTACAACTACTCTTAGGCATTCTCCCCCGCTCGAATCTCTGTTTAGTCTCTTCGCCTTGTTTTGTCTGTACCTACAGTGGAGGAGAGCAAGTATTTGAACACCCACTTGGAAACTATGGAGGGGTCTGAAATGTTAATCGTAGGTTCCTCATCCACTGTGAGAGACAGAATCTAAAGAAAAAATGATCCATAAGTCACATTTTATGACTTTTAAATAATTAATTTGTGTGTATGTTATTGCTGCAAATAAGTATTTGAACAATATTTGGTCCTGAAGCCTTTGTTTACAATTGCAGAGGTCAAACGTGTCCTGTAGTTCTTGACCAGGTTTGCACACACTGCAACAGGGATTTTGGCCCACCCCTCCACACAGATCTTCTGTAGATCTGTCTGGTTTTGGTGCTGTCGCTGAGCAACAGTTTCCGCTCCCTCGAAAGATTTTCTATATGATTTAGGTCTGGAGACGCGCTAGGCCACTCCAGAACCTTGATATGCTTCCCACGCCTTGGTTCTCCTGGCTGAGTGCTTCGGGTCATTGTCATGTTGGAAGACCCAGCCACGACTCATCTTCAATGCTCTGACTGAGTGAAGGAGGTTGTTGCCCACAATCTCGCAATACCTGGCCCCCTTCATTGTCTCCTTAATACAGTGCAGTCTTCCTGTCCCCTGTGCAGAAAAGCACCCCCAAAGCATGATGTTTCCACCCCCATGCTTCACAGTAGGGATGGTGGTCTTGGGATGGTCCTCATCCTTCTTCCTGCAAACCCAGCCAGTGGAGTTTATACCAAAATGTTCTATTTTGGTCTCATCTGACCACATGACTTTCTCCCATGACACCTCTGGATAATCCAGATGGTCATTGGCAAACTTCAGAGGGGCCTGGACACTTAAGCAGGGGGACCTTCTGTGCGAAGGGTGATTTTAGTGTATTGCCTTTGAAATTGTGGTCCCAGCTCTCTTCAGGTCATTGACCGGCTCCTCCCGTGCAGTTCTGGGCTGATTCCTCACCTTTCTTATCATTGAGACCACACAAGGTGAGATCTTGCATGGAGCCCCAGTCCGAGGGATCTGTAGCCTCTTCCATGTTCTAACAATTGCTCCAACCTTTTTTCACCAAGCTGATCGCCAGTTGCCCCCTAGCCCTTTCCAGCCTTGTGGTGGTCTACAGTTTTTTCTCTGTCTTTTGGCAGCTCTTTGGTCTTATTGTGGGGTGGACAGGCGTCTTTATGCAGCTAACAAGCTCAAACAGGTGCTACTAATTTAGATTAATAAGTGTAGAGGTGGACTTTTTAAAGACAGACTGGTTCTCAAAGACCAGAATTATTGATTCTGATTGGCAGGTGTTTCTAGAAATAACATACAAATAAATTATTTAAAAATCATACAATGTGATTTCTGGATGATATATTTTTTAAATTCTGTCTCTCACAGTGGACCTGCACCCACGATGAAATATTCAGACCCCTCCATAATAAAATGAGAGAACTTGCAAAATCGCAGGGTGTTCAAATACTTACTTTCCTCACTGTACTGCAAACTCTTTAAGTGTGAGCTTTGACTCACTGACATTGTTACATACTACTATTCTATTTGTATTAATGATTATACGTCTGTGCCAATCATAGACTGAATTTATTCAACACTTAAGGCACATCAATAAACCTATAAGATCTACTTTGGTGTCGAGAAGGGACATATTACATGGGCAGTTCATTCTGGAACGTTTTGAAGCACTGTTTTACATTTGTTTGACTGTGAGGTAGAAATGGTAACCACTCTTACCACTGCATAGAATGTAGTTCACCCCCTTTTTTGCGCTGAAGAACTCAAAAGCTCATACTCTTATGCTACGTCTGTCAAACCTTTGCTGTATTACTCTCACCATTGTTTTTAAACCATATCCAAAATGGCATTGCATTTCATTTTCATCCAAGTTTAGGATTTACAAAAACACCACTGGATAATTGTGAACTTTTAACACTGGACACAAACTAATCTGTTTTTTTAATTATTATATTGTGAATTAACTTGACCACTAATGTACAGTGACATTGAAAAGGATGTATCTACTGTATGTTTTAGTGAATGTTTACGCTTCTTTTACTTTCCAGCACAACTTCCTGTACTGTGCCATTTACAGAACGTATATTGTATTATTATTATTATTTATTTAGGCATTTTTGCACACTTCAGACTGCACGTTTATATAAGTTATTGTTATTATGTTGTGTTTTTTTTATGAAAATACTATTGCTACTTTCCACACTGAGATGAATTGTACTTTGGAATACATTTTTTGCTTTGTTGTCAAAGACCAAATAAAACATGTATTATCCAAAAACACTTTCACTTGTGCTGCTGTTTGGATATGCCTTAACATCTGTGCTACTCTTAGACTTTATTTGATCTTATGCATTATATTTTAAAGTTGTTATTTTAAGCTTTGTCGACAGTTTCTTGTACCACTCCTTCAGATATGACTTAGTTTGTAATGTGTTTATTCTTTTAAAATACCCGATTTTAAGCATGTTTTTGGTTTTGTTCTTCCAATTACTCACACAATTTGTGGTTTATCAGCGATTCTCAATGAAGTCACCAGTCTGTGTCCATGAAACGGAGTCGAGTTCAAATCCTACACTTGGTACTTGGTATGCAACTTGCAAATTATGATTTTTGTTAAATGAAAAGAAGGGGTCCGTACCTATGTTCCCCGGTACCACTGTTCCCCAATTTGGGTGGGCAAAACTAGTAGCCTACTAGTAGAACAAGAATCAATGTGATGGGCCTTGTGAAATTCTTGAAAGGAATGCAAAATCACAACAAAAAGATATTCTAGTGTCCCACCTGCTGTCGAGTCAGTGGACAAACCCAAAGCAGCATATTTTGTAGAAAAAAACTAAAAACAAATAAAAGTAAAAGTACAATCTCCACAGAGACTGTTTACAGGAGCAAAAAAACATTAAATACATTGAATAACATTTTGGTAAAAAAAAGGTGTAGATTGCTGGACGACCAGGAATGGCTTTAGAAAAGTGGTCCAGAGTTGTTCAAATTTGTCCAATTTCAAATGAAGTCCAAATGTCATCTTCTCCATATTACATTTATATTAGTCCAGTCTTTGGTTGTCGGTGCAGTTTTCAAATTGTGATTTTGTGGTTCTCCACTGAGATGTGCATATATTTTGACTGAATATTTCAATCAATAATAAAATAGTAGATAGTAATAAGATCAAAACATGAAATACAGAGGGGCTCACACCACCAACCCCAAATGTTGGTAGATGACCCTTGACCTGCAGAAGGTGAGGCGTACTATGCAGGAAACTACACTTAGTGTCAGGTTCATGTCACTTTATTATTATTTTTTTCAATTTAAATGTTTTTTTTCCCTTTAATATAAACCAGACATGAAAACAGAGAGAAAAGGAACACGGCCAGAGAGGGGGAGCAAATACAAAATAAAAACGGCAGACATCCAACCAATTATTGAGAAAATTGAAATTTTGGGCTAGAAAACCCTTAGAAAAATAAAATCCCAATTCTATTAAATTTGTCCATATTCAGATTAAGTCTGAATGTAATTTTGTCCATGTTGCGAATCTCCATTAGTCAAGTCCAGTCCTTGATTGCTGGTGCATTTTGTATCATGATTTTTTTTTTGAGAGGGCTTTTTTCACAGCAGCCAGGAGGATGCTCCAGTGATAACTGCCAATTGTGGCCATGGCAGGAGTCCTGAGGCCCAAATACAGAGTTCTGACATCCATTGGGATGGTGATGTCATAAATTATAAGGCTTTATAGATCTCAGTCCAATATTTGTGGGCAACAGGACACTCCCAAAACACGTGATAGTGGTTTGCCTCCTGGCTGCCACAGCCTCTCCAACATTTTGCATTTTCCTGTGAGTAATGGGCACTTTTACATGGGGTTATAAAGAAGTGAGACACATTTTTCCAACAGAATTCCCTCCAAACATGTGACTGTGGTTTTCCAATGAGATGTACATATACTTTCCCACTCTTGATCATCCAGAACACAGTGACCCTCTCTTTCCCATTTACCCTTGTAATCAGTAGAGTGACTGCCCAAATTGTTAATACATTTGTACAATTTAGATATTAATCCCCTTGAAAGTTCAGATTTATACGCTTTAATGAATATTTCAGTCAAAAGGCTATGATCATTCCTTTTGATTTCTTGGTTATCATAACTAATTTGTAAATACCGATAAAAGTCCTGTTTCTCTACGACAAAGGATTCTTTCATTTCATCAAAGCTCTTCAGATGATTCTCCTTTACAATCTGGTAAAAGACCTTTATACTTTTTGTTGTCCAGACTTTAAATCTTGAGTCTGTGCTGTTAGCGATGACATTTTTATCATGAGCCAACCAATTTAAGATTTAATTTCTTTAGTTTGCATGTTTTGATTAGGTCCTTCCATGTTGCAAGAACAGATTTCCCCCAGGGATTCTCGATCCCCCCCAATCAACTCAACAGTTTGTCTGTCATCTGCCAGTAAGGCCTGCACAGGAACCCCAGGCACAACACCAATCTCAATATTCTTCCATTGAGCTTCATGTTCTGGTTCGCATAAGCACAGCAAGGCTCTGAACAGAGCTGAAACAGTATCATTTTTCAAACAAGGCAAACCCCAGCCTCCTTTTCTTTTAATAGCTGTAAGGTTTTGAATCGGATACGTTTTTTTCCCCCTTGCCATATGAATCTTGAGATTGCTTTATTCCACTCAAACAGCTGGGTTTGGGATGGAAACTGGAAGAGTCTGGTACAGAAAGAGAAATCTGGACAAAACATACATTTTTATAGCTTAAATCCTTTGGCTTAGAATTAAATGTGGAATAAGATTACATTTTTCAAGATCTTTTTTTTATAGTTGTAAAAAGAGGGGTATAATTTGTCCCCATAATTGTTGTTAGGTCTCTATGGAGTACCACCCCTAAATATCGAAGTGATTCAGTTTGGCAACTTCTTGCAGAAAATGCATGACATTGGGTATGGAAATTTCTGGTTTAGTCAAAATATAACAGATCATCATCTGCATAGCAGACATTTTTATGTTCCGTCCCATCAATTGTAACTCCGTGAATTGTTCTTGATTGTCTAATAAATTGGGCCAATGGTTCCAACTACAAAGCAAACAGGAGGGGAGACCAGGCCTGACCCTCCATTCCAGAGTCAGTGGATCTGGCAGATGACCATCCATCCATCCATCTTCTTCCGCTTTATCTGGGGCCGGGTCGCGGGGGCAGCAGTCTATCATCTGGTGCTGAGGTGCTGAGGTGCTGAGGTGCTGAGGTGCTGAAACAATATCATTTTTCAAACAAGGCAAACCCCAGCCTCCTTTTTCTTTTAATAGATGTAAGGTTTTGAATCGGATACGTTTTTTTTCCCCTGGGGTTGGAACACGCCCTCCGGTCCCCCTTCTTGAACAGAGGGACCACCACCCCGGTCTGCCAGTCCAGAGGCACTGTCCCCGACCGCCACGCGATGTTGCAGAGACGTATCAACCAAGACAGTCCTGCAACATCCAGAGACTTTAGGTACTCGGGGCGTATCTCATCCACCCCCAGAGCCCTGCCACCGAGGAGTTTGCCAACAACCTCAGTGACTTCGGCTTGGGTGATGGATGAGTCAGCCTCCGAGTCCTCAGTCTCTACTTCCTCTTCGGAAGACGTGACAGTGGATTTAGGAGGTCCTCTAAGTACTCCTTCCACCGTCCGACGACATCCCCAGTCGAGGTCAGCAGGTCTCCACCCGCACCGTAAACGGTGTTGGTGAGCTCTGCTTCCCCTCCTGAGGCGCCGGACGGTTTGCCAGAATTTCTTTGGGGCCGACCGATAGTCCTCGTCCATGGCCTCCCGAACTCTCCCCAGCCCCGGGTTTTTGCCTCTGTGACAGCACGAGCTGCGGCACGCCTGGCCCGCGATACCCTTCAACGGCCTCAGGAGTCCCACAAGCCAAAAAGGCCTGATAGGCCCTCCTTCTTCCGCCTGACGGCATCCCTTACTTCCGGTGTCCACCACCGGGTTCGGGGATTGCCGCCGCGACAGACACCTGAGACCTGCGACCACAGCTCCGAGCAGCCGCATTGACGATGGAAGTCGAGAACATGGTCCACTCAGACTCAATGTCCCCAGCCTCCCCCGGGAGAAGCTCTCCCGGAGGTGTGAATTGAAGACCCTCCAGACAGCGGGCTCCGCAAGACGTTCCAACAGACCCTCAATATACGCTTGGGCCTGCCAAGTCTGTCCGGCTTCCTCCGCCGCCAGCGGATCCAACTCACCTTGAACATGGTGTTCGTTATGGACAGTCCGTGACTAGCACAGAAGTCCAATAACTGAACACCGCTCGGGTTTAGATCGGGGAAGCCGTTCTTCCCAATCACCCTCCCCAGGTGTCACTGTAGTTGCCCACGTGGGCGTTGAAGTCTCCCAGTAGAACAACTGAGTCCCTGGTCGGTGCACTGTCCAGTACCCCTCCCAGGGACTCTAAGAAGGCCGGGTACTCAGCACCGTTGTTCGGCCCGTAGGCTGACGCCACAGTGAGAGCCTGTCCCCAACCTGAAGGCGACCCTCTCGTTCACTGGGGTAAACTCCAACACACGGCGGCTGAGCTGTGGGGCAACAAGCAAACCCACACCAGCCGCCCGCCTCTCCCGTAGGCAACACCAGAGAAGTGGAGCGTCCAGCCCTCTCGAGAGGATGGGTTCCAGTGCCCAAACTGTGTGTGGAGGTGAGGCCAACTATATCTAGTCGGTACCGTTCAACTCCCGCACAAGCTCAGGCTCTTTCCCCCCAGCGAGGTGACGTTCCATGTCCCCAGAGTTAGTCTCTGTGTCCGGAGTTCCGGTCGTCGAGGCCCCTGCCGCCCAGATCCCTCTGCACCAGCCCTTACGGATCCTCCCGCAGGTGTGGGTCCACAGGAGGACGGCCCCACGTCACTCGTTCGAGCTGCACCTGGGCCCCGTGGGAAAGGCCCGACCACCAGGCGCTCGCCGTCGAGCACCCACCCCAGGCCTGGCTCCAGGGTGGGGCCCCGGTAACGCCAATCCGGGGTGCGACGTAACTGGCCTTGTTTTTCTTCTGATCATAAAGGGCTTGTGAACCGCTCTTTGTCTGACCCGTCACCCAGGACCTGTTTGCCTTGGGAGACCCTACCAGGGGCTTGAAGCCCCGTGCAACATAGCTCCTGGGATCATCAATGGTCACCTGTCAGATGACCATTGATTTTAATTCTTGATGTTGGACGATCGTAAAGAGCCCCAATATTTTTTTATAATTAGATCATCGATACTGGACCAGCTCCATACTCTCCATCGAGTGCTCCAGGGTTCATGGGAGTTTGCCCAACCAGTCTACATATGTTTTTTTATCCCTCGAGGTGTCCTTTGGGGAGTGCTCCTAGTATGGGGTCCGGGGCCCTTTGTTCAGGGCTGTCCGGTCCCTGTATGACCGGAGTAGGAGCTGTGTTCGCATTGCTGGCAGTAAGTTAGACCTGTTCCCCCTGCATGTTGGGACACCCCCAGGGCTGCCCTTTTGTGGCAAGTCAGGGTGTTTTAACTTGAGCTTTTAAAACCAAATCGGAGGACCAACAACGCCACCTGGGCATTAATGGGCGCCGGACCATATTGAAAACATTAGAAGAAAGGCGCACAGATTCGTTGTTGACAGAAGCTAACAGAGATTTTTTTGTACCGAATGCTTTATTTATAAGTTTGGTTCTTCTTAGTTTGCATGAACAATAAGTTCCATAATAAAAACATAGGGCTCAGTGGAATTTCACATTCATCGTTGTCCATAAATACAAGTACAGAGCATTGTATGCATGTAGAGCATTGTCCATCAATTCATCCTTAAAAATAGTTACAAGAGTCAAGACAAGTTGAGAAAAAAGTCAAGGTGACGGAGCCCGCTCGTCCCATCCCCTTGGCCTAAAAGTTTCACCTACCGCTTAGAAACTTCTGCTGCGCACCCTTAACGGGCAGTGAACATGGCTAGTTCAGCCGGCTACACACATAGAGACCCCATCTTCCAGAACTACCTGCCGCCAAAGCACAATCCAGGAGTAACCCACAGCGTGGTGTGGGCTCCCTTCGAGCCTGAGGACAGGAGGCGGGGGCGTCAACAGCACAATTGGAGGCGGAAGGGGGAGTAGCAGAGAAAGAAGAAGTGGAAGAGGGGTGTTTTTATACTAAGTGGAACGACACCTGCTGGCCAACTTGTTTAAAATCCATCCACACTGTCACACTTTGTCACCGGTTCTGTTCGTTGTTTTTATGGACAGAATTTCTAGGCGCAGTCAGGGGTCGGAGGGTGTCCGGTTTGGGGACCACAGGATCTCATCTCTGCTGTTTGCAGACGACGTTGTCCTGATGGCTCCATCAAACCTGGACCTGCAACATGCACTGGGACGGTTTGCATCCGAATGTGAAGCAGCTGGGATGAGAATCAGCACCTCCAAATCCGAGGCCATGGTTCTCAACCGGAAAAAGGTGGCTTGCCCTCTCCAGGTGGGTGGGGAGTACTTGCTCCAAATGGAGAAGTTCAAGTATCTCCGGGTCTTGTTCACGAGTGAAGGTAGGATGGAGCGTGAGATTGACAGGCGGATCGGTGCAGCATCTGCAGTGATGCGGTCGCTGCATCGGACTGTTGTGGTAAAGAAGGAGCTGAGTCGAAAGACAAAGCTCTCAATTTACCGGTCAATCTACGTTCCTACCCTCACCTATGGTCATGAGCTTTGGTTAATGACCGAAAGGACAAGATCACGGCTACAAGCAGTTGAAATGAGTGTCCTCCGCGGGGTGGTTGGACGCTCCCTTAGAGATAGGATGAGGAACTCAGTCACACGAGAGCTCGGAGTAGAGCCGCTGCTCCTCCACGTCGAGAGGAGCCAGCTGAGGTGGCTCAAGCATCTGTTCCGGATGCCTCCTGGGCGTCTCCCTGGGGAGGTGTTTCAGGAATGTCCGAGGGAAGACCCAGGGCACACTGGAGGGACTATGTCTCTCGGCTGGCCTGGGAACGCCTGGATCCCCCTGGAGGAGTTGGAGGAAGTGTCTGGGGAGTGGGAAGTCTGGGAGTCCCTGCTTAGACTGCTGCCCTCGCGACCTGGCCCCGAATAAGTGGAAGAAGATGGATGGATAGATCATTGATTTGAAATTTGTTTGACACTTTTAATAGATATGGCCAGCTAACAGAATCAAAAGCTTTTTCAGCGTCCAGACTTATTATTAATGCTCTGTTTAGTTGTTTTTGTACTTGGCTCATTATGTGTAAAGATCGTCTTGTGTTTGTCGTTTGGTAATAAATCCTGTCTGATCATTGTGGATTAAATTTGGGAGAATTTGTTCCATTCTTTTGGGTATAATTGAGGTGTATAAATGATAGTCCACATTCAGAATAGGAATGGGTCTGTATGAGGCACATTCCAGTCGGTCCTTCCCCTATTTAGGTATTTAGAACATGATCAGGCCTCTTTCCAACTCAGAGGAGTCTGAGTTTTCTTAAGCGCCCAGTTAAAAGTTGCCAAAAGGAAAGGAGTAAGTGTAACTTTTAACTCTGAGGGGAACCCATTGCTGATTTACTATTCTTTAATCTTTAGATTGCGCCTTGTATTTCCAAAATTGTTATTTCAGCTCCTAATTTTTCATTTTGTTCTTTTGATATAAAGGTGCCCAGAAAGGAATTTATAACATCATCTTTGTCATCTGGAATTTTTGAAAAAAGTTCTTTATAAAAGGTCTTGTTTCACATCACTGTCCCGCATTGTAAAAATTGTTCTTTCAGCTTGTTGTTTTTTAAGTTTCCAAGATAGTAATTTAGAACAATTTTATCCACGCTCATAATATCTTTGTTGGGTAAAGATCATTTTCTTAACTATTTCCTGTGAGGTCAGATCATTAATTTCTCCTCCTATCTTTTTCTCTCTTACAAATTAGGGTTCCCTCAGAGTGGTTCACAATCAGGTCCATGACATCAGCATAGACAGTGAGAGTGGAGAATATACATTTAAAAGAGTGAAAACCTTTCCATTAATATTCCCTTTAACCAGAACATATCTGCCTTCTTTATCCTTACATTCAAAACTCTGTTCAAAAACTATTCGGTTCTTGGTGCTTTTTTTTATTCACTAACTAATTATGGCATTTTGGTTGAGTTTCGCCTGGAGCGATTGATTTTTCTAGCGAGGAAATGCACCCATTTGAATCAGGAAAAGTGTAGGACTGAGCCTTCTGATTTTTTAGTTGAGTATCTTTTGAATCAGATGACTGAGTCATCAAGCATTTTTACCACCAGCTAATTTTTCTCTTTTCTCTCTTTCTGCGGCCCATTGGACTCGGAACTTCAGCTGCCCTCCCCGCAAAAACCCGAAGAAAACTAACTGCACAGCAGCCACTCCGCTCAAACGAGACGCTCCACTGTTCTTGAAAGGCCTGAACCAGACAATGCCAAAACCAAGGAGCAGCACGCAGGCACGCACGCCACACGCATGCAGGGGCTCTGAAGATAAAGGAGGAAGAAAGACACTCTGATAATACCGACACTACAAAGCCACAATTGCAAAACATGTAATGGACAGAGGGGTGCATGGACATTTGCTTTCTTACATTCTGGGGCTTTTCACAACCCCCAGCGGGCGACACAATTGCGACAAAACCTCGCCCAATCATTGCAGCAGCATCTCGCCTCATCACCGCCACACCTCTCCGCCCCTGCATACTGCTATTGGCTCATCTGCCTGTCATTCACTCAGAGAATGTGGCGTTTTGAGAAACTGAAACTGACTGAATTACAATCACCACATCATGGAGTCTACGGGTTTTGGCCAAACGGGAAAAAGGAAAGAGTCACTGCACCGCAGAGAGATCAGCTTGGACGACACAAGAACGCCCATTCTTTTCAAATAATGGGATGGTAACCAAGCCCCCGTAAAACAAAATGGCGCCCAATTCAAGCCAAGGGCATGTGCTCATTGGCGCATGTGGGAAGGCTAGCGCCTCCCCCCTTTGTGACCAGTCCGCGTACACCGTTCACTATGAAGTAAAAAATGTGATTTTTAAGTATTTTAGAAATGGTAAAAAGAGTGAAAATCCTTCTATTTTATTTTTTGACAAAAAATATATTTAGCACTTTCGGTAATTTTAGAGGCTGAGCTCTTGAAATGGTCGGGCCGGGAGGCTGCAGTTCCGCGGCGCAGCCACTACTCAATTTGGATCGCGGACAGAGGGGGCGTGCCTTATCCAGTTAATATAATACATCCATGATGGTAACGAACACGCACGCACTACACACACACAAACACTACACACGAACATTCACTTATCTTGAAGCAGGTGCGAAAGCACGAGATGGTCCATATGCTAAACTTAGTCAAGCTAAAAACTACATTTCCAGAGTATCTCTTAATCATTGCTGGTAAAAAAGTTACTTTTTTGGTAAACTAAGTAGTCGTTTTGTTTAGTTCTTTAGTACATAGGTGACATTATGAGAACATTTCACACCTCCACTGTCTTATGGTTCCCTATTCTAACACGCATTCCTCTATTCTCCCTTGTGTCCAGTGAATCTTCTCAGGTGTGATCTGATGTGTACAACTGGGCATTTTCCTAGTTTCCACCTCAGACGGTCTAAAACCACACAAGAATTTAAATATGATTAAAATGTTTAGCCATCCAAATGAAGTCTACAGCTGATTATATCCAAATTGACCCCAAACTCCCCAATCAAACTTATTTTGTTAGCATATGAGAGAAAGCAAACACTGAGAATGCTAATGTCAGACACAAAGGAGATTTGCAGTGTTTCGAGCTTTTTTTTTAAAGCTCAGGTTGTGAAAACTTGTGAACGTTATTTGGAAAAAGTCAGTGCCTCTCTTCTCCTCACAGACTCATGAAGAGTGTCTGCTTTGACAGCAAACAAATATTGAAGGATTTTATTAAACTTGCTGCAGCAAGAACCATTCTTATTTTACAAAGATGGTCAATATTTTGGGGGATGTAATTACAGGATAATTTTTCCTTCAACAAATGTGCACAGAACGAAATTTTGTATTTTTTATTTTAATTTAGATTTTTTGTTGTATTTTTGGACCTGACAAAACTAACTTTTTGGACCTAATGTCTTACTAACACTATATGTTTGTGTGAATGTGAATGAATGAGAATGTCTTTTATGTTTACTGTATACGTGTCTTTTGAGATCTCAAATAACATTGGGGCATGTTTAATCATAATTTAAAATAAAAAATATAACATAATCCAACCTTCCATACATCCAGACTGCCATGACAGTCCCAATGTCCAAATTGCAATGAACCCGAGTACATAGACAGGACCCCTGGGGTCCGAGTAGGTCAAGCAAGACCTACTGCAGCACTCACTAACGACCGCTCCGACCCCCGAGGGCCACTCTCTGAATCAACATAGATTAAAAGTATAAGCTTGAGTGCTGCTTTTCATCCACACCAATTGGTAAAAATACCCACACAAACACTCGCCCTATTACCCTGGAAACAGGCGTGCCCCCTTCCCCCTCCCCTTCATGAGGGCGGACCCCTGGACACTCCTAGGTGAGAAGATTGAAGCTGCAATAAAGTCACTGAACTGCAGAATATTGATTTTAGCTGACGTTCGTTTGTTATTTTTGTTTGTTTAATTTTTGCCCTCGTGCCTGTTTTGATGCAGATGCAACTGAACGCCTCTCCTTCTGATTATATTGCTTCTGTCACCTTTGATGCTTTTTCCAACTTTCTTTTAGGTTTCAGGACACCAATTCATCTATGGTTAATGGAGGTGTTGACATTTCTTTTGCTAATTGTATTATTAATAAGGAAACTAGGTTTCTTTATTCTTTATTATCATAAGAGGGGTCTCTGTTATATTGGTGCTTCACCTTTTTCTTTATCTATTTAATACATTTTTAAAAAATTATTTATTTGTTATGATGATTACCTTTTTATCGCTCTTTATTCTGTTTTACTCTTTTATTTTTCTTTATTTTATTTTTTTGTTATTCTTCTTTATTATCATTTATTTACAATTACTTCCTTTATATAATTTTTTTTATTTCTTTATTTTTTTATCAGTATTTTTTGCTATAATTTCTTCATTATTCCTCCACCTGCCTTTTTATAATTATTTATTTTTATTATGATTACTTTTTATCACTCTTCATTCTTTATTGATCTTTGTTTTATTATGACTACTAAAATTTTTATTTGTGCTAGCTTTCTAATTATTAGTTTTGTTTTCTTTATCTTGTTTTTCTCTTCCTAAAATCTACCAACTTTAAGGCTGACTTGGAATTAAAAAAAATTCAATTTTTCCATTCATTTTTTTTTTTTAATCTGTTTGTTGATAGTTTCTTGATGTATTTACACTTTATTCTTGATTTGTCTGCTCTTGTATGATTAATAAGTAAAACTGCGTTTCTTTATTATCATGAGGGGGTCTGTTATGGAAAAATATAATTTTGACCTGTTTCGTGACATTAGACTTTCCCCCTCCAATTCGAACCTAGACTATTCTGTTAGCGTATTCCTCATTTATATGTCTGCTGTGTCTCCTTTTGATCAAAGGCCCATCTCTGTATGCTGGGGGACTTCCTGGGGTGCCCAGGAAGTCTCAGGCCAAGCCTAGTTTTGGGCTTTCACACCTAGCCACCTTAGTGTAAACGCACATCTACTACTAGAAAATTGAAATGTATTGATAATAAATGTAGAAACTATGTACAGGAGTTGAAATCGGTGGAGCTGAAGGTTGTAGCGTATCAATATATGTAGTGGATTTTACTAGTACAAGTACTGTAATATTATTCATATCCTCCCACTTATGAAAGGGGGTGGCGTTCAAAGTTGATATCGATTAAAGAATTGTTATCATATTTCAAAAGTAATTTGGGGGCACCAGCCATTGATGAGCCATTTAAAAATTCTATAATCAAATATCTAAATTAATTAATTTATTAAAAAATAATGTTGGTGAGAATGTAACCATGACATTGATCCCTTTTCTGGAAATGAATGAACACTTTACCAAATGTGGTTTATGAAGATTTAATGACCAAATAATTAAACCGATAAATATGAATATGGAATATGCAAATGAGTCAATAACAGATTGAGACGCTAGACATGATTGTACTTGATCTAGCTAGTTGTGTGTGAGTTCATTCTAAAATGATTTTATCAGCCAGATTGTGAAATGCATTCATAAAACAGAACCAGGGGAAGCTGCCTGCGTGTGTCCGAGAGCCTGAGTGTCTGTGTCGCCTCCAGGGTTCACTCGGGGGTCACGCTGGGAGAGACTTGCGGCAGCTCGGTCCACATGCTGGGCAGGGCACGGTCACTCTATCAGGCTGAAGAAGCACTGGATCAGGTTCAGGGATCTGCGTCTTCCTTGGCTTTGAGTTGTTCCTCAGATAAAAAGGCCGTTGCACTGGTTCTCCGATGAGGCTGGTCTGAGGAGACTGTCCTGGATCGAAGATTTGTTGTAGACTTGAAAAGTTGCAAAAAGGTCCTTTGCAATAAGTTTGCATGATGCAGTTTAAATCACGTCTAAGAAAAACGGGTACAGATTTATGGGAGAGAAAAGTTAGCTTCCACGGGGTTGTCTCTCTGGAATGTTCTTTGTTCTGTGGGTTAGCTTAGCATCGCCAGGCCAGAGATAAGCCCTTTTTCTCATCTCTCATCTTGAGATGCTCCCTTCTTGAGGATCGCCTCAAGAAGAGGATCGCCTCCTTTCTCTCTCTGACTTACCCCTGTGGGGGTTGGGTTTTGGCACCATTGTTCAACCAATCAGCATGCACGCTGAGTCAGAGCTTGAATAATGCGGCCATTGTTTAGCATTAACATTAGGCCACATGGTTACAAAGGTAAAATTATCACAAGACGACATGCAGGACACAATAACATTATGTACAGTAAATTCATCTTGTGGACATAGTCTGCAATCAAATAATTGTTTACTAAAACCGCATATTCTTTTTAGTGTTTTAGCTTTTGTCTTTGGAGAGAAAATGGCTCTGTGAGTTCATTTTAATCCAAAAGCAATCATTTGATATAAAAAAGTTTTTATCAAAGCATGAAGTTTCTGCTCCTGCAGAGACACCATAAATCTCCATTTTGGGGTTGTACGTGGCAGCACCAAGGCAACAATCAGAGGTCATCTGCAGGTTACTACAAGGTGGTAAATGCTGCCAATTTGGTGTTGCCAAGCCCAGAGTCTCAGAGACTTAACTCAGTCATCGTCTGACTCAGTCTTGGAGTAGCTGGGCAAGTAGTGGAAGTAGTGCCATCAGAGGTGGAGGGGGCGGGGTCAGACTTCCCAGCAGAGGTGGAAGGGTGGGGTCATATGTCCCAGCAGAGGAGGAGGGGGAGGGGTCCTCCGGGCTGTCCTCAGACCGCTGCCTCTTGGAGGTGGGTTCTTCCTCTTCGTCTTCATCCCTGTGGCGTCTGGTTCCACCAAGAGAGAGAAAGTCCAGAACAGCACTCATATGGTGAGGAGCAGGAGGAGAGGAGGGCGCAGGGAGGTTAGCAGCGGGAGAAGGCGGACGATGCTGCTCTTCGTGACTGGGCGCTGGAGAAAGGCTCGCTGCTCCGTGAAACCAGCCGCCCCAAAACTCCTCCAGAGCGTAATCCTCTTCTTCGTCAATGTCCTCCTCATCTTCAAGTTCCTTGCAGTACTCCTCAGAGAGACTGCCGTAAGCAGAGTCTGCATCATCCCAGTCCTCTACCTCTTCCTCTTCATCAGCCGGTACGAGTGCAAACCAGTGATGCAAGGGAAGAACAGGGACATTTACCTCCAAATCACTAGCATCCTCAGCAGCAGAAGGGTTCCCCGGGGCATGCCAGGGGACCAGAGCGTCCCAGGGGTCCAGAATGTTCCAGGAGTCCTGAGGGTCCCAGGGGTCCAAAGCCACTGCAACATTTTATAACATTAACAACTCGCCGACACAAATCTATTCTTGTTTTGTAGATGCTACAAGAGTCAGACATGTCACGTCACACAAGCCTTCAGAATTGTCAAGACTAATAGCTGCTGGCCAGTACAGTAGTCCACAGGTATAAGTTAGTATTTTTTCCGTATTTGATTAGACACAGGTTTTGGGTCTAAATATGGGCCAATAGTTTGTGTTTTTTTAGACATCTAACAGTGCACTGCACCTGACTGTGTGACCCCATCCAATGTAAAAACACCAAAGAAACTCAACCAAAACCTTATGACATGATCTTTATCATTATATACATTTCCGGAAGTTTCCGATTTAGAATATTTGTCTGGGTGCAATCTTTTCTGCAACAATGTCCCAGAGAACGCAGATGAATTTTGACGCCCACAAACTAAAATGCTGCAGTTTTCCAGAAAATGTTGAAACTTTTTATCTTTGAACCCCTCCTGAAATAGCACGTTTTCAGCAGGTATTAACCAGGCCACAAAAAGAAATTGTCATGTGACATTCAAAACCTCTCAGACTAATGACTTTCAGAAACTTGATCATCTAACAACTCTAAATTAGCTCTTGATGCAATAATTTGACCGATTAGAAACATTTGGACAAAACTGTTCATATCATGATGCATTTAGGTTATTTTATCCATATTTGTGAATATCTGAGTGATTGCGCTTACCTTCAGGGGAGAGGCCCAAGTTGTTCGGAACCAGGCGGTCGGCGGGGCGAGCCATGGTTGAAAGCTTGCAAACCTTCAAAAGAGTTTACACAAAATATTAGGGAGGGTCCTGATACCGAAAGTGTATTTACCAACAGCAGCGAATGTCAATGACCTGAAAGATCTGGCTTTATTGCTTTATCAAAGTTATATGTTTGTTATATCTTTAACGGTTTTATTTTGACAGGGCTTTGTGTAACAACCACAAGGTGACGTTTCAGCTAGTAAAAAGGCAGTTGGCACCTCGTGTGCTGTGAAAGCTGGGTAACATCTAAAGTTACAGAAAAGTTCATTTTCTAATCGATGGTTAAAAGTATAAGCTCCTGGTTGATTAGGGGACAAGGTTGGTTCAATTGTTATGCTGTAAAATGTAATTGTTCTGTATTTCACATTTCAAATTGCTAGCTGTTTATATTTTATGCAATAGATGGCGCCAGTTAGCTTTGCTAATATGAAGGTTAACGCAATACAATTTAAAAGGTTAATTTAATGTTTAGCACAGACAAAAGACATTTCATGAATAAAAGGAGTTTATTAATATACTTAGAATTATTTAGCAATTATAGGTAAGGATTGTCATGAGGATAATAAATATGCTAAAGTTTTAAAAGGTAAATGTGACAATTGTAAGATCTAATTGTTGTATTTGTATTTCTTGTAACTCTTACGGTGTGTTCACCATGGCAACTAAAGTTGTGAACCATCAGTTTGAGAGACCATCATTTCAACCGGGGATGCTCACCCCTCTTTTCGACAAAAAGGAAACCAACAGAAAAGATACAGATGTATCAGGAGGAAGAGGCCTACAGAAAGGAAAAAAGCTTTCTTCATCTTTATGAACAATGGAAAAAACAAGTACGTATAACACGTGAGCTACTGAAAGGAGACATATCAAACTGTGAAATCACACAACTTCTGGACAATTTAGAGAAGGAAAGAGACAGTGTCATAAAGTTGTACACAGAAATCAGGGATGACATCATTCCCTCTACTGAAGACAGACTGTGAAGCTGTCACAATAGACATTATTAAAGTGGCGCACGAAAGACTCTCAGGCATAGATGACTACGATAGTGACAAATGAAAGGCATGTCTTTGTAAGCTTTTCAACAAAGACTATGGTCATTCGTCTATGGTTGCTCAGTTACTCTCAAGTAGACACTCCTCTGTCAGCAGATCACATTCTTCTGCCAAATCAGTAGTGGCAGCAAAGAGAGCAAAGGCTAATGCTGAATTAGCAGCTAAGGAAGCAGAGTATGAAATGATAAGAGAAGAAACAAAGAAAAGATTGATCTGTTGAATCGTGAGCTAGAGACTAAAGGTGGGACAGGAACTAAAGGCTGCTCGAGCCAGATTAAAGGCATATGATGAAGAAATGAAAAACGAGAACAGTGTTCACTCTGTCGACATAAGCAGGCCCAGCTCGAAAGACACTCGATAGCATATTTTGGACACTCATTTGTTATGCAAAGGAAGCTCAGAGAAAGGCTTGAAAACTGCCTTAAGCTACAAACCAAGGATGCTGCAGGAGTCGGAGGATTTGATTTCATCTAGACATGTCATAAGGCCACGCCCCACTTTAAAGGTTTAAGTATTCTCAACGACTGTGAGGAGAACCAAAGACTTGTTCAAAAGCTACCAGACTGAGCAGCTGCAAAGTGGAATCGTCAAGCTACTCGTGGCGAGTTTCTAAGTTTCAAGGACTTTGCTCAGTTGATGTCATCTGAAGCAGAGATAGTGTGCAACCCCATCACTTCATTCCATGCACTCCGATCACCAGACACTTCAAGTAAGGCTCAAAAGGAGAAAAGACCAGCATGTATTGTTCTGCACACACAGACAACAGACACTGACAGGTCAAAACTTAATAAGCCAAGCCTAAAATGACCATGCATGCTCTATCAAGACGAAGGGCACAAGCTTCACAGTTGCCCACAGTAAAAAGGCAAATTACTTGATGAAAGAAGGAAGTACATAAAGGAGAAAAAACTGTGTTATGGCTGTCTGAAACCTGGATATGGTGCAAAGGACTGTCGCCACAGACTTTCGTGTGAAATGTGCACGAAAAAAGACCCCAGGGGCTGCACAACTTTAACTCTGCTAAGGACCAACCAGTTACAAGCCCGCCTCAGAGCAACACAGAGCAGGCTGCAACTACCCGGTCTCTTAACGCAGAAACTAACAGTGTGTGAGAACTTTATTCCAGTTTGGATTTGAACAACTCATCTATGCACTTTTGGACACTCAAAGTGACAGTGTTCCTTGATCAAGACGTGTCAGTCTCAAAGCTAAGTCAACACCAGTAAGGTTAAAGCTCATACAGTGCATGGTAAAGATGCTGTTATGCCAAGTAATCGTGTCTCAGGTCTGAAAGTAAGAGGCTACAACTCCCCTGAAGTGATTGAACTCCCTCCTGCATATACTGAGGACTGTATCCCAGTGAATCGCTTACACATTCCTACCTGTGAAACGGCAAGGCAATGGAATCACCTCAAGGTAATAGTAAATGAGATTCCCTCACAGTTAGAATGGGACTGGTAAGGACTGTTAATTGGCTACAATTGGAGGAGGAGTGGATGAGCCTTATGCAGTTCGTAAAGCATTAGGCTGGAGTATTGTAGACCCCACAGTGTCACACTCCCTAGTATGTCACAGAGTCACAGTCAAAGAGCTCCCTCTAGTGACTCTAGCAGATGCTCTCAAGATTCTAGAGTCTGACTTCAAAGATGATAACAAGGATGACAGGTTAGTGTCACATGATGACATTCTCTTACTAAACACTCATGGAAGGCATTTACAAAAAGATGATCCTGTCCAGCAACGCCACTTTTCTCATAGGGCAGAGAGGCCCTGAAACACATTGCCGTCTAGTGGTGAGCACTTTATTAATATACATTAAACACTTGAGCAAAGAAAAATATTATAATTTATTTAAGAATAATATAAAACGGGAAATGTTAAAAGTAGGCCCAAATGTCGATAACTGGAACAAGTCACAGTCCTCCAGAGCAGGCGTTTGGCTCCCGGTCCGGTCACCCAGTGTCCTCCCGGAATTCCAGCCACGATACTCCAGACACTGGGCGGAGGGCAGAAGCTTGCACAAGGGACAGGCCGTTCATACAATTGGTCAGCGACAGCAGTGGAGTGTTGAGGACTCAACTTCAATTGAATCAAACCAATCACATGACGCACAAGCAGAAGCACGCACAACCACTACCAGCAGGCACCTGGCTCCACTTCCCAATCAACCAACGCCCACACATCTTTCCAGCCTATACACCCTATTTCGGAGGCACGCCTGGGCGCCGCCATCATGGATCTATTGTGTCTGGTCAGGGCTGTGGATGCAGTTGACACCAGTGTTTATTTGTGTTATGTGTCTCCTTTGAAGTTGTTACATCAATTCTGTTTATGGGCCTTTGCTGTGTTACTCATGCATTTTAGAGACACTTAACTTTTTTGTTTGTTTCCTATCTTATGTATATGTGTCTGTTAATTTACCTTTACATTCCTGCTTATTAAACATTACAACTTAATTTGACCATTTTACCGTTTTTTTTATTTTTTTTTTATAGTTTCTACCTTTGATTTAGATTTGAGTATACAATTTGGTTTTTCAATACTGAATTCTGAAAAGAAAATCCAAATACCCATAAATACACTGACCCTGCAACTCTGGTACGTTGTTCTTATGAGTGACATTATTTTAAAGTGGTAGAAGCTTTACTTGAGTAAGTACGTTTTTAGCTTCTCTTACACCTCTGATAACGTGACTGATTATGTCAGGATGATTGTATTTGGTGTCTGTCTCCCTCTCCTGGCAAATGTGAGCAATGAGCCCACAAATCTTTAGGCGTAAACTAACATTATTCTCTTCATCAGGCACCAATGTGTGTTGTGTTCACCCAGAGTGTTCTGTAGCAAAGGCAAAAGTAAAAGTAACTTTAACACAGTTAATACAATGGCATAGGAACAATTTCAAATGGCATCCTTCAACCCTAATGATGTATTAAACCCAATTAAATGGTCAAAGATGACAAAAATGAGAAAAGAAAAAAGAAATGTTACATATCAACAAGAAACCCATTTAAACAACCTAAAACATAAAAAGAAAAAAACTAAATGTGGTTATGATAAACTGTACTATTCCTCATACAATGGCATAAAGAGGGAAGAAGCTATGTTGGTCTCAAACAAATGAACATGAAGATGGCATTTGTATTGATTAAAGAAAGTATTAATGAAAGTGTTTGAAAGTCATTGACCTGATTGCAAACCACTCTGAGGGAAACCTTATCTTTGGTGGTGATTGGATCCTCCATATACAGCATATGACTTACATCGGATGTCTCAAACTGACAAAGTTTAGGACGTTTTGAAGCATGTCTCCATCCCGCAGGCCGGGTCCAGACCAAATTGACTGAGGTTGAGTTTCAAGAGTGCAAACGAAACAATACTGTTAAACTGTTTTAGGGGAAAACATTAAATTGTTTCTAACTCTAAATAGGTAAACACAAAGCTAATAAGTCTACAAAACCTTTAAAATATAAAATCGACATAAACCACTTTTGTGTTATTTTTATTGTCAGAATCACCATTTCCATACACAGCACAGTAAATACAAATAGAAAATGCCAAATCTTACTGCGTCAGAGAAAAATACAGGATTCTGAAGCTTGTGGTACATTTTCAAAAGACTTGCAGAATAAAATGTACAGCCACAATGATTATACCGAATATAGATATAATAATAATACAAATAATAATATATAAAATTGCACATACCAAAAACAAGAGCACACATCAAAAAAATAAGTGTACATTATTTACAACAAGGCACTGAGAGGGAAAGCTGAGCCGTCTTTGGATGGATCTGCCGCCTGCGGAGTTCCAGCGAAACAACCGGGAATGTTGTGTTGCTAAAGGCTAAATTACAGAATATGCAGGTTGTGGGCATTATATTGAAATACATGGTGTTTAAAAAAGGAAAAAATAGCCAATTTGTATTATAGTAGATGCCAGCATACTTGGAACATTTGGAAAAGCAGAGAGGAGAACGACTAAAAGAAAATATAAACTAAAGTTATGAACACATTCTCTTACTATTATTAATGCAGTGGCAGATGGCAGGGTTAATCCAAATTATACCAATATTTGGCCACATATATATTTTCTATCCCTGTAAATGTACAAAAATATTTTCATGGGTTTCAGAATGATTGAAATTGTGAAATTATATATATTATATATATGACTGTAACGCATGAAAACTTTTTCTTATGAGAATATTCTTGAACCACATTGTTAAGGAATCACTTTCTACAAAAAAAACATTCATTGTTTGCATATATCTATAAAAAAAACAAAAAAAACTACATCGAAGCTCCTGTTTGCTTTTCAAAAATGTTACAATAACAAAATGGAATAGTATAAACACCAAATATTTTTGTATATTTATGTTTGTTATAACAGACAATTCACACAACACAGTTTAAAAGAATGAGCACCTTTGGAATCTGTTAAAAAGTTGAACTCTGCACCAAAACACACACAAACTGAAATGTCTGGGACGAAGACAGTTGTATTATTTACAATGGACAGATCATCCCAGAGTTTTTTTCAGAACAATTTAAGTCTCAATGTCACTGTCTTTTTATTTTTTTAAATATTTTTTTTCTACATTCAAAAATCACACTTACAATCAAATTTTTAAAATGGCTGATAGACACCAAACACGTTCTAAATCCACACTTAAAACTCAAATGGACTCTTTGGTTTGGGTTGAAAATTTCCGTGACTTCAAACATATTTCATAGATCGTCAACTAACTATTTTAAGCAAAGTTTGTCCTTACAGAGCCACCATAGATGCTAAAGGCATCTAGCGCTTTCGTGGCTGTGCCCAATTCAGAAAAATAAAGCTGTCCGTTAGCATTAGCAAGTAGCAATTAGCATTACCATTTTTTCTAGGCAAACCGTTAATGGTGTACTGTTTACGTTTTATTCCTTATAATTTAATTTGCTTAGGCTAGTATTCCTGAAGTGATAGATAAACTATGCGTAGTAAATGTAGTTATAATAAGAGTTACAGAAGATCAACTAACTTATTTTAATGCTATAATTTGAACAGGAATAGCATTTGTCACATTTGAAAAAGCTGATTCGTGTTTTTGGATTAGAAATGTTTTACAGAAGCACTTTGTGAATAAGAAATTTTAAGGACACATGTTTTCAAAGTCCAACCATGCTTTTCTTTTACATCAGTGTGTCCAAACCTGTGCTCTCAGTTTGTGGTGGGTTCTTAAGAGCTTGTGGTTCTTGTCCAGCATTCATTTGTTCATCCGTTCGTGCGTTCACTGGTTCATGTAAAAGTCTGTACAGAGCAGAGAGTCCAGGCTTCACCGGACTTCACCGGGCGTCACCGGGCTTCACCGGGCTTCACCGGGCTTCACCGGGCTTCACCGGGCTTCACCGGGCGTCACCGGGCTTCACCGGGCGTCACCGGGCTTCACCGGGCTTCGGCTTCCCGGTTCACCGGGCGTCACGGCTTCACCGGGCGTCACCGGGCTTCACCGGGCGTCACCGGGCTTCACCGGGCTTCACCGGGCGTCACCGGGCTTCACCGGGCGTCACCGGGCTTCACCGGGCTTCACCAGGCGCTGCTCTGGCTGCCGTGGCTGCTCACAGACTGACAGTTGCTGTAGCGCTTCTTGACAATCATGCTGATGTAGGCCTTCATCAGTTTGGCTATATCCATCACCTGTGCACAGAAAAGAGGCTTCATGAGCTTCAGTACGTTTATTTAACTAGCAACTTTAATATTCACCTCCAAATGATTTATGTTGCACTTTTACTAATCAAAGTTAGACTGGATATATTCCGCCCCTCATCCTTTAGTCTTTGTCTATCTTAGAACAGAAATGAGGTCTATGCTACAACCTGTCATCCATTTACAACGCCGTCCTCAGGCCTAAACCTGAGACAGCAACAATTCCGCAGCCTTAAAAGTATTGAGCTTGTGCCGTTCGTGGTTGAGTGGACAGCACATATGCCTGCTGTGTGGTAGTGGTGCGGGCTGCAGCATTGGGAGTTTCAATCTGGCTCTTGACAATGTGCTGCATGCCATTCCCCGGTCTCATTCCCATTTCACACCGCACCCTACAGTCAAATAAAGCCTACAGGAAAAATAAATCCTTAAAAACTAACAACAGATACTCCTCACTGTGAAAAAGTATGTCTAAATAGTTTAATAAGTGTACATCTTTTTCATCCCTATTTGTAAATACAATGTCTTTTAGGATCGGTTACTCTATCCGAAACGTCTTAATGAGTTTAGTTAAAGCATATACTGTATAAAAGAGTTCTATCTTTTTCAAATTTGGTGAAAATACAAACCATTTGCGTCTCGAAGACCAGTTCTCGTCCTTCCACAGTGACCTTGTAGGAGCTTGGCAGAGGCGCTCCGAAGGACAGGATCTGCTCGTAAGGGAAAACCTGCAGGGGCCAAGGCTCTCCACGCTTGTACACGGAGATGGCCTCTCTGCTCACGCCCAGCCACAGGTCACACGGGAACGCTCCGTCACCAGACTGCATTACAACACAAGGAACACACACTTTCGATCAGAAAATCAATCAGGCTGGCTCATGTTCATATCACGTATCACATGAATGCATGTTATTCCAAGAATCAACATTTTTATTTCTATGTTCTGCTCCCTTGTGCATTGAGCTGAAAGCCCTGCGTTCACGTAACATTCATCATTAGTTTGTCCATCGGTGTGGACTTACAAAGGGAAGACAGGAAACTGTGGGAGCAACTTGGAAGACTTTTCAAACTGAACTGAACATTTGTGAGCTGGTTTCTTTGAGGAGTTTTTGCTCGAATAGAGCAGAACTAAGTCATTCTAGCGTTAGAGCTCCCCCTGTATCTCCCTTGCAAAAATACAGTGTTTCTTTCTTTGTCAAAATAAGGCATATGATCACACACAAAAACATTTCATATTGCCAAATATAGAAAAAGAGCCAGGGTTTCTCAGCCGAGTTGTTCGGTCAATGTTGGCAAATGTTGCAAGGTTGGTTTTGTGCCCAGAGACAGCTTCAAACGCCCCGAAAATACATATTTAACCACCTTTTTTTTTTTATGTGTGCTCCAGGTCACCCTTTAAAAAAAATATTTAGATCTCTGTTTTAATCTGGTTAAATAAAGGTAAACAAACCAAAATCTAACTAAATAAAGTCTAGATTTGTAAAAACCAGAAGAAGCTCATCAACTACACTCCAAACCACCTGTTAAATAGTGAAATACCTGCCGTTGGTACGTTTGGCTCACCTCCACATTGAACAGCGTGGATCCATACCCGGGCCACTCTTTGACCAGAGACATGTACTTGAGCATGGCCTGCTCCTGGTTCATGCCCTGCAGTTTCTTCCACTTGTCCTGGACACTGGCCCTGAGCGTGTTCTCCTCGTCCTTCATCCATGCCTCCAGACTGCTCTCCTCCTCCAGCTTCTGCTTGCTCATCGACCCGCTCCTGAAGCTCCTCCTCAGGGTGCCGTCCAAAAAGCTGGACCTCTTCCTCTCGGACGTGCCAGAGCGCTCCAGTGTCCCGCCGGAGCTGTTGGTTCCTGGGGCGAAGGTCTTGGCGGAGTTGTGGACCCTGGTGCGCAGGCGGGACATGGGGAAGACCTGGGCGAGTTCAGGGGCCGAGGTCTGGGACGAGGAGTCGCCCTGGAGGTACTGCAAGCGTAAGGCAGCCAGGAACTGAAGGGTCTCCTCTGGGGCAGGGTACTGGCCTCGGATCACTGCCTCATGGGCCTGCAAAGTACATGACGGAATATTTTAACATTGAATCATCATTTATTTAAAAACTTTAAAGGGTTTTACATTAAAAGTAAAAAGTAGTCAGAGGAAATGAAATGGTCTATTACGATGCTTAGCTTTTACTTATGTTATATCATTGTTGTCTCTTTAAAAACCTATCTGGAGGAGTATTTCACTTCATTCACGTTTGATGAATCCTGTTTAGAAAGTCCTCTCCCTCTGAGCCTCAGAAAACTCTAGATGTCAATGGCAGAGCTTTCACCAGACTTGTTGTGAACATTTCTGCCTCAAATTTCAGCCATTACAAATGCGTACTCACATTAGCATGCCATGGGCAAACTAGCTTTTGTTTATCTCCGCTTTGTAATTCTCTCAACTGCCAGTAGATGGAGTTCTGACACAATTCCTTAAGTGGGAAATATGTTTGCTTTTAGAAATCACAACAGTTTAAGTTCAGGAGTAAAACATGAGATGTGAAATCAGAGGTACAAGAGCATGTTGAAAGGCCAATAACAACACAAGTCTTATAAATGATTCCATCTTACTAATCATGCAGTATTATAAAAGGACACATATTAGGCATTATTTATATAGTTATTGGCCTTTAAACGTGCTCTTGAGAACCGCTTTGACGTCTCATGTTTTAGAGCTCCATTTCCTGGCAGCAGTAGACGAATGGGGAAATAAATAAAAGCTTGCTTGCTTGACATCCTAATGCAAGCATACAGTTGTAATGAACGTGATTCGATGGCAGAAATGCTCTGAGTGAGTCTGGCGATGATTTATGGACTTAAACACAGCCATTTCCTTTGATTTCACAAATCAAGGCAATTGAAGGGCGAGAACTTGCTATACTACACTAAACTATAACTATAACTATTGAAGAGGGAACAATGTTATAACATGATTAAAAGCTCAAACAAGTCAATTTTGCATACCATGTGCCATTTAAAGTGAACACCTTTAACATTTGCATAATGCTACGTAAAGAATGCTATAATTTCTGTATAATAACGCAGTTATTCTCAAACTTCACAAAAAATAAAAAGGATAGAAAGATAATTATTTCCATAGAAGCTGGAAAAACATTAATATCAAGGCTGAACCATGACTAAACCGGGTCTAAAAAACATCACAACCTCACTGATATTAACATCTGTAACAATCATTGACCTGTTCGAACATGAAGGCAAACTCCACGCTGTCTTTGGGAACATTCTCCGTGTCCAGGAAACAGTAGAGTTTAAAGTAGAACTTCCACCCGGCGCTGCTCTGGTCCGCACTCGTCGACAGTCTACAAACAACCACATACAGCATCAGTAACCGCACACTGTATCACTGTGTCAGAGTGTTTGTCCTGAACGTTACTTTTCGAACTTGGCGATGACGTCGGCCACCACAGCGCGGCTCTCGATGGCCTTCTCGGTGCTGCTGGTGCTGCAGTGCTCAAACAGAGCAAACATGTTCCTGCTCTCCTCCATGGCCAGGCCGCGCAGAAGCTTCTCCACCACCTGCCAACACACACCGTTTTAATGCTTTTTATAATTTTAAATGTACACATTTCACAATAATCAATGAGAAATACAGAGCTACACATGCTAAGAGAATTATGAGTGACATAACGAGGGTGAAATACATTTTGCAACTCTGTTTTAATAGAATACTTTACAGTTTTCACCCTTGATCATGTTCAAAATAGCATAACATATTGCCTTAAAATATTAATGGTTTAACTTAGGGTTACCATACGTGCTATTGATGTACTTGATGCTATATACATATACTGTTCTATAATCCCTGATCGCTAAAATATTTTGCTTCAGCTCAAGTCAGACATACTGAGTTCTTTCTGAAATGACTGCTGAATTTCCCAAAAATTTTTAGGGCTGCAACTATTGATTATTTTGGTCATCGATTCATATGTTAAATTAACTATTTGGATTAATCGATTCGTTGTTTCGATCGCAAAAGGCTCAAAAATATAATATATTTACTCAATTTGACCAAGATGGAACTAAAGAGCTAAAGAGAACCTCTTCTCTCAGCACATGGCATGTTTTCAAGTCTGTGCATAGTTCAGCATGAGTATCTAGACAATTATTTCAGCAATCAATTAGTTCCGATCTATTAAAGGACTAATATTATTATTATTTATTATTGAGTGACTGCATTCCATAGAACGCGGCCACTAGTAGTTCCAGGTTTTCCACATTTATCCCTGTTTTTCGGCGGGCTGCACAGGTCGCATTTCTTGTCCGATTTTCGTCATTCAAAGTTCAGTTTGTAGATATTTCTCGTGTGATTCCTGGACTTGCTTTTAGTATTCCTCGGTCTTGTCATTTTTTCAGGATTCGTCTTCAAATTTTCCCTATCTCTTAGAATGGCGGCATGTTGGTGATGTTGGAGCGTTGTGACATCATCGTCATAGCAACTGTCCAGAAAACGGCCATGCATTATGCAGACCGTCATGCAACTAGGGCTTTGTGATATCATCGGCATGACATCGGCATGTACAGATGTGCAGAAATGGCAAAAGAAGACTGCACCTACAAATCAGTGAGCACTGATTGTGAGACATATTTAAACTTGATTTTGTGTTTGCATATAGACGTGTGAAAAAGTGCGTTTTGTTTTTGCATTAGGCAGTCACTCGCAATGGCTTCCTGCCATTGCCGTTTCTAGTTATTATTACTATATTTTCCACATTTATCCCCGTTTTTCGGTGGGCCGCACAGGTCGCATTCCTTGTCCGATTTACGTCATTCAAAGTTCAGGTTGTAGATAATTATCTTCTGATTCCTGGACTTGCTTTCAGGCAATCCTCAGCCTTGTCATTTAGTCAGGATTCGTCTTGGTACATTGGCTGTTTCCCTCTCTCTTGGCTTTCACAGGTCGCATTTCTTGTCCGATTTTCGTCATTCAAAGTTCCGTTTGTAGATATTTCTCGTGTGATTCCTCCTATTGCTTTCGGTATTCCTCAGTTTTGTAATTTTTTCGATATTCGTCTTCAAATGTTTCCCTATCTCTTAGAGTGGCGGAATGTTGAGGGATGGAGTTTTGTGTCATCGTCATAGCGACTACAGAATACAGCCATGCATTACGCAGATCGTCATGGCAACTAGGGCTTTGTGATATCATTGGCATGGCAACTGTACAGAATATGCCAGCCAATCCTGTATAGGAGGAAATTTGGACCTACAAATCAGGGCGCACTGACTGCGAGATATATTTATACTTGATTTTGTGGTTTTATATAGATGTGAAAAAGTGCCTTTTGTTTTTTTCATCAGGCAGTCACTCGCAATGACTTCCTGACATTGCAGTTTCTAGTTATTATTATTATTATATTTTCCACATTTATCCCCGTTTTCCGGCAGGCCGCACAGGTCGCATTCCTTGTCCGATTTACGTCATTCAAAGTTCAGATTGTAGATAATTGTCTTCTGATTCCTGGACTTGCTTTCGGATAATCCTCAGCCTTGTCATTTTCTCAGGATTTGTCTTGGAACATTGGATGTTTCCATCTCTCTTGGCTTTCACAGGTCGCATTTCTTGTCCAATTTTCGTCATTCAAAGTTCAGTTTGTAGATATTTCTCATGTGATTCCTGGACTTGCTTTTGGTATTCCTCGGTCTTGTCATTTTTTCAGGATTCGTCTTCAAATTTTCCCTATCTCTTAGAATGGCGGAATGTTGGTGATGTTGGAGTCATAGCAACCGTACATAAAACGGCCATGCATTACACAGACCGTCATGGCAACTAGAGCTTTGTGATATCATCGGCATGACATCGGCATGTACAGAACATGTGCAGAAATTGCAAAAGAAGACTGCGCCTACAAATCAGTGAGCACCGATTGTGAGACATATTTATACTTGATTTTGTGGCTTCCTGCAATTGCTGTTTCTAGTTTGTATTGTTATTGGCTTTTAAGCATGCTCTTGAGTACCTTTAGTTTGGCATCATGTTTAAGAACAAAACAAATCTGTATCTATGCTTTTTTTCAACATCATTAACTGCGTTTTTGTGCTATCGACTGCCTGCAGAGGGAATTACACAGGTTAATGATAAACAACAGGGACGTTTTCTTGAAGATGCTAGGTAGAACGCAGTTGTACTGATCGTGATTAGGCGATGATTTATGGACTGAAAAACAGCAGAGAAGTCTCTCAGAGCCATGTCACGGATCGAGAAAACGTCACAGAATGGGGAAATTCAGAATGGAATGTTTTTGACGCTCGGAGGGGCGCGTCAGCAAACTAGTCTGAATGAAGCTAAATGCTACTCCAGGTATGTTTTTGATGAGGGAACCATGTTAGAACATGATTAAAAAAGTCAATTTAGCATAATATGTGTCCCACTTGTTTCAGCCCTAGAAATGTTTGAACATTTGAACAATTTTACACTTTTTTATATTCAAAATAGTGTATTAAAAGTAATAAAAACAGATTTTTATTGTACACTTAATAGTCATTTGTATCATTTAAGCTTAATGTAAAAAGCATTTCACATGAGTATTTTACCTATACTTGGGTACTTTACTAACTCTTCACTTATACAGCTGTCTGCCCTGGTCATGTGTCCCTCACCTCTCCGGCTGTGGTGTGAGAGTTGATGGTGATCTTGCAGGAGCCTCCTCCATGACAGTGCACTGTGGTGCTCATCTCCTGCCGGGCCACGATGCAGCGGATCTCCTCCTGTGAAGGGACGTTCTCTCGGCTCCTGGTCCTCCTCAGAGCCTCCAGAGCGAAGATTGAGTACTTCTCCATCTCTGAGCCCGGGAACAGCTCTCTGGTCCTGGGGAACAAAGAAAGAGACGTGGTTCTGAGTTTGGGTGTCTAATTTTGCGAACTCATTTTATCTGTAATTTTGCAAATTATTTTGATCTTTTCCAGGTTTGAGCATCACTTTACATAAAGATTGCTCTGGGTGATATTGCAAACAAAGTCATAATCATATTAGCAACACGTCTGTGCTGAAAAGAGATTGTCCCAGTGAGCCAGGACAGAGTCTTATGGCCTATTTCTCTATATAATGCCTGTTTTACAAAATTAGTTGCTAGCATTACAACAAAGATGTTTTGCTAATTTTGTCTTTTTAATTATATTTAATGTGTGCTGTGTGTTTTATGTGTGCTATTTTATTAGTAGATCTTATGAAAAATATCCTTGAGATGACATCATGTTTAAGACTATATTGTGCTTGACTTTTCCCCAATTTGACATAATAGGCAAACATTATCAATGATATATTAAGCGGTATTGCTAAGTTAAAATGTCAGACTAACAAACTTCAGAAGTTATTTTTGGGTCGGCCAAGGTCAGTTTATTCAGGATTGCAAGAAAACTTTCATTACCACATTAGCTCCAGTGCTTACCTCTTGAGATGAAACTTGAGGTAGCGTAGGATGCTCCTGGATGGGACAAAGGTGCAGGACATGCAGGCCAGGAGTTTCCAGGTGCTGAGGTGGGCGGGGCTTCCAGGCTGCGGGGGGCGGAGCGTCTGTTTGACGAGCTGACAGTAGAGCTCGTCCCTCAGACTCCGCAGCTCTTGTCCCGTCCGCAGTATGCCCTGGATCAGAAGAACGGGGTCGGACGAGGCCTCCAGGTGCTGCAGGGACGAGAACACCTTCAGCGCCTCGTCCTGGAGCGTGGAGTATGTGCTGCTGCGGGAGCCTGGAATGAGACAGAGACACGGAGGGTGAGAAAATCTACCAAGTAATGTTCTAATTATGACATCATACCAACTTGTCACATGCCTGATATCGTCAGATATCTGAAGCTAAGCAGGGATGGGCCTGGTTATTATTTGGTTGGGAGACTACTGGAATGCCAGGTGCCACAGGGGGGCGATAGTGTATACTGTTGTGTCTTTGAGCAAGACACTTCCACCTTACCTCAAGCGTCCATGTTCGCTGGTGTATGAATGAGAGTGTTGTGAGCGCGACAACGGCTGGAAATTAGAAACTACAATCCATTGTGTGTACAGCGTGTGTATCATGTATGTTCAATAACATGCACTGTCCTCACCAAATGAATAATAATAATAATAATTTCATTGGATAGAACAAGTGGTAATATCATAGTTTTACATCAGTTTACAGAAGTTTGAAGAGATGTAAATAACAGTTGAAATGTACAGGAAGTAGAGCTTAGCCTCTATAATCATCAATAAACAGGATTTCATAAAAATGTAGGGAAGGTTAAGCCCTCGGAACACAATGTTCTGCCAGTTTAAACATTGATTTAACATTGCTGTAGTCACATATTTTTAGTTATCCAAAAATAACCATTGTGCTGTATTGTGGCCTGCACTCACACCTGCACCAACGAATGACATCATCATGTAGCGCTGTTTGTTGACATTTAGGCTGAAGCGCTAACGCTGTAGCGAAGCAAATACGCCCAGCTGCAGTAAACTGTTCAGATATTGTGAGGCAGATCTGACTCCTGCCTGTGAAGCGTGCTCTGTGTGGGGCCACTGTGGAGCAGCAGGAGACGAGGGGCAAAACTACTGTTGGTGTCCACCGTACTTATTTTAGGAAGAGGTTTAAGAACATGGTGTGAAGAGTTGTATTTGAATAGTATGCTGCAGTACTCGTTGCCCTGTGTGCTGACATTGACCTGTGACGTGTATGTCTCCATAAGGCAGTGGGAGCAGGGGCGTGTGCAGAGGGTGGTGGCTGTAGCGCAGGATGGGGTTCCTCTTGTAAATCTGCTCCACCAGCTCAGAGTTTAGACAGTTCTCCTACAATACAAAAACATGGCCACAACATTACATTTAATGATAAATTAACACGTGTTTTTGCACAAATCTGTGGTTCAACTCCCACACCTTGATGTCCTGGATGAGCTGCTGTGTGGGCGTGTCGATGGGGGCTTTGGAGTCTATGACGTTTTGGATGGAGTTGGCCCAACGCGTGGCTTCATTCAACAGCTTGGTGTAGAGGCGATACGAGTGCTTACGGCCGTACACGATCACGTTCCAGTAACCTGAGAGAAAATCCAAATGCTAACATTACTAAACACGATAACAGTATTTCTTGTACTTTCTTTAACCTTTCTCTGTCACAGCTTTCAAAATTCAATGTCTTCTCTATTAGCATTGGTAAACAAAAGTGACATTATTTTTTCACAAAAGCTTCAGAAAGTCTCCAACGAAAATAGAAAAGGTTGAACATTTGTGTTATATTAGTGCTATTTGGATGTTTCCTTCAAAAACAGTGACTCTTCTTCTTCTGAGTTGTCACATCTCAGAGGATTTTCCGTTGGCGTAATGTTAAACCAATGGAGATTTTAAGTTAGTATTCGTTCAAAGGTATTCTGACACTATAGAGCGATAAATGTATTTATCCAGCAGTTTATCAGGTTGTTCTAGGGATTTGTTTTTGGTATTCTATAATTCCCTCTCTTCAACACATTGGGATCCAAGCACCAAATATCATCTCAATTAATTGCACCTCACTATCTTGGCTTTGTACTGCTGGTTTGAATTAGTTGTGTACATTTCATTCAAATTTAGAACGTATGAGAATTGTTCGAAACAGTGAATGAAATGAACATGGGGTCGCGTGTCCTCACCAGTCTCCTTGAAGACCTTCTCGTCAGGTTGGACCACGGAGCACAGGCTGTTGAGGACCAGCGTGCCCAGCTTCATGGCGTTCCTCTCCGAGCTCTTGTAGTAGTCCAGGGAATTATGGGTCAGCAAGAACCAGCGCTTCTTCAACTTCAGTGAGGCCTTGCTGCTGTTCTTCATCTCTTTGTGCAGCCAGCCTGGAACAGTTTTACACTTTAGGTCTGCACAGTGCATTGCAAAACGAAATATAACGCAATAATATCAAGGTTCTCCGTCTGACAGAAATGTACTGTTTTAAAATAAATAATAATAAATAAATATTATAAATATTATAAATAAAATAGAATAAAATAGGATACAATAGGATAAAATAGGATAAAATAGAATAAAAGAGAATAAAAGAGAATAAAAGAGAACAAAATAGGCAGATTTATATTCATGATTTAAGACGTCAAATAATCTTTGGTTGAATAAATAAACCTAAACAAGTCATTGTGATTTCAAGCAGACTTTCTGTAATACCTCTGATGATAAACTCCTGGCCCTCCACCCGTGTGTCGCCCTTTGACCTCTGCAGCAGGGTGATCCAGTGGTGCATCTCCTCAGGCGTGTCTGCGTTGCAGTGTAGCACACGGTTCGCTGTGATCATCACGAAGGAGTTGGGCCTGCCACACAACAACAAATTACAGTTGAATTTCAGAATGAACTGGCGTCTATGTACAGCAGCATTATGTAATCAATTCCAAAATGTAATGAAATTGACACTTCATAATGTAATATAATCCACATTTTATAATAATTTGCTGCATTGTGTAATAAACAAAAGTTATAACATTCTAAGGCTAAATATATATAAAAAAGAACGGCGATTTTCCCCCGTCCAAAGTGTGTGTAATATCAGTGTAAGTGTTGCATTTACTTCTGACAGTGGCTAAGCATTTATCCCTTTATGTTATGCTATTACTATTATAGTTTACTGTACACTTTATTTAAGTACACACACTTTTTCTGTTATTACATATTACTACATTTTCATGGAAAAAGGTCACCTGCATTTTGTAACAAGTTTCTCAATATGTAATGACTGTGTAATATTATGTAATGCTGCCAATTCTTACAAAATATGGTTTTATTGCATGTGGTACCATAGATATGTTTCAATCCGATACCAACTAATACTTTGCCAAGTATCACAATAACGATACCATATAAATACCAATGGGTTTTGTATTAAAATGCATTGAAACTTCTTTACTATAAATAATTATTTTTTATCAACCCAGGCTTGAACTGATCTAAAAACTAAATATATGTGCAAATAAACTAAAATACAAACAATTCCTTAATTTTTTTTATTAAAATTAGATTTAAAAGAATAGAAAAGTATTTATATTTTTTGCGCAAAATCTATCTTTCTGATATCTCATTCAGTATTAGTATACAAATATTTTGTTTTAAATCTGCCCACCACTAGTTTTTACACACTTTAAAAAAATATATAAATAGAAGTCACATTCAGGCCCTTTAAGTTTGTAATGAATAGCTGCCACCTCTGTCTCTGTCTGTCTCACCTCTCTGGATTATCAGAAGCACACACAGAGTCGATCATTCCGACGTCCAAAGTGCCCTGTACGCAGAAGAAAAGGAAAGGGTGAGTCATTGCTTGTCTCACATGTCTTCGTAAGTTCTTTACTGACCACAGCGTTCTGGGGGTTGGCCTGCTCGTCGTGCATCTCTCTGATCTCCTGCTCTGTGGAGCCGTGCACCTGGGTCAGGACGCTGAACCACTGGCTGTAGATGCAAAAGTCAAACATATCTCAAACAAAAACTGAACAGAATTACATCCAAGTCTTCAGCAAAAGCAGATTTGGGTCATTTGGATGTGTTACCTGGCATCTTCAGCGGACTCTGCGATCAGCTGGTACGTCCTCTCCGCCGTGACGATGTTGAGGCCGTTCTCCTTCCCGGTGTTGTCGATAATCTCCCTGAAAATTATTCAAAATCCACAAATAAATACATTAACACATTAACATACACATATAAAAGTATCTACTATATGGTTATCTGATTCAGTCATGTCTAATTGTCAATGATCAGCTTGGGTTTTTTAAATCTGAAGATCTGAAGCCAATCCTCAGTAAAACCTGGTGGTTTTACTGACTGGAGACTCTGGAGAATAATAGAGAGTAACTACCAGTAATTACATATACTTGCATTACTGTAATTGAGAAGATGTTTCTGGTACTCTTGATTGATTATAATTCTGGCATGTAACTTTAATTAACTATATTTTAAATTGTACAAGCTCAAGTTCCAATCGTCTTCCTTCGTGGTTGTCAGAACTCAGAGAAAATGAAAATGAAAATGAAAACAACTTAGTTCTGCTTTAAATTGTATTTAAAAGACTGGTCTGGTTAAAAGGTAACTAAGCAATATTAGAATATATACAAAAATACATTTTAAATAGTATAATACTTAAAGTAGTGTTTAATAACAAGTACAACTTAGTACTTTATACTTTCACTTAAGTACAAATTTGGCAGTAGTTCTTGTTAATGAGTACAATTTTAGCCCTGTAACTACTTATTTTCTCAACTCGTTCCTGCTAATACTGATGCTAATATGCTAATGCTTGTTCCTGCTAATACTTTAATTTATGGTAAAAAAGAGGGAGATCTTTTGCATAGAAAAATAAAGGGAATACATCAAATATCACAATAGAAAACACGTGTCTCTTACTTAGCTTCCCGAATGTCCAGCACGCCCTTCATCTTGTCCTCGCCGTCGTTCTCGAAGTACATGAGTTTGCTGTGCCTCAGGACGAACCAGCGCCGTTTCCAGTTGCGTCGGGACAGTGTGGACGAGCCGCCGCCCTTCTTGTGCAGCCAGCCCTGTTTCAGAGCCTCCTGCTTGGACCGGAACCACAGGAAGGTCTCATCCTTCAGAACGCACCAGCGACGCTTCCAGGTGTTCATCAGCCCGCCTGCACACGACCATAAAGCCATTTAAGTGTTTTGGAGAGTGCGGTAAAAATGTGGTGCGTTGAAAAGCAGGCAAATGTTATATTCTTTTGCATTATATCAGGACGTACCCTTGATGAAGAGGAAGCTGTGGAAGTACGGCAGAGTGACACAGCTGTACACCGAGTCTCGTCTGTAGGACAGCTCGTCATCTGTGTCCAGTTTGTCCACGTCGTCCTCGCTGTCCTCGAACTGTGGCGAGAAAACAAAAAACATGTCAATAACCATGCCATTTAACCACGGTGAACAAAATCACTGGGATGTTATGCCCTTGACAAAAAATAGGGAGATTCCTTATAATAGTGTTTAGCAATACCAATACTAAATGTATTTGCTGTGTGTATTTGTATATAAAAAATTTAAATGATATAAATTACCAAAATATACAGTGTATATATATATATACATATATATATATGTATATATATATATAATTTTTTTCTATTTTTATTGTATGCAAATAGAATCATCTTTTTGAATAGGCACACTCATTTAAATTGTGAGTGTGATTACAGATGAACTAGTTGAGATAACACCATCAGAAGAGCTGACTGCACCAGGAGCAGAGGCTGAAATGGACAATGGAAAAACATACACAAAGCCTAAGAACTGAACATGTGACCTTCCTCCAGTGGGGGTCTGTGTCCAAGAAACCAGACCCCTAAACTCTTAAACCAAACTTACCGAAGACTGTGCACCCTCCGATCCAAACCGATACGCCCCAGAGCTGTTGTACGTCCCAACCGAGCCTCTGTAGTCCGGTGACCACTGTCCGCTCCTGGAGTTAGACAGAGCCACACTCCCACTGGACACGATGGCCCCCTCGTCGTAGTCGTCCTGGTCGTAGTCCGAGTCCTCGTCAGGTGGGATCAGCTCCACCATCTCGTCTGAGGGGGCTTCCGAGGAGGGCACGGGGGCGCTGGGGTTAGGAAGCACTGCGTCGTTAGCGTACGGGTCCTCTTCGGAAGACTCGTCGCTGGTGCGGATGCCACTGGTGCGCTGGCCGTCCGAGTGCCCGTGTTCACTGGGGTTTGGGGAGTCTTTGAAGGCATCATCGTCAGCTCCGAAGCCCTCGTCCACTTCCTCTTCATCTGCTAATGCATGAGGGGAGTAAGTGTGAGGAGAGAATTAAAGATATGTTTATGATATAATTATGATTAACAAATACAACTATTGGTGAAAAGAGTATTGAAAATATACTACTCAAAGTACCAAGTATTTTAATGCAAGTTTAGTAACATAATAGATATATTTTTTCATACAAAACTTGGTTAATTTAATTGAGTTGAAGTGCTGAATTAAATTATTTTAATCTCCAATCAGAGCAGGCGACACAGTGCTGTTATGTATGTATGCATTTATAAAAATCTACTCAAAAAAGTACAATGATCAAAATACCCAATCTACTTCTCTTCTATGCCCTTGCATAGAAACATCAATGTTTTTTAAATATATGTATTTTGGAACAACACAATATTGTTGCTGCTTCATCAAATCCCACCATTGAAGCATAAAATCATAATGATTTGAGTTAGCAGCTCAAGTGACGTCAAGTGCAGATGTTCTTGAACAATGGTAAATGGAGGCTCGTCGAAACTACCTCTGCTCCGTGCAAGTTTTAAAATGCGGCCCTCTGAAAAGTTTGGACACTCCTGCTGTACAGTAGTCATATAAGAAGTAAAAATCTAAATATAATTCAGATTAAGTTTTATTCAACTTTGTGATGTGATTAATTTAATTTCACTTCTACACTATATGACACAAATGAATGAAAAAGTTTAAATGTTTTTCCCCAGTTACAAGCAGGAATGTAGGTAGTATGTTTCGCAGCAGTTTACCTCTGCCATTATGATCTCCGTCCTTTTCCTCGGTCTGCAGAGAGCTCTCGATGTTCCTCACGCACTCGTCGATCTCGTGGAAGTTAAGCGAGTCGAGGAAATGCTGCGCGGCCCGACACGCCTCGTCCTCCAGCCTCTGCAGCTCCTGGTCCCTGAGCCTCTGCAGCCTGTGGAGCGACGCCTCGGTCAGGGACAGCTCCTGACGCTCCTTCTGCCTCTGGAGACTCTGGATCTCACGCTCCAGACGCAGGATCTCCTCCACCTGAGAGGCCTCGCTGCTCACGCGCCCCTCCAGCTCGGGCTCCTCTGCTGGGGTAGGGAGCGGGGGGAGCGGGCTGGTGCTGGGTAGGTCTGAGGACGTGGGCGTGTCTGACCCTGGAGGTTGGGGTTCGGACTGAGAGGCGGTGAGGGATAGAAGGTGGAGCTCCTCAAGTCGTGCTGCTTCTTCAGCCTAAAGAAGGAAATATTCATCATGTTACAATAATTCTCTACAGCAAATGGTCTCAAACTTTTTCAGTCGCGACCCCCGAAATAACAACCGCTAGCATTCGCAACTCCAAACGTAAAAAGATTGCAACCCCAAAGTGATAAAGTACTCATGTCTAATGGCAACCGGCAAGAATCTACATTTGCCACTGCTTTTGAAGAGTGTCAAGCCTCGTTTGTGATGAATCAACTTTAAACTTTCCCCTTATATAATCTGGGGACCCCCTGAATTTCATTTCTCGACCCCCAGGAGACTATACATACATGTCCATACAGTATACTAATAAGAATTTTGATACACAATTTTTTCTTATGTTGCAATGACGAAGACAAATACTGGGACACTTTTTGAGGATCTGTACTTTACTTGAGATGTATTTTATTTTAGTACTTTTTACTTTGACTCCACTACATTTGAAATATAAACACACTCCACTAAATGTATAATATTTGACCAAGTGTATCTGTACTTTTACTTTTGAGGTCATGAAAGGCAGCACTTTGACCACGTCTGGTAAAAGTATTAATTGGGTCTAATTATTATGGTAACATACACACTTTTAAAATCATTATAGAGTTGTTCTACATTTCTATGGACTAAACATTTTTGCCTTCTCAATGCCTCAAACGCCTGACAGGTTTTCAATGAGTGTCTTCATTTAGACACTGCCCTCCTTGATGTTCTCTGCACTGCCCTGATCACACTAAAAAAGTATCTCTTCTCTATTTTACACATACGAGTTAGTCTGGAACGTCTTTGATTCCAAGGTCATTTCGATGGATTGGAGTGTTTGAAGTGACTGAAGACATGTAGGCTACTGCTCGTTACAAACAGGACCACGTAGGGAGCAATGAGATGTAGGAAGATTGACATGATACTTTATGGAGATGCATAAATGACAGGACGTTGAGCAGACACAGGAGTAAAGAGAGTGTAATCCAATGAGCGTACCTCTCTGACGATCCTCTCAGCCTCCAGCCTCTGCCGCCCTCTGTCAACACAAACACATCACATCAGCTTTACAGTTCCGGGCACAGTCCATAACAAAGTCAATAAAAGCCAAAAACATCTGTTATACTGGATGTGAGCTTCTCTACATATTCGGACATCTGCGTGGTCTTTGTTGGTTTGTTTCTGTTAAAGAGTCAACATTTCAACAATAAAACGTATTCAGAAAAAGCTAACAGATCAAAATTCTGGAATGGAAACGACTGGAGGCAAAATGAAGTAGACCATGAAACATGTTCAAAGATTAACCGACATCAGATATGAATACTAATGATTGTAAGCCTTTCAAACAAACAATTTCTATTACAAAAGATGGGGGGTAAAAAATATTCTAGCCTCAAAACTGTATTTGAGGTATATAATATCTGTAATCTGTAGATAAAATGAAAAAATAGTGGAGGCTCAACATTTTTGTGAATATTTATAAAGTAAAACTACTATTACACAAGAAAAAAACACAATACAAATACTGTACTTTCACTCACATCTGAATCAGTGGTTTTCATTTGCCAAATTCATCTGGATTTTTTATATTTTTAGCATGTGCTTTGTTTACAGCTCCTCCAGTTTCCCCTCACCTCTCCAGCTCCTCCTCCTCCTCCTCTCTCCTCCTGCGCTCTTCCTCCTCCAGCCTCCTCATCCTCTCCTCTTTCAGCAGGACAAAGGCCCGCCGTGCCTTCTGACCCCTGACCCTCCTCTGGAAGGTCAGGGCGGCCCAGCGCAGCAGCAGGAAGCGTCTCCTCCAGTAAAACGCTCGGTAGTTCTTCTGGATGACCACGATGCACTGCAGCAGACGCCGGTACTGCTTCCTGCCAAAACACAAAACGGAAAAGTAGTTCTCAGTGTGACTAGTTTTGTTTTAGTTCTGGTTCTAGTCTTATATATTATAGTCACAATTCTTATATGGTACAAATAAATCCGCACAATTAACCTAAAAAATATGAAAATCGCATTTAGGGTTGGGACAAAATGTATAACTCGATATTCTTTGACTCAATCAATCAATATAACATGTCTTTAAACATATTAGTTGAGGTTTATTATCAAACTAATGTGAAATATCTATTATATTATTTATTTTTTATTTTCAATCAGCTCTTTTTGTAGCATTTTGTTTTCAACCAAAGAAATATTATCTAAATTTTGATATATTGCAACAACATTAAGGTCTTCCATTCGACAAAGATTCACTCTCATTAAAGTGAAAATATAAAGAAAAGCTGATTTTATTCATGATTTTCCTTAAATGCCCTTAATTTAGTCTCGCTTTTCTCTCTGTAGGTTTTTTTTTGTGGCAGATTGACGCATATTCGTCTTTTTTGTAAAATAACTGAAATGACTGTGACGAAGAGCATATTAATACATCACAATAATATCGTTATATCGCAAACATTTCCAATACCGCGCTGTCATATTGTACATCAAATATGCAACTTCACCACAGGATGGCGCTAAAGTGTTTCCTGAAACGTATGCTCATGTTCGGTCCAAGTGTAATAAAGCTCAGTGAGTCATAATAACTTCATATGGCATTTTACTGCGAGCATGTTCTAACTTATGTTTTATGACAATTCATCCACTCATTTCTTGCAGAGTATCTGATCAGAGGCAGCGTACCTGGCCATGTAACCCATGATGTGAGCCTGGATGATCATGGCGGCTTTGAGCACCTCCACCTCTCTCTGTTTCTCCAGACGATGCTCCAGGGACTCGTGCAGAAACACCTGCAGCAAGAAACGTGGGAAGATCAAGGGGTTTTTTTTAACTAAAATGACATTCCAGAAACAAGTGTGCAACCTTTTGTCATGTTTCTTATATTACCGTACTTAAAGGGACCATATTCTGCTAAATCGACTTGAATGGTCTTTTAATCTTGTTACAACAGTGTTTCCTCCTCGTTAGTCGTATTTAGATCGATTCCAGCATGAGTTAATCCTGTATTCTCCAGTGCTTAGAAAGTCCTGTTTTCACCTACCCCGCCCACTATTTGAAAAATGAAGACTCAGAGTAATACATGTACAGTTCTATAATGTCACGTAGCCACTTTTCAATAATACAAACAGGAAACAGTACGTCTGCAGCGCGTTTTAACAGGAAGTCAGTGAACCTGTTTCTATAACTAAACATCACTAAAACAGTATATGTCTCCTTTAAACTACATTTTTTGGGAATTATCATTTTATTTATATTGTATTTTTGTTTGAATCTGAGCTCTTTGTCTACATCAGGTGATTTTAGGTGCGCTTACGTAGATTCAAATTTTGAAAAAAGCAGGTCCTGTAAAATCACTGAGATCAATGAAACAGAATGAATACAATTTCAACAACAGTCATTTTAAATGTTGTCAGTAGTTGCTCCTTTCCCAAGTTATCTCTGTTAAACGTTTTGACTACATGTGTAATTGTACTCAGCGGCCAAAAACTGAAAAATAAAATAAAAACGTCCAACTAATTCATACACTCTTCCCTGTATCAGCGCTACACATAAAGACCACCTCATGTAGCATTAGCATCTCAAAGAACCCTGTTGCTAATCCTATAGATCGTGGCTATGCTAATGATCTCAATGGGGGCCCCTGAGCCTGCACGTGCCGCCCCCAGTGACACACCGGGCCCCTGGTGCATTTACATCACTTCCAGAAAATGAAACTTGTGGCTGTAGAAGGACAAAAGGAAGCACATGTGCCGTGTGAGGGGCCGGGGCCCGCACTGTGTAAATCTGTCACAGAGGACAAAAGTGAACCGAGCTCAGAGGGACTCAGAGGGACTCAGAGGGACTCAGAGGGACTCAGAGGGACTCAGAGGGACTCAGAGGGACACGCAATCGATTTGTAACAGCTTCTCAGTGAGTCAGCGAGGACGCACAACTGACTAACTGGACAGTCGTGAGGTGCTGGAGAAAACAACATTTAAAAAGGCATCAAATCTACATTGTTTCATAAAGTCTAAAGAGTAAGACAAGTTGACAGCAATAGATTAATAATAAAAAATATACATGTTTATTTTTTAAATGTTTCTTAAAGTACTTGTAGAAAAGTGGTAGTATTCGTAGCTTGTTATATATGGCTACTAATTAAACAAACATATCAAACGTTAAAAAAAAAAAACATTGACCATTTTAAATCGCAATACTGATTCAAAAAAGTCCACTGTCTTCCAGCAGTGACAGCAGCACAGATTTGTGCCTGCTCCTTTATGGTGCGTCCCCGTAAACGCCATGGGCGGAGCTGCAGTTCAATATAGACTTTTTTGTTCATTTGAGCGACACGTCGACACGCTACCAACGAAGAAAATACAAAGCAGGGGGCGAGTTTGGCATGAATCACTCTAAATACAACTTTGAGAGAGTAAATGAGAAGAGAAAACATGGTTAAAGGCTCTTAAAAGAAAATTTGGCATAATATGTCTCCTTTGCATCAGCCTTCAGTCAACAAGTGCTGTCAATCGAAGACAGAGCTTTGGAACAACATCTGAGACAGTCTGACATCAAACACATTTAAGACAAAGCTCAAACTCTGGCTCGAGAGGAAACAGGTGTGTGATCACTGATTCTGATGTTGTTGAACTCTGATTATTACCGTTTGTAAGCGTTTGTTTGTTTGTTCTTGAATACATGCACAGTGGTATGTCGTTTCCCGATAGCCAATAAACCTAAAATCTATAAGCATTTGGCTAAATTTGTCAAAGGAAATATTCCCAAGTCAGTTTACGCAGTGTAGCACAAGATAACAACAGATGGAGGAGCAGAAGGTCCCAAACCGGTGATGGTCTTGGCAGCTTTGAGGCTTCAATTCAACCAGAAATAAAGGTCGAACACAAGGAATACGGATGCACTGTAAATGAACTAAATATAGCCGCACATAGCAGCAATATCATGAGCTCAATATACCTTCTAGTGTTTTAAAAGCCACTTATGTATGTACTGTATGCACACGCCCACAGCGGTACAGTGTAGCCACATGTTGTCGTCCATCATGGAGAGTCTGTGGAGGCAGCAGATCTAATAAGTGTTGTGCTGTCGAAGGATCGCTGGAGTATCTCTCAGAACAGCAGCACTCACAGTCAAACATGCAGCGGAGTGCCACGTATGAAGAGGGACCAATAAGAGCCGACTAGGAGAGTTGAATAGCAGGAGTATTTTTTTAAGGATATACTGTATTTTGACATATGCAGTCTTTCTTTGTGTGTCAGCGATGAAAGATGAATGAGCGTGAGGATTGTGTCTCAGGTTAAGACAGGAACAACGATTAAAAAGGAGCTGTGATTTAGATCAACCTCCTCTGACGATCGATCTCTGTCAAACATGTGACCAACTCTGTTAAAGTAACAGCAGAAGAGCTCAGCCGTGAACAGGATGTACTTGCTTTTACAGACTTGACTTTTAGCTGAAATTTCAATTGGGGTCATCTTAGTCAGGTGTTTTAGGAAAAATGAGGGGGTTGATTATTGCATTTCTCTTTACAGCCACTTGAGGCACTGTGTTAGCTCAACTAATAACTGGTTGGTGAGGTCGTCCGCTTTTTGCACGGTAATGTGTGCATATCTCTTTACCTTGGTTTTGCCGAGCTGCCACTCTGAGCCGCTGCTGTCGTACAGGTGCAGCAGGTGAACACAACAGGCCCTGAGGTCGTCCTGCCCCCACGAGCTCTGCAGCAGCACCTTGTACCTGCGCCACAACACACAGCGCCATCTATTTCATGCCACCAACAGGAACGTGACAAGAACCTTCTCTGGCAAATCATCAATCAATACATAGTAGTTGTGCATTAACTGTAGAACAATGCTAACACAACCAAATTTAGATGCAACAAATAATAACAAGAATAATAGTTTTTACAATAGAGAAAGTAAAAGACCAACAACAAAAGCAGAGAAATTGTTATAGAAGTTCTACTTCTTCAATAAATGTATCATTGTTTTTTGGGAATTTAAAATATACAAATAAATAATGCATCATTATGGGTGCAACTTGTAAACAATCTGGTATGAAATAGCTGTATTATACATAGCAATATTATGCATATATTATTATATTACCTAAATAATTTCAGCCCAAAAACTAATGATGGGTGGATCAATGCCAAATATCGATACTGAAGTATTGAAACATATCGATACTCGGGCAAAGATATCAATATTTAAACTTTCTCCCCCAAAAAAATCTGTTTTTAAATCCCCCCCTTTTTTAATACATGGTTTATATTTTAGGTTTTCTGCACATGTATGTAGTTCCTTAGTTCAAGCTGGAGTGGAGAGTAAATCATGTTCTTTAAAGAGTCACAATGCATTTTAAAACTAAAGTCATTGGTATTGGTATCGGCTCGAATCACTACTAAAACACAGTCATTTTCCCTTTACAGTATTATTTAACATTCTTTTTGCTCTTCCATACACACCTGGCGCAGAACTCGTGGAAAGGCCGGCGTACGGGGAAACCGGTGCGTCGGATCTTCACCGTCTCCAGCATGCCTGAGTAACGGAGCTGGTTCAGCACCAAGGCCTGGTCAAACTGGTCCGGCATCTGTCCAAGAGAAGAAAACATGTCAGTTAATAATGTCCACAGTCCCAAAGGAAATAGACGCGTGCGACTGGATAATCTGGACTGGCCTTGAGCTGTGAGATGAATGAAAATGTCTCGGACCAGTCAATAAAGCTTTAACAACGTATCGACTTCCTGTAATGTGCCGTAGTTGTCCACAGAGAAGTTTGACACCAGCACGAGCCTGTAATAGATTTTCAGCTCAAACGGTTTGTGCTGATACTGTATTTGTTTTAGGAATGCTTATAATTGTAAAAGTGTGCATGAAAGACAAGGGTTTATTTATGTAACAAATACTCGAGGTAAAGTTAGATGAGTAATTAGTGTTCATACTAATGCAATATGAGTTTCACAATATTATCTTATAGTATTATGTCGTGTTAGACAATGACATGCATGTTTTTTCTATGTGTGTATTGTTTTGTTGCAAAAAAATATTATATTTATCATAAGTCGTAACATTTCCGAGCTAAAGTTCCAATGGGAAATTTTACACTTTTAAAATCTCCTCGTGCACGTATATGGTCTACAGCTCCATGACATGCAAGTTTGATTTAGCGTCCTGGTTTGGCCCCATGACGTGCACCACGACACGCTCCACGTCACTGAAGTCCATTTCACCCATTTAAAGTACAGTACATTCCACAGCTTCCAAAACATTACCACGTCACCATCTAATATCTAAACCCAGCATCTCTGCCTCCAGCACCGGCCTCGTCACAGAACACAGAAGGGCTTTAAGGGTCCCCTTGCCCGGTGCCCCTAACCTCGTAACCTCGGTGGGCGTCTGAATGAGAAATGCTCCTAATGCCTTCTTTATCTAGTTTGTATCTGCTCTGATGGACGTTCCAGAAGGAGAAGGGCTCAGAGCGGCTCGAACGGGGCCTGAATGGATGCCTTTTTGCGGACACCGGTGCATTAGCATATCTGGCATTAGCATACGCGCGCACAAAGGCTGGCCGTGTCACCACTACCCTCCGCCTCGGGCACTTCACTTCGGCGCTTCCTCTTTGCCGTGTCAATGACTCTGCTCCCATTGGTCCGAGTTTCTTTTCAATATTTGACAGGTTTTATTCATTATTTTGTAGATTTTTTTGCAGCTTGTGTGAATTTTCGTGCTATGGTTTGGAGAGCTCAAGGGTGCCATGTCAATTCAAAAAGAGTATTTCTGTCTGACTTGTCTATTGGAATACATGATTCAAAAAGGGATAATATGTCAAATGTACGTTTATTAGCTTTTAATCAAGTTATGACGATTTTATAACACCTCATCATTACCTGACTCAAAGTTGGATTTCGATTGATTCATGGATGTTTGCGTTAATCCTGTGTTGTCCAGCCAGCAAGGTTTGCGTGCTCAGAAAATTCATGTTTTCACCTACCCCCTATCCCTGCCGTCTTGTACATGGTCACATAGACATGTAAATGAAAATCCGCTTCTCATTTCTGCAGTAAATGGACCTGTTTCTATTATCAAGCCATTTTAGATCAGTATTGTGGTTTACAATGAACAAATGTAAAATACTGTTTGTTATAGTTCAATAACAATCAGAAAAGCATCATATATATTTGTTTTATGACTTATAAAGAATGAAGATGAGTGTGACTAGCTAATACATTACTATGCACTTGTGTAATACTTCGGAGCCCACAAAGTGACATTAGAAAAATAAAAAAATAAGACGTATTTCTCAAGCTCCTGAGTTAGAAAGTCATGCTCCTGAGTTTTGAAGTCAGGCTCAATTTGCTCATCAACTGTCATGTTGTTGTAAATACAAGCTCTCTCTGGAGGTACCACTGACTGGACACTAGCCTACGCAGTCATAAATATGAGAACACCCGACTATACACTGTCACCTGTGACTCTAGCCTTACTTAGAATCCAAGCATTTATAGGTTCATCAGCTTGTACATTGCAGCGACTGAAGATAGTTTTAGACTCAGCAGCAGCAGCAGCAGCAGCAGCAGCAGCAGCAGCAGCAGCAGCAGCAGCAGCAGCAGCAGCAGCAGCAGCCTCCTGTCACCCTGACACCGGCGTGTAGCACCAGGGGCAGTGACAATAGCCCCGGGGTCAGACGCAGTGTGTTTCTCAGGACCACTTCCTCCTTTAGTCCCAGCGCTGGGGCATTCAGGGCAACAAAAGGGGGCGTGTCTCTGTTTGAGGGGGCGTGGCAGATGGGGGGGGGGATAATGCAAACACACAAAGTCAACTGGACACTTCACACAATGCGCAGGAAACAAATTGTGTTGGAAATCCCACGCGGCTGAGGATGGGAAGGAGTCGAGAAAGACGTTCTACTACATGCGTCTGGACTGATGAAGATGGTCTAAAAAGAGCAATAACGACTTGTATTTAGTCTCAAAGTTCAATATTGCTCAATAACTTTCTGGTTCTGGCTCTCCTTCTCTCTCCTCTTTCCGTTCTATGACGATAACCTCTTTCTCCAAGATGAGCTCCTCTGCGTTTTTAAAGACTAAAAACCGTTCATTCTGATCATTTCAACACTCAATTTGCCGTAAATACAGTCCATCTTTTGCTTTTAGGGAGGTCATAATGTCATTTCTGTGAGACATGACATCATGATTTAACAATTATGAATCACAATAATCGACACCAAACCCAAACAATAATATTTACATTTTAATTCCTTTAAAATCAAACTCACTGAATTCAAAAGTAAAGTTAATGAAGCATGAAAATCCAGATAAAAAGCATATTGCTGTTTGGATTTATGATTGAATTGAAAGAACTATTTCTTACGATTACATTGGAACCTGTACAATCACAACTATCACAACTACATAATAACAATATCTACAACTTAATTATCCTTAATAAAGCAGGAACAAAGACTTAACTAATGATGAACAAGTAGTTTACTAAGAATGATTCTGGCTTAGTGCATACTTACTTAAAACCTTTAACCTAACACCTTAATTAAGGAGTAGTTATTATAAAGTAGGACCAAATCAGGAAATGAAAATGCAAATGTATATAATTGTTGGTTTTGAATAAGTACTACCAGCAATATGAAAAAATAAAACAAACACATTTAATGGGAGTGTAGTGTAGATTTAGTTTGTTGCGTTCACACTTCTGTTTTGGGCCTAGTTTAGTCCTGATGTAGACTTTTGATTTTTGGCATGTTCTGGTCCTGGTTAAGCCCTGGTCTAGTCCAGTTTTAGTACTGGTTTAGTGCAAGTGTGGACGCACCCATGACACCTTGACAACCAATCATAAGCCTTAGTACCAGCACAAAAACAGCTCAACGTTCTCTTCACATCGCTCCTAAATCGGATCCATGAAAAGCTCTTTAAACTCTCTCCAAACAGCTGAAGATTTACAAATCGGGCTCACTTCTTTGAAACCCACCGCTCTGGCAGCATTCGGCCCAGAGTGAAAGCCCAAAGCCCCTGTACCGCGGTGTGAGCAGGACCGGCCACCTGAAGGCAGTGAATGGAGGATTAGGCAGGCTTCCCTTTGGTACTCCTCCTTCTGAGTTTTGAACAATGTCCGCCTGCGCGCTACGAGAAGAACATGAATCCCACTAAACCCCTGACCGGGCGAGAGATCCGCTGACCCCCGAGTCTGAAGGATCCCGAATTCCACAGGACTAAAGACAAAAGAGAGAATCAAAGAGGAGGAGCGACGACAAGATCATTATACTTCAATTACTATTTTAATGATCAACTACCGGTATAAATCATTTACTAGAGTTGGACAGTTTTTGTGATCAGTTTTGAATGAACTATTATTCTAGTCCTAATTTACTCCAATTCAATAAAAGGATAACCCCCAAAAATGAGTCCTCGAAAATGTTCTTTAAAAACAGGAAATATGGCTTATGTTTGAAGCAGATTAATCAGATAAAGGTATATTAATAACATTATTTTTGACATTTATTTTTGACATTTATTCAGCGAACATAAATGACACAAGATCAAATCTAAATCGTTTAATATTATTCATTATCCATACAAATGATCATGTTGTAACTGCTTATAATTTTTACATTTGTATTAATATTCTTTTTCCAAAGTACTGTAATATCCCTGGTAGATGGTTGTTACTGATGACTTCTCCCTCCAAATGAGCTTAAATGAACAATAATGTGATTCTCTGATTGGCTGTCACACATTTCCTCCCTACACAACATTAGCCTATATCACGTCTCATTCAAATTCCACTGTAATTGCGTTTCCATATGCCAAACCGTCTCCTCGTGTTAGAGATCCACCAGCTGAACCAATCACGTCCGGTTTATAGCAAAACCAACCACATAATTGTGTAAAAATTAATTAAAAAGATGACCAAAAAAAAGTCTATAGCTCTAATTATGTTGTCACAAATTGCGCTTGATGGTAAAATAAATGATTGATTAAGGTATTAAATGAGCATCCAAACTCCACAGTCTCCCTGTCCAGTTAACTCATATCTGTTTGTTCTCGTAAGTATGCTCTTCCCATCCTCATTCACAGCCTCATACATCACAAACGCCGGTGTGATTGCTCCTGGAGGCTGGGAGCATGCTGACCATTAGCAACTGCAACATATGCTAATGTCTGACATGCCACGTTAGCGTTAAGGGATCTCCGTCATTGCCCTTTAACAGCTTCATGTACAAAAAAAGAAAGAAACAATATGCATGACACCGCTAAGAGTTCTATTCCGACAATTCCAAATGTAAAAACAAAACAAAAAAGAAAATTAAATGCAATATAATATGCATAAAATACTCACTTTTGGTACTTTATAATGACAACACCTTAATAAAGCATTAACAAATACTTAATTCATAATAAACAAATATTTCTTAAGAGTCATTCAGGCTTAGTAACTATTAAATGAAAGAGTTGGGGTTTTAATAAAGTAGTTACTCAGCCTGAATCATTCTTAATAAACTATTTGTCATTATGAATTAAGACGTTGTTCATGTTTTATTAAGGCTAATTAAGGTGTAGTTGTTATAAAGTGTTACTGTAATTTGAATAAATGCAAGACTGATATGTTTAATGACATACAGTGAAGCATTACAGTCAAAGCAATAACATCTCCATGGAGACAAGCTAGTGGAGGACCATCCATCAGAAAAGTTACATAGTGCATCTTTAAAGTGGTACTGCATTTATGGCTCAGAATGGCATTTTCATTTCCGAATTTGTAAAAAGAAAATATATTCAGGAAATGTAATGAAATTCTGCATTCAAAGTGAAAATCATCTATATTTTAATGCTTAAAATCTCACGTGACAAGCTGACACCTGAATGCACCGCACCATTGTATATATTTGTCTATAACTAACACTGAGCAAGAGACAATGCCGACAATACCTCACCTCTCATTTCCCCTTCTGTCAATGAGTCCAGCCTTCTAGTTCTGCTTTGTTTCTTTCCTCAAACTGTTTTAAGATTCCCAAAAATCAGAAATTCCAGAGTGAGTTCCAGTAGTGCGAGTGCAGTGCATGGGTCTGTACACTCCCCCAAAGTGAGCGCTGCGCCTCCGAGTGTTCAAACAAAGGCTCGGTCTGAGAGGAGGAGAGAGGAGGCGGGGCTAAGGCTGGGGGTTGCCATGGTGACGTGACTCCTGCTGAGGCCAATTTGTGTTGGTCACTTTTTGGGTGGCTCTGGGCTGTTTACGTTCAAACTGACGGGGGATCCGACTGGTCAAGTGAGTTTGGATTAGGAACAACTTTATCGTTGTTTCCGTGCACGCCACAAACCTGATCATTATCTGATTTCTGGAGTTAAGATTATTGAAATGACATGTAAACCGTGGCCACTCAAAATAAATGTATAAAAATCTGATATTTTTTGGTTAAAAAGATTATTAAAATGAATCTTTTTAACCCAAAAAGATCAGATTTATTTATTTCATTTATTTTGAGTTGGAAAAAAAAAGCTCCAGGAAAAAAAACCCTCCAGACAATGGATAATAATCAGAATTTGGTGAGCATGTGAAGAGCCAGTTATATCTGATTTCTTTCTGACTGTTGACTCTAAAAATCCATTGATTAACAAACACCCTGACACCATAACGTCGCTAGTTAACACCAACACTAGATTCAGTTATCGGGTTATCTGATTTTTACTGGCCATGTGACCCACTGTAAGATTAATATAGTTTTAGACAACTTCTTCATCTGGTTGAAAAGAAGATGTGCATGCTCCAATAGTAAAAGTCCAAGAATGTTAAAGGTTAAATTTGAAAAAGTAATACTTGAATTTCCATTTCAATGAGTAGATTACTACTTCTAATTAGTGGTTATAAAGGTGCAATGCAATTAGTAGTATGTAGTTGTATAAACAAGTTCAGAGCCTTTCAACTCAAGCAAGGAAGTTATAGAGACAAGAGCATGAAACAGCTTAAAGGTATATTATGTAACATTCCTAGAGGGGGTGATGGTATAAAAAGATCAGATGAAATGCTGTTGACATTTCTCAAAATACTTCTTCTGTATAATGAAAATATTATAGGAGAAAGTGTGTTTTGAGATTGATAACAAGTTACATAATGTTAATGTTTGTTTGTTTGTTTACTCTGTTGGTGTGTGACTTGGACTACAGCGTCAGTCTGACCATTCTGTTCAATATATTGACGTTTCCACAGAGAATCTGCAGAAGCCACATGATCCCCGCTGCTCCTCTGTTACATCACCAATCACATCAACTCACAAATAAAACACAATTTAACACAATCAAACCTCTTCGGGTCAACAGGACAGACAATTATGTACACGTAGACACAATACACACAAAGGTCTCTTCCCTCCTGTGTCGTTCCACAGCTAAAACAATGTGTATTCTAATAGTGTTATGCTAATATTGTCCCACGCTCATGTCTGTCTGATCAAGCCAACTGATCAAGCTAGTGGACTTAACTTTCTTATGATAAAAGGCCACATTGTGTCTTTCGGATGTGTGACAGGCGCTCAGAGCACTGAGGAGCACATATGCTTTCTAAAAGCATATGTGAGTGTGTTGCTCATGGGCAAAATGGCACAAAACACCAGTAGAAGGAAGAATCTAACCTCTGCCACTCAAGATATTTGAATAATTATCTGACATTTGAGCCACTGCGATTCTCTTTATTGTCGTCCTTAATAACATTAGTGTCAATATATCAATACATTTCATTTGAACAAATTGATCCATACTGAAAAAAATAGGATAAAATTTGACCTTTCGTGACTAGTTTGTGAAAGGAGTTTATCTTATTCAAAACTAACATAAGACCACATGCTAAAATTACTGCGACTATGGTTAATTTGTGATGGAAATTACATTTGGTTGTATATAAATGTATACATTTTAATTTTTTGCATTTGAAGTGAAATGTTGGGTATTTTCTTTAATAATTAAATCAAGTTTGAAATGGAAATATATCAAAGAAATGATAATATTGAAATTACTGTCTCGTAGATAGGAACAACAATTAGTCTAAAATGAAAAAGTATTAAAAAAAAATAATTATTTTTTAAATATAGTTCTAAAAAAATATTTGCTGTGAAATCTGCCCCCTTAACCACTACTTTTACATACAGGCACGTTTTAGCACAGCCGTAACGCCGCCTGAATATTGTCATTGAGATCATCCAAAAGAATCTACCTCTATCTACACCTGCTCTTCCAACAGTTTCAGACAATGAGCCGTGTGTCCATTGCATATTTTGGCCATCTGCGAGGAAAGATTACTGACTGTGGGGGAAATATTGACTCGAGGCTCAAAATAGAGGGTCATAAGTCTCACAGTGAGACAGGGACAGAGATTAAACTCAGAACCGTTGTACGAGCAAAGACAAGCTGTGATTTATATCCATGTGTCAGAGTGAGTCCTCCTCTCACTGTGTCTACCATCAATCTCTGTCAAACATGTGACCACCAGCAAACACAAACATAAGACCAACATCAAACACAAGTAAACTCAAACATGTGACCATAGGTAAACACAAACATGTCACCAACAGTAACACAAACATGTGACCATCAGTAAACACAAACATGTGACCATCAGTAAATACAAACAGAAGACCAGAAGAACACAAACATGTCACCAACAGTAAACACAAACATGTGACCATCAGTAAACACAAATAGAAGACCAGAAGAACACAAACATGTCACCAACAGTAAACACAAAAATGTGACCATCAGTAAACACAAACAGAAGACCAGAAGAACACAAACATGCCACCAACAGTAAACACAAGCATGTCACCAATAGTAAACACAAACATGTGACCTCTGTAAACAAAAACATGTGACCAACAGTAAACACAAGCATGTCACCAATAGTAAACACAAACATGTGACCTCTGTAAACAAAAACATGTGACCTACACTAAACACAAGCATGTCATCAGTAGTAAACACAAACATGTGACCATAAACACATGCGTTCTTCAAAGTACCAGCAGAAGCCGTAAACAGGACCTTATGTCCACATTTTTCAATTCATTTAGTATCCTATACAAGTGCAAAAACACCACTAGCATGTAGCGCTAGCCTCAGCTAATATAACCACAGTGAGTTTACCACATGGAGCCCAGAGCCTGATACTTGCTCAGACAAACTTCTCCACAGTGTAAGAGTATCTTCTGGTTTTAAATGTTTCACGTCTTGTGCCTTGGACACCAGGCTTTAGTCCCTGTTGACTTTCATACTTATCTTATCAAGTTGGACAGACCTAATTCACTCAGGCACAATCACATGGGGCTAAATTGTGCCTGAGTTTTGTTTTAAAGTCTAATTCTTGAATATTTCATGATCTCTCTCTGTTAACTGAGAGCACTCGGCTACTGTACAGCAAATTAATCTTGTTTTCAAATGAACTGTTTTAGTTAGCTTGCCATTATGTTCTTTGTCTGATCTTACATTGTCTAAATCTCATAATAAACCTCCATTAGCGTCTGAGGGCACATTTTGGAGCCGCCCCAGACAGATGGCTCCTGAAATGAAAGTGTGTCTTTTCTTGATTTGAATCCACTTGTGCGTTTAATATTGACTCTGCTCCTCCTTCTGTTGCAGTAAGTGGAGCGGGCAGATGACAGGACACCTCTGGGGGCCTCTTTAGGGACCTGACCCCCGCTCTCCCTGGGGGCCCCAGTGTTTACTCCTCTACTTTAAGCTCCATTGAAGGCCCATCATCTGGCCTTGTTTAACGTTGGATCAGAGTCTGCATAAAGGAGTGCAGCTGCCGTAGCACGTGGCTCAGACTGTGGCTCTTATTGATATGGCCCCCCCTGCTGGAGTGTTAATGTCGCATATATCACATGTTTATGACAAGGACAAGAGAGCTTTTAAATTTGACTGTCATCTGTAATTCATCAAAATATAGGGCTTTTTTGGTCCCGGTTCGAGCGCAGTTTAATTCTGATATAAACTTGATTTGATCCTGTTTTAGTTCTGGTTCAGCCCTGGCCTTGACCATATTTAGTTTCGGGTTTGGACCTAGTTTAGTCCCAATTTTAGTGTGGTGTTTGTGCAAGTGAGAACGCACCCATAGACAGCAAAACAGTATCAACATAAGGAAAGATGGAACAACAGGAAAATATGCATAAATAAGAAAAAGATCAACTTAAAACTAAATTCTAATAGTTTGTTTTAGTGGGAAAAAAGTAATTAACAATGAAAACAAAATATATCTTTTGAATGGAAAAAAAACCCTCAAAATATCAGCTATACAAAGGAAACAGAAACCTATGCATATACAGAGTTTCTAAGTTAATGTGAGCTAATTATTTATTTCTTTGTATGACAATATCCAATTCAAGGGTGGGATTACATAAAAGGGTTTGATCCTGATTGACTCATTCTTAAGTTTTTCACGCTCAATGCCATCAGCAGTTGTTTAGAATCCGATGGTCGATAAGCTCTGCGAATATTTATGGGTCGATATGTAGGGCCAAAAACAATATTCATTTCACGATATCATATTTATTGTGAAGAGGCTAACAGAATTGTAGAAATGCTACTTTATATTATATTTCAAAGCCTTTCAATATAAAAGTACCACAGTTATGCCGTCATGTTGTTTGCACTGAAATGGAGCAAAGGGTCATGGTCAGTCGAGTTCCATTTGTCTTGCGGTGTTTTTTAGTGTAAAGTACAGAGTGAGTGTGCAAATGTATGTGATGCAGCACCCCAGACAAATGCTTCCTGTGCAGGGGTATAAAGAAAGATTTATTATCATTATTTTTCACATTTGCAAAATGGGTCGTGGGCCGGATCAATCACCTGGGGGGCCTGATTTGGCCCGCGGACCTTATGTTGAATAGCCCTGCTTTAAAGCAAAGCGTGCAACTCATCGTGACAGCTCATAATATTTGTGTGAGACTTTTGACAATACGTTATCACAATATTTCTGTTATTGTGACATCCTTACTCTTGTGATAATAAAGCATTTGGAAAAAGCAATAGAAAACTAAGCCTCTATTATTCTAAGGTTGTAAATTTGCCTCTTGAACTGTGTAGGACTTGTAATGTACTTCTCTGAGTACTCTTATGTCATTCACTTCATCGTACAAAGTGAATCAATAGCGACTGTATATGTTTTCCGTGCTGACCGCAGTGTGACTCTGGGACAGCGGGTCGATGAATGATTCGGTGACTGGACTTTTATAGATCAGATTTGTTAGTTCTGATGTCACTGATGAGCCCCACGGCCTCAGACAGCGACGACGGGAGCTGTCTCATGGAACAAAAGCTGTGTCTGACATTCTGTTGTCATGGCGATGGGTGGGGGCGTGTCAGTGCAGAAATTGCTATTCAGAATTATTTGGCGTAAGAGAAGGCAGCATCATATTACGGTTGCCTCTGAGAATCTTGAGAAATTCGGACAAAAAATGAACTCTTACATTGTTTGAATGGGAAAAAGTAGTGAAAATATTGCATAAAACAGGAAGCTAAAACCAATGGAAACCTGACAAAAGACTCTTGATAAATAATCTGGAGCAAAATCCTACACGTGTCAATGAATATTTAGCCTTTAATTTTGCCACACTTCTGGAAAAACTATATATAATTTTGTTGTTGTTACCAAAATAGAATTGATGTTTGACAAAATCCAACTATGTTCATTACAAAAAAAGTGAAATATTATAATAAGGCACAATAGAATGGAATTACTGATAATAACGATCACAAGAACTTTGCCTGGAATGTTCCACAGGATAGCATTAAATTGAGCAATCTAGCATTTTTTTTTCTCTTTCAATCAAATATACAAACAGTTGAATCAAAACAGGACAGATATTAAAATATTATGGAACATTAAAATTCCATGGTCATAGCCATAAGAAAAAGGGAAATACAATACAGATGTATTCATATACAGATATCATTATTGTTTTGTTTCTTTAATACCTTGAAAATCACAGATTTGATCAGAAACTTGTTTTGGAGAAAAATCCACGGGTTTCTGAATTATGAGAAATTATGACAGTTGCCACAGCAATAAACAATTTAAAACTAAATCTGAAAGGTTTATCCTGAACCATTCTAGGCAAAGCAATAACATCTCCATGGAGACAAAGATGCAGCGGACCCAACCACCAGAAAAGTCACATTGTGCACCTTTAAATATATATATATATATATTTCCTGTTATTTTTTACATGTTCTAATTCCTAATCCTAAATCCACACAGAATAGTGAAAAGGTCTAGCTCTCTAGTGCAGTGAACATCTATTGTGACCTGGTTCTGACTATCAAACAACAGAATGATTAATTACCATATCACCATAATAACTATGTAAAATCATTTAAATGTGCAAGGCATGCTGGGAGTCCAACAATAGAGCCCTCCGCTCCTCAGGCCTGCGTACCATTTGTGTACATTAACCTGCATTCTCCACTGCCGCTGCCTGTTGCTAGGTAACCAGGGTCAGGGGTCAGCGGTGCAGACGGGCGCCCCTCGTTCTGTCTGAGGCTACGCCATCAAACATTCACACATAGGATTTATGATTAGAATGACCCTGGATCAGGGAGTGGAGAGGTTTTGTACGGTCCAACACTCACATTTACACGCCCAGTAAAATCAGATTACTAACATAATCAGATAACTCATTTAGGTCGGATTTTTGGTGTGTGTTTACATGTACAAAAGAAATCAGGTGGTATGTTATCAAAGTACAATGGATTTTAAAATAACATTGTTTCTCTTTGTCATATCAGTTTGGTCAAAACCTGCACAGCTGTGAACAATCAGAAAGAAATCAGATTATTCATGCCATATACTACTAGAACTGTTTACATGACATTTCAGCAATCTGATTATTCCAGACATCAGACAATGATCAGATTTCTGGTGTGTCAGAGTCAGTCAGAGGGTGCAGGCTGCTTCATTAGGTGAATACAGTTCCAGGTCATTCTGCGGGACAGGCGGCCCTGCTCGCGCTAAGAATTCATCCATTTCAGATCTACAAACACCTGGAATTGAAAACATGCCAAATCATGGCCATACCAACAATGCACAATCTCGTTAAGCAGGGTTGGGCCTGGTTAGGGCAGGGGATGTAGTGCCATTGTGTCCTTAGGCAAGACACTTTACCCACCCTGCCAACCCCACCCTGCCAGCAGTGTGGAAGAACATTGGTGTATGAAAGAGAGTATGTTTCATTACAGACTGTCAACTATGGCAAAGCGATCTCCATGGAGACAAGCACATGGCGGACTCTCCACCAGAAAAGTTGCATAGTGCACCTTTAATCAAAGGTCAAATAATCTCACCTTCTGGTTGTTGGGTTTGATGCATCTGATGAAGTACGGGTTGGAGGTGCTGAGGGTGGCCATCAGGGAGTGGAGCGAGTCCTGCAACACACAAATGCATAAAATGTCATATTGGACAAAGCTATTTTGAGCATGGAATTGGCTCAGAAATGAAAGGAGAAATGTGTCTTAGTTTGAGTCTCTGTGTCTCCAAAATAACAACAACTGACCTTGAACTGTGTGCTGACGGTGGGGCGGCGGTGCTTGGTGCTGCTCTTCAGAGTGTCCTGTTTGTTCCGACTCAACACGTGCTCAAACAGGTCGTACACGAAGTCCAACCTGAGGCACACACGCAGACACAAATATACGAGTTCAGAGGTCATCGTGGGGACAGGTCAACACAGGCCAGTCAATAACGGTATTTTATTATTCACAGGGAAATACTTGTATGAGAAACTGTGGTTGTCTCTATCATGTGTTTTTTATTCCTAAAATACTGAACTGCAGAAAATATTACATTTGACATATAAACAATGTATCTTGAATGTAGGGCTCCGGCGATGGAGATGAGTGATGGATACCTGTGGAATGTACTTTTGGCTGAAGCACAAAAGGAAATAAAAAACAAATGGTTGATGGATTATTCTTTGGGCCTTAAAAATCAAACCGTGATCTCATCTCCGTGACGATATGCTTTTTTGGTGAAATCGACATGTCGTGGTTCACTATTTCACTATTTCTTGCAGCCCTGTGCTCGAACACAGACACTTTTTCTCCCACACGCTCCTCTTATTGGTCAGCCTTTGCCATGCTCAGTGAGTGAGTGACAGCTGGATTTAACCAATCACAGTGAAGAGTGAGCTTACAGAAGAAGCAGATCACTTAATTTACTTGTTAAAAGTGTATATACATTGTGATCAAATACAAAATTGTGATCTGGCGCCAAGAAAATTGTGACGTAAATGCTTTCTTTGACATATCACCCACACCTACTTTAGGCTGCTCTATTTACTTTTTAATGTCTTTTCACGTTCTGGTCTTTTAACACAAAATACACAGATTTTTAAGTTGGCCAACTGTGCTTTAAGAGTTTAATTCACCTTTTTACATACAAATACACGTGTGTCCAGGTACTTTTCTGTATAATTCTACAGCAAGCACGACTGCGTTTGCACACTTGCACACTTTTTTGGTAACTGACCTGCTCTCTCTGAGGACGTTGAGGATGTCGTCTCTGAACGTGTCTCTGTTTTTCTCCAGCATGCCTCTGACGTCGTACACCACCTGAACACAACATGACATCGCGCAGTTGAAGACAAAACCCATGCGCAAAAAAATCGCGTAATTTCAAATCCACAGCGTTTACCTCCCCGGCGTAGTGTCTCACTCCAAAAAGGTGAACTGCAACGCGAGGCTTCACATAGAATGGGTTTTTCTAGAACGAAAAGTAACAGCAATTCACACAAAATGTCCAACATGAATAAAAGTAGCATTTGTCATCATAGTTAGAATATTTTGGCCGAACCGAGTGCTGGCAGTGTAGTTTCTCCAGCAGAGTCCCGTCAGTGGCTTTGGGGAAGTGGCTCTCCTCGTTTAAAAGTGCCAATAGACCCAGTTTCTATGGCGATAAGGATTCAAAGTTTTAATAATCTGTGTATTCACTGAGTATTATTTGGCCTACGTGTAATATTAATGTACCTTCTCAATCAGGTCCAGGCACTCCCCGTTGTCCATCCAGTCGATGTCCACCCAGACCAGACCCTCCCTGTAAAGTGACAAGAAACAAATATAGTTGTAGAAAATATTTATACTCAAAATGTATAAAACAATATTAACACTGGTGGATAGTAACAACAACAACAACACAAAACAGGAAAAGTACAGTACTTAAGTGAAGAGAAGGCTGGTCAGTCATACTTTCCACTGCGCTACTTTTGAACTAGACTAAAAAGTAGAAGTATTTGTTCTTATATTTCCATAAGTAATAAAATGTAGTACTTCTTCCTCCACATATGAACAATTACATGAAGTTATCGGTGACATATGGACAAGTGATAAGAAAGTGTCGGGAATATATTTGCCCAAAACAATATGATTATGAATAGTGCACACTGACAGATTTATGTACAGAATCCTCCCACAGTTGTTTGCTGCCCTCTAGTGTTTGCTTACAGTATAGCCCATGGGTCATTTGGTACTTCAGAGGATTATACCATTGTTCCAAAACGGTAAAGACAAAAGTATCATACAATCTGTATACTAGTGCTGTGCTTTTACAGCGTTAAAGTTCAGTGTAAATATGTGTGAGCTCTTACTTGTTGTATTCAAGTTGCTCCAGGGAGAAGATGTGTTTGTTGAAGTATTCTTGCAGCTTCTCATTTGCATAGTTTATGTTGAACTGCTCAAAGCGGTTCACCTGCAAAAACACACAAAACATTTCACGTACGGAAGCAAATATTTATATTTTTTTAATCTTTTTTATTACAAACATTTTAAGGACACATATGCATTGGTTGTGTTGTTTTTGGCCTTTAAACATGCTCTTGAGTACCTTTGCATTGGCATCTTATGTTTTAACTCCTAAAATAATTCACATGTATTTGAAAGCACACCTAACATCACATTAGTGTGAGCGCTCAGCAGTGGGGAAAAAACAAAAGTTAGTTTTTAAGCAACATAGATGGGATGCAATATAATTATGCATGTGCTCTGGCAATGATTTATTTATTGACTCATCGACTTAACTTGACGTTGAAATCAGGGGAAACTTGAAAAGGAGTGATTTCTGAGGCTCAAAACAAGATGACCCCATAAGCAGGATTTTTTTTCAAACGAGTGACAATGCAGCTAAATACAACTCCAGTTATGTTTTAGATGAGGGAAATATTTTCTAACATGGTTAAAAGCTCAAAACAGTAGATTTTGCATAATACGTGTCTTACTGTAGAGCTTCGAATTTACCTCAAAGTTCTCGAAGCCAAAGATGTCCAGGATGCTGATGGACCTGAAATCGTTCTTGCCCTGGATGCGAGTGTTGAGTTTGTGGATGATCCAGTTGAAACACTGGGCGTAAAGTGCCATCGCCATGGAGTCTCGAGAGTCCACCGCCTGGAGAGAATAGAGTCATGCTTCAGAAATTAGTTGACAATATTTAACCAGCTTTTACGTTACATTTAAGCAATTTTATGTCACTATTACTAAAAAATATTAAATTATGTAACCAAACTTTCAAATTTGAAGATTCATTTATACCTTTTTCTGTGAGACTTTTTTTTAGACTTTTATATTTGCTAGATCTACTATTACTATGATAATTTGTGACATTGTTTTATCAGAAACTTTGATACTTTAGGATTATAGTTAGTATTTGTATTGTGTCTTTTGAGAATTTGGTATCAGAAAATTATTAACTAAGTACATAAAAGGAAACCACATATTCAGATTCAAAATTAGTTCAGTGTTTGTTTATTTTCCGTAATCTCTTACATAAACACACTTTTAACTCATATTCCATGAGATAAACACACTTTTATTGCCTAATCCCTTAAATACACAATTTTTTTACGAACATTTGCATGTTTGTGAGCTGCGCCTCTCGCTCCGTCCAGCAGAGGGCGCTCAGTGTTTGAAATGAACATAAACGTGTGTGATGTACCTGCTCCACAGTGAGAGGTGTGCAGATCTCCTCTCCTCTGAGGATCATGGAGCGGTGAGTCAGGACCTCACACAGCTGATCTGAGTTCAGCCCCAGCAGATCCGCCGTCCGACTCAGCGCTACTCAGAAAAACATCATTAAACGACATTATTGTGGCCTCAAGATTAAAAGTCATGTCTCGTTTGTGTTCGTACCTGATTTGGTCGCAACCTGAGCGCCCCCTGCTGTTTCAAACTCGATATTTCCCGCGCTGAGGATCCCCGACAGAAGACGCAAAACCTCTGCTATGTGCTCCTCTGTGAACTGCATCGTGCGCATTGCATTCTGGACAAAGAATAAATAAAAAGCCAAGTTTAAGTATCTTGTTTTTTGTTTTATTTTTACTTTATATTGATTTGAAAAGTACCAGAACGTCATTAAAAGTGCATTTGTCGTTGATTGTCTGGTCGTGGATGCAGCCCGACTGACGGAGATAGTGGTAACTTTCCGGAGAGGACAAACCAAAGGCCTCTGCAACATCAAGACATTCAATAATTATTATATTTTAAAGTTGAATATATTTCTTTTTGAAGTAGTTTTGATGTGATTTTAGGATCCCGACCTCGCTGCTGTGTGTTGGTACCAGCCAACAGAGCATAGAAAATGTGGTAGTTCCTCTCCCCAGGGTTCTGGCGCACAACTCGATTCTGGACAAGAACAAAACGATATTCAGTTTAATTATGCTGTTGTGAGTTGTAATTGAGAAACTAGATGAATGAAATGAACACTCACTTTTTCTAAGAGGTCTGTGGTCAGAGGAGCATCAGTCAAGGTCTTTAACAATGAATATCAATTCTTCAGTTTTAATTTCGTTTTTTTTTTTTTTTTATCTAAAGATTATGCAGTATAGCTATAAGAAAAATTTAACCAATAACCAATATTTGCAGATACCAATAATTCAAAAATCTAAAGCAAGGCAAGCAGTGACTGACCAATAAATCCAAATAAGCCTGTTTTCCCCTCACGTTTGCTGCTGGAGCTTGGCTGAAAGTTAAGGTGTTTTTAGTGGGAAGCTTGGGTCTTCTTCTCCCGCAGCTGCTCAGTCTGTGACCGTGTTCAGAGGCCCGTTCATGCTCCGCTCTCCAACATGAGCTTTTAGAACCAGAGGGGAGAGCAGTTTCTTTTAGAGGTCTGCACATGCGCTCTGAGGTCCACTTTTGGGTGCAAATGTTATCCTCTAAATATTGATGACCACCCGAGTCTGCTTGCCTAGCCAGAAAAGTTACTGCACGCTATTATTCTATATATTTTCTACATCTGTCTTTTTATCTATTCTATATATTGTACATTTTATTGTAGGCTCTGTAGGGTTGAAGGATACAGTCTACTATGCGTCCTCCCTGGATGTGGCCTTTTTGGCTGAAGTGCAGCTGGACGAACTTCCCGAAGCGACTGGAGTTGTTGTTGTACACTGTTTTGGCGTTTCCGAAGGCCTCCATGATCGGACTAACAAGGTCGAAGCAAAAAGAGAAAAGTAAGTGAAGTACTTCAGACTTTCTCCTGTGATGCGATGAGGCGGGCCCTGTTTAACGTACCTGCTCTCCAGAAGCGCCTCCTCCACGCGGGACGAGCTGTCTTTGGATGACACCTCCTGCGAGTGTTGGCTCATGGCTGACAGGAAGCTCAGGATCAGCTTAGTGCTCTCGGTTTTCCCCGCTCCGCTCTCACCGCTGTGGTAACGACAGGGAGAAAGATAGCTGGTTATGTCAACTAGTCAACGCTAAAATAAAAATACATTGTAAAAAGAGGCGCAAAGGAACGTTGTATATTCTTAGGAACTAAAAAAACTAATTGTGAGAATACGAATCAATACTATATATATATATATATATATATATATATATATATATATATATATATATATATATATATATATATATATATATATATATATATATATATATTTATTTATTTATTTATTTATTTATTTATTTATTTATTTTTAGACACAATATATACTTATAAAAATAAATCAGTAAAACCTTATTACGTGCTAGCTTTAAATATCAATTATTATTTATGAATATTTTTGGTAGAAAATGATAATTCGACAGTTGAAAATACTGAAATGATTTCAACTTGTAACAAAAATAGTAGTCAAACGTGTAGCTAATGCTACATGACTGGTTATTTCTATACTGGACCACAGGAGGGAGCAAGCGCACCTTTAGATTGGACGCTGAATCCTGACCTTTTCCCCTCTAGATTTGAGAAGTAAATTATGTTATAAATGAGAGTCAAATTTGAGTTAAGACCTATTTCCCCTCAAAATGCAAATGAAAACAAATCACAATAATGTTTTACTTATTTAATCCACTGATCCAAAACGTTATTATCACCATATTCTTAGCCCTATTAGCTAAGGCAGTTATTATGTTTAGTCCAGGTACCTTTCCGACAACTATTTGAACAAATACCTAACTTTGCCTTTGAGATCGTAAAAAAAACCCAACTCATGTCTAAAGTGACAGAAGTAGGTTAATTACTTTTCATACATATAATTGTAGATTTCTGAGCTAATCCTTTTGGGCAAACTGTGGTGCTACTAAAAGATAATTATTGTGTACCGAAGAGCATATGATCGGTGCATCAGGAATCCGGGCTATTGCATTGCTGATTAGGCCATCGATGAAGATTGAACACAAAAAAGTCCAGTTGAACATGCTTTAAAGACACACCGTTTGTTTAGTAAAGCCGCTTTCTTAAAATAAATGAATACAGTATTTATTTAAAGACAAACTAAAGGAGGAGTCAGGCTTTATTTCAATCTTCAAACTCCCACACATCACATCCATATCCACTCATACAAACAAAACTAACAAAATATACAACAACTCAACAACAAAGAAAAGGAGTAATTAAAGAAAAAAACAATGATCTTGAATCATATTTAAAACTAAACACAAAACAAATTATGTGTCAAATTCCAGAGAACAAGTATTCCTTTTCCTGTTGTTCTCAGATCATTTGTTATTCTTTTGCAATTACTGAAGTTTCATATTGTTTAGCTTCCATTTTATAGCTTTTTTTGGGTTTGTTTTATTAGAAGAAAACAGACAATTGAAGTAAAAAAGAAGACAAAATGAATTTTATAAAAAAACAGCACGCAAAAGAAATATATATTAATAGAATAGAAAAAAGATTCATAATTTAAGACAACCAACTTTCTGACATATAATAAGTTTGAGTCAGTTAAATGTCTCCGTTGTCCACTTCAGCTTCAAAAGACAGTAACTCTACTTCATCCAGCAAGTACACTACATCAAGTCACTGAAAGTCCCTGAAAAGGCCAAACTACATCATTACAATACAACAACTCCACTCAGTAACTGCCAACTCTGGCCACTTTAAATAAAGACTTCTGGCTCTTTATTATGTTCCATTCCTGGCCAACTTTACACCAAACCCAAGACTGAAGAAACAAAAAGAAACTTGACCCAGTCATGTGGGAAAATCCGCTTAAAAATGTCATTCAATATCGTCCGCAAAAAACAGCATGACCTCATGTAATCTGATTTGAGATTTCCACAATGTAAAGCAGATTAAATGGCGGTAAAATGCTATAAAACGTGAGAGAATGCAAAGGGGAGAAGAAACTGACAGTATTGTTTGTAAGTGTGGTTAAAGATTTGAGCTTAAGCCTCAAATTGTATGTGTGAACTAAAGCAAAAATACGACACAAACAAAAAAAACAGACGCTTAAATTGTAGGGTTGTAGGGCCTTTAAAAAGTTCTGCCACATGTTGAAATATTCAGGCTGTAGAAAAAGTAAATACATAGGTATGTTTTGCAATTAACAGTAGTAGAAGTAGTAGTATATTAGAGGAAGAACCAGTACTAGTAATGGTAATATCTACTATTTGTAACAGCATAAGTAATAATATTAGCAGTTTTAGTCTAAAATGTAGGATTACATTAGTATTACTTTAAGAAGAAGTACTCAAGTAAAAGTATCACATAAAAAATCTACTGAAGTAAAAGTGTTGAAGTATTCATTTAAGATGATTTAATTGTTTTTAATGTACTTACTACTAACTGTACATGTAAATGTAAGATATTCCACATAGATTTTGAAAACTGTTAAAGTGTTAAATGTAGTGGATTTGATCATGAAGAATTGTGTTATCAATTTCTTAATTTTTCGAGATAATATTTGTTTGCTCAAAGTTGGGGCTTGAACTCAAAATCTTTCCGCAGGAGGTCAGTGTCACCATGGGGTAAAAATAACTTAAAAAAAAAAAAAGTACATTACATTTCAGTCTGGAGTAGAAGATACCTGATCTAAAATGTAGTGAAGTAAAAGTATCCACAGTAAAATAGGTTTGAGTAAAGTAATGTTTACAGGTACATAAAATGTTTCTTTTAATTTTGTACTTATAGGAACTCATAGGAAGCACTCTGTCAGTGAGAAAAGAAAACACATTTGTAGTAGTAGTAGTGCTAGTAGAATTTATTCATGTGTTTTGACTTCCAGTTCAACATTAATATCAACATATAGAGAACTTTTCGCCATTCAAAATATACAATATTTCATTTTGAATTGTTAATTGCCATGGCAACAGCCCTAATTTTTCATTGCTCTGAAACCTACGGATATTAACAGAAGAGTAACAGTAAATAGCAACAGCAGTAACTACTATATAATAACATTATATACACATTATCCCATTTGAATTGTGAAAAGTGCTCAAAATGGAATCTATAAACAGGAAGCTGAAACCCACGAATCCATGAGTTTCAGAATGATGAGAAATTATGACCGTTGACGTAGTAATGAACGATTTAAAACAAACTATTATGTATTTTGAATGGAGAAAAGTCTTCTAAATGGCGCCTATAAACAAGAAGCTGAACCTATAGACCAGGCATGTCCAAACTACGGCCCGGGGGCCAAATGCGGCCCTCAGAACAATTTTTGTTGGCCCTCCGGCTTTCTGCTGCATTAATCCAAAGAATAAAAAGTAGTACTTTTTACTGTAAAATTTGAAAAATTCAAGCATTTTGATGTGATACCAACCTAATATCAATGTTCCAAGTCTTATTAAAGGTGTGGAGGCCCATCAAACTATGTCAAATGCTAAATTTCGAACAATTCACTTGGGTGGAGTTGTCTGTGGCCCTCTGCTCCGTATAAGTTTCAAAATGTGGCCCTCTGTGAAAAGTTTGGACACCCCTGCTATAGACAGTTTCAGGTTCTGCTCCAGTAATGCTTTTGATCATGACAACTAAATACAGCTTGAAGTACTTTTTCAAACACAAATATTGACCTACTCCTTCCCTTTTTGCATTAGTCACATTCTGTATACATCCCACCAAAAACCTCTCTGTATCTTTACCCATCATGCTTTGCTGCTGTTAGTTGTTAAAGAGGGAAAAAAGACCACCAGAAATCCCCGGAGTAAAGGTGGCAGGTATGTTTTCACAGGCCTTGACCCCGCATGCCGTAGTAATTAACCAATGAGGAGGGGTTCGGCGTTCGACCCAAAACCTCTCCAGTGTCAGGGGTCAAGGGTCGCAAGGGACACAAAACAAAATAACGCGCCAGGACTTCGAAATTGAATTGGAAAACAAAGCTAACATTATAGAATCTGCAGTTTTTTGTGTTTTTTGAGTGTTTTGAATTGTAGAGAAATATGTTGCACTACATTTTACATCTTTGGTAAGAAATGTTATTGTTGAGAGCTTAAAGGTGCTTCATGTAACTTTTCTGATGGAGACTTTGCCCAAAATGTTCTGCAGTATGGCCTCAAAGCAAAGCAGCACTTAGGGTCAAAATGGGACTGATGTGCGCGGTCTGCATTTAATTATAGAGAATTGTATTCTCCGAGAACCAGGAAGTGCATTGTTAGCATGCTAGTTGTTAGCTTGTTAGCTTTACTGTGATGGCAAAACTCCACTCTGGGCTTTGGAAGTTGTGGAAAGCACTTATAAACTCATCGCAGACTGGATAATCAGGGGAAAAAACGTGAGTAAAACGTAAACGCAGTAAACGTGAGACACAGAACAGAGCTCTGCGTGAGAATACATGTTTTTCATGTACTTTTTTAACCAAATAAAACACCTGTCATTGAATAAATGCAAAATAGATTAAGTTTAATCCCATACAATGGAGCACACCGGACAAAGCATTTACATGACCTCCATGGAGATAAGCAGGTGGCAGACGCTTTCCACCTTTTTTTGAAATGACTAGTACACTAAAATATTACCAAATACTACCTTTTTGAATTTTTTTTTAATATAATGTAGCAAATATTGTCCATTCCACTGTGTCTGGTTCTTTAAATTTGGTAATGTTTGATTGTGTGAAGCTCCCAGCCAGCGTGAAGCTCCCAGCCAGCGTGAAGCTCCCAGCCTGTGTGAAGCTCCCAGCCAGTGTGAAGCTCCCAGCCAGTGTGAAGCTCCCAGCCAGTGTGAAGCTCCCAACCAGCATGAAGCTCCCAGCCAGTGTGAAGCTCTCAGCCAGTGTGAAGCTCCCAGCCAGCGTGAAGCTCCCAGCCAGCGTGAAGCTCCCAGCCAGCGTGAAGGTTCCAAGATTACTGAGAATACCGAGGTTGTGGATTGGAATGATATGGTACTCTTTATGGTGGATATAATAATTGTACTGCTCAACTCAACTAAAAAAAACTGAAAGGATCAGGATCATTGCTAAAGCTGCAGAAAAGTATCTTGGAACAAAAGATTTGAATCGTGCAGAAATCGAAAACGCACTAAATGAGTAAAGAAATCCCCCGTCTGCTGTCATGTTCCGGTGGTTCTAAAGTCTAATGTCTGAAGAATGAAATCTACAGGATGAAGTATACAGAATGGAGTTTAAAGGATAAAGTCTAAAGAATGGCAGTTATGTATGGATACCAAGCGCCATAAAACACCACCAAAGAAGAAAGAAGACGTTTGCTCAGGACAATATGATTAAATTTAATCATATTTTTCTCCCAACAGGATAAATCAACCTCTTCAGTTTTTATTAGCCAACTCCAAAACGTGATTGTAGTAGAAATATCTTTAAAACTACTTGAAAAACTACTCAACTGAAGAAATTCTAGCACTTCAACACCAGGAGCACCTCTTGTCCAGGTCTTGAGCTTGGTCCATTGTAGCTGGAGTGGAGGATTTGCCTATTGTGCACGTTTTTAGTTGAGGGGGAGAAAAGCAGAGCGCGAGAAGAAACAGTTTTATCAGTATGTTTTCTAAGTCACACATGCACAATCAAACAACTGTCCGAAGAATCGTGGCCTTGCTGAGAATCCAATTTGGTTCATGCTTCAGCTTCAGCCCCAGGCACTTTCTCTGCATTGTTCCATGGAGTTTGTGGAACCTAAACGGGGGGGGGGGAGTCACTGTAATTACCGCTAATTGTGAGGAACACCAATCTGAGAAGCAAAACTGTTGAGGGAAATGCCCCCAAGAAGCAACAAGAGACAAAGAAGTGGGTTTGAAAGATGTGAAAGCAGAAAATACACAGTTTTAAGTTCATTTGTCTGGGAACGCACAAACAAAAAGAGTGAAAAGATTTGAACAGTTTACGTATCTGTTTTTGGCTGTACAGTAGATTTTTGTTTTTAGTAACCAGAGAAGAAAGTAAACACTAAAGTTGAAAAATCTGGGAGATCATTTGAGTTTGAATCGATCTATGTGAGCTCGTTCTCTTCCTGTAAATGAAAGCACTAAGTACTGAAAGGTTTCAAATTTAAAAGAAAGGTGAAGTCTAAAAGTATTTTATAAACAAAATGTTCTTTGTTGCACATTTTACCTCCTTGATAATGTTTTTGTAAGATCATTTTGTTATTAAAGCTAGTTATGTTTGGAAATATATTAGTTAACGGATGTATAATCACTAAAAAAAATGCAATATAGGGCGGGGGTATCCAAACTATAGACCGGGGGCTTCCTGGTGAACTAGCCCTCATTACCCCGAGAAGCACTGTTTACTGCATGTTTAAAATCTTCCACCAGAATAACCTCAGTAAGTGGCATGTGTGTGTGAGGCAGACCGGATTGTGGTTTTGACGCTGAATTCAGTGATGTGGCACTCTAAAACTGCGGAGAAAAGCAACTATGAATCATATGTTGCCCTCTGCTTGGTCTTTATTTCAGCGTGTGGTCCTTAATGAAGAGAAGCTCGGACACCCCTGATATAGACCAGGCCGGTTATAGGAGTAGTCTACAGCCTCAAATGTGTTGAAAGTTTAGCCTTTAATCAGTTTTTGCACATCGTATCAGCCCACACTCTCTTTGCCTCTTTGGAGTGAGTTTGGAGCCTCTTTATCTGGGCTGGAGAGAAACAGGGAAGGGGGCCCCGCAAAACGCACATCTCATGAGAGCATGCAATTGTAGGCTATGGCGTCAGGTTTTTGTGGCATTGATTGAATGGACATGTATTTGTGCAGCTGTAGGCCTGTTGACAGCCACAATAGTAACAGAGCTAACAATTAGATCTAAATGGGGCTAATATCTCCCCTGTCTCTCTCTCACACACACTCCTCGGGCAAATCCAGAGCACTGGGAATATTCTCAGGTTCAGTCTTGTTCTACAGCGCTCAAGCTCCAAACAGTACTTATTTGATGGCAAGATTCAGTGAAGACGAGTCATGTGATTCTTTAAAAGACTAAAACGTTCAATAGTAGTCTAAGAGGCTACTAGAACACTTTAAAAACTGTTTTAGCCTAGGGCCTCCAAAGTCATGAATCCGGCCCTGGATATAGGAGTTAATCTCAGGGGGGTCTCAAGACAAAAACAGTGAAAACCTATGTTATTATCAATGTTTCATGTGTTCAAAAAGTGTTAGATTGTCATTCAAACTTGATATTTTGTCTGCAATCGTTTTTGAAATGGTTGTTTTTGTCGACTTTATATAACTCGGTCTTGTAAATCTAATGGTGTTGAGCGTACACCTCACGTAAATGTGGTTAGGAGCTGAACACTGACACTCCCCCTGAGTCCCTCACATATGCCCCCCGTCTGTGGTGTGGTCTGTGGTGTATTGTGCAGTGGACAGTCGGTCTTTGTGCAGAAGGATGTAGTGGAAAGAACAGTGGATTTAACACAAACACATGCTCCTCACAATGCATTTTCACAAACACAATTTAGCTAAACAAAAAAAAGAAGCTATCATTGAATCTATATCTTAAAGTGTTTTCCCGGCTGGAATTACGTAGAGCTTAAAAAAATTCTGAACATTTATTTTAGAAAACGAAAGTCATGCAAGTTTATTAAGCTAGAGAATGATGAGTTAACCAACAAACAAGGAATGTCTTTCTTTTTCTTACAATTCTTACACTTTTTGCTTCATTCCCACTGCAACAAATGTCCAAAATAGCACCGTTCCATTTATTTGTTGTTTATTTGTGCTGTTCATGCTGTTAGAATTAATTTAGGGTTCTATCATTTTTGACGATATATATATTCTTCTACTTGAATACCTACAATTTAATCATATTCATGCATTTTTACATTTGAATTGCCCCGTGCTATGGTGCTATATGAGTGGTCAGGACTTTAAACCTAAACATCTCAGAACAACCCAGAGCAGAGTGTGTGTTCTGTAAGGCTTGACCGAGTAAATGAGTAACTGTAGTCAAATAAACCCAACTTGAAAACGAATAAAGCCTGACCTAAACTGTATACGCTATAGATTTACAAGGAATGATTACATCACTAAATATATTATTATTAATTGGCATCTTCAAACCCTTTGATTTCAGCATCTGCCCCCCAAAGCCAAAAGCTGATCACTGATGATTAGAAACGTCTGCGTAGTCGCCGTCCGGGTGGGTTCCATCGGAAAAAAAGATGAATACATTTCACCACTTACCCAAGTTTTGATGAGAAAGAAAACAAAGACCTCAATAGGGCGAATCAGAGGATGCTAATGGGAGTAAGATGACCCATTAAGGGCATGAAGGATTATGCTTAACATGACTCAGGTGGCACTTTACACCATAGGGTAGGTCAGCAGACATAAAGCTGCTGTACCTGATTTTTACTGTCTTAAAAACGTGACAAACAGAGCTAGTTCATTTTAAGCCAAATGTATTGCTCGGAGGAGAAAGTTCCGAACCAATCAAGGGCTCAGGTCAACGCAACGCAAAGGGATCGTCGGCAAAGATATAGGTTATACAATAATGTTGATTATTGGTAACGCAAGAGTACTCTGACGCGTTACTTTTATAACACAGTAGCACAGTGAGGTGCAGTAACGCTACCAAACACTGGATCTAAGGGTAAGAGCAACAGAAGGCGAAACCTGGATGAGTGGTGAAAATGTATTCTCTTTTAAAAACTTGCGTCCAATTGACAGAAATCAAATGTCTTTTTTGGACGGGTAAGTAATAAGAAACATTTGGCTATCGATTGGAGTAAAAATTGAGTTACAGTCCTAATACCTGTACACAAAAAGAATACACGTCCCAGGTCCTGAAAGTCTTCTCATCTGTCTCAAACTTCTTACCATCATCTCCCATTGAATTTTACAGCCCTTTCAAAGTGGCCCCTCGTAAAACGCAGCCGCCTTCACCCCTCACACACCACACAGAGAGGCAGGCTAGTGAATGTGCCTATGCCGTGTCCAAGAGCCGTAAATCTACAAACTGGCAACGCGACACACACAGGAAGCCCTCCCGTCGCACCGAGGCATTGTGGGTAACCAGATCCGGAGCGCGGGGGGAGGGGGGGGGGAGGGGTGAGAGCAGGACCAGGAGCCAGCGCTAACATCTGGTCATTAATGCTAATACCTGCATATGTCCGACCGCAGCGCCTCCCAAAGAGTTCTACGGCAAATTTAAGAGAAATACTCCCGACCGCAGGAGGAGACGAAAGTGCGGGAATACAGTCTGCCACCGAAGCAGCAAAGTAATAAGGTATAAACATGAAGAAACAATCAGGACGCTATAGGAAAGTGTTCATGGTGAAGCGGACTACAGTAAAACAAGATGACTCCAATTACCTCAGCAATAATGCTTTATGTAGGCCACAATCCATGACTATATGTGGAATGAAAGTATATAGATCTAAGGTGAATATTCAGTCTTGACAAATAAATAAAAATACATTCGAAAACATCTCCCTAAGAATGCCAATAGCATCCCCAAACATTTCGGACATCCAGTCTCATCTAAAATGTTCACATGGCAACCTCATGATACTCTGACGGGTGAAATTTGTAGTTTTGCAACAAAGGAATCCACCCGCCACCTCCAAAGAGCACCTGACTGGGACGTCCATGAGGCGCTCCCCAACGTTAATTTAATTCAAGAATTTGTTTGTCTTTCATATCCGACATATGTTTGGGTTAAGGTACAGTTTTGTGTACAGCCAGAATTCAACTGCTATACTTTTTTGTCTGAGTACATTGCGTTCAAGTCCTAGTTTAACCCTAAAGATCGCTGGTTTAGTCCAAGGTTCAGTCCCGGTAAAGTCCTTGTTTAAACCTGGCATATTTTTGGCTCCATCTTGAAATTCCCAAGCCAAATTCGCCCCAGACTGTCGGCCCAGACTACTGTGGATAATGGCCTTGGGGAAATAAACAACATAGACTTTGGTACGCGAGCCAAGACAACCCTGCCAGTGGCCAAGTTTAAGTAAGTGAATTAAACGCTGAGTTGGACTTTATTTACACATTTTTAGTTTTGATTAAAAATAATAATTAAGATATAGTGCTTGATTATAGTTATAACTTCATGTTGCCTGTAATTCGCTCTATTTTTTTAGGTGCAACAAAACAATGCGATTATTAAATATAATTATATATGTTTTTAATGTACAGCCCAAAATATAATTGTGAGACTTGTGGCAATACCATACCACAATTTAGAGCTACTGTTACATCTCTACATGCTAGCTGTGTTATTGCATTTGGAAAAGTTAGAAAATGTGTCCCGTTCATGGCAGATAGATGCTCTTCATTGGTCGTAAGATTTTGATCAAATATCGTGGCCCATAAAATATTTAGAGTATTATATATTAGAGTAAAGTATGAAGTCTGACCTGATGAGCACACACTGGTTGAGCGGCCTCCTCCACAGCGTTCGGTAGCACTCATTGGCCACGGCGTAGATGTGAGGGCTGATGTCTCCCAGGTGATGGCTGCTGTATCGGTCCACTGCAGCGCCGTCGTACAGGCCGGGGAGCGTCTGGTACGGGTTCACCGCAGCCAGGATGGAGCCGATGTACGTCTGAGGAGACGACACCAAACAGTGTGAATACAAACATGGCATATATGCTTGAATTATGCAATGTTGAATGACAAATTGGGTTAGATTGAGTTGCATATATCCAAAAGATTAAAGCTTATGAAGGCCTTTGTCTACTGCTGAAATATTTCCAAAATATTCACAAATTTAAGCAATACTTTTAAGCATTTATGAGTAGTAAGATAGTGTTCTCTTGAAAATATTCACAAGAAATTTAATTATTAATAAAAAAAAGTATATATATATATATATATATATATATATATATATATATACACATATTTATACACATATACACATATATCTACACATGCTCTTAAGTAACTCAATAGTAATTAACCTTGGCATCTCATGTTTAGTTTAGTTTAGAGCTACTAAAAACACACATTCCTTTATACTGTGAGGCACTCCCTCATTGGAATTTGTGTTAGATCTCTACTACTACTGACCACAGAGGGAATTTCAATGGGGGAAATAAACAAAAGCTAGCATGCAATTATAATGCAAATATTATGCTCAGAATAAGTCAGGAAATGATGTATGGACTTAAAACAGTGCACAGGAGCTCTAGATGGAGAGGAGGCTCTAAGAGATCATTTATAACCAGGATTAATCAGACAAGCATGTATTAAGATCAACACAACTCAAACAATTAACAATCGATCAAACAACAGGTATGTTTTGACAAGAAAAGAATGTAAGAACATGGTTAAAAGCTCAAAATAGTCGCTTTTGCATAACATGTGTTTAAATTCAAAGTGTTATTTGTTTTTCCAGCCATATCTTGCCAAGGGACACATCAACATTATGCGATTGGGTGAGGTCTCAATTTATTACCATCCTGTTAGCAGGCAAATACTTAACCACTGTGCTACAGCTTGCTTTAACTACTAAGCAACTTCAGTTTGAACTACTAAGCAACTTCAGTTTCTTAGTAGTTTAAGCCAAGAACTACATTTGACTGCAATCTAAAATCCTGCTTAGGTGCAACATTTGTTTACAAATTCCTTGGCATTAAAACCTAATTTAACCATATAATTGCAAAACTTAAAAAAAAAAAGTATAAACAACGAGATTAAGGCAAACATCATCAGAGTGAAAGGAAACACTTTCAGACTTTTTCCAAAGCTGCATTTTTATACACAATATTTAATCCACATTTCAAAAACTATTAAGATGTTGTGACAGAATATAATGACACATGATTATGGGTTCACACAACTATGAGCTGTGCGAGTGTCTGCTGTGTTAAACTGGGGAATTTCCCAATAACTCAAATCTCCAATTACCCCTGAAAGTTCCCTGAGGACAGACCGGGACTGACAGAACTTTGTGTGGTGGTGTTGGAGATGAGAATACATTAACATTACCCACATTAGAGCGACAGGGGGGCACTGTTTATCGATGAACCAGTAAACAGGAGATTTGTTACCACTTAAATGCATTTACAGTAACAAACCCTCAAAGTTAAGTCCATAGACCATTTCAATGTAAAATGACTCCTTATGGCAGAGAACTAATGCGTAATTACAAGGCAGCAACAACCAAATATAGAAATAGGGAGATATATGTTCAAAATAAAGTAGTTGGAGTTCTATCCATATTTGTCACTCCAGATGTGTTGCATTTCTTCAATTAAAAGTGTTTTTATTGGTAAAATATTACCTTGAAAAAGATGCATGCTAGTTGATAGTATATACACACTATGTTCCTGTTATTGGCAAAAACAATTGGCAACGTCCTCATTTTTCATCTCCCTGAAACCCATGGATATACACACTTCTCAAGGAGGAGCACAAAAACGTGGGCTTGGAAAGTCACAATAACAACTTTTGAAATGCAATATTTTGCTGAAGAAAATTTAGATGATAAACAATTCTATCGAAGACATAGTTTCAAAGAGTTGGACTTTTTTTTTTTTCTAAAACTGTGTGACTACATTTGAAACCTTGTCTACATGGAACCCTCCTGGACGAATGAGGGATTACATCAACTATTGAATTTACTCCATGCCATTGCTGCAGCAGCTCTAAACCAGGAAAATCACCTAAAAAATGAAAAAAATTACAATGACATAAAAATCATGACTTACAACAAATAAATAGAACAATGATACTTTATAATGTCTGTAATGTCCTGGCCCACAGAAACAAAGAGAAAGTGTTAGCAGTCACCTCCAGAGTCTCACTCTAAACCCTACAAATCAAGTTAGAAATCTGGGGTAATAATGGACTCAGACTTGAATTTTAACAGCCACGCAAATCAATAACATCAGCAGCTTTTTACCATCTAAAAACAATTGCCAAAATCAAAAGTATAGTGTCTAACCAGACCTGGAGAGACTTATCCATGCGTTTGTCTCTAGTAGATTAGACTACTGTAACGGCCTGCTCACTGGCCTCTCCAAACGAGCTGTAAAACAGCTGCAGTACATCCAGAACACTTCTGCTCGGGTCCTGACTAGAACAGGAAGTACGATCACATTAGTCCTGTGCTCAGGTCTCTGCACTGGCTCCCTGTGGCTCAGAGAATAGACTTCAAAGCAGCTCTGCTTGTATACAAGTCTCTCCATGGCCTAGCACCAAAGTACATCTCGGACATGTTAGTGCCATATGAACCATCTCGGACTCTGAGGACCTCAGGGACCGGCCTTCCTGCTGGTGCCAGAGTCAGGACTAAACATGGGGAATCTGCGTTTCAGTTTTATGCAGCTAAAATCTGGAACAGTCTTCCTCAGAATCAGAAAGAGTTTATTGCCATTGTCAATGAACAAAATTCAAAACATAGGAACTTGTCTCGGCCTTAAAGAGTGCAACATAAAACACTGAGTAATAATAAAACAACATATATTCAATCAAAAAAGGGCATGCATTAGGAAACAGTTTAAAATTACTATACAATAAAAATAAAAATAAAAATATTCCTGAGGATGTGAGACAGGCCGCTACTCTGGCAATGTTCAAATCTAAGCTGAAAACTGTTTTGTTTGGCTGTCCATATGACTGAAATGATTTTCTTTGCACTCTTCTTTTTTATGTCTTACATTATTTGACGGATAGCCTGAAAATGGCACCTTTACATTTCTGCCGTGTCGTTTTTCCTGTCGTGTGAAGCACTTTGAATTGCCCTAAGTACGAATTGTGCTCTACAAATAAACTTGCCTTGCCTTGCTTAATGATAACTTCTTTATTTCACTCTCTTGTTTTTTACTGCTCAACTTCTATTGTACTAATGAAAAAATAAAATAAAATGCTCTCCACAAGTGCAAAGAAAACTTACAATTGTTAACTGTGGAACCCCACAAATATTGCTGATCGTTCTATACTGAACGATCAGTTTAATTTAGTTAAGTTTAGTTTATTAAGATCCAAGACCCATTTGCTCTTGACATACCAGTTGCTAATCTTCATGGGGTCTCCTTAAATTCATAACATACATTTTTATTTATATCCCACCCACCCCCTAACACACACACACACACACACACACAAGCCCAATGTATATATAAATTTAAAACATGCATTTGAAAATAAATGTACTTCTGGTACATCTAGGGCTGTAGTTCATCTTCATTTTTTATCATATACACATAATCAAATAACTAATAAGTTATGATTGTTGTTTTTGATGCATTTGGTAATACATTAAACTTGTTTGCAGTCCTAGACACTTAAATAAATCACTAGTATTAAAAAGCAATAACTAATCTAAAGAATAAAAAGAAAACACCAGTACTACAACAACAACAACAACAACAACAACAACAACAACAACAACAACAACAACAACATCATTTATACTACCACTTTCATTACCAAAGTTAATAATAAAACCTTGGCTCTATCCCTAAAGCGCATTATTGTGTAAAAAGGAAAAGCTTTCACTTTATTTTTCGAATAACAAAAAAACAGGCAATGCGAGAAACAACAGTGTGTTGCATTTGATTAGTTCTACACACATCTTATTTTATTACTTTGTCGTGTTCCATAATTATGAGTATCTGAGAACAAAGTCAGTTTGTAATAAATCACTACTGAAATTTTGGTTAGAATGACATTTCTAATGAATTTGAATAAATAGCACTTGAGTCTGCTTTTGACATTGATGCAGTAATTATCATGACTGGCCTATTCACAGGGAAGTACTTCTGGTGAAACTGTGGTTGCCCACCATTATAATGTGTGTCAGGATTGTCCAACTGTTCATTAATACTGGGCTGAGATTAAATGTGACTTATTATACAGAACCAACTTTAATGAGCGTTTAACCTTGTTACAGAAATGTTTCCTCACCGTTACTTTCCTTAAAGTTGTATTTTGATTGATTCCTGCACTTCTGAGTAATCCTATATCGTCCTACAACTGAAGCTTCAGTGCTGTTTTCCCCTACCACCTATCCCCACCCACATCCCTGTACTTTTCGTGATTATGAAAAAAATACTCATGTAGAGTTCTAAAATGTCACATAGCCACTTTTCAAAAATAAAAACATGCAAATCTGCAGCTTGTTACGGTGAAATGTCACTATTAAGAGGCGGGGCTTACCAGTTCTGCAGTTTAAAAAAGAACTCAATGAACTTGTTTCTGTTATTAATCCGTTTTTGATAAAAACGCATAGCAGCATACGATGAGAAAAATGTAAAAGTATGATCTACTTATGCTATAGTTCAAAACTAGCATACTTGGAAAAAAGCATAGTATGTCTCCTTCAATGAGCACATCAACATCCTGCATGACTTTAAAACTATGTATCCTGGGACATAAAACTCTCCCAGTAGAAAAAAAACATGACATATGCAATTTATTTTGACCAGCTAAAATATAAACTGCCACTTCACAATCAAGTCATATATAATATCACATAAAAGGGCTATTTCAAGTTGCCAGGACTCTTCATTCCCACACAAATAACCGGTGGCAGCTTTAAGGCATTTGAACAAACCACCACAATCTCACATTTCTTACATCAACAATAAGCTATGTCACACCACAAACATTGAAAGTACAGGGACCAGCCAATCACAGCACTTTCAGCGCCACTCGCAAACCAATCAGACGCCAGCTAAGTGCAGTGGGGGCCGGATCACTTTTAATTGATTCCAAATGGTAGTGATTTACAGTCTCAAACAGATTCTTGGGATTTCTTTCATCAGTTCGTCTTAGGGTCAGCGCTTGGACATTTGTGACTGGAATTCCTCTAATATTTTTACTTGGAAAACATTCAAGCCATTTCAAGTTATATTCATATGTTAGTGAGATCATTCATATGTCAGATACTGGCCCCTTGATGTAATTTAGTGTTAAAGCAGTAAATTAATGGTTAGCCATTAGCGAGCAGTAGCATATGGTTTTACACTGCAGTTGAGGTCATTGACATATTATAACAATTATTTTAATCCTAATTCAAGCAGCTACATAGGTTATGGGTGGTACAGTGTGGGACTAAAATGGTGGCACAGTGGTTGGAACTCCCACCTCGCAACAAGAAGGTCCTGGGCTCAATTACTACTAGAATGTGCAGAGTTTGTAGTCATACTGTTCCCATCATTTTCCCAATATACTAGATTCAAAACGATGTATGGTCAGTTGAAATCGGGAAATAAATAAATAATTGTTCACTCTTACTTTTGGAGACCAGATTTAAAATTTTTGGTTAAAGGTTCACTATGTAACTTTCCTGGTGGAGTCAAAGGCAAATGTCATACAGTGGAACAATCTAGATGCATTAGAAATTGCATCAGAAAATCCTGAAAGGTTCCCATGATTCTATTTTAGTCACTGGCCCATTCTCCCAAACCAACATCTCCCAAACCAACATCTCCAATCAGTAAAACCCTCAAACATCTGAAGGAGCTGCACGTGAATGCCTCACCAGATCCCGTCCCATTGTAAACAGTTTATACCACGCACTTCTGTTCTCGCCTTCATTCACTTGTGTTTACCCTGCTCGGTGTGTGAGCGATATGCAGCCATGTTTTACAGTGCAATAAAAGCCCTGTACTTTAGAAGAGGGCCAATATTTGTCATGTAAATATCCAACTGCCTGTCTGTGGCATTTGCATGGCAGGGAAGTGGGTCAGTGAGGCAGTGGGACGCTCAGGAGACTGTCCAAACACGAGCGCTGTCTGAGTCTTTCAAATCTAATTCTATTTTCAAAATCTGTCTCAATTACAGTTGCATATTAGATTATATACACAATGTAGAGCAAATCTGACTAAAGGTACACAAAGTAACTTTTCCGGTTTAGGTCCACCACTTGCTTGTCTCCATGGAGATGTTATTGCTTTGTCTGGAATGTTCCACAGCATGGCATTAAACCCAACTTTTCTTGAATTTATGGAATTACAGATGTTTAAGCTCAAAAACATCTTGAAAAACACGAGGAGGTAAATTCCCCACAGAGCTGACATACTACTACTATTTGTCTCCATGGTGACAGATCCTCCTCCAGAAAAGTGCACCTTTAAGGCATCTAACAGGATGTCTTTTTTTTTTTTTTTTACATGCATAGGATAAAATGAACAGGTTCCAAGTCTTTGATAAAAGCAATTTCTTCAATTCTCAGAAGAAAACAAACAAGACCAGAGAGCAAAACTATGAAATCAAAAAGAACCAAAAGGGACAAACCAAAAGGGACAAACCAAAAGGGACAAACCAAAATTAACAAAAAGCAGTCAGGTTTATGTCCCTTTGTGTATCGGTCCCATCTGTCCAAGTGGCTGGTACATTTGTCTGTGTTTATGGTCAAATTTTCCATTTTGTAAATGCCAAAAGTTATTTCAATCCAATCCTTGATGTTCGTTCCACAGGTATCCATCGATCCCTTCCACTGTTGGAGTTTTATGTCCAGGTCTCAATACATAGTTTTAAAATCAAATGGAATGTCACAGTTAAAGACAGTTTGCAGCGCCTCAATAATCTCAGTTCAATAAAGCAATTTCAGAGTTAAGATTTAACAAGCATTTCAAAACACTCCACCGTTCAGTCATCATTCTTTCAGTTTCCATACTCAGTGTTGGTAAGATATGTATAACTACCGGTACATCGGTATCGCCGTCAATCTATTAAACTGCTATTCACACATTCATAGAGGCTAAAGGTGAAGTGTCTTGCCCGAGGACACAACGGCAATGTGAACTACCTGAAGCTGGAATTGATTATATATTGTGTAAGTCTATCTAAGGCAAACAAAAGTAAAATTGTCATAATTTTATTCATTTGCTCAATTGGAAGTATTTGGTTGGACGTAGCATAGGCTAATTTCCATTTGTCCTGTTTACTCGCTTAAACGCTTTAATATTCATACACCAATGTTCACAGACACCGGAGGCCAGGAAGCTGACGTGTTTTGCCCAAGGACACAATGACAAATCAACAGTCAACCTTGGGTTAGTGGGTCAATGCGTCACTGCAGCAAGATAAATATTAAGAATTGACATAACATGTAAACATATGACAGGTTTTCAAATATTACTTAAAGGTTAAATATTATACATTATTTGTATTTTTATTAGCCTTTAAACATGCCCTTGAGTACCTTTAGTTTGGATTCTCATGTTTTAAACATAAAAAATTACATTTGGATCTCTGCCGTTTCCCATGGGACTTACATATTATTAAGTTAAAGGAGACACGTGCCTTTTTAGGTACTTGGTTTTGAACATAACATAAGCAGATCATCATTTTAGATTTTGTTTATTATAAACCGCAATGTCTTAAACTATTTTGTGATTTCTGTCACGTCTTTGTGATTTTAATGAATTTTTTCCTGTCATGTGAAGCACTTGGCTTGTGTACGAATTGTGCTCTACAAATAAACTTGCCTTGCCTTGCATTGATCTAAAAGAGTTTAGCAAAAAAAAACTGTTCAGAACTGTAGGACTGATAAGCTTACTACATTTCCCTGTAGTAAGTAACGGATTGTCATATACATGTTTTTGAAAAGAGGCTACGTGACATTTTCAAACTCGACATGTACCATTCAGAGACAGAAACACAACCAAATGGATTTAGCTTAATATGTCCCCGTTAACTTTGCGAAGTGAGAAGTCTAACCTTTCAAGTGCCCTTTAAAAGATGATGATCACGTTTCTCTCCACGCATAGACAACACTGACAGACAAAGTGACCCAGAGGAGAGCAAAGTCACCTCTGTAACACACACCCTGACCCAAAGGCGCGTTGTTTAGAGCGGAGGCGTCAGGGGCCAGTGCGCGGTAACAGTAGAACCACAGACACAGGCACATACAGCGACAACACACAAATCAGGACCAGATGAGGGGCCGGTCCAGGTGCCAGGAGTTTCAACATGCTAACGCTTCAGACAGGAGCACTAATGTAGACTGTTTGTGAGAGATGAGGGGCTGAAGACGGAGGTCATTAACACTGAAGTACAAAATGTCATGTTTACATACTTCATATACTTCCAGATATGAGCAAGAATCTTCGGCAGGAGTAACATGCTGATGGATTAGGCTACAGTGTATGGTACGGTTGACAAAAAAGATGCAATACGTAGATTCTGATCTAAACTAGCTAAACTTACAGCTTTGTCAGTAAAAGCATGTGGTTTGGAGTATATTTTCGAGGAAGAAATGTGATGTTAATTATTAAAAGTCTATTTCTATTTCAGGACATTGATACTGGACGCTATTTTAATTTGTTTTCAATAAGACAAAGTATATTTTTTGTCATATTGCCCAGCCCTATCTAAACTAGAAACTCATTTAAGCAGGTATCAATTAGAGCACTAACACACCAACGATCATTTTAGTCAACTAGTCTGCGATTACTGGTTTTTCAATTGTTCTAGAACGAGAACATTTGTATTATAGATGAAATTCTAAAATGTCTTATTCGTTTTTGACATTTAATAACGTGGCTGTCTTAATTGTAAAAGGTCTTTTCGTATGTGTTTTAGAGTCTGTATAGTATAGATCAGGATAACAATGATCAAAATAAGACTCTGATTGTTTTTTTATAGGCGACTGTTTATGATTAGTCCATGAATACAAAAATACATACATAAATTGGACAAAATTGGTAATTTTCTGAATGGTTTTGGAATGGTTTCGGAATTAGACCAGATGTTTATAGTATAGAAACTACTATGTGTTTGAGCCAAAAAGTGCCACCTGTCCGGCAAGCGTTCCTTATCCTGCATAACTGAGCATGCACATTTTTTACTCACCGTCGAAACATAAATATTCACTAAGACAACGCTTTACAGGATAGTGCCGTGAAAATGAAAAACGGCAATCTCAAATGTCTTTTAAATGTCCTAAAACGTTTGTATTGAAATCATGTAACGGTAACTTTACTGTAAACCTTTCTCCATACATTTACACCAATACATTTACAGCTCTATGTAACTGAGCATCCAACAACACCCAATGCAATCACAGAAGATCAGATTCTGTAATGTTAGGTCACTTAACGATCGCTGACTCCCAAAGTGGCCTCTAGTTGGCGTAGTGGAAAATGCAGGCTGGATGCGAAAGACAGGAAGTGACATAAACAAAGGGCACTACAGAGGAGTTTTGGTGAAGCGCGACGCCTCATTGGCTGGATGAGATTTCCTCCACATCTGACAGTAATCAGTGCAAACACGCTCCATTGAACAAAATAGGCCTAAGTTCAGCCCAGCCAAGTCTATCAACCACCGCCCGATAAACTCTATATCTGCAAGACTTTTCCTCTGGGATGAGCAATTAAGGAAAACAACTGTAATGACAAATTTCCTGACAAATATTTCAAGTAATTTTGCAATACTTTAGACTTACAGCTGACAATGAACAATTTAAACATCTCCAGGAACATTTAAAGGTGGACTGTGTAACTTTTCTGGAAGAGGGTACACAACCTGCTTGTCTCCGTGGAGATGTAATTGCGTTTCCAAGTTTCTTAACCAGGCCAAGTGACGGAAGGTTGGTTTGTGGAGAGCATTTAGTGAAGGAGAGATCCTACTCCCACAGACTGAACCAGGCTGCAGATGGTCCAGGACTGACACTCTTCAATTTGTAGATGGATTGTGGAGCCAGAACAACTGAGGAGGAGAGGGGGGTCTAGCAAGAAAGTTCACCCAGGCATATGCAGAGCCGTTCATCGAGAGTAGAAAGCGTTCCTCCAGGCGGTTGAGGAGCATCTGGATCTACAGGTAAGGGCCATGAAATGGGGCATCTAAGGAGCAGTCGCCACTGGAGCAGCATCAGCAGGAACTCTTTACAAGTTTAAAAGTTCTTGAGAAAGTTTGATGCCAATGCGTTTCTACCTATAGAGGTCCTGAGGAAGCCCTTGAACCATATTTCACATGAAGCTACTCAACAAGAGCCTTTTTTTTCCAGATATGTTTTAGAAGTGGAACGGTTAAACTTATACAAGAATCCCGCATTTAGAGACATTTAGGCGACTGTGTGATTCATCAGTGGTAATCTCTCTTTTTTGGCTAAATTGTTTGTTGCATATCTGCATTTTTCTTATTTAGGTTAATTACTCTTATTGTATTTTTATTTCGATCAATCATTCATCTCTACTTCTGCACCTATTTCTGTATCTTTGCGCTATTTATACATCAGATTTCATCCCACAGGCCTTCCATTCCTGCGCCTCGGTACATCCCCGGTGTTTGGGAGTGGTCTGGGGGAAAGTGGAGCAGCAGTTGTTTGGTGAGTTTGTCAGTCAACACTGTCTGGAGGCTATAGAACGATCCCAAAACAAAACAGGTCCGCCGTGACGCAGGGAGCTTCTCACGGTTTATTTAAGGGGCGGGAGGCTTAAACAACTGTCAAAGTGTGCACTCACCGGAGTAATTAGAATGTAAATATGTATGGAGCGATGGCCCAGAGAGATATGTACAGTATGTCAAAGATGTCAACAGCAGGAGATTAAAGAGTTCAGAGCTAGAATTGGCTTCTGTTGGAATCAATAAAGTTCTGAGTTAGAGAAGCTGTAGTTCCAAAAATCACTGCTCCAATGACAGCAAAAATATTACCAAAAATAATCATCAAATCAAATAAATGTGTCTATTTAATGCAGCTGTCTGTTCAAACACACACTTTTTCTCGCCTCCTCCTCCTATTGGTCAGTCTTTGTCATGATCTGAATGAGTGACGGCTGGATTCAATCAATCACATTGAAGTGTGAACTTTCAGAAGATGAAGATTATAGTATTTAACTGTTAAAAGGGAATAGGACAATAAACAGTGCACATGAATCATGATCAAATCGTAATAGTGATCTGGCTCTATCAATCGCGACATACATTTTTTGCCATATTGTCCAAATCTCGTCTTGTGTCTTGTTATGAAAAATGCTGCAAAACGGACATATTTTAAGACATGTTATGTTATATTTCTGTATTTTTGTATGCAATTTTACTGTAATTTCACATGTGTCTGATGTTTAAACTAATACATTTAAAAACATGTTTTAACACATTTCTCTTGGACGGACATAATATGAATATTGTTATTGGGAAACGACAAAAAAAGGAGAATGATGAAAAGCAATAATAATAAAAGTAACATGTCTTAAATTCACCTTGATTCTTAACTACAAAACGTCTCTACATTTTGATGCAGTTAAAGCCAAGTCATATTTTAACCACAAAAATGCACTAACACATGAGCTAGTGACATTCCTTTAAAAGTCCCGGGTCAAACGGGATCACCTTGGACCTTAGACAGTCCCCAGACTAGACCCCATGTGCACTCGGAGCCAGTTTTAGGACCGTGTTTAGAGGAGCCGAGTGGGAGTGTTATTGTTTGACTTGTAAAAGGAGAAGAACAGTAGAATGTGCTCACGTGAGGAGCTCCGTGGATCAGAGTGAGACCTCCTGTCCACACAGCAGCTGGACACAATCATACTCACTCACGGCTAATGCAATGTATACAGTCACTGAGGGATGGCTTACCTATGGACTTTTATATTTACTTATATTTCTTCATAAATCAATTCCAAACGTGTCGGTCATCCCTTTTAAAAACATTTGTGTGATTTATGAAGCTGAAATGAATATGACTGTATTTTCTACTTCATTATCTCAGTCAACCAATGATAGTCTGCTACATTCACATTTCAACCAATTACCTCTTATTTGAGCTAGGAGATACTGTAAAAAAAAATGCATCATGATTAATTTTGGTGTATTAATCACGATTTTCTTAATAAAAGCAAATGAATGCAATCTTGATTTAATGAAGATAAGCAAGTCTGAATTCTGCTCCAGACCACACTCTCAATCATTACATTTACATACGTTAAACTGGCCAAGTCCAATTTAAACCGATTTTTCAAAATGCACGCAAACTCAGGATCTAAGATTGAGGCATCATGGTTCGAATCGCTCAGATCCCAATAGCACATGTGAAGAGGTCCAACTGCACGCGATCAGAAACAGCTGCAAACGTATTAGACATGTGTTTGGAGGTGTACTCACTTGTTTTAGAACAGCAGTGATAGCAAATGGCCCCTCCACCAAGGCCTAGCTTACAATGTTTCATTGTTTTGGTCTGCTTCGTTAAAGTGAAAGTAAAAACTACTGCAGTGGTTTTTTTGCCGTGCAGTGAGTAGGCAAGGCAAGGCAAGGCAAGTTTATTTGTAGAGCACAATTCGTACACAAGGCAATTCAAAGTGCTTCACACAACAGGAAAAAATGCATTAAAATCACAAAGACATGGCAGAAATTCACAATCTTAGTTCAAGACATAAAAGAGAAGAGTGCAAAGAAAAGCATTTCAGTCATATGCACAGCCAAACAAAACAGTTTTTAGCTTAGATTTGAACATTGCCAGAGTAGCGGCCTGTCTCACATCCTCAGGAAGACTGTTCCAGATTTTAGCTGCATAAAACTGAAATGCAGATTCCCCATGTTTAGTCCTGACTCTGGGCACCAGCAGGAGGCCGGTCCCTGAGGTCCTCAGAGTCCGAGATGGTTCATATGGCACTAACATGTCCGAGATGTACTTTTGTGCTAGGCCATGGAGAGACTTGTATACAAGCAGAGCTGCTTTGAAGTCTATTCTTCTGAGCCACAGGGAGCCAGTGCAGAGACCTGAGCACAGGACTAATGTGATCGTACTTCCTGGTTCTAGTCAGGACCCGAGCAGCGGCGTTCTTGATGTACTGCAGCTGTTTTACAGAGTAGGGTTGTTATTCGGTTAATCGACAATCGGGATTATTCAGATCACAATATCACAGTAAGAACTAAAAAATAACAATCGAGACAATTTTAGAAGCAAAACTTTGTCTTTTGATACTTTTTATCTGGCTGTTTTTGTCGCATTCACTTTATTTTGCCATTCAGAAAGTTACATGTCAAAAAGCTGGTCACAAATCTGAAGAATAGTAAAGTGTTAGACAATGAGAATGAAAGAAAATTCAACATTTCACTGTTATTTGAATATAATCTCAGTAATTGTGAATAGTTGTTAAATCGTAATGTTTTCTCTCACAATAATCATAAAACAAAAAGTCAATATTGTGAGCAAATACCTCAAATTCTCAACGTAGATGAGATGTCATTGATCTATGTATGTCAAAAGTCTGGTTATGCATGATGATAGCAATTTTCATTCGCAATTATAGCTGCAAAGTTTTAATGCTAATTTACTAGACGACCCTTTTAGTCGTTGCTCACACGTAACTGTTTCTGGGACAAGAGTGGTCCGACAAGCACATTGAATTGAATTTGGTTGTTCAGCGCACTCTGAGATCTCTAGTGATTAAAATGTAATTAATTTACAATCTTACTTTACTGTCCCTCTTGGAAAATTGCCCTCTGAATTTGACCCATCCGTCAAAACTGCTTGGAGAACCTTACTGTAACCCTCCAGGTGTGCAATGATCTAGCTGGGGGATTAGTTTACTGTTTAAGGTTAACTTTACATCATGATTTTGAATTTTTTTTACACATTTGCAATTATTTCCAGTTAACCCTTCACAATTTGTTTACATGTCTCCCGAACTGCTCTCTGGCTTATGTTGTGACCCAAAAATTCCACTACTTTGGCCCGGTCTTGGCTGGTGGCTGCAGGAGAGGTGGGAGGGAACGGTGGTGGAGGTCAGGTTAGTGATGGATTGATTGGATAATGCGGACCATACGTATGGGAGCATTCACAAGTGATTAAAGCTTTGAGTCTGAGGCAGAGGCAGAGAAAACAAAGCCCTCCTTATTCCCTCAGCTGTGTGGTGTTGTGCCGTAGGAAAGTGCTGGGTCAGATGTGGTCATTAGTCTATGTAAGAACAGAGAGACCAGACTGGAATGTGTGTCCCACTTTCTTTGTTTTGGACCTGGGTCAATGGAGATGTAAGGACTTGGTTTTATAATTAGCTGCAGTGTGAAGCAGAACATAGAAGTGAGAGCGATTATGATGTTTGGCAGGGAAGTGGAATTGTCTTGCGGTTGGTTATGTTGAGGTAAACTCTTAAAGGTGCACAATGTAACTTTTCTGGTGGTGCGCTCAGGCCAAGTTACAGGTTGGATCTGTGCAGCGAGGGTGTTCACACTCAGAATGGAAGTTGTTCAAGGGAGATTTGAGCTGTAAAAACACCCTAACTACATAAACGTTAAACATAAACGACATTGATGTCTTTCGGTGGAACATTTCAGGCAAAGCAATAGCATCTCCATGGAGACAAGCAAATAGTGAACCCTTCACAAGAAATGTCACATTGTAGGTAAGCTAATTAGTTACATTGTCTTTCTTGGTAACACCACTTTATAATAACAACACCCTTTTTAACCCTAATAAAGTATGAACAAAAACTTAATTCATACTGAACAAATAATGTATTAAGAAAGATTCAGGTATCAATCTCCACAATCACACATACTTTTTTTGTAAGCTACAGGTGTCAAGCGTTGTCCTCACCCAGTCATTGTTTGGTCCAGACTTGATTCAGTTTTATTTGGTCCTGACTTAGTACTGAATAATAATATTTATGATACTGATCTGGTTTTCTCACGTTATTTGAACAAAATTAACTGGAAGACCAAATCACTGTCCTTGTTGTACGGGCGTCTAAATAAATGTCAGTTAGGCACAAAAATAGAACCATTTGGCGTTTTTCTTGAACAATGAACAAGAGCGTGGAAAAACAGAAGCTCCAACATTCTGAGTCATGAGGCTGTAAGCTAGCCGAGGCCAAGCTAACTGACTGCCAACCAAAATGGCATCGCACTAATTCAATTTTGCTCACAATATATTTAGAATAATTTAAAATCGACGCTTCTTCGTAAACTTTGGCGACTCAAGCACTGTTTGTACACCAATTTGCAAGCTAACCATTGAAAGCTAGCTACCATTGATTGAGCTCTTTTGGCTAACAACATAATGCCTTTTCAACTGGGTTCTATGTAGTCCGGAGGCTGGCTCTTGGTCAGCTTGAGACTTAAATCTCCCTCAGACCAAAGTAGTCTCAGTGCTGAATAAATGTCCACTCTGTCCCGCGTCCTCTTTTGTCTTGTTTGGGTTTTGGACCTTTTCCTAATGTCCAACCTGTGCCCAGACTGCATCAAGTCCAGCCTTTGAAACCATAGTCTTTAGAACGAGCGTCAACGCTAGCAGACAAAAACACTAGCGGCTTCCTGTGGTTGGCTAGTTGCTCTTTACAGCTGGTGTTTGTGTTAGACTGTGTTCATGTTGTAACCAGGTGCTAAGACAATATATTAAAGGTCCACTACATATTATTGCACTTTTCTGGTGGAGGGTACGCCGCCTGCATTGTCTGTAAGGAGATTTTATTGCTATGCCTGGAATGTTCCACAGCATTGTATTAAACTGATCTATCTTTTTATTTGTTTCTATTGCTAAAATTAGGCTATATGTAGTGTCTTTTGCCATAATAAAGTATAATTTGTTTTCCCAAGTACAGATATATTATGAAAGCAGCTCTTAGGGTCAAAATGGGACCACTGCGTGCTGTCTGTATCAAGTTTCATTTTCTACATACCAGGAAGTGCCATTGGTAACATTTTTTTCGACCACCCAATAAAACCACCTCATTGCATTAGATGCTATACTTGTAATGTATTTGCTATTTTATTTTTGACCATACATTTTTTCACACTCATTAGGGTTAAAATGATGTTTAGGAACAGTTAATTTGGTTATGGTTTTGGTGCAGGTTTGCTAACCAGGTCTTGGCAAAACTGCATTAGGAAATAAATTGCGTGGTGCACTGTTAGCGCGCAAGTTATTGTTAGCATTACCATGATAGCTCAAAACTCTCCTCTTGACTCTGAAAGATGTTAAAAGCGCTTATGAACTTATCGTGGAGAATAATTAGGATGCTAGGAATGCGTTAAGGAAAGGGAGGACTATACTTGATACAAACAGTTTAAAATGAACTAGTTCTCTTTTTCCAGCTTCTAAGACAGTAAAAATCTGGTAGAGTGCCTTTAAAAATATGCATACTGTGAGCAGGGTCACTTCTCTTGTGCATCACCTGCTTGTTTCCATGGAGATACATATGTTTAATGAACTACGGTGGAACAAAAGCAAAGAGATGACATCTCCAAGAAGACAAGCAGGTGGTGTACCCTCTCTGAAAAGTTACACAGTGGGTCTTTCACTAAATTCAAACTTTTAATACACTGAATTCGGTAGTAACATATTCTTTCTTCTTTCAAACCTAGTCCGGATGAGAACATTTTAAAACAAAGGTCAATATGCCAATCAGCAACTTGGAAACTTTTGAGAAATGTTTTAATCTGTCAAAACCTTCGAGGCGTCAGTCCGTAACTTACTTAGATACTCAGATACGCGGGGAAGTGAAATGATTTTGCTATTGTTGCACAGATGGAAGCGCTTGAAACCTCGGCTCATTGACTGGCCATGTACATTTTCAGTCATTTCACATAATTGAGGGTTAATTAAGTGATAATTTGCAGAGGGGAGGAAAGTGACGCTCTGGGAAAATCCAAACACCATAATTGGATCGCGCAAATTTTGGATACGAGGCTATGTCTGCAGAATAAAAAAACCTACAGAAAAACATTAAGTTGGGCAATGTATCATTTTGTGAGTGGGCATAAAATAAATGTTTTAGGAGTTTTAACCATGTTATTGTTTTCCCTACTCATTTACCCAGTCAAAGTTTGTACAGCGATATACTAGTATATAGCAAACAAAAGCATCAAATGTCTTCTTTAATATCAAAGTTTTCTCATAACTTCATTTTGATCAGATCACTCACTCATACATTGAAGAAACTGATGGTGCTCCAAAAAATGCAGATGTTCAATGGGCTAACCAACATGCTAAAGATGTGACATATATTAAAATAATTAGTACTCTAAACAACAATTCTGAATGATAATACTTGAACTTTCTTTATACAAATTTGACCTGGAATATTTGTATCAGGAAAAAATATCGAATTTGAAAGTAATTTTTCTATGAATGGTATTTGTACAGTTCAATATGTAGTAACTTGTATGGAAAACTAGTCAAACTGATTACACCAATTATCTTTCTGCATTTTTACATCTACCCTTACATGCAAACACCACATGACATTCTTCCATGTAACAATGTCAACCAAAGTCGATGAGAGCTGAATGGGGAGTCCAAAGTGCCATCTCAAGTTCAGATCTAAGCCAAAAGGTGCAGTGGAGAGGGTCGTGTCCTGATTTTGTGGAATGTGGTGATTAAATCGGATTTCCCTGCAGGTATCTGTCCAAAGCACTCTGGCTCTGGTGGTTAATAGAAGCAGCCAACTGTGAAGCAACCTCTCGGATTCAGGACTTTTGAAATGGCTGAGGTCAAAGGGCATGGCGATATGAACTGGAAACATAGCAATGGCCTTTCTAAACTAAACAAAAATCTGACTTTTAAACAACTATTGAGGAGGGAATGTGTTTGTCTCACAGTTGGGTCTTGAAAACCTGACTAATGGTGAATCATTTGCAAGGATTTTTACTGGGTTTCTGACGCTGACTAATTAAGAAAGTTTGGGAATTGGGCCCGTCATAAGAAAAAGGTTACAAGTACAAGTGCTGTGGTATGGCCCAAAGCCGTGTTCAGACCGCTGCGGCAAAGCGGCCAGTTTACATTCAAAGACTATGTGGACGCGCGACCTGCGAATCCTGCATTTTTGGGGCGCGATTCCTGCGTTTTGAGCGGTGGACGCGCCGCGACTTGGGTGTTTCGGCGGCCGCAGAAAAGTTGGACTTGGAGCTGAACTTTTTTGCGGCACAGAAACTTTTTTCTTTTTTGCGGCACAGCAACCAATCAGAGATTACACTCCAGTGACGTACATACGCAGTTCCTGAAAGACAGTGACGTACGTACGCACTACCTGGAAGAAGGACCAAAGCAAACCCCGGGCCTATAAAAAAAATCAGCCGGACGCAGCTTGGAGCAAATAATGATATTCAGTCATTATTTGCTGACAAGACTGCTTTAGTCCTGTTTTAGACCTGTTTTAGTCCTGTTTTAATCCTGCTTTGGACCTATTTTAATTCTGCTTTACTCTTGTTTTAGTCTTGTTTTAGAGCTGTTTTATTCCTGCTTTATAGTTTATCCATGTTTTTCCTGGTAGATATGGTTGGTTTAGTCTTGTTTTAAACCTGGTCTTGGTCCAGGTCTGCTTTGCACTAGTCGAGTCATGTTTCCGGTAAACACTGGGTTTTAGTGCTTTTGTCCTGTTTTTAGTCATGTAATATTGTTTTGTGGTGGGATTTTGTAGTCCGGGCCCCGGACCTGAGCCCTTTGAAAAATCTGGCCCCCTGGAAAATATAATTGGAGACCCCTGGCTTAGGATCAAAATCGAGTTTGACATTTTTAGTATCATAACAACACTAGTTCACATTGGGTCATGTCAAGGAATATTTAGTTCAGCCCCAAAAGCAAGCATCTGTTTCCCAGGAGACCGGCCTCAGACGTGTGCAATTCATACTGTTAATGTTAATAAATGATACACTAAGTCTGAAACCTATCTTTAAAATGCATTGCCCATATTTCATCAGAAGATCCAGGTGTGTTTGAGACTCACGTAGATGAAGCGTTGCTGGTAGCGCAGGTACAGGTTGTACATGATGGCTCCATCGTGCAGGTCGTCCAGAGCAGACATGTCCTCCACAGAGTGCACCGAGCTCACATGCATGGGCTGCACCTTCTGTCGGGTCAGGGCGTTCTGCTTGTACGTGTACACCTACAACATACACAGGAGATACTTTTAAAATATGTTGTAGCTCAAACCAGGAGCAGAAACATTCCTCCACACAACGATGTCCAAGGCCAGGGTAAATCAGTTTAGGTGATGAATACAGTCCATTAGAATTTGATTACCTATTACAGTTTGTGACAGCATTGTAACGTTTTAGCAATACATAAATAGCTAAAACTGGATGATTGACTGCAGTATAAATACAAAAACACATGTTCTTAAGTCTTTGTCCTAATAAACGCTGACATGTCTGAGGAAGTACACGTCTTCTGTTCACTTTCTTTGCTGCAGTGCTAAAACTCCAGAACTCTCATGTTTCAGACAGATGGCAGGTGGAGCGGAGGTGAGCGCAGCGTTACACTGTACAGACATACGACACTTTACAGGCCATGGTACAACTACACGTAAAGCGATGACCAGGACATCCAGGGTTGTAAACAATCTTAACCCAGTCATTATTCAATACTAAAAACGGTATCGAAACTTGATGCTCATTTGAAGAAATATCGATACTCATCACAAAAATAGGATATAATCTCTTTCTTGGATAGTTTTAGAGGATCTTGAAGAACTATTATAAGACCACATAGTAATGTTAAAGAAACTAATCTTCTTCTTTCTTTCTTTGGTGGTGTTTTATGGCAGTTAATAACTTTCTCTTTCATATGCCGAACAGTGGAGCAGCACATGCTAAACAGTTTCTGGTTCTAGACAGCGAATACACAAACCGTTAGGATGTTTGCCTATCCTACTCAGCGACCGATTGAGTCCAGTGTGGCCCATCCTCATGCGAGCAAAGCCTCTCTCTTCCCCCGCGTTCCTGCAACCAACAACGATTCCAATAGTCCTGCCAAAGTTCCTACACGAGTCTTAATAATGGGCTTGATTTCAGGTTTGCTTAGTCCAACCGTCACATCAATTGACGGCCGCCTAAGGAAATTCTTAGCCAGCAAATTTGCCATTTCATTACCATCTTCTTCTTCTTCTTCTTCGTCTTCTTCTTCTTCGGTAGTGTTTTATGGCGGTTGGTATCCATAGTGTTACATTACCGACAGTCTTTAGACTTCATCCTGTAGACCATCCCTAGACTCCACTCCGTGAACTTCAGACTTCTTTCTTTAGACTCCACTCTCCAGACCCCACTCTTTTGTGGTTGTGTTTCTTCTGTAGTTGTATGTCTTCAAAGTATGTGTCTGAGCTATACCCGTTCCCCCGGGTGGGGAAGTTCGTTACTCTGACTTCTTTCCAAGGTATCTTCCTGCAGCTTTAGCGATGATCCTGATCTTTTCAGACTTCTTTTGCGTTTGAGCCGTACAGTTAATAACTTCCACCATAAAGAGGAACAATTCTGTCCTTTTCAGAACTTGGTGGTGTTTTATGGCTGTTGGTATCCACAGAGTTACATTATTGCCATTCTTCAGACTATTCTTTAGACTTCATTCTTTCGACTTCATTCTTTCGACTTCATTCTTTCGACTTCATTCTTTCGACTTTATTCTTTTCGTATGTATGTACATATTTAGTATCATTGTGGTATTAAAACATTAGTATCAAAATCGAGGTTGGAATTTTAGTGTCCTGCAATATGATTATTTTAGATGTTATATATTAGTCAATATTTGTTTTTTGGATTAGTAAACAAATGCCAATTTCAATTGAATATTAGGACTTTTTAAATGCATTTTACACCAAATAAATGTTGAAATATGGCGACTTCTAGATAGAGAATATTTATGAACAAAGTGTATTATTGACAACACATTTTTACATTTTAATCACATAATGTCTCAGTCTGTTATAAAATGCCTTTTGTCTTTTTTTTTGTAAAAATATTGTTAAGTACAAGATTGGAAAGTTTGGTGTGTGTGTCGGTGCTACTTTAACTGGTGAGCTTTACGTCTCTACAGGATAAAAATGCATTTTAACCTTTGAAGTTACAATTTCCCATACAGTTCGAGTGATGCAAATGGTTTCAATTAAATAATTAAACATCTTTAGGAGCAGATTAGACCATTTTGTTGTTTCCACATAAAAGTCTATATTCTGAGAGAGTAAACTGACCAAAAAAGAAGTAAAAAGAGTTTTGCCTGTAGTGTCTCGCCTTGTCATCAAAATACGACTACGATTGTTTTTTTTCCATACTTATACAACAGCAGCTTAACACAAATAAAATTATGAATATATTTGATAAAACCCAACATTAAGGATACGTATGTAAACAAATGATTGCGAACCACAGGAATTCATGTCAAGGTTTATCTTCCCAATCCTCCCAATATCTACCGGTACTTGTGTGTATACATTGGCAGGAAAGTCGGCCGGAGAAGACATCAGCAAAACACGTCGGTTTAACATCACTAAAACTTTCGCTTTATCGCTTTACAATAAACAGCAAAATGACAACATGTCCTGAAGAATGCAGAGGACTGTATGTAAGCAGACACTTCCCAGGATGCAGTGCGGCCCGGGGGGAGCAGTCACAGGGTTAACTCGGAGCAGATTGTCACATTAGCATCTCTCAGCAGGAGGGGGACGGCCCGAAGACAAAACTCTGGGAGAAATAACTCAGAACAACGCTCATCTGTGATTGTTGGACGGCCCACTTCACCTTTACACCGTTTAAAGCACTTTTCAGGTGGAAGCGCTTCGTCTCAGGCGTCCCGCTTGTTGATGGGGAACAAAAGAGGGAGGGGAATCTGGTACATACTTGAGCGATGTATTACTGTTTATTTTATTTAGGAATGTGTGCGTATGTTCTTGTAAAAACACACCCTAAGATGTAATTTAAGTGCATCCATCTTTATTGGAATGTTTCTAATCAACCCAGTCACTGCTCATTTTCCGGATATGGAAAGGTCGATAACGATATTTTAGCAAAGGATTCTGTTAAGTTATAGTAAAGTTCACAAATGTATCTTTTGTAAAAATGAATTTAAATGGGATATAAAAACATTTGTTGCATGACTTTGAAAACATAAAGCCATATTTTAGCCTAATTCTTATATTTTAATTTTAATTCTATTAGACTTGCTATTCAATAAGCCTGGCTTTGACACTAAAAAAACACTGATGGTTATAAGTACACCTCTAGCATTGCATAAGCTATGGTTGTGTTCTAAGGCACGACACTTCAGCCACAGTCCCAGGGCAGCTGAGACTACATTAATCACTGCATGGGATGAATGAATAATGGGTTAAAATTAGGGCTGGGCAACAATCAAACGCAAATTGATTTTACATTGTCTTTTAAAAACATATTTAAATTTCAATAATAAATTCACGCTCTTACTGAAAGAGAATTAAAAAAAAACATTGGCTTTTGTCCCAGATAAAATGCTATGAGATACATGTGAAAGTTGGTCCAATACAGTCTACATCATTATTTTGAATATTGTTTATGAGGGCATTTACTGTAATAGTTTTTTCTGACCTATTTTTATTCATGAAAAACAAACAAACAATTTAAACAGCGCCTGGTTGAACTTGCTTCCTCAGTATTTACCATAAACAAAGACACGTGTGCTTAGCCATGCTCAGTTGCTAACCATCGCCACATTCATATCCGTATTTGTGCTGACTTAATCATTTCTAATATTCGTTCTCCACAGTAATCTCCTCCCAGCATGCCTCAGTGGCTTTGACCTCATTAGCGCTCTAATTGTTGCAGTGTCTTTGTGGAGATGAGGAGGGTCGATCCTTTTAAAAACACAAAAAGCCTGGAGCGCTAAGCCCGTAGCAACAGATGCTAACAGGAGTAAATCTGAGCGGGACAAAGCTGTGACACTGGCCCCGGGACAGTGAGGGGGTGCGGAGGGCGGGGCTAAACAGATGACAAAAGTGAATCGAGATCAGATGAGTGTAATTCATTGTGACGCAGGAACAGATGGACACGGATCTGGTTAGCTAGAAGACACTGTACATACAAAGTGCCTCTATTGTGGAGCTCTGTACAGGCAAGTAATGACACAATGAGTAAGTTCACAGACTTAACCACTCAAAGGGTGGACTTTAAGAGTAACATTACAGCTGTGGTACCGGACTTTAATCTTTTAAATGAGTAGCGTTTGTTTTACCCTAGAGTACAGTAAAAGCAGCACATAATAGCAAAATCAGACGGCTGTACGCTGTCTGCATCTAATAAAGCGTTTTATGTTTCATGAACTCAGACGTAAGAGTCAAAAGCAGCACTCAGAATGACTGAGCTTTTGCGGTCTATCCCTGCCTCACTTCTCCGTCTAAAAATTCTGTTTCCTAAGCTGTGCACACGCCCAAAACATTTGAATATAACAATGTTGTAAAAGGATTGTGAGAGTTAGTGGGATGGATTTAATTACATTTTCTGTGTGTTTTTGTTGTTGTTGCTTTCTGTTGTTGTTTTTGTTTTTGTTGATCTATGTTCTCATACAAAATAAAACAGCGAAAAGATTTAAATACATGAAATTGAGCGACATTTAACCAGGAGGATTATATTTCAAAAAAAAGTTGAGCTGATAGCATGCCAACTGTACTTGCCTGGACCGACTGTCATCGCCATTAAAGCCAAACTTTGCCACTAAAACATGTCATTGCCATTAAACTTGTGCAATTCTCTAAAACATGTTTATTATGCATCCAGTGTGCTGCGGTCCCAAGTAGTGTTCGGTTTAAAGTTGAAGCCCCAAACTTTTTTCAAGTAAAATCGGTTTCCCACCAGAAAGTATATAAGACAAAAATCACACCACGCTGTCGTCATGTAATTAGAAAACATTTAACCAATCGCACAAAAGAGAGCCATGTGCATCACTATGAATGGGATGGGAGCTGTGCTAGTGGTCAAAATGTATGCGTGTGAATACTAACGATGTGCCAAAGGGTTTGTGAGTGCTGGGAACAATGAACAATTAACAGTGCATCCTCCTTTTGAGGTTTGAAAAGCAGATACTCCCGCTTTAACTGCAGTTGTATCAAAGTTTGACTATTTTTGGAGTAATTTCCTCACGTTTAGTAACAGTTTAAGTAAAAAGAAATTATGAATTCATTCCAACCAAGATTCCAAATTACAATCACAGATCAAAGAACGTTACAAGCCCTCATCCACTCCAGCGCACAGAGCCGTCAGTCAAACTCCCTCCGACACACAGACCGACAGGAGAACGGCTCTATTATGAAGCCATCAGACCCGACGTGTCTGCAGGCGCGAAACTGTCCACCAGGTGACATCAGCAGGTAAATCGAGCCTAAACTCCGTCGCCCTTGGGTGCTCCTCTTTATCAGCCCTTCCATCGGAGCCAGCAGGTGCTCGGTGAGGACCCATTCAGCCTTCTCCTTTGTGGGGCCGTCTGTGGAGCCCAGCATGAGAAACAGGAGAAGGGGAAACCTGCTACCCACGGCGCACAGCCTATAATCCTGAACTGTAATCGTCACATTTAAGATCAGATTTCAAGTCTGACATAACATGTGTATGCCTGGAACTGAACAAGTTTTGAGCTTTTAACCAGGTTATAGCATTGTCCCCTCATCAAAAACATACCTGTTGTATTTAGCTTCATTCATGCTTGTTTGATGAATCTTGGTTAGTACGTTTTTTTCGAATTGCACACACATTGCATTCACTATAGCGGCGTGCTGACATTGGGGCATGCAATAGATGGAGTTCTAAACAGTTCCTGATGAGGGAGTGCCTCACAGTGTATGCTTTCAATAGATACATCATTTTAAGTTCTAAAACATGAGATGCCAAAACAGAGGTACACAAGCGCATGTTTAAAGGCCAGTGACAATACAAATGAGGCCTAATATTCTTTAAAGGATTATGAAGGCAACAATCCCTCTTTTTCAATACTGTCAATACTTGGGTTCTTTCATAAAAAAGGGAAAGCTTTGAATAAATAAAAGCTCAAACATTATGAGTTCTGGGCCAACAATAGTCTTATTACATCAATGTACGTATAACCCCAACCAACCAGCATATTTAATTGGATTGGATTATTTAATTGGATTCATCATTGGATTATATAGTTCCTTCCATGACACTCAAAGCACTTTCCAGTGCATTATTCATTCACTCAGTGGGCCACAGCTGCCCTGAGGTAGAAAACAAGGACGAAAACGAGGTTGCCAATCTGTGCCATCAGCCCAACAGTCCACCACCAACCGATTAAGGCGTACACCAGATTCATACTACATATCGACTGAACCAATACACGGTCCAGCGATGTTCTTCTGGATCTGTTCCATGCCAGTCTTGGTATTGGTGCATTCCTAAAAATAATTAGCCTAAACGAATACGCTGAAGATGTATGGGCTTTAAAAACATAGAGGAGCACAGTGTTTTGAGGTCTCAAGTGGAATGATAATAAATAAATAATATGCTGGATTAATCAACATATGTGCATGAATCAATATAAATCCAGTGTTTATGAGGAAACAACGATATTACATGGTTCAAAGGTGAAACAGTTGAAAGTTGTCGTTATGGTTCGTGAACTTTCACATATCGGGCAGTTAGGCCGTGTTAGAATTGCATGTCTTGTCAGGCCAGCTCGTGCAGAGAGAGAGAGGAGAGGATTTAAGTAGTTTCAGATCTGACAAAGACTTCCTGTGGTCAGAGAGAGGAGTGACCGGTCAAGCCTCCAGCTCGTGTGGAGTCAAGGGTATTGTCCAGCGATTACAGCAGGATTAAGACATACTTATCTCCTCCAAGACCTGCAGGACCCCGAGCGCACAGAGCGTTCAGGGCCATCACGGAAACTACAGCTCATACGGTAGAAATCTACTGAGTGAAAAGCTTTAAACATTTTATTCTGATTGAATAAAGGAAAAGAAATTAATTTCTTTCTTACTATGGAACGTTTAAATGTGTGGATATAGTTATGTCTAGACTTTTCAATTGCTTTCAAGGTTTTTCTGACTACGGTTTACATTTTTTTTCCTGTTTCCAGTAAAGATACATAACCATGGAGATAAGTTTTTTTGACTCATTCTGTGAAGAGATTTTATTGAAAGTAATCCAACAAGCCAGACATAATAACAAAATAAACATAAAAGATAAAGAAACAATGAAACCTTGAAATCTTTATTTTTTGCATAATTTGCTCAATAGACCAAGAATGTTTTATCTATCTTTTATTCTGTCAAATAACCATCTAAAAACTGCATAATTTAGGCAAAACTTTCGACCTTCAACAAAAAATGTGGCACATGGCGGGTGTAGTGAAATATAAATATATTTGTCTCTGTCAGCTGTCAAAATATCAAATTGTGTCAAAAGAAATTTCCGCACGGTATTAATATGTAAAAATAAAGATAATAGATTTATTTTTTTTCACATTTGTAGACCCCTTGTAATAATAAAAAACATTATCAATATATTGTTATGTCTCTCCTGGATCTGTGACTAAAAAAGAAACAGATGGAGGATTTCCACATCCAGAGCTTCTCCAGTGACGGTAAATCCAACAACATCCGGCTTTTCACCACTGAGAAAAACTCCAGACAGCATTTTTACTGTCACGATCCCAAAACTATTCCCAGCTTATTTCTCCAATTTACTCAGCGTGACCACCGTCCTTGACCCTTATGCAGCTTCATTAAAGGTCTTGTACCTGATTTTGATTTCTCGTCCAGATAAAGGCACTGTAATGTACAAGAAAACTACAGTATGTTTTTAAAAGTCATCTTATTGGAAGAAAACCTTATAGAAGCAACAGTTAAAACAGTTAAAAGTGTTTGCAAACAGTGTTTTTGTTGTTTTTTTGGCGAAAAATCTGTGACCCCAAATTCAAACTAACTTCCAGTTTGTCAGAATAAGATAACCATTTTTCTACATATTTCAGACTAATGTGTAGTTGTGCATTGCGTTGCAGTGTTACCTGTCCATAGTCGGAGGAGAAGACGACCACTCCACCAGCGCAGGACGACACGGTGCTGGGCAGGTACTGCTCATCCTCCCGCAGCCACACCCGCTCCCCCTGCAGGGCACACAGAGAAATGTAAGAGTTGAGAGATTTGAGGTATTCTATTGTTATGAAGTAGGCCTATTCTTTAAGTCAACAAATACAAGCTTTCATAGTTACCAGATGATACCAGAAGTAAAAAAAAGCAAATCAAAATCACAAATTGAATGAGCACAATATAGGTAATATAAGGTCCAAAGCAACAACAAATACATATCTTAACTCCATGGGGTCTTGGTTTAGACCTTTACAATCATCTTCTGAAATGCCAGTGATTCTCGCATTTTTGTAGCAGTTCATATTTCTGTCTTTTCTCAATTGTTAGCGCCAAAATATTTGTGTGAAATGCGAACTGACTCTTCAATTTTTCAAAACAGACAAAAGAAACAGGTCAATTCTCTCCAACCAGCTCTTAATGCCATGTTTTCTGTTTTGCAGGAGATACTGGCCCTCAGATAACACCTTAGTCGTCTCTGAATGCGGTTGCCATGGAGAAAGCACAGTCATGACCTTTTTATTTGCTGAGAGCCGGGCAGCGTGTGGGTTTGGTTACCCCGTGGGCCAGTAAAATCTGTGTTTATGGATGCTCTTAACTACCCACTTGCCTTCCGCAGACCTGTGCCGTGTCCGGTTGCTAGGGCCGCTACCTCAGGCAAAAAGCAAAAGTTTGGCCAAAGCACAGTTGGAAATTATATAATTATTTTTTTTCATTGGCCAAAAGTGTGTCAAAATAGTAAAGCCAAGAGAACAAACCAGGATAAACATTTTTACCCCCCAATAAGCTCACATTTGGAAACATTTCGGAAACAACCATGTGGAAAGAGAAATCCCGTGGTCATGGAAGGGTCAAATCATTGGCATTGGAGAAAAAATGACACACATCAGATCTGAACCCCAGTGAGCGTGTTTGGGACGAGCTGGAGAAGGCTTTGTGCAGTGGTCTCTCTCCCATCATCAATGCAAGACCAACTGGTGAAAAATAATGACACACTGGATGGAAATGAATCTGTTAACATTGCAGAAGCTTATTGCAACGTTTTTTTTTAACAGGCAGTGTACCATGTTAGCTGAAAAAGATTTGTGCAATTTGTGGAAATAAATAAAAGTGAAACAACTGCTAATTGTTCACAAACCTGTTAAAAATGCGAAGATACAGTTATCAGTCTTAAGAACTGAAAGTGCAAAATCACCCAAATTCTGATTTAATACTGATAATTTGGTGAATTATTTGGTGACGTTTCTTTGGTAACATTAGCAACTAGAACCAATATGGTTAAATTTTTTGTACATGTCTTTTCCATGGTAGGCTAAATCTTGGGGCCTGCTAATAAGGTTACATACCATTATACACAAAAAAACATAAATATAAAAATGGACAGTATCTATTATGTTTTGCCAAAAGAATCAGACCGACTTGGGTGGATTATTATCACCCCACCATTGATATATTTACCCTATATGCTTTGTGGAATTTATGAAACGCTAAATGAAAAAACAACAGCGAACATTTTAGCAATGAAACTAAAATTGGCCTCTAGTAAAATATCACACATGGTCAGAATTATGAGTGTGAAAGTTCAAGGCTTTGAAAGCGGCCGACAAGCCTTCGTTTGGACGGTTAGCATTAGCCTGTCACGCTAATAAACGACGGTGCATGTGGCTATGTGATTAGCCCAGAATCTACTGGGAGGGCCTCACAAATGTTTCAACACGGGCAGCTTTAAAACAGTTCATGACTCAAATCCAGATGACTGCCATAAATAAGGACTATCAAGAAAGACAACCAGTGTCACAGTAGAAAATTATCCCCACAAGCCTTTTTATGATTTCTTAATACTTTATGGAAAACTATTTAGGACTTTATCACCTAAAAAGTCTCGCCAGCGATGTGGTTACAAATACCACATCTTCTCTGAATGGAATCGGGCTCATCTTGATGTTCGCTCCTTTCAGCAGAGGCCCTCAAGCCAAAAGATTCAGCTAATGGCTTCAAAATTGAGGTTAGCTTTTGATGTGGCTAGCTATTTACACGGTGTGAAAGGGCTAAGATGATACTGATAGTGTCCAAACAGATTACGTTTCATGATGCTTTTGCCAGTGGCCATGGTTACGACCTAAGTGCGCTAAAATATTGGATTTCCATGGAAGGTGAATGTGCATGTAGGCTATAGAAGAAGAGAAAAGAGAATGGGAATATGAATTAGATGGAGATAAAACATCCTTGGTAGAGCAGTCAGATTGGACCACAGGTTAAGCGGTGCGATCGCAGCGGCCTCAGGTGAATACTGCCATTGTGTCCTTAGGCAAGACACTTAACCCCAACTTAATCATTGGAATCAAGCAGATAAAACATCGAAGGAGAAGCAGAAACTAATCTACTACAGATCTGAACCCCAGTGAGAATCTTTATGATGAGCTGGAGAAGACACATTTTTTGACATTCCGTGTGTGACTTGCAGTGTATTTTTTGGTGGGTACATTTTGAACCCGCTTGCCAGGCTCTGTTCTATAATATTTGATTCTAGAAGTGGTCAAAACGACAACCCTAACATGAATATCTTTGTGAATGTGGCTGGATCAGATTTTAACCTGGGGTGCTTTGGCGAGAGGGAAAGGTTCAGTGAGACGATAGTGCAACTCAGAGTGGGGGCTTAAACCAGGAGTTGCAGAGTCAGCAGTAGATGGATCACAGGGAGCAGACTGTTGATCTAAACCTAGTCTGAAGCAGTTCCAAACAGGCCCATGTCCCCAGAGGTCATCAATCTGAAACACACAGGAAACTCACGCCGAAATCCCCCACTTCCTTCCTTCATGCCTCGAATTCATTTTGTGAATATAAAACAGGCAATTGGCCTTTCAGAATGTTTGTGTAATACATTTTTATAAGCTTGGGTTTGTTTTATTTGAGGATAAAGATGTTCAGGAACAGTTGAAATTTAGAATAGTTTTTGACCCAATCCCAATCTTAGAACAAGTCAAGATTTTGAATTTATGTACGAAGATTCCGATTTAAAGGAAAAGGCTTGATGCCAATTTTGAACATAAAACATAACATGAAAACTATTCCTCATGTGGTCTTAAGCCTGGTATCCACTGCACTATTTTCTTTTGTCTTACAAGAGTTATGGATGTCACACTAGACGTGGGGGATTTAAAGTCTGAAGATGTTTCGCGGTGGTGTGGGTCAGGCATTTGTGGGGGAGGCTGGGTGGGATGTGGGCATGTGGGATTGTTTTTAATGCACTGTAAAAGCACTTTGTATAAACTTTTTTTGTTTGAAAAGAGTGAATGAAGTTTGATTGATTGTTTGATTGAAGACTACACACATGCACCTTTTCGTGACGGTTCACACGATCAGTCATGGCTACAACCAAAGTTTGTCCGAGCAAATATCAGGGTCGGGTCTGCTTCTGTTGATACTTTGAGGAGTGCTTGTGTTTACCTTGGTCACATGTTTGACAGAGGTTGATAGTAGATGCAGCGAGAGGAAGAATCACAGCTCATCTTTGGTCACACGATGGTGAAGTTAAAGCTTGCAGTGGACTCTTGGCTTTACTATTTGACTATTCAGGAATGGTTTGTTCTATTGTTATGAGTATTTGGATACTATACATTTTTTGACAATCTTCTCCAATAATTTTTCTCCTTTACAGTTTAAATCAATCCCTATATGCTTTATTGGACCAAGCAGTATATCGTGAAATGGTGTGAAGGGTGGGGAGTGACACTGCCAGAGCCAGAAATCAATCACTCCAAGACAACCTGTCATAATCCTTCCCTGCTGCTGCTCCTTCCTCCTCCTCTCCCTGCTCCCCCTCCTCCCCCTGTTTTCTCCTTATTTGTCAGTTCCTGGGTGGATCCTTCATTCCCTCCGCCTGCTGAGCTCCACACCTGCAACCCATCTCCAATCATCACCTACTACTTCACAAGCAAGCTGACCAGTCTCCAGCGCCAGATCGTTCCGTCATGTTGTGTGGTGGATATTCGCTCAGGCAAATTTTTCCATTTTTGCTATATTTGTCATTCTTGATACTTACCTGCATTTGTTTCCCGTTTGCTCCTGTGCCTCTTGTGCGACCAGCTCCCGTTCCTGTCTACCCCGGCCCACCTATCAGCCTGCCACCATCTACTCCTCGGATCCACTCAGCCCCCTCCCGAAACCAACTCCTCGTTCTAAGACTATTTTATTTTCTGTCTCATTAAACTCTGATTCTGCCATTTTGGGTCCTCCCGTTCTTATTCCTAACACAACCAATAACTGCTGTATGTCATTGTGAACCATAATGCTAACCGTTGTTGATAGATCAACAAAATCATATTGAATCAAAAGCTTAATGAAGAAGCAGTTTCTAAAAATATTCCTCCCCAGAGTATGCTGGCCCTGTACCTGCTGTTTGTTCGACGTCTGGGGCTTTGATGCTTCATAAAGGACCCAAACAAAGGAAGCGCTTCCATTGTTACTCTGTGTGCGCAGAAAGACAGGCGTGTGCTGTTTACAGCCACATTCCGCCAACGTTCCCTGGGGTCAGAGGTTAGGATGAGAGCCAAGTCTGGGTCTGACCCTAGATTCTTATGAAAATACTGATAGGAATTTCTGGTACAATATACATGGATGTGGTTATGGTGTGTAGAAGTGTTTTTCTCATGGGCCCATATTATAATACATTTTTTATTGATGTCTTTTTTGTATTTTTCCTGAGATATATGCATTGTTAAAATGGTAGCCATAACCACTATAGATTTGATAAGAAACACATGTATAGATAGTATAGATACAATCAAGTCCACAAGTTGTTTTGTTTTTTTGTTTTAGTCCTGTTGTAGAGGCCAATTATAGATATATTAATAGAAATATTCAAGAAATATTGATAGAATCTTGAATGTTCTTTTGAAGATTGTGCAAAAACAGATTAGAATGTATATCGTTCATCATTAAAAGACATTATAGTGATATTTCTTCACTTTTGAGGATAATTTCACAGCCATTTTACAATTGTAAGACACTTAAACCTCAACTAATATGTTTAAAAGACACATTTTAGCACATTTCTGTTGTATCATCCAAAACATATTGAGATTTTCATTTTTGTAAATATTGCCCAAGTAGAATTGTAATATAACACGGCTTCCAAACAGATTGCTTAAATAGTATGTACGACTCAAAGTTTCAGCAATCATTAGAGAAGACTTCAAGCAACTATCGAGACCTACGACATCTCAAAATATCTTCAAAGGATCAGGCAAGGACTAGTGAGGAAAGCCCGGGGGACTGAACCACAGCACATGAAAGCGAGTTGGAGAGGAGGTCAACGCCAGAGCAGGGCAGGGATGAGTCTGGTCTCCATGGGAAACTTACTGCGAAGGATCAACCGGCAGCTGTTCAACCAACCAACCAACCGGAGCCACCAGCAAAACAAGCAGACAATTTCAAGCTCACTAAACCATCAGGTGAACACAGAAGTAGAGCGCATGGATGATTTAGGCACTCATATTGATCATCTTGAAACATTAAAAAACTGCATTTGTGGAAAGGTATTCACATGGTTTCCAAACTTCTCACAAATGCTAAAATAATGGTCTTTTAAGTTCACCAAGGCCAAACTTTCACTGAGCTATATATTAAAGTGGACAACAAAAATGACTCTTCTATGCCCATGAACTCTTTTGAACTGAATTAATTGCAGACATTATAGACAATGTAACATAGGTTTGAGAACCAGTGGACTGACAATAAAGCTGTGACACCAACGGGGTTGTAGTCGTTTAGTCACTTAATTGGATGATTTGTCTTAGTTGATCAACATTTCGATTTGTCAAGAGTTTTGGAAGGATATCTTGAGTTTATTATGCCTTTTTTCCCTAAAGTTTGAATCGACTAATCCATGCACAGATCATTTCTTTGGTCAAAAACAGCACTAGACACCAAAGACAACCCGAATCTAAGCATTTTATATAACGGAACGGAAGTGAGTTCTTGTGATTGCGTTACATTAATCAAATCACACATTAACAAATACAGAGGCACATTATTTTATATGACCATTGGAGTATTCAATATTTAAGAGTAATTTAGCCCCAGTGATAAATACATGAACTCTCAAGAAACCATTCTGCTCAATGAATTGGCCAAACTACTGTCCAGTAATGAATAATTGTGACGGGACCCATGAACTTTCATCCGATGTGCTTCTACGATTCATCTTTTGGAAGTGTTTTGTATCTTAAGTATTTCTGACCCCTTATAACAATGTATCCATGTATTCAAGTTTGGAACTGGCGCAAAATCTTAAATCAATGTGGTTATTTTTCCAATGCTGTGTAAAATGTTTTTATTAGCTCTAAAACCAACCAATCTGAACGGATGACCAATTTACAGACGGGCGACACTGGCCCTCTAAACATCGCCCGAGTGACAATCCAAGCCAATTGTCTGTGAATTTAACGCTGCATATAATCAGCTAACGTCCATGTTAAAGAGAGAGAGCAGTTGTTCGGAGTATAGCCACATACCAGGCATGCCTCAAAGCCAGCAGTGTTCGTCAATGCTTCGGACACAGACAGCGCTTGTTACTGGGAGGAAGTGGAATCTGTTTAAGAGACAGCTGCTGCCCCCGGAGGAAGTGGAATCTGTTTAAGAGACAGCTGCTGCCCCCCCCCCCGAGCCCCCTCCCACACACAGGACGTCCCGCGGAGACAGGGTTAGCCTCTACATGTCGAGAAGCGACAGGGGAAACACGCGCAGCTCAAAGGTCAGTGCCTCGGACCAGACCCGCCGAGCCGGACCTCAGGCCTGGGACTGGGACCTGACCGCGGGGCAAGGGGGGAAGGAAGAGGGGAAGGAAGTACAGCTCAGTGGTTGAAGAAAGTGATGTGAACTCAGATTTGACATGTTTACTGTACGCTCAAATTATTTCGCCATTATACTGTCGAATTTGCAATTCTGGTATACCGCAATACATTCAATCTTTCATGCGCTCTCAGAGATACTTTTTTATCTTTGAGAAAATATATTACAACTTTAAAAATGCACATGAACGCTCACACAAGTCGAGAAAAGAACTCTGCTGATTTGTTACTTTATCATTAACACTTGAGTTCTTGGGCTACATGTTATTTAAGGGTTTACCGTGAGTTGTCCACATCATAAGAGCAACAGATTTGTTCAATTGTTCAATTCAATACCAATGTGACGTTAGCTACCTCAAGTAATAATGGTAGGATGTTTTTCAAAACAGATAAACAACAACAACAACAACAACAACAACAACAACAACAACAACAACCATAACACATCTTGCTTATCTCTATTAAACGCTGTTAAAGAGCAGACTCAGAGGCTTTATTATTTAATCAAAATCCTGACTTTCCGGGATAAAAGCAAATGAAAGTTGGAACCCTGAGCCCCCGAGGAACACATGAATAAACCACAATATTCAGAGACGTATCATAACAAATTCCGATACATTATTACAGAGTCCATCACGAACACTTTTTTTCTCAGCAAAACTAAAACGACAGATCCAGATACAAGCCATTTTCTCGGTCAGCGCCTGGATGAGCGTTCCCAGGACCTCGCACCAGTCGAGTGGAACAGACTGTTTGTATAAGGCCCACATGCTCACCACCCCTGCAGCCACCGCAGCACACAGAGACAGAAGTGTTTTGTTTTTTGTGTGTGTGGAGATGTAAAAAAACAAAAACACGACTGCACTTATCTCAACTTAGAGACGAAAGGGGACGTCTGCTCAACATGGCTTTTATGTCAAGTGTCGAAAAGCAGGCGCAAGTAAAAGATTTCACCACATCTATAGATATTTTTCCATTTTTTTCTGCACAACCCAGGTGCAGAAGATTATCTAGAGGATTATCTACATGATCGGCATAATATTTTGGTTCCATCAAAGAAGAAAAGTGTTTGAAGGCAGGCAAAAACATAGAACATTCTTACTTGTGGATTAAATGATAGGTATTCGTTCTGATTGTGGGATTTGTATTATTACTGAAAGATTGAATTTAGCTTGGCAAAAAATAGTTAAGTTTAATTTTGAACAGTATTGTCTGGAAGAATTGTATTGCCACCCATTGTGTTTTGTGCTGTGCAGGTGTTCACTTTCTTTCTTCAGTATTAGATGTAGTTATATACAAACATTAGACAGGTGGCAGATGTGTGAGTGTGTATTTTTTAATCACAGCTGCACAGGCCTGGCGCGCAGGTGTAGCTATAGTTTTTATGACTTCTGCTTTGTGAGTCGTGAAAACCCAACAGGTGTCATTATGTTTACACACAAACACACACACACACACACACACACCGAGACGTTAAAAGTTGATTTGTAACCAATCTTCAGACAGAGATAAGGAGAGTGGGCGGGTTAATGAGTAAAGCCAGAATGGACTGTTTACATGCGCTGCACTGCAAAAACCAATCACATACAATTGTGGTCAAAAATGATTTTTTATAAACTTAACTGAAAGAAATTTGATGACAGACAATCTCAAGGCAAAGCCTATATTATTGGTTACCTGCTACTGTTACTAGAACTAAACTTAAAATAAAAAACAGCTTAGTTTTATTTTGCCTTGTATTTTGGAAAACACTTTGGTAAAAGCTCAGACTGCACAGTAAAACATTAAAAATAACCACATAACACTCTGAAGTACCAAAAACAACGTTTGACCTTGTGAAATAAGCAAGCAATGGCTAAATTAATCTGCATAGAAAATATAATAATATAATAACAGTTGTTATAACCAGTCTAATGTTTATGACAAGTCATTCAATGAAAAGAGAACATTAATTTAAACTGAAAAAAAAGCAAAAATTTGGAAAAGCAAATTTTTAGGATGATTTAGGTTTTTGTTTCTAAACCTGCAGCACCTGATAGTAAAATACACAAATTACACATGTTGCATCAAAAAGGACAAATAAAATATTGAAATAATATTAAAATTGAAAGGGGAACAAAACATGCAATTTAGCTTAGTTGTCGTAAACAATTCTTGAAAGCTGTTTGTAATAACTAGTGACTTGTATGACTTATTTTTTACAGTGTAACCCGACATGCCATGTTTGTTTTTCTATTGGTCCAGTCAAATTCAAACATAACAGAGAGCACACAGGGCACACATGATCAAAGTGCTACAATCACTGTCTGATGTTCTCTTGCAAATAATAATCTTCATTCATTTCAAAAGCACTTTTACTCAAACTTATAATTATCTGTTTCCTCCTCAAATGACGGCTCATGAGTGGAAATGCCAGCCTCTTCCCCTTTTCCCACATGTTTGTCCTGCTGAAGCAGTAGAATGCAGCAGTGTGTAAGTGTGCTGTGTATTTAACCAGAAAGTGTCATTTGACAGAACCGCTCAAACTGAGAGATATAAATGATAAAACAATGATTTTTAAAAAATATATATTTTATGTTTAAAGTAGCGTTGTAGATCCTAAAATGAATAGTAAATATGTTTTACCCTCTCTAAATAAGATTTTTTTTTAACTAGCAAACCTGTGCAGGGAAAAGCCCAAGACCTTCTTTTGGAAAGACGATGATGGTAAATACTGTGTCACCAGGCAACCAAGAAAAGTGACTCACAAAATGCAACTTGACCACAGGTGGAAATTAGCACTGGAGCTCCTGTTAAGGTTAATGTATATTTTGCACTGTCCCTGTCTCAATAAATGAATGAATCAATAGGAAATAATATTGTTTTTCAATGAATATAAAACATTGTACTGTATCTTTTGTACCACTTTATTTGCCTGACCTGTCAGTCCCTCCTACATTCTGTGCAAATGCAGAAGTGTCTAGAATCGGACCATAGGGGGCGTCAGAAAAACTCTCCAAGCATGGACCGGTCCAACCACCGTCGCTAATTTATTTTTGATTGTTTCCCTCTGATTTACAGCGTTTAGTGTCGCTTGTTGACTCTGCAGTAATCAGCGCTGTTTCTCAGTCCTCTGCGTTATTTTCATTTGATTTTTTCCTCATAAACCATGTTAGTTTAGAACTTTGCATTTCTCTGATTGGTTAATCCACCTGTCAATCACGCCCTTTGGAAATCAATTCAATTCAATTCAATTTATTTTTGTAACGCCCAAAATCACAACAGTAGTTGCCTCGAGGGGCTACAGTGGAAAACAAAATAAACAATGTTCATAGGGACATTCCCAGTGTCCTGTGTCCTTAGACAGAGCGACTGGATATGATTCCAGACCGAAACGTCTTTGTAAAGTATTTTCAATGCATGTGGTCAGCCAACCACTTTAAATATACCTTAATTAGGCTTAATAAATCATGAAAAGACTTTAATTAAATAATTCATAATGAACTAATAGTTTAGTAAGAATGATCCAGGTAAATGAATACCCTAACTGCTAACCCTTACCGCTTATTTGTGTAGGTCCTAAACACGAATCATTTCTAATGTCTAATTTTCTAATGTTCATTATGAATGAAGTCGAACCTATTTAGTCAAATGTGTGTCTTCAAACTTATTTTAGGTCTTTCATGACTCCGAGCCCTAAAGCGCTCATGTAATTTGCCGTTGTGATCTAATCTAATCTGCATGCACTTCCAAACATGCAAAGTGCCTGAGAAAGTCAATGATCTCAACTGAGCAGAAAAGTCCAGGAAAAGATCTCTGTACTTCTGATTATAGAGTTACCAGAACCACAGACTTGGCTAATGACATGGTTCTTAGTTCTAAAGCACATCATGGATTTAGAACATTTAGAACTTCCACAAATGTGTTCACGGCAACACGTGCAAATTCAAAGTCTTACAAATGAAATCAACTGTATTCAAACTCATCAGCTGAAAAATGATTGGAATATTTCAGTCTTCCAGATGAAAGCTTAATGTGAGGGATAACAGGGGCAATGTAATGGCAGCTTTTGTAAAACCTCAACTACCAACAGTTATAGTATACTGCATTTTCGAATATGGACCTGAATGCAAGAATCCCAACTCAACACCGATGTAAGCGCCAGACTAAACAGACTTAATAATTCAAAAAGAGAGAAGGGGATATGTGAGCGATTATACAAAAAGAGCTGAGACTGCACAAAAGTGGTTTGTATGAGTTATGCATTTATGCAGCTTCCAGGGCAACAACCACTAGATTTAAATGCTACATCAATAACAAACCCTAATAATTGCAGAACATGAAGAACATGAGCCAGCGGTGGTAAAAGCATTTTCTATGGCAAACAGAGATTACATATTTGTTTTGTTACTTCATTACATAAGGAAAAGTGCTATAAATATTAGTAAAATGCTGCGTTCAGGTGGTCCTCGGTCAGTTGGCTTTCCGAGATGAGAAGTTGTTGTGCTTAATTCATGTACTTTTATCTAGGAATGTATGTGTTTTGTTGAGCCTCCTCTTGAAAGTGTGCAAAAGAGCTAACATTTTTACTTTCGATATACTAACCTGACATTGATAATGAATGAAACAGTAGTGTGGGGTCTTTCTTGTGTAAACCGTTGCTCTTATGATACGGAAAACTGACAGTAAATGCCTCTCAAATGTCTCAAATGTTTAAGCTAAATTGAGAAATTACTTGATTTTGTTTTATGTAGTACTTTTTCCAAGTTCCCGAGGACTACATTTACCCAACAAAAGTACCATATGATTAATATTAAATCAAAACTTGTTTACTGCATCAACTACTACAATCAACTTCTAGTACTCATACTTTAACTGGTGCCATAACTGCTGCATTTTCTACTACTAAAGTATTTAGTAGTATATATTTTGGCATGAATATAATTAAAACAAGAAAATATATTAGTTATCATTTGTAATATGATACTGTGAGACAAAAAAGGTTGGGAACTTTTGTTATACGTCACCAAGGTCAACAACTTAAAACAAATGAAAAGAAATGTATTGAAATTGAGGTAGAAAAAGAAAAATATAGTGACAAAAATGATTCATTTTACTTTCTACTATACCAATATCTTTAGTTACCAATGAAATACAATAAATAAAGACTATCTAATTTGACCATCGGAAATACATGCGTTCACTTCTTGACCTCATTCCCAGACTACTATCCTGCTACTATTTAATTTGAGAGTGAAACAGGAACTTGGCCCGCCTCCATAAAGCTGACATGTGGGTCCTGGAGTGACCGCAGTGTCCTCACAGCAGCCCTGAGTATTTCCTCACTGTACACATGACGTCTTCACTTCACAGTTTGTGGGATGCATAAATATAAACTCTACTTCATAGTGTCAGTTCAGGCTGGGACGGGACAGACAACTTTTAACAGGCTAGAATTACAGCCGAAATGGACTTAAGTAAACCGTGAAGTAAATAATGAAGAGGTTACAAAGACTTTTACTGGTTTAAGTTTACAGGAGCTTCAATATGGCACATAATTCAACTCTTTTAAACTTTTTAGCCAAGTTATAAACCCAGATCTTACTTTGTTTTATCACTGCACAGTTAGACAACGCTCTGTTCCCCCTCATGACATCATTAGGTAATACCGGAAGTGCTCCTCCATGTTGTTTATGTCCGCTTGCATGGAATCAATCGTCATTCCAATCGTTTCACAGTTTAAAATTGTGCAAATTGTAATGTTAAAATGCCTAATGGTAGTTAAAAAAAAAAAAACAACAACTATAAAGCAAATATTGTCCACTGTTTTACTTGAAGTTTATTGGCCTGTGCAACCTAACAGTCAGTCAATAATAGATAATATTGCTCCTGTCCGCTCCTCCGAACTGTTACGTCGCACAAAAACACCTGTTAATTGTGAATTATTGATGACGTAATAAGCATGGGTCATGGGTCACGTCCCAGCATCCTCTCTGGTGTCGGGGGTCGAGCGGACGATTCACAGCTGCTCATCTGAACATGGGCGGGGTGTGGCGAGTGATGAGGAACTAACACAGACACCAATAATGAGAGGAGTGACAGACAGGAGCTGCTCTTAAAGGGACAGGTCACTGCTCCATTTGGAACCCTGTACGATTTGGCACAGTCTTTCAAGCACTGAAGTTGCTATAGTAACAATACTTGGGACTGGAAAACTGGTGAAAGCGGTCAAAAGCTTTTAGTATCTCTAAGATCTGAAAATGTATCTCAGCCCAGCTGCACTCACAAGACCACAACCGCACAATAGCTCATGCAAGAACAACTATTTATACAGGAAAGTACTTGCAAACAGTGTATTTTATGTAAAAAGGCAGAATAAACTCATGATTCACTCCCAATTCTTCAGCTCAAACCTTCTGCTTTCTGCTGTTTCCCACAAAAATCCTTATACATTAAATGAAATAATTAGATGACTAGTACCAATTTTGGTCAACTAAAACGGTGTCGACATATTAATCGACTTAAATGTTGAGATTTGTTGGATCAAATAAGATAAATACTTGATTAAAGTCCGTTAAATGTATGTATTTCAATTGTTAGAGAGTGAAGAGCTAAAATGATCATTCTAAGAGTTAAGTCAGTGAAATAGTGCAACAATTAAGCTTGCAATACTTGTGGCTACAGTAGAACGAATGCATTATAAAAAGGTTTAAAGCTCCATTCGGTAAATTTTTAGCAATAAAAATAAAAGCATGGATGTTCTTATTGCACATAAAAAAATTGCACAAACAAGCAGCCAGGCTGTTTCTATGGAACTGTTCTTTTGGTTCTAATATTCCACAGTATGGCATAAAACGTTATTTATCTCCATGGGGAATGTTCCGAAGTATGGTTTTAACTCTCTATTTCCGTGGAATCATGCAGGTGACGCGTCAAGTTATTTACTTTTTAGTTTAAAAAGTTAAACAAGTTAAATGAAGTAGGTGCCAAATCAGACGATGACACTTCTTCTAAAAGTATCCCCAAAAAGTGAGGAATGACTTTGGAACGCCGGTGGCTTTCTGTAAAAATGGGCCTAACCTAGCTACCAACAAGTGTTTTCGTTGTCCTGATCGTTAGTTAGGGTAATAATGTTACGACAACGCAGTATTTAAGTACGCATATGGAATGAATGGAAGCCGTGTTCAGTATTTGACAAATGGGGCGGTGCACTTTCCCACGCTGCCTGTACGTGAAGTAGCAGAATCTCGTCCTCAGCTGTTTGTGGATAATTATGCGATGTGGATGTGTGGAGCAGATGGAGGGTGTGTCCTGTTCTCTCTACCTCTCTTTCCCTCTTTCCCTCACTTTCTAGCAGCAGTATTAGACGTCAGGGGAGCAGGCTTGGATGAGGGGACTGGAGGAGGAAGAGGCGCAGCACTGGAAAGCATACAAAACAACGCTACAGAGAGTGTAGAGACACCCACGGGCGGGACGGTTACTGTTTACATGGGGAGGAATGTCTAACAGCTTTATGGGCACTGCTTCAAACATGCTACACTTAGTTGTGTTCTTCTGCATGTAAGGGTGTCCAAAGGAAGTGCTCCCCCGTGTTTTGAAAGTCCATGAGTGCACCCTTCGTTAGACTTCATCGTTTCATTGTGCAAACTGCATTCAATGCTCATCATCTCTTTCTAATACCGTATATATACTTTATAGATACACTATGTAACTTTTAGTGTATCCATACAGTTTATTCATTCATTATCAATTTGAAAATGGACCTTTTTGACAGACCAAATTGTGTTTTTGCTTCTTTTTGTGTGTGTCATGTTCTCTGTTTTTTATATTTTAAGTAACCGATTAGAGAAATAATCATAAATTGTAATTGAAATGGGGATTAATTGCACAGCTCAAATGGAGATGTTATTGCATTGACCAGAATGTTTTGTTCCACAGTATGGCATTAAACTTATCCATCTCCATGGAGACCTACAGGTGACGCCACCGGGCCAAGTTACAGGTCAGATCAGTGCAGAGGCGCACACTGTAACAATGCAGTGAAGCTAGTGAATAAAGAGAATAAATGCAAGACAGATATGTTTGCCGTAATGGAACATTCCAGGCAAAGCAATAACGTATCAATGGAGAAATGCAGGTGGAAGCAGCTATTGTTTTAAGCCTCATTTCCTTTTCTTTTATCATTCAATTTGTAATGCATGTGAGCTCATTTATAAGAGGGATGCAGTGGTTTCAACCAATTACAAGGCAAAGAAGAGTCATAATGCTACACCATGAACGTTTTCTCTTCAGTTCATAATGCTGCAAGAGAGGAATGCGTACTCTTGTGTTTTTCTTTTCTCTCTTCAAGTATCATCACAACAGCAAATTAAATGTATCTTATTTATGTATAATACATTTCCTTAGAATTCATGGAGGCAAAAGGTGTATTATGTGTTGCATTAGCTTACCAGATGAATGGTTGTAGTGAAGCGAGCTCAAATAACAACATTCCCTTTGTCTGTACTCTGTCATTACCACGACTCTCATGTTTACTTTCTCATCTGCAGTGAGGCATTCCAACAGGTGACTTTCACATACTGCCACTAGTCCTCCTAAAACTTCATCGGCTGCTTCGGAAAAAGAACATACGCTTTCCACGATCACATTCTTGGTACACCTATATTGTCCTGCAATAAAGTATTGCCTAGTATTGGAAAATTGTAGCAGATATGTACATTTTTGTGATTTTGTGGTGACTTGAAGTAAGACGGGACACAATGTCAGTCTGCACTTAAAGGGCCAGTATTTTGAACCATGAGTCAGGAACATGATTTAGTTTGAATTGTTATCCCTGCCCACTTAGTCCGTCTGTCACCCTGATATTGCACCATGACACAGAAACAACTGTCTGGGATAGTCTTATGCAGCCTTGATAATGTGCCGTGTCTGGGAATCAAGTGTCTGGGATAGTGCAAGGCAGTTGTTTTCCAATGATTCTTAGTAAACAATGTGCCCGATTGCACGAAAAGATATGGCGCTGAGTAATATTAGTTAGTACCCAACATAAAGCTTTGTATTACCGTATTTTGCGGACTATTAGCCGCTACTTTTGTCAGATGTTTTGAGCCATGCGGCTTATTTAGAGGCTGCGGCTTTTCTGTGTTTTTTTTCTTTCACCGCTAGGCAACTAACCGGAATTAGAATCAAAACTACAGAAAAGTTAAGCAAAGAAGCAGATGTTGCTTTTTTATTCAGCTAGCAAATAGAACACGGACGACAAATTACCAACTATAAATTATTTTCAAATTCTTGCCCCATCATTATGGAACCCAAACGAAGAAGTTCGTACGAAGCAAGTTTTAAGCTGAAGGCCATCGATCTTGCTCGGAAACCGCGGCTGCACGCAAGCTTAACATCAATGAATGTACGGTGAGACGCTGGAGGGGACAGCGGGACGAGCTCATGCGATGCCAAAAGTAAGGAATGCGGCCTATGTATTGTTTTATTATCGTTTTTTTTAAAATAGAGCAAATGCGGCTTATATAGGGGAGCGGCTAAAAGTCCGGAAAATACGGTACATCTCAATGTACTTCATATGGATCTGTTTTTAGCATACAATGCATGATGTAAAGAGCGCCCCTCTGTTGGATGGATGATCACCCATTCCACCATTGTGGAGTTAGCATAGCATGTAAGGTGGGACTGGAACCAATCACAGAGCAACATTGTGGTTTGGGCAGAAGTCAAAACAACCTGAACCAAAACAACAACGCCGACGTCTGTACTTGGGCCTATTTTAGGACAAATATTGACTTTTTCGTTTTTCAAAAACGTGCACACAATGGCGCTTTGTACATTTGTGGATGACAAAGGAGACAGTGCTTTTCTGAACACTGGATTCAACACAATTTTGATTTTCCTGATTCTTCTGCTGTTATGACGCTTCGACCAATCAGCGAAGGTTTTCAGCAAGAGCCACAGACCAAATAATGTGAAGAACTCAAATCAGAGTGAGCCAGGTTACCGGTTTCCCCCATCAAACCAAAAAATGCACAATAGGTAAAATCCTTCAGCTAAGGTAGTCCTAAATTCTGGCGCTCTTGGGCAAGACACTTAACCCACCTCGCCCCCAGTGTCGACGTACACTGGTGTATGTATGTGTGAATGTGTTCACACATTGCCCTTCAAGGCAACTGCTGTTGAATTGAGTATACATTGAATGTGTGAGGGAATGGGTGAGTGAATGGGTGAGTGAATGGGTGAGTAAATGGGTGAGTGAATGGGTGAGTGAATGGGTGAGTGGTTCCTTGGTGTAAAGGGCTTTGAGTGCCTCGAAGGTAGAAAAGCATTATACAAATGTGACCACTTACCATTTATTTAACATTGAATGAGAGGTTAAAAAGTTCATAAAAAAAAGTTCAAGTGCAGTTCATAATAGTCTGTGTGTTTGTCCATTCAGCTTGACGGGCCGATGAATAAATCAAATGACTGTATAGAAATGAGAGATCGTCCAGCGGAAATACAAACCGCAAGTCAAAACCCAGATAGTAGATCCCTGCATAAAACCGCGTGCCCGTTTCGTGCAGTCGCTCAAAAACTATTATGCGTTCGTTAACATGATAATCTTCCCGGTCCTAGGTATTAGTGGTGCAGTAATAAAGCCTATATTCACCAATTCACTTTCTTGTTGTTCCCGGAATGAGGGAACTATTGTTTGGTTAATTAAATCAACATCACTGTGAGTAAACATCCAAGTCCTTCATTGGCAACAAACAAACCTCGTCCAATTACCTCTTGCTGACAGCTCACTTTTGTCTCCCCACATCGCCTTACCTGCCCTGGTCTAACACACATAAATGACTCATGGGGATTTGGGTGACCCTGACATGTGACTAATTATCTACTGTTTGGTCCAACAAAGAGAGCATTGACATTGGTAAATAGTTCACATCGAGTTGCACAAATAGGTTTGTTTTATTGGTCCGCATTCACATGATCTGTTCCCTACTGTCGGCACCAAAACAACAGAACGGCTCAGCCAGTTTCCCATGGACCGGTTCAAACTGTGAATCATGAATGTGGATGAAAAATGCAGATGGTTTAGAATGTTTTCCGATCTTGTCATTGCTTTAAAGGTCAGTGTATGGGTGGTCTAGACAAATATATGCATCCTACAATCACGCTACCTTCTCTTATTAGCAATTGTACATGACATATTGTTTACAGTTTTGAAAAGCGTTGTTTCATTAAGTAATTGATTTAGTTAAAGATTTGGCTTAAGGTGCACTATAGCCTTGTTTCCATGGTTTTCCATGGTTGTGGATTTGTACCAGGTCGTTTCAGGGGTCCAAAATAGCCCATGCTAGGACCTACCTCCCAAAGGGGTCTAGCCCTAAATTTAAGCTAAGAAGGAGCTACAAGATGATCGGATAAAGCAGACTCATGCAAAAACAAGACAGCAAACAACAGACATCAATCTACATCTAGAACAGTCTTTATAATAAATACTATAGGCACTGCTGGAAATACCATTTGTACTGAAACACCTGTGGCTATAAAGATAAACAAGCATCCAAATAAACGGATCAAACAGAGCCCCCTAACGCAGGCATAACAACCCATTAACATGAGTGGCATGAAGGAGCTGCTAAGGCAAACCAAATGTGGAGGACATTTTGAAACACGGCCCCGTCTGAGGCGGAGGTAATGACGAAAACAGGTGTGCTCTTATAGCTTTGACCCCACAGTTTCTAATGGAACATGCGCTTTCAGCTTTTACTGTTCAACTGGCAGTTAAACACAGGGTTAGTATTCCTATAAAACATCCAGATTTAATATGTTTGACATAATAATTGTATAAAGTAATTTGGCAGCAATCATATGACATTGACAATCAGATGACGCTCTGATAACCATCGCAAGGATTTTCAAAGCATGTGATTAAATGAATTTGAGGCAAACAATAGAGAATGGAGTTTTCTATGAGGCTTTCATTTGTAAAACGAATGAAGGTTGTACAATAAATGTTTGCATGTAAAGAAAGGCACAGCAACCTGATAATCCTACCAATCCAGTCACGTGTACTGTACACTGGTGTATGAATGAGAGCAGGAGAACGGACGGAAATTAACCGATGGCTACGGTCTGGCGTCTTTACATAACGTATATCATCTATATTCATTAACATGCACCAAATCCACTTCCTATTGGCTATTTACTCCCAATCCCCTTTTTAAAACGTGTTTATTTGGTGAGGACAAAGCAGGTGAAAAGTCTTTCGAAGGACGCAGCGCTGTATGCACTGACCAAAGCTGGAATTGAACCTCCAACCTTTGAACTGGTCGATCACAAAAGTGGTTCTCAAAGTTTTCACACCAAGTAGCCTGCCATACAAGATGTTGACCTTCCAAGAACCACCATATCTAAATATCTAAGAGATGAATTGAAGATCAAACACGTTAAATCAGGTATAAAATAGGGCTACACCATTGCTACAGAAGTTCTAAACAATGACTTACCTAAAAGAAGAAACACATGTGTATGAAATTTACTCGAAGTTATACATTTGCGCACCAGCAGAAGGAGCCTGTTCCACACTTTGAGAAACATTGGTCAAGAAAAAAGTATATTTTCTTTTTCAGTTTTGTTATTTTTCCAAACTTCTTCTTGCAAAAATATGAAATAACCAAAAGTCTGTCAATTATTTCCCATTACTTTACACAGAATACCAGACAGTGGCACCTGCTGGTTGGCACAACAGTCCGGCCTGACTTCCTGTTTGAGAACGGAGCCTACACACGATCTGAGAGATTTCTGAGCCCCCTCTCCACATATGCATAAACAATCTTATCCTGTCTATGCAAAAGACATGAACAAAAAAGCCCAATCATGAAAACAAACAGCTTTGAACTGCTGAAATTCAAACTGGCTTTTCCTTTTTGGCCTTCCTGCTTCCCAGACTCGGGTATTTTTATCCAATAGTTCATATCAGAGCCAGCAGATCAAGGCAAAAAGACTTACATTGATGTCTGTGCCAATGTTAAGTCCAAGCATTTATCGGTAAGCAGATGTTTACAGAAGACACAAGGTAGTGATTAGCTATTAGCATGTAGCTAGCATTGAAAACAAATGCTAGACGACTATTGGAAGTGTTTGGAAAAGGCATGTGGTTGATTTGAGCGATCAGGTACCAACTGCTCATTTAAATGGATGTCAAGACGGAACATGTGGAAATAATGTGAATACTTGCTTTTGCGAAAGGACTAAAGATGTTCTTGTTTAATTTAGTATTTTTATACTTGGACCATGCATCTGATCCAAACTGCAAAATTGCAAGATGCAATAATAACTATGCATGCAGAGAGGTAGTAAGCAGTGACTAGATGTGAAAATGTAGATTACACTTACGATTTACCCAACAAACTCCAGCTGCCTCACTCTCTTACCTAGTATGAGGGAATATTTCATTTGTATATATTTGAAAAGGGACATTGCACATAAATCAACCTCAAACAATGTAAATGTGCCCGAGTTAGCTGATATGAGCTAATTTGCATCAGTATTCCCTTTAGGATTAAGACCTCCTAAAGTGAAAACACTTAAAAATCACACATCAGACATTACAAAAGTAAACAATAAAACTGACAAATAGAACTCAGTAAACGGTTTTGAGATTAGTGTTAAAAAGTAATTGCAAATAAAAAGCAAATTGAAGTAGCAGTAGCTAGTTGTAAACAGCAAATATAAAAAAGGCAAATATAAATAGCAAATATAAAAAGGGCTCCTATTATTTAGGTAGTATGATGCTCTTCAGAGAACTAACGATGTCCCTCTTCGGTCTAGACCTCTACAAAAAGATGCTCTGATATGCATGGGATTCTTGTATTAATTAATCAGTTATAACAATACAGAAATCTATTCGCCATCTGAATATTTGGTAACCTTGCCAGCAAGATGAATTCTCACAATTTTTGTGAGTTCACCAACTTTTGAGAATAGAACTCAATTCAGAGTCAGACACATATCAATCTGGCGTGAGCAAAATTTGTCAGAAAAATTGCAATTCTTACATTTTAAAATCAGTATAACATTCTGCCTTTTACATTTTACACTCAAATAGGCTAACAATAATATATCATATAATAGCAATAGGCTATATAATTACACATTTTGAAATATGTTATGGTAAACAACCAACGGTGTATGGTAATTCAGTTTAAAATAAAGTATTACAATTCCAGTATTACACAATAGCAATAAATAGCCGAGCTACTTCCTATTAAATATATTAAGACTAATGTAAACATATGGTTTGTTCAAAGAAAAGTGATGGCACATTCAGGTCTTAAAAATGTCACTTACACATTTACTTTTTAATTATTATTAGTATATTATTTATTTAGACATAGCAGACACATTCTATAGCGCTTTTGGACCAACATATTACCCTAAATATGAACTACAATGCAGCAATGCAGCTCCATTTTGAACATTAGCATAGCATTTTCTTCAAGACTTTGCATATATTGGGGCTAGCCCCTACTGACCTCGATTAAAACTAGCAATTTTCTGATGACTCAAAATCTACCAACCCACAATTTGGCGCTGGGAACAAAGACATCAAAAATTGAAACCATGACCTAAGCAGTGGGCCAAAGTGAAGGCCTGCAAATGCAAAAAATAGCTTGTTTCCTGATTGTATTGGGCTGGTGTGGCTGAGTGGAACAAAGCCGCGGTGTAATGCCACAAACGCAGGCTGTAATCTCCCCTCTGCTTATTGGGCAGCTCACTTGTTCTGCTCCAAAACATGCAACATCCACAAAAACGACACATGGTTTTAGTTCAACATTTCTAAAAGAGGCCCGTTTGAAAAGAGCTATTCATTTTTCTTTAACGGATGGATTTCACTGTGCTGTGATTGATTGGATTTTTAAGCTCAAAAGTGGATCTGGGATAACCGCCTGCAGGTAATTACTGTTTAGTGCCCACAGTAAAACCTTATTGAGAGTTGGAATTTTCTGATGGAGTGAGAAGGAAGACAACCACTCTTTTACAAAAATGTATGACTAATGTTGCAATGAAATTTTATGATTTCTGTGTCACCAGGAGTCTCATTATTATATATTTTTAAATGGTCAAACTTATATAGGCTAGGGCTTTTCAAATACTGGTAATAATAATTAATAATTCGATTAATTAGAATAAGTGCCTTGCCAAAATGGTGGACTGGGGCTAGAACCACCACCCCTAACACTAGGAGCAGTAGCAATGGTAGCGTGAAAGGTGCTAATGCTATCTTGCTAAAAATCTAAGCTAGATGAAGCACAAAAAAAGGAAAATGGTGGCTTATGTTATGTAGCTTACACTTGTAGATTTTTTCCATTTATTTTATTTTAGCCATTGACAAGCTAACAAATAATAATCAACCAATTACTTTCCCTCCAGCAGCTCATGTTAGTCACCATTTTAACCACCACTAAGCATTAGTGGCTATGCTTGCAAATGAGTATTTTTCTCAATCACGGTTAAGGTTAGGTGTTAGGGTTAAATTTAGGAACAGATCATTTGATCAAGGTTAGGGCGTTGGCACAGGTTTGCTAACCGGGTCTTGGCAGAACTGCATTGGGGGGAAAAAAATACACATGCAATGGGAGCTTAAAAACATGCACAACAAGCCATGGAACTGTTGCTAATAAACATTAGCTTGCATCAACTGAGCATTCCATTAAACTGGAAGGATATACCTTTAAGTCAAATGGGACACTTTGTAGGCTTTGACTAAGCTAATTGCTGAATTGGAAACCACTTTTAAGTATTTGAACTTTCAACTCCTATTAATCTTGCTAGTACGAATTAAAGAGCTCTGAGGGATAACATAGACTTACAGTAAATTACCGTAAAAGTTCTTACGCATTGCCTCTTGCACACTGCCCTTTCATTAGTTTTTATAAGAGCATTGCAAATCAACGTCTCCAAGTGCGAACCCACAGTTAGCACGGTTAGCGGCTGGCATGAGAAACCAGAGAGCTAGCCGCGGTTCGGAGAGCACTAAGCTGGGCGCGGTAATGGGACTTATATGAAGGTTGTTGAAGGTTGTACTTTGAGGTCACAGCAGCAGGAGATAGGGCATTTATCATGGATACCAGGTCACAACAATGTACTTCGGAGGCTCTGAAACGTCACCCATTTCACTCGGGCAGAAGAAAACAGAAGCTAGCCAACAAAAAAAAACGAATCTTCATCTACATGTTAGAATATCATGTTGAATTCAGGGTTTTTGAGTACTTAAAGAGAAGCATTTCCTGGATGGGTGCAACACTTTGTGACATCAGCGGGTGAAACGATGTCCATGCACAAACCAAACCAAACACAACTTTAACTTTATAAATTGGATTGAATTAGAAAAAGTGTAAATATCCCTTTTTGCAGCATAGGGAAATGTTTGCGTATATTTTGTCATGCCAGATCCCAGGAAATAGTTATGATTAAATAAGAGTGCATTGAGTTCTGTGTTAGCAAATGAAGTGCCCTGGTAAATGTCACCAAAATATGCTCTTCCATTTTATTAAACCAGCTCTGTTTTAATTTTATTAGCTTTCACATTGGTTCAATATATTTTTCATTGCGCTCAAAGGAAAGCAGTAAAACACAGCTTACATACAGTAAGAAATGGCATACAGTATTAGACCACGGAATTTAACAATGTATAATGGAGTGTGAGGTATTTCAAATGAGGAAAGCATATGAGAGCTAGTCGACGACGTGCTAGTCCCAAAGGAAGATATGCATTTATAATGAATAAACCCAATGGAAATAAAGTAGCCAATATGACAGCGGTATTAAACTCAACTTTTCTGGTAACTTTTGAAACGCAATGGGTTTATACTTTACCATCATGTTGTGTTCCAACAGCAAATACACAAGCACTCAACATTTTATAGTTTTTATGCAACAAACTTAAAAATACATGGCAAACTTTATATGGTTTAATACTACTTTGTACTCTAAGGGAAGAGCAACTAATAGTTAGAGAAATAGTAGGAAAAAAATTATGATATTATAGAATCATTATACCAGCAGACTGTGCCCACTATATAGGGGATAAATGAGTTCTGACAAATTACTTCACAAACGTTGTCTAAAGTTTACTACTTCATATCAAAAGGGTTATAACCATGAAGCAGCGTCTTTGTTACTCATATTGTATGTGTTCGTTCTCCATTACCCACAGCAAGAGGACTTCTGCGGTTTTCTCCTGGCTTTTTCTGATCCCTCCATTTCCTTGGCCCGTGACGCCAGCGCATTTCAAACTAAATTGATCTCACATGACTAGACAAAATTTGGCTTTGAGGTCCAAACAACTACATGTTTGCACACTTAAGATGTTGCACTTGGCTATTCCTACCGCGTACTACTTTCCGGACTTCCAAATCTCATCCAAATCCTTTAAAAGTAGGGGACGGGGTCTTTGTTCGAGCCACCTGACCTAGTTTCTGTAGAGAATGCAAGCACACGTTTAGGCTATTGTTTATACAAGTGTGAGAAAGGGAGTGCAGCGGAGTTAGGCGCATTAACAGGATGTGTAAGTGTGTGTGTGTGCGTGTGTGTGTGTTGGTGCCATGTGCTGTCCAGCTGTGGGAAAGAAGTGGCACAATGAGAATACAGACATCCTTCTTACTGGCTTTTCATTCAGACCAAAGACCAACTACAGGCGCCGGGCTTTTCAAAAAAGGAAAAGGTCAGAACTGGCCTGAGAAAGTGAGCTAATTAAAGCCATAAGTCAAGAGTGGCTCTGCAGAATAAAACGTGAAAAAAGTTAAAGGGCAAGGTAAGATATTTGTAACATGTGAGTGACTTTTACTATGCTGGATTACGTAGAGCTAGTTTGAAATGTTAGACGAGTGAATAAAACAAAAGCGTACATTTTAAGTTGGAAATGCTTGTCAAGCTAGGCTAACCTTAAGTAAGCAATTGGAAAACTAAGCACAGCAAATAAAGGATAAGATCTTTGTTAGGGTTTTGCGAGCATGTGCTAATCTACCCACAGAGCTGAATGTATTCCATGGCATGTTTCGTTGCGGCCTTTACAGAAACTTTCCAAAATTTACCGCTACCTTGATAAAGGCAAACCAACAACCAACACTGAAAAACATGCATATATTTCTCTAAAATGATCAAAACAATTCCAAATATGCAAAAGAAAATGTGTTTGTCTAGGGATTCATAACAAATTACATCCTGATTTTCTTCCTATTTCAGTGGTGGCAGAACAATAAGGTCCCATGAACTATTTCGCCCATCGATCTATTTCGCTCATTGATGCATAGAAGTCTAATCCTTCTGACTAAGATTCTGGTTCATAAGCCGGTTGATGCTCTGCGGTCACCAACTCCTTCAGACATGTTGGTTGCCCCAGTAGCACCAGTTGAAACTTGAAGCATGGGACAAATTAGGGACGTGCAATTAATCAAGATCGAGATTAAGTTATCATTCTTAATTGCCAATGTTCAGTTTGGGTCTTTTTAATCGAGAGAGCAAATCCTTTGTTAGTTCATGCATTGGAGGAAAAACAATGGACTATTTCGTGTTGAAAGGCATTAAAGGTCTACACATTGTTTATGTATCGGAAATGAATATTGAACATCATTTGTATTTCTTTTTAATTAGCCAAAATCCATCTTGATTGAGCAACAGGGAAATATTACCCAGTCCCAAGTTTAATATAGAGAATACATTTCCCTCAAGGGACAACAAAGAATACAGAAAACCTTTTTTATGTACGGTACGGTAATTCTTTTGATCTGATCTCTCAGGCCTAATGACCCACAAGTCCTTCCTTTACTCTCTTATCACGCTTTACCCGAGTTTCTTTGCAGACACGAATGCAGATAAACTCATAGATTTGTCCTCTGTTAGCTTGTTTTGGAAATGTGTCAAGCCCTCCAACAAAATGAACCCAAAGTCATGCGTGGAGAGTCTGAAGCACAAGCAAAGCATTCGTGAATAATTTGGTAAATAAACAAGATGGCTTTTATTGCTATTTCCAGGCTTGTTATAAAAAACAATTCTCCGGAAATGTCGGAGATAAAGAATGTTCATAGATATGCAACAGGAAGTTTGTTGAAACAGTGTCAAGTGATATCTATTGGATTCTTAGAGAAGTTACAAAAACATGATCAAATTAAATAAGCAATAGAAACAGTAACTTGAAACCCAAATATTATTAAAAATTGAAGTCGTAAATATTAAACAAACTGGTTGAAAATAATGACCAAAATATATAAAATCTTTCTGTCACTGTCCCCCTCTTTACATTACACAAACCCAGCCAAAGTGTAGTAAAAAATACTTATGTCACTGTCTGTCTCCTAAAAAGTAACGGGCACATACTTTTGTACAGTTTACGTGAACGCTTTCAGGCCAGACGTGTCCTGTTTTGGCCTGGAGGCAAATTGAGCGCAGTAATGGCCTCCTTCCTGCAGGTGTCTCTACAAAAATGTTGCTTTTGTGAGCCAGGTGTCATTGTTATTGTCAGTTTAAGTGTCTGCTAGTACAACGTATAGAATGTGTAGTTTTACAAAAGACCAATATTACATTATAGAAGTTTTGAGCATGCTTTAATGCTCAAACGCATAAAATACACATTTTAATCTTATATAATCCTTGGAAATCCATGACGCTCACCATGTCAACATATGGTATTTTGTAATGGTATCAAGCAATACACCTAATTGAGGTCGTTTTAGATGCTTATTATGTAATGAACTTATACTTTGGGCATGTTTCGGTGTGCCAATGATCAAAATATATACTTTTGTATGGATTCTGTTTAAATTATGGGTAGCAATTTAAAATCACTGCATTATTTAGCCTTAATAAGGACTGGATGACTTAATGCATAATAAACAAAGAGTTTATTAAGAGTTAGGGTATTAATTAAGTAGTTATTAAACCTGAATTATGCATAATAAACCATTTGTTTATTCATTAATTAAGTCTTTGTTAATTTTTTTAATTACAGCTAATTAAGTTGTTTTAAAGTCATACCAAATCCTGGAAAGATGCATCTAAGATCTTTATTTGAAGTTGATTTGTAAGTTTTTCTGGTTATAGAAAAACATGTTAGACTTGGTAGCAGTTGAAAGTGTGATCAGCTGGAGCCCATGCATGGACAGGAATTTTAGCAATTAGCCAAACGCTAAACACTTCCACAACCGACAGATTTAGGCATCACTCTAATGCCGCTCTGAAAATCCCACCCAATTCAAACGTGATGGAAGTATGTCATACAATGTAGGTACCTCACTATGCTAAAGAAATGCTAACGTCCAGATGTGGTTGTGCAATTGGAGTAGACAAGCCTTGGCCCAGTTTGAATACTTGTGACGAGTCCGGAGAGAAAGCATTTTCACACAAGTTTATTTTTCATTGAAGTCACATGAATTTTTGGCATCAAAGATCTGAAATGTGTTGGGCTGTGGTGACGGACTGGAGCGGCTACACAGTCAACTAGTGTTGTCTTATATCTTTGGAAGCATCTTCATATCAACTGTATTATATGACAAGACCATACATTAATACATCAGCAAGTAGAAGTACAACAGCTGATTGGTTTAAAGGTCAGTACTGAAAGAACAGTCGCTAGACTTAAGTTTTATGCTATTTTTTTATTTCTAAATGTTTAAGTACAACAAGCTATTTTGGTACCACTTTATAATAATTACACCCAATCAACCTTAATAAAGCATGCATAAAGACTTAATTCATAATGAACAAATAGTTTATTAAGAATTAGTCTGGCTTAGTAACGACTTCATTATTACCTTAGCCCTAAATCCTTAATGAATCCTTAATAAACTACTTGTTCAATATGAATTAAGTCTTAGTTCGTGCTTTACTCAAATCAAGTTGATTAATTCATGCAAAAACGGCTATTTATACAGGAAGGTACTGGTAAATAGTATTTTTATATGTCATACACTGCTTGTCCAAAAAAAGTCCCCACTTGGATTAATCTAGGCAAATCCAGTAGGTTCTCTCCTCCTGCTGGATAACTGCTGCAGGTGATGATCTTTCAGCTGCAACACGGTATTTAAACCCAACTGATGCAGGGAGCGGCTTCTCATTTCTGAAACGACCAGATGTGGAAGGACGAATCCCGTGGTCATGGAGAAGATGCCAGTGTGTTTGAGAAGGGTCAAATCATTGGCATTGAGCAGAGGAAACATCTAAGGAGAAGCAGACACTAATCTACTGCAGATCTGAACCCCAGTGAGAGTCTTTGGGACGAGCTGGAGAAGTCCTTGTGTCAGTCTGTGGTTTACAGGTCAAAATGAACTTGATCTAGAACAGCTGCTTTTAAAATAACCCTTACCCTGACTGGGGGGGTCCCGTGTTTGGACTGCTCATGTCCAGGTCTGGGTCAGGATTAGTGGGTTAAACATTTCAGTGACAGTGTGGTGGTGGTTAGATTTTATAAGCCCTTTATGTTCATCTAATTCCTCTAAAGGATTAAAACAATCATGTTTATTTATTTACTGTGTCCAATTCCATTTCCATTCAAGATCCTGGAGAACTTGATATTGAAACTACATGGTGTAATTCAAATTTAGTTAACTGTGGGATTTTTACCCAGACTTTTACACCATTAAACGTTAACGTGATTCAGTATCAGCCATGAAAAAACCCTATTGGTTCATCACTATTCTTTTTTTCTCGGATGTCTCTACAAATTGAATTCACGGGGAATTATTCTAATATTCTTGGGCTGCAAAATACATTGCAATTGACTCGCAAAGACTGCAATTACTTAAGTCTAAAACCTGTTAATAATGTAGTTTAGACCTCTACAAACATGTTCTGAGAAGTGTAACAGTTCATATTTCTGTCAATTGTCAGGAAAATGTTTGACCAAAAGTCCTATTCCACAGACGATGCACTGCGCCCCTTTAACTCAACTGAACCTGTTAGCCGTTATCTTTCTCCGTGTTGTCCTTGACTTGTCCTTGTCTGCGCTGATATTAATAATCTTGTATTATATTTGAGTGCAGGTCTAGTCCAAACACAGACACGAGGCTGTGCGGTAGTCCAAACAATGACGCTGTGATTTCTAATTCACTTTGGAACCAAAATAAGACCTGATGTCACAAATGTCTATGAGCAGCAGAAATGTGTGTGCTGTAACTACAAGTGGACACACGCGATTCAGAGCCATGGAGACAGTAACTAACGAACTAACTAATATCGGATTGGATATTTGATCAATTGATTTGAGCATCAGGGTGTTACAAAGGGAATATGTGAGAAAAAAACTTCACAATTTATCGATTATTCACGATTATTGAGAGCATGACCAAACATCAGACAAATCTTTCATTTTATTTCATTCCTGTTGTCTTAACACGTTACTATTCCTCAAGTTTGAGACCGGCTTTATGAAATCAAACTTTCTGAAGAACAAAATAAATTAGATGTGGCAAAAAAAAGCCAGATAAGAAAGTATTTTACTCTGAACCAAAGATTGAAATAAAATGACTTTGTTATGCTTCTAAAATGATCGATTAACTGAACAATCTTGACATCTCTAATTGTGACTGCGATGCATCAGTGATATGAGCTTTGTAACTAAGGTTTTGTCAAAGTTGTCAGAGTCTAGCTCATAAATATCCTAACTTTCTGCCAAATGCAGAGGGGCAAAAAAAGTGTAACTTTTTTAACCCTGTATACTGTCATACGAACGCTGATGTACTGAGCATGTGCGAACTCAACAAAACAAACACGTTTAGAGTAAGCGCCAACTTTCCCAAATCAACACTGACTAATTACACTTTTGTACTATTTTGTCATCATTACTCTGCATTATTCCTCCAACTCTACGTGGAGAGAGCAAGCGGCACTCCTCCTTAAAACAAATACTGATGTCATTATAAGCTTAAAATACAACGACGTCTGTCTCTTGCTGTGGGAGGTCTTTCATAGTCAACATAGTGAGCTCCACAGAGACCGCTTAGATGCTCAGTCTTCCCCCCCCAACCCAGTTTAACCACACAGTCGCCACTTTGCATCGGTCTAATAGGGCTGCAAGATGAATCGCAATCGAATCAAAATTGCCATTTGAACGGACGCAATTAAAAAATTACAAAGACAGCAATTTTAGAAGTGCCATAATTTCCTCCACAAATAACAAATCCTGTCTAATTCTGCACAAAAACTGCCAACTAGAGTTTAGATCTGTACAAACTTACTCTGCAATACATGCGTCTTTTAGTAGTTTGTCAGTTCATAAGCCTATTTCAGTCTAAATTTGCATTTAAATGTGAACTTTGAACAGAATCCTATTACTACAACATAAATTACAAATCGAATCGCAATTGTTATCAGAAAAATTGCCATTTTTTCACAATCAGGCTAAAGTTAGGATTAGGAATAGCTAAATTGGTAGATCTTTAGGACAGTTTTGCTAAGAGAAACTTGGCAGAGTTTAGGGTTAGGAAACAACAGATCTGAGAGACTATGGAACAACAAAAAGCGGGAAATACATTTTATTTATTTTTTTAAACGTATTGCTTTCTAACTCTTTGGTACTTCAAATTTGACATCTTACAATAACATATGCATGGAAAACTAGCTAAAGTAATTCATTCCTATTTTGTGAACAAATTAAGCTACCAACAATTGCTAGCGTCAAAGTGGAGCCTCTAAATCACTTCCCATCTTTCTGAGCTCAGATCTGATCCCGACTTGCAAAGTTCAGGTTTTCTAGACCGGACCACTCATTTCCGTTTAAAGTTGTCTTTTATAGATCACAAATTCAACATGGAAACTCACACACATAACACTTTCGTACGTATGCATCATGTTTTTGAAATAAGACCCCTGGTGAAGATGTACGGACATTAAAAAACATTGAGGAGAATTGACTGGTTTAATCCGGACAGATTTCAGATAACAAACATCAAAACAGCATGGTTAGATTTAGTTGACTTTGTATGTCGCATTTCACCTGGCTCACTTCAATAGAAAAGTCTGAGAATGATCAGAATCAGAATAAGAAGGGGTTTATTGTTTATTCAATAAACAAAATTCACAAACATAGGAACTTGTCCCTGCATTAAGGTGCAACACAAAACACTGATCAATAATAAAAACAACATATATGAAATCAAAAGGGGCATGCATTAAGAGACAATTCAAAATTACGATAGTATGAAACGAAAACAAAATGGTCATAACTATGTACACGAGAATTACAGTTAAATGTACAGTTGAAGAGACAGTGAGTGGAATAGTTGCAGTTAAAGTGGCAGGTGTTTAGAAGTGTTCATGAGTCCAGCGGCAGAGGGAAAGAAACTATGGATGGACCTGAGGGGAGTGGTTCAAATAGACCATGTCCAGGGTGAGAAGGGTCAGCTGTGATCGAATCATGTATTACTTTTAGGGTTGAGTTTATGATATTTTTTATTTTAAATTGAACAGACGCTCTTGCAGTATAGAGGATCATGGGAAATGAATAGCAAATAAAAATATGTTCCTGAACATCAGTACCATTTAATACAAACTTAAAAATGTATTCATTGCACTGCCGTGACGTTTGTTGTGTTTCATACACAAACCTTCTTCTGCACAGCCCAAACCAAACCTGGATACCTCATGGACAAACATAGACCCACCACTGCCTCTCTCAACACCCACGACGAGAGCAGAAACAGAGCTTAGTCGTTCTACATCGTGACGACAACAGCTCCAAACGAGCAGTCTGTGAGCGGTGGAATTCCTCCTTTGCTTCTGTGTGGCTGCTCCGCCGGTGTCGGATTACACCAAAAGCTCTCCAAACCACAGCACCAAGAGGGAAAATAGGCCCACGGTGGAAGAATGGAAGGCACATGAGGCGTTCGGCGTAGTAGGAGTTTTAGATTGTTGCAGAAAAGGCATTAAAGTCTCTAATTGAGTTGTGAGTGTTTAATAGTTGTGATGGGGGAATAAGAAGCAGAGAAACAGACAGTTATAAAAATAACTACAACTGTGACCAGACCAAAACAAAGGTTATTTTTGGTGCTTTCCAATAGCACAATAATTGATAAATAAAGTCAGATGCTCTCTCTGTGTTCAACTAAAGCCCCTTGCAGTACATCAGTAAAGTCCGCTGAGAGTTTTTTCTTTTTTTCGATTGATTTGACATTTTCTAAAAAACTAAATAAAAACATAAACAAGACAGACGTTTAATCACTACCAACGATTTTGAAATGTCTACTTCCGAAGTCTGAACTCTGCTCCAAACCAAATGTTTTTATTGACAGAGGACTGGCTGTAGACTAGTTGCAGCAACAAGTGAATTGATTAATTAATTGATTATTGAAATAATTGTCAACTAATTTAGTCGAAGTATGCTAGAATAAGCGTTATCGTGGTGTGAAACATGCCATGACCTGTGCCAGGATCCTCAAAAGGGTTCACTTCAGCTCCATCTGGGTCAAATTTAGTCAAATAAAAAAGTTCTAAACAACGAATCAATTCAACGAAAGCTAAACTTAGCATAATTAGCATAATCTTTAGTCGTTAGTTGCAGCCCTACTGTAGACCACTTGATTAAAATCACCTAAGCATGATGTCATTAATAATCATGACTGAATCTTGATCTGGATTCAAATTGTATTAATTACGCAGCCCTAACACAAAGCTAATTAAGAAAAAATCTTGCTCCTTCTCTGGACAAACAGCCGACCCACCCGCACTAAGATGGTGGGCCTTGGAAGTATCAACTCCGGGTGTGAAAAGGGTGTGACTGCGTACAAATAACGTAGAGCTCCGTATTTGAGGTCCGCCTGAACGTGCGTGTTTGTAAAGGGCTTACGATGTGTACAACAAGGGTGAACAGTGTTTTGTTAACCACTCTGCCACTAAGCATACATGATTCAAACCTTTGTCCTGCTTAGGGTAAACATAAATTACACAAAAAATGCAATGTATATTTGTGTTGCAACTGCCAAAGTGAGGAAGATGTTGTCGGTGTAAATAAAGCTGAGGCAAAACAAACTTACAGAAACCTGTTACACTGGCCAATCGCACTAATCAACTTTATTCATTCACGTCTGTATTCTGATGCTATGCCCCCCCACAAGAAAGCCCATGTGAAAAGAATAGCTAGAAGAGAATGACCAGGAAATGACAGCTTTTTAATGTAAAGAATTTTGAGAACTTTGCAAAAGGAAGGTGGTGTGTCTTATAAACGTGAAAAATCAAACGACTTAATTTCAGTTTGTTAGCAACAGTCCAAATGTATTGCTCACTCACATGATGCATTCTGAGCATCGTAATTCTTCTCCGTGATGAGTTTATAAGCGCTTTTCACAACTTTTTCAGAGCCCAGAACAGTTTAGCGTTACAGTCATGCTAACAAACATTAGCATGCTAACAAACATTGGCATGCTAACAAACACTAGAATGCTAACAGCGCACTTCTTACTTGGAGGAGAATAAAATGTTCTATAATTAGATGCAGACAACACACAGCGGTCTCATTTTCGCCCTAAGAGCTGCTTTTACAATATATCTGTACAGGGGATGTATTTTATTACATGAAAAAAATCAGGTATATTGTCCTTAGTCTTTAGTTATTATAACATGTTAGTTGCCATCACGTTAAAGCTAACAACAACAAGCATGCTAACAGCACACACCGTTTAAGACGATAAAACACTTAATAATTCTATGCCAACAGCAAACAGCTCTCTCATTTTGAATATTTGACCCCAAGAGCGTTTTTTGCCGTATTTTTACAAGGGCAAAACTGATCTTGCTAAATTAAATTGAGTACAACCACTTTTATGCAATGTTTTTTTCTATTTACAGAGGACATCATGTTACTTAAATCATTTCAAACTTTTCGATTTGCTAATTGAAACCATTCAAATCAACTTTGATAAATCTTGTGGTCCTGAGTCAAAGTCAGATTGGTACCAGATCTATATTTAGAGTATCCCGGGCCCAGACTGTTGTGGCTGTACTGTGTAATTAGAGAGCAGTGACCCAGTGCTCAAGGATGTGCTCTCATCACCCCAGCCTGAACACTGTTTAAAACAAGACCTGTGCTCCGTCCGCCAGTGCACTTTCTACCCTGAGTTCACGACTTCCTGAGGCTGTGCTGAGGAGATACAACCATCAACCCGGAAACACTGGCCAGCCAAGTCGACTTAAAGATAAGATCGGTATACTAACAACAGGTAGAGTAAGCGAATCCAGTCCAAACATCCTGCAAAATCGTGTTTCTACACACTGTAACAGCACTTTGGCTTCCTGCTGAGGTGGGGTAGACTTAAGCAAAATGAAAAGAAAATGTTCACTCTCAACAAACTATCCATTAACATGTGGAATTGTCAAAACGCTTTATCAACGACTAAAATTGATCGCTGCCAACTTCAAATTTGAGTTTAGTAGAGTCTGCTGAATGTCTATGGACTTTAAAAACAAGAAGAGGTACTTCCTAGATTCTACTCGATGACATCATGCAGTGGCACCAAGCGTTTTCAGCTCTGGAAAGGGAGACTGCCTGAATATATGGTCCAAAATGTGGGGTTTTACATCATGGTCAAAGCTCCAAAATGTATCTACCTGACCTTTTCAGTTGATCCGTGTTTTGAAAAACTCCAAGCGGTAGTTTACTTAAAGCTCCACTGCGTAACCTTTCTGGTGGAGCGTCCATCAGCTTGTCTCCATGAAGCTGTTATTACTTTACCCGGAATGTTCCACAGTTTGGTATTCAACGTAAATGTACAGAACAAGGGTTATGGCCGCCTCTGCCATAGATCTGACCTGTAACTTGGCCTTGTGGCATTACCTGCTTGTCTCCGTGGAAATAGAATGATGCATAATCTCAACGGAGTCAAGCTAATACAAAAAAAAAATCGATTTTGATACTAAGGAAAATGTCCATCTTGATAGAACAAAAACACTTTTTAGACAACATAGCTACCAAGTGGCCCTTTACTACTTCGAATATGCATCAAGACATTTTTTTAATTTTATCTTATTCAGAATTGATACTTATGCCTATTTAAATTAGTGTCTGGTTTTGATTAGATACGTATCTGCCTGTGGTATACCCTCCACCAAAAAAATCATATCTTTTTTGAAAATCTGTTTTCTCTGGACCCGCCTTTGTAAGTCTTTTTTTTTTTTTTTTTTTGTTATTTTTTTGTTTTTTTCATCTTTAAAAAAAATTATTATAAAAAAAAAAAAAAGATGATTCAAGTAACTGTAATCCTTCTACCCCGTCACTTTCCCGACCACCACTTGCAATTGAAAGTCAGTCGCCCGTAACGTCTTAAGTTTGTTTTGGCATGAGCAGATTTGATTCGCTGACTCATGATCTTTTGAATACAAACTCCGGCGTGACGCAGTTGGCTCACGAGCCTGCAGCCTGCAGCCTGCAGCCTGCAGCCTGCGCACACCTTAAGACACGCCTTTGTTTTCATGACGTGCGTGCGCCAGGTAACGGCTCTGGAGATAGCTTATGCTTACGACATCGCTCGCAGCCAGTAAGACGCAGGAGGTGCCAAAAGAAAGGCCCGCTGGCGCTCGGCGGAAGACCTGACTCGTAAAAAATGACACTTAGATGCGATGTAGTTGCGGTTAAACGGGTAATGGTTACGTCATCCTCATTAAGGACTGGCTCCTCCAGGTAGAATGAGGAGCTCCTAGTTTAGCCTACAGCACAAACTAGTAGATAATATACAACCGCGTGTCTTTTGTCAGTTATGAAGTATCGTTGTGAGATTTTTTTTCCTGGCATTCCTAAAAGTCCAACTGCAGATCCACTTCCTGGTCCCGTGAACTTTTCCTTTAAGACTGAGCTCTTTGTTCCAAACTGTGATCCACTGGCACTCGCAGCAGCCACTGATACGTGATCCCACTGAGCCCCTCGCTCCAACAACCAATACTGTTCTCCCCTTCTTCTTCTTCTTCTTCTCCTCTCTCTCTCTCTTTGTCCCCCTCTCGCTCTCCCTTTCTGTTTTTTTCTTTTCTCTGTTTCTCCCTTCTGTTTTCCCTCTCTCCTTCTCCCCTGTTTCTCTTCATCCCTCCTTCTCTCTCTCATTTTAAACATTTTGACTTTGTTTCCCCTCTCTATCCCCTTTCTTTCTCTCACTCTTTGTCCCTCTCTCTCTATGTCCCCCTCTATCACTCATTTCTTTCTTCTTTCTCTTTCTTTGTCCCGCTCTCTCGTCCCTCTCTCTATATCCCCCTTTTCTCTATCCCTCCTTTCTTTGTTTTTCTCTCTTTCTCCCTTTCTTTTTGCCCCCACCTCTATCTATACCCTCTATCTCCTTCTCTCTCTCTCTCTCTCTGTTTCTCCCTCTAATTCCCTCCTTCTCCGTCTCTTTCCCTTTTTCTCTCTGTCCTTGTCTCTTCTTCTCTATTGATCCCTGCTCTTTTCTTTCTTTCCTTCTTTCTTTCCTTTCTTCTCTCACTTTGCCCCACTCTCTCTGCATGCCTTTTTTGCTCTTCTCCCTCTATACCCTCTACTCTCATTCTGTGACGGTCTCACTTCTCTTCACCACCTATCACTCCTTTCCCTTTCTCTTTCTCTCTCACTTTCTTTTTTCTATGTATGTCTTCTTCTCTTTCTTTCTCTCACTCTCTCTTTTTTAACCCTTTTCGCTCTCTCTCGGGCTATTCCCCTTCTTTCTCTCAGTTTTTCTCTCTCAATCCCCCCTTTTTATCCATCCCATTCTACCTGTTTCTCTCTAATATCTCTCCCTCCTCACTCTTTTGGTCTCGTCCTCGATTTTTATCCTTCACGTTCTCTCTCTCTCTCACTCTCTTTCTCTCTCTCTCTCTCTCTCTCTCTCTCTCTCTCTCTCTATAGATACAGTCGTCATGAGACCGACTCAGCCATGAAAAAGTGTGTGTGTGTATGTTTGGTTTTTTTTCCAACAAGGTCCTCTATGTTGAACTTTGACCGCTTCCTGGATTTCAGAGTTGACCAATCAGGAAGCAGCATGACTCTTTCTTTTTTTTTTTTTTTTTTTTTCAAACAAATGTCCATAAACGACCGTTAAAAGAGCAGAGGATAAAACCGGTTTTGGAAAAGGTTTTAAATGTGGTTACGAGCAGTGTGCCTGTCAATGTTGTGTCAATAGTGCAATGATAAAAACAGAAGATAGAAAAAAAACTGGAATAGTTTGATTTTAAGGTGGTTTAAGGACTGCAGGACATTTAAATACAGTTCTTAAATGTCAGCAGAATATCATTTGCATTGTAACATAAGCTCTTGCAATATAGACAGAGGATAATGGGCGAGTAATGTAATGCAGTGGCTGTTTTTGAAGATTTGATCTCCACCTTGAAAGTACCTGCTAATAAACAGGCATCATGTTTCACTTACTGAAAATAAGCAACAAAACCTCGTCAAAAAGATTCAAAAATGTCAAAACTAAATCATGACTCAACAATATAAACCAGAGCTAAATAATAGGAAAGAAAAGCTTGGATATTTGTGGATGAAATTATAGAAACTGTTGAAACATCTGTCAAATATCCATTATTGAGAAAAAGCTTCTGCAGTTAGGTGGCACACAATAGAAGTTAGCTATAGAGACCACCTTTTTAACCCCATTTGAACCGAATGTGGCCCCAGGGCGGCACTTTGGTCATGTCTGGTTTAACTTTAAGCCTCACTAGAAACCCACATTTTAGACAGTTTGAGGAAAAGTTACAAGTTTCTCAGACATGTGCTTTATATTTGAACTCGAAATCAAATTTGCACTGGGTTCTCTTTTCCGTTAACTGTTTTAGACTGTTACGCAATGAGGTAGCATTTGGAGCTGGCCGTCATACAGAAGCTCAAAGACTCAACAATAATTTGCTATTTCAACGCAATTCCAGTTCAATATGGGAAAGTAAATAACAATGTAATAACATGATTTAATATAATAAGCGAAACAACAGCAGGAATTTACCTTTAAGAGAACGTTTAAGTCTGCAAAACAGAAAACTAAGCATTGTAGACAATAACAATTTAAATGAAATGTTGGTATTCATCAATATTCTAAATTAAATGATAAAAAAAGGTCGCTTTCTTCAATTATAGCATCTCTAAAACCTAATTATTCAAAAACCAAAAATGTCAACAAAACAGGCTAGGATAAAATAGTTGTTAAAATTCCTGACGACATCTTTTGTTTAGACTAAAACCAAACTCAACCTGGACTAGAGCAAGACTTAACCAGGACTAGGACACAGGACAAGATGTGAACGCAGCCTAGAATCTCTCCAGGAAGTGCACTGAACTCCCCTTTATCTTTAACCATTCAACAGGTTTCCAGAGCTGACAGCGTCCAGATTCAGATCCAGGCTAAGAATAGTTCGTTTTTTTTTTTTTTTTTTTACAAGGCTGCGTTTTCTTCAGTGGAGCAGAGGAGAGGCGCGGAAATGCCACAAATCCCCGGCGGGACCACCTCCCTCTGCTTTCATATGGTACTGTTAGAGCTGCTTACGATGCACGCTGTCAGGTCAGAAGATGAACTGTGAGGACCGATAAGAAATGGGTACAGTTCTAAAACAGGATGCACAGTAGAATAACTAATGAAAGAGTCCGTCGTAGTGTTAGCATAAAAGCTATTAGGAAACATCACAGTCAAAATATAATGTAAAAATGCCATATAAAATTGCAAAAATGGGAATATTTGAGACTTTCTGAATAAGATATTTTAGGCTCTACATGGGCAACAAAACTGCAAAACCTGATGGAGGACCTCAACATCCTCATTTCCACAGTGTATTTAGTCGTGACATTGATAACCGTTTGCATAATATTGCAATAACAATGGTACTATTTTACATATCTTACGACAAAAAGCATCAACAGCGATGTAATGACCCTTGTGGGTGCATAACTGGACCACAATGCCACAAAACAAGGTGTTCATTGCAGGTCAAACATTAAACAGTCTCAAGTTAAGTTAACATTTGGTGAGTATATCCTATAAAGCCCTGTTGTTTGAGGTCTTGCACACTTAATTCCTACATAAAATGACTATTAATATTAGAAATGACTTTGAATCCATTATTAGGACTGATAAAAATACACTAAATAACAGATGTTTATATTATAATATTTAGGATACAATGTTTTGGGGAAAATCTGATGTATGTATCTATATGTAAAGGCCCTGTACTGATGCCTTTTAATGCATGTTTTTTTTATTGTTACTAATCTGCCTTATAATGTAACTAAAACTTGCTTTTAATATATTCTTTTACTGCTGTTGACTGTGCAAACTAATCCTAATAACCTGCATGTCTTCATTATTCCTGCTGCTTCTGCTGCTTGCGCCGCACCGTACTGCATTATACCACTCACTTCTAACTGGATACATGTTATTTTATTGTTATATGTTGTTTTGTTGCACTTTTTTCTTTTTCTTTTTCCAGGGTGCCCTCTGTGCTCCAGGCATCGGACAACAGATGAAAACAAGACCCTTGGATAACTCATTGTTGGTCAATTTGCACTGTCCGTTAATAAATATATACATACAAATAAATAAATCCCAAACAGAGCTGGACAACTAAGCCCAACTGGACCTACATCTTAAAACTTACTTAAGAAAGCAAAGGTCCTAATTGTAGCCCTAACTTTCTCCATTATTTTTTGAAAAAGTAAAAGTACAATGTTTCTACGTATCCGGTAGAACTGAAATACTTTGATGATAAAGCATCTTATTGTCAATCATCCAATTTCAGCACTTTTTGCAATGAAATGCTGCAATTGTTGACATTGCGTCGTGATGTCATGATATCACATTTTAGTCAACACAATTATCGATTCATTTAATATTCTTGACATCCTTGAATTGAATTGAATTTACATTTATACATGACGATTAGACAGTCATGATCATATAATAACGCATGAACAACCAACTTTAAAATTGAACTGGCCAATGAAGAAGAGAAGTTAAGCCTTAAACTAACGTCATAAAGAGTAAACCGGGGATTCAAACTGTGTTCAAAGTTAGAATGGCTCCGTGAAGTTAGAACGGTCCCTTCACTCACCTCTGTGAAGAAATTATCCATCGCCTCGTTATTGTAATCCCAGGGGATCCAGAGTCCACTCAGAGCCGCTCATGTGGTTCGTGTCAGTCCACAAAAGACACGGCACTTTGGTCCTTATCCACGCGTTAGAATAAAGAGCTTGCCCGTAGAACTGACGCACGCACGGCACGGCACGGCACGGCACGCACGGCACACCGGCGCTTAATGCAACTACAGTAAGCGCGTATGTGTCTTTTGTTTCATGGGTTTCTTCTCTTTCTCCACGCTGAAAAAAGTTCAGAAATCCACTGAAAATGTTCATAAAAAAGCGCGGCGCGTCCGTGTCGTGCCCTCCTCGGCGTCCCGCGGCGCGCTCGGCTGAACTTTTCTTTTGTTTTCGGCTACTTTTGGAGTTGTTTTGGGAGAGAAACGTGCCAGTCGCCGGTTTGGAATGGGAAAGCGGCCGGTGTGTGTGAAGCCGAGTTTGTCCCAGTCAGTCAGAGAGAAGAACGCGCGCACACACGCGCGCACACACACGCACGCGCACGCACGCACACACTCACACACACACACACACACACACACACTACACGTACACACATATGTACACGCGTTCACGCACACGCACACGTACACGCATGCATACACACGTTCACGCAGAGGCAGAAACCTACACTCAGCCAAGCACCGCCCCCTCATTGATTGGCTCCTCCCACTCCCAAGCATTGGAAGGGCTCACGCGCGCCTCCTGCTGTCGGTTTGAATCAACTTTTCACACTGAAAATAAACTTAAATATAAACTTAATATGGCAAGTATTAATATTCCATGTTTTTGTTTTACTTTGTTTACTGGGATATTTGGTCGGTGTGTTTATGAGTATTTGGATTTTCAATCAATTATTAAGTCGTGATTTAAATTTTGATTGCAAAATACCAAAAACAAATGCCAGACATATTTTGTTTTAATGTTCAGTAGTTAATATAATTATTTAAAAACAACTTGGATCTCGATTTACTCAACATGCAAGATAAACGAAACACAAAAGAGTTATTTGATTTTCTGAAATCTGTTTTTGTCAAGGGGAAGAAAGCGCCCCCTGTGGCTAAAAGATGTATTGGAAAGCCCTAATGCTTTATTGTCTCTATACTTCTGAACACCACTATAATAACTCTGTGCCAGGCCCCAGGGTGGGCTTTTCTACCCTGGAGCCAGGCCTATGCAGGGGCCTCTGTGAGGCAGAGAAGAGGCAGTAGCAGCAAGACTATTGATTGCATGAATAATAATTGTGGGAGAAGTAGTAGAATGAAGAGAAATGTTTTTAAAAGTAGTAACAGGAAGTAGGTGGAGCTGCAGTGTAGTGCATGGTTTGAGCAAAAATGGCTCACTCAGCGCAAGATGATGAACTTGGCAAAACTGGACTGGTCCCACACAGTTCAAGTCCACGCACATTTCAGACCATATCCACTGCCCCGCAGAACAACCTTCTGCACAATTTGCTGAAGATCTCAATCATTTATTGTGGATTTGAGCAAAGGGACTTGACTCTGGAGAGTGGTCTCACCACAGAGCTCTTAAAGCAGTCGGAAACATCTCAGTACAGAGGGAGGATGTGGAGAGGGTTTTTAAGAAAATAAACCCCAATAAGGATCAGGCCCTCTGATAAAAACCTGCTTTGGAGAACTATCTGGGGGTTTCTGTGACTTGTTCAATCAGTCCCTAAAACAGCTTCTGTAAAACAGGCATCATCTGTCCTCTACATGTTCTCAGCAGACTTTTGGAGACATTCAGCAGTTTAATCGAACCTCTCCAGTTTTGCATACAGTAAGATGTTGATGGTTGATGATGCTATTTTGACCCTGATGCACAGCATCTAGGACAGTGTTTGCTGACTTCTCCAGTGCCTTTAACACTGTGCAGCGGCACCTCAGGGGCCAGAAGCTGCAAAGGGTGTGTGTGTGTGTGTGTGTGCGTGTGTGTGTTGTGTGTGTGCTCTCTGTCCTGACAGCGAGAGCAGGTGGTGAGATTCAATGGTCACCTTAGTTCAGCCAGAACCATCTCAAGGTTCAGTAGTCTCTCCTGACCTTTTCCCAAACACAAATGATTGTAAATTGGACTTACAATGTTAGAAATAAGCAGACTCACATAGTGGCATTCCTTAATTTCACTTCCTCTGGCTTGTGTAAAACTGTCTGACCTTCTCGACCCAAACCTGCGTGAGCCGTCACAGTCTGAGACCCCCATTGTGTGTTTTCTTTGCATTTTGTGGGGATATTTTTAAAATGTTTTGAGCCACAGATAATAGATGAAGAAACTTCTCAAGTAAGCTTAAGTGCAGCTCAAGTAATTTAACAATATTATACATTTAGACAAAGGTTTTACTGGAAATGTTCCACTTTGAGTTTTTGTGTGAGTGGAATAAAAAAGTGTCAACATTATCGTTTATTGTGATATTTTTCTGTAGCGATATATCACACTTCGTAATTTACTATCAATTCCAGCCGTCTGCTCCTGACTGCAGTCGTTTGTCTCCTTTGTGTGTAGTTCAGTCAGAGCCCTGAGGAGGAGGCGTCTGGGGAGGGGGAGGGCAGGACACACAAGTGAAAAGGACAGTCAAAGGTTAAATTACGCTTTGGTTGAAAGGGTGTGGCTCCTGGACATGACTAAAGTTATAGAAAGTTGTATAAGCTGCAGAAGACAAACTCAGAAATGGAGAAGAGGAAGTATCAGCAGCAAGAATAAAAAATGATTAGTAGATCATTTGGTTGTGTGTAAAAGAAAATGTAAAAATCAAAGTTTCAGGAAGTTGAGCTGAGTTCTAAAACGTCTGTCATCAATATGCAATATTCTTTCAAAAATACAGGGAAGTTTAAACAATCGTTTAACAAAATAAAGGTGTTATCAGACATTATTATTTGTCAAATCATATTTATTGTGTCATTTATATGGATTTAGGCCCTTTGTTTACTCACTGATCTTATCCCACCTAAATTACTGCCTTACAAGTTGGAGTTTGACAAACAAAACTTCTCTTAAACCAGTTGAAACCATCTATATAAAAAAGCCCTTTTGGACAAAAAGCCCACCAGTTATCACCACTGCACAATCCTCAACAAATACACATTTCTAAATCGGGACAACATAATCAAACATGCTGATTTAATACTGATGCACAAAAATGTAAACGATCTCGCTCCAACTCCTTTAAAGGAATTTGTAAATAGAAATTCAAATTGGACAACAAGAGCAGGTTCTAGAGGTGATTGTTCTGTGCGGAACGTTTTACTATTGAGGGGTTGGCGGTTTAACTCCAAATCAACTGTTCTTTTATCTTATATGCGTACTGGATGTGCTGATGTGTGACTTTTGTGTGACTATGACTGTCGTTTTGTCCCGTGGAAACGTTGACATCCGCCTGCCCAGGGACTGAAGACGGAAAATAGCCACGTTGACGCTAATCTTTACATATTTACATGCATGGTGTTCATTACTATGTGTTGTCCCTTTACAAATAAATACAACAACAAATACAAACTGTTGGGGAGTTAGCAGGAAGTACAATTATAAACTTCACTGTAAATGTCATTTTTAATAAAGTCTTGAAATATAATCATGTTCACTGCCTTTTAGTGAAATGTATAATCTAAACTGTTATATTCACTTTAAAGAAAGATTTTAAAAGTATTTCCCCCAGTCAATAGTATTCCTGGAAAGTACAAATTCGTTAGCCTTCTAATTGAGTAGATTATTTTCTAATAGCTTTTTAAACATTAAGATACTTATAGCCAGGACTAATTGAGTATTTTAACCACGCAATTGTAGTAATTGTAATTTGTTTAATCGTTAATGTACAGCTCTCACCTCTGTCTTTGCTTCTTCATATAAAATGCAACTGAACTAAAAAGTAACTAGTAACAAGTACTCTGATGGTACTTCCCCAACTGGTTCATCTGTACTCAGCCTCATGTATTTGAGTCCGAATCCAGTCCGACAATATCCAGTATGCCCTTCCCCAGTCTCATCCCCATTTCACGCTGCACTGTCCAGTCTAATAAATCCTACGTGCCAAAAAAACATCCTTTATTACTTCTTTATACATTTTCTTGAGTACAAAGTTGTCAGCAGTACTTGCCGACTAAAGTTTTAGCCAGGTCAAAGTGAAAAGTCATCACAAACCACATGTCGGACATGGTGCACCTTTAATGAGCATGTTCTAAAGGTATTCAATAGGATCAATTGCTTGTCTATTCCATTTTTATAACAATGTATTTCTTTCTTCTGTGTTCAACTGGCTGACTGTGCTATCGGGAACTGGTTTTGGAGTTGATTTTTGTTTTCACTAAACACCACCATCTAGACAGTGATGATAAGCCAGTGTATGCAAGAACACAATTTTCCTTGATGACAAACTGTTCTACGGTTTGATAATATTGTACTGACTAACATCGGTATTTGAAAAGCACACACGTCCGGGCAGTGCAAATCTGACTGTACCGGACTCATATTCATATCTTATTACCGTGCCCGTCTGCAGGCTCAGACATGCACCCGACTGTACTCATACTGTGGTTTCCCCATCAGCCCCTGGGTGCGGCCCTCGCTCATCCTCCCGTACTGCTGCTGGCACTGGCCCAGATCACCCCAATGAACCTCCACAGAGAAGTCAAAGGTCACCGAGAAACACAAGCATGTTGCTTATTATTGAATGAATACACTCTTTTGAAAAAAACAAAACGCACAAAAAGTTTGAAGGGGCATAATACAGTGTGTTGTAACAGCAACTACATGTAGAAATATATCAATACACTGTTGACATTGACAATGGATTTTAAAGGTGCACTATGTAGCTTTTGTAGTGGACGGTTTCCATGGAGAAGCTATTGTTCTGCCTGAAATGTTACACACAGCAATAAAAACACCTGTTTACCCCAGGACAGTTACTTTGTGTACCTTTAGTAGAACCACACAGTACTAACCAGGCGTGTCACTCCATTTAGTCTAATTTGGACGTTGTCGGATGAGAACCATGTGGACTGTCTCAGAGTGGTTTTCCCGGCATTAGAGTGAGAGAAGTGGGCAAAGCAGAACTAACTCTTAAACTGAACCATGGCCCTCACTCATGGTTCAAAGCCCTACTCCTGTGCGATCTCGGGGGGGAGAATTAATAAGTCAGTGATACATCTTAAGCTCTACACACAAAAATAAATACAAAGGTTCAAATGAAAAGATATTCTGGTTACACATTAATCAATACACAAACATCTTTATTGTGGTGAAGCTTGAGCAAAAGATTTGAGACTTGGTTTTACATGTTGTCATTTTAGATGCAAGACTCGTGTTTCGAAATATGAAATTGCAACTAATTTGAACTGGTTTAATTCATTTTAAATTCACTAAACAAACCATATTCATTTACAGCCCCATGCTCTGATGGAGGCTTGACACGCACCCAGCACCAGGTTCAGGGCATTCTAGTTTGTCTTGGCGTTTCATAACTCCACAAATTCTCCCATCTTTCCCCAAACAGGAAGAGGAAGCCAAACACTCCTGTGTCTTGGCTCTCAGATCTAAGATAAGTCCGATCAGTTACAGGGAAATGCTCCTGTTGTGTCCTCGGCCAAACAACACTTCCTCTGCCGGAATCTCAGGTCTCTGAATTAAAAATAGACACATAATATGAAGACGTGATCGAAGCAACGCGCTCGGTGGAAGTCGGGGAAATTTCAAGAGACCACCACACTTTTCTGTAGCTTATTGAGCGTCAAGGGCAAATAGTGTTTATTTTAATTTATTTTATTTATACAGGGAAAACCCAATGAGAAAATGTCTCTTTTTCATGGGTACCCTGTTAAAACACAACACAAAATAGACAACAAACACAGGATACTAAGACAAATAAAACATTCAATAAAATGAACCAATACATAAAAACACATTTATACATACAATACGAGATAAAATTATATAAATCAAGTGCATTGGCACTGCGGGTGGTCCTTGACCAGTGCTTTAACATCATTAAAAGGCATAAAAGGATTTGATTTAAAAAGTCTGTGTGTTTTGTTCCTCAGGAGGGAGCAAAGGTGCTGAAAGCCTTTTTTCCTGTCTCTGTGTTAAAACGATGGGATTGTAAGATAAAAATGTCCTGAGGCCTCAAACTGTGAATACCTGATCTGATGTGCAATAAACTTGATAAATAATCAGGCAAAATGCCAACTAAAGCTTTATACACAAACAAAAGGCTGTTCACTTCGTGCATCCAATGATTGCCATTCTTTAAAATATAATTCACAGTGGTGAGTTCTGTAGCCTTCTCCTGTAATAATTAGGTACCTATACTGCGGGACATACTGCGGGACATTCCTGCTGGTTTAGTTTGAGCTAAATTTAGGTCTAGTTTGAGCAGACACAGAGTTGTGTGTCTGGAAAGAGGTTTAGTTCTGTGTCCACACGGCTACCCTGTAACGTCTGGTTTGGAGATGAGAGAGAACAATATGGACCAATCAGCTGTGAGCACAGTAGCATGTGACACATCGTGAAACAAACCTTTGGATTAGGACCCGATTTATTCAAATAAGTAATTCATTAAAGATCTTAGTAAAACCCTTCAAATGCACAGTATGCATTATTGTAGTATTTGAATATATTTAATCTCATTTATACATTCAATAATCCGGTTGAAAGAATGCATCATATTTATGATTTAATTATCTCCAATATTAAATCATTGAGATTTAAATTTAATTCAATTTGTTTTTGCAACACCCAAAATCACAACAGCAGTTGCCTCGAAAGTGAAAAACAGATTAAACAATGTTCATAGGAAATTAGCAAATGGCCCTTTGGGAGAAAGTAGAAACCTCGGGCAGAACCACAGTGAAGGAGAGATCCGACTCCCGCGGAGCTGATGCTCCTCCATTTACAGTTAGTGTGGAGCCAGAACTGCTCAGGAGGAGAGAGGGGGGTTCATCTAGCAAGACAGTTCATCCAGGCAGATGAAGAGCTGTTCATCTAGAGTAGAGTGCTTCTTCAGGCAGTTGAGGAGCATCTGGATCTACAGGTCAGCATCAGCAGTGTCTGAAACAGTAGCACTCCCCGAGAGTGGAAGAAGAAGAAAAATATGTGAACAGCAATGAACAGACACAAGGTGAAATTAAATATGCAATAGTGTTAGGAAAAGTAGTCAGAAGCAGAGGATAGTGCTCAAGATGCCATACTTCCCCAGCATAGTTGCTCCTAGGGCAGCGTGGCTGGGTGACTCTAAACCAGGGAAGAACCAGGATGTTTTAAAATAACTCATGTCTTTATTTAAGAGAGGGAAACAAAAAGTAACTGCTTCTTTTTTCTGCTGCTGTACCCACCTCCACCTGTGCACCTGAGCTTGCCTCTCGCCTGACTCCTATTGGCTGAGCTGTGCCTATCTGCCTGATCTGTGGCTCATCATCATCATCATCATCGGTGGCTCTGGTTTCACTCAAGAATAAAAGAAAGTTTATATACAGCTTCAAGCAACACAAGAACCTGAAGTTACTCCAAAACTCTGAGTAAGTTCAATCGGCTTCTAGAAACAGGCCTTTTGTGTCTCTCTCCCTTGTCTCGCCTTCACCTTGAGGGTGTGCCCTCCTATACCTGGGTGTGGCCCAGTCTTCACACCTGGCTGCAATCGTCATCAGTCCAGTAGAAGAAGAGCAGCTCCACAGCCACTTCTTTGTCACTTCTCAGACCTACAATTACTGACTTCACTTGGCTTTTACAAATGGATACACATGTTGGATTTTTGCACACCAGTTATGGTCCTTGACTTTAGATCCAGCCTGGATCCAATCTGCCTGCCTTATCCAGATATGTACCTCTGACTCTCACCAATATCATTCATCAGGTCAACATCACCAGATCACCTATATTATGAAATCAAACATTAAAATAGTGTTACAACCCATTTTCAGCATGCAAAAAAAAAAATGCATTGAAGTACATTTTAGCTCGCAGCACATCTTCTCAATGGGATTCAGAATGATGGAAGTCCTCATAATGTTGCTTATAACAGGAAGCTGAAACACATGAATCCACAAATGTGTATTGTAATCATAGTGATTCATGATATTAGTTTTCTGGAGCTTTTATTTTTTTCCCCCACTCTGCTTTTTACTGTTGTAGCTAGATACGGCCACTGCAAACTGAAAACGGAAAAACCCACAGAATGACATGCTCATGTATGTTTTTTTAAAATAACATACTCAAATAGATAAATAAAGCCTTAATGGTATGTTCTGAATCATATTTCATCCACAGAGGATTTTTAAAATGTTGATTATTATTATTTTTTTAATAACTCTTCCTATTCACATACTCTAAATGAACAGCAGAGGGCGCGCTCAGGCAACAAACGCCCGAAAGCCACATGCGGAAACGAGAAGCATGGCTGCGCGTAAAACAAAGCAAACAGAGAAAATACATGAGCATGAACACAACAAGCCGCACACATGTCATTACAACCCCGCAACACGAGCTCGCCCGCCTAAAACACCCATGTTGTCCTTTTTTAAAACCAACCATTTTCTTCAACGCGCAATTACGCACGCACAAATACGCACAACATCCCACACACTTCTACAACTTACTCTTGATTGGACATAATTTATGATTTTATTCCCCCCCCCCTACCATCACGTGCACGAGCAGGGAGCGTGCGTGAGTCGGTGCGTTGGTGTGGGTGCGCGCGCAGAGGCAGGCAGGCGCAGGTCTGGAGACAGAGCGCGACGCACGGACGCGCATCAGCGGTGCAAGCGGCAGAAGCAGCAGCAGCGGCAGCAGCAGCATCAGCGGAGCCACAAACCGCGGAGGAAAGCCACACGAAGCCGGGGGGAAAGTGCAGGAAGCAGCGTAAAGCTAGACGCTAGACGGTAAGCCGTGTCCGTGTGCGTAACGTGCGTAAAATGTTTTGGAGTAAGGGTTGGTTTTTTTGGCAGGTTTTTGATTTGCTTTGCACGCTTCTATTGTCTTATTGGATGCACACAGCGAGACAAAGCATGCTGTCAAATGATTTATGATCGTTAGTTTGATTTCACAGTAAGGCTATAAAAATATATTGCTCTATAATTATAATTGCTATACATTGATCTATATTGGTAACTGTGTTGTTTAAACATTCAACAAAAGCATTTATTTGATTATTTAATATTACCTGCCAAAAAAGAAGAAACAGTTATGATTGACCATAAGATTGTTAAATGTTTTACGTGGATTATGTCCTGGAATCCAATAAAAAAAAGCAGTTTTTAATTCAAAGATGCTGAGAAAAAGTAATAATTAAAAAAATAAAATAGAATAAAAATGGTGTAATGTAGATTTGGCCCGTGCACGCTGCTCGCTCGTAGACTGCTCTCACGTGCACGCGCCTGAAAAAGGGGTGTGTTCGGCCTCTTCATGCATTATTGATCACAGGGAAAACGCTCATCATTGTATCATATCTGCTGCTGCCTCGGTCTGCTTTTCACCTGACAACATCTGAGCTGGGTTTTTTTTTTTTTTTTTCCAATAATTGTTTTTGTATTTGGGGATAGAAAATGTATGGTTGCCCTGTTCTTCTAACATGGTGGTCACCTGCAGGTTTTTTTTAAGTGGAAAAATGGTGGATGTGAAAGCGTGGAGCAGTGTGTGGAGTTGGGCTCCTGATGCAAAGATGGCTGACTAGATTTCAAATGGAGAATTGTGAATTGATTTGTGAAGGACTGGATGTTTTTTTTTGTTTGATTGTGTTTTTCTCTAGCCGAACATGAAATGGCTGCAAATGGTACGCTAAAAACGTTATACTGTGCAAAGCTAAAAAAGCGACGGGTTGCTCGCTGGTTCTATTCCCGAATGTGGAGCCAAGAATGACTATGGCTGGGTGATATGACTCAAAATTGAATCAATATTTTTTTTACCCTCTCATATTCATCGCTCATCAATCGATCAATATGAGGGAAATTGGTTTTGAATGTAATTTGATTCCTTAAATACAAATTTCAAAATGACTTTCCAATATTCCTTTCTTGAACATAAACAATACAGACTTTTATTTGTTGCCATTCAATAAAATAAAAAGGTCAGAATTCTTCTGACCTCATTGACGATTAGAAATGACTCGGTCTCAGTTCAAATGGTATGAATTTGCCAGCTCTGTAGTATACATTTAGTTTTACGGCACGTTCAAAGTCATTTTACATTCCGTCACTTTCACACAACCGGTCACATGTTCACGCATTCATTCGTTCATGCATGAGGTTGGCTAAAATGTCTTGCTCAGGGGCACAGAATACAGTGGCTAATGTCAGTAACGGGGTTCGAACCATGCGGTGTTGGGTTCAGGTCAAACTGAGGGTGCATTCAGGCTTCAAAGCGGTGCAAAGAAGACGCGCTTCCATTAACTGTCATTATTTAAAGGAGACTTCTTTTTTTTTTCTTTTTTTTTCTTTTCATTTTGTTCATTTTAAACCACAATATTGCTCTAAAACGGCTTCGTATTAGAAACAGGTTCATTGACTTCCTGTTCAAAACTGCGGAAATGATAAGCCCCGCCTCTTCATAGTGACATTTCACCGTAACAAACAGCAGATTGTCATTTACATGTTTTTATTTTTGAAAAGGTGCCATGGGACATTTTAGAGCCCCACATGTGTCTTCATTTTTCAAATAATCACAACTCGGTAGAGGGATGTGGGCGGGGATAGGGGGTAGGTGCAAACAGTAATTTTCTGAGCACTCGAGCCTCAGTTGCAGGACCGTCGTTAGCTTTTCTGCAATGCTGTGTTGTTTGTTTTTTTTTGCATGTACTGTGCATACTTTTACAATCCTGGTCCTGCACATTGAGTCCCTGTGCAGTATTTGAATAAACAAGTAAATGACAACCAGACCACCATGACAACCTACGACCGGCTGCGTAACTGAATCAAATGAAGGGAAAAAAAAAACATTTATTCAAGAGGTCCACAGCCAATCCTCTGTCAGTAAAAGGGCGACGTAAAAGTCTGTTTGGGAAATGCGTATTGAAAACCATGATGGATGATGCATTTATAAATTTGGCATTTACTCAATATCACCCATTATTGTGATTACGTGTCGTTTTCGTAGAGTCAGGAAAGTTGACTGCTGTTTGTGTTTCCCACCAAATGGCCCACTTTCAACTGTTTGCTGAACCGTCTATATTCAGATAACACATTCAAACAGAGGTGCTGGTTCCCACTGGCGTAAAAGGCTCTGCAGAATCTAAAGCGAAGCGGTAATCTGCTGGAGGAACATGACCGCCTTTTATAAATGCTGCACAACCATACTTGATGCCGATGCGTCTTTTAGCAAGACACTTCACGACAAACGGGGAAATAGGAGTGCACGCAGATCTGTGTTGAAGAGAGAAAGCTGTAACTTGGAGAAAGAAAAAAAAGAGTAAATTTGGCGGCTCCAATTGCCATATTTTCGCCGTAAAATATATTTTTTAAAAGCGTATTACAGTAAATTATGATAAAAGCGCTTTGTAAAAACTGAGTTTAGTCTAAAGCCACACGATCATGTTATATTGTACATGTTGCAGCTTTTTACTGTGCAAATACAGCCATGTTTTTTGCTTTTAAATCCAACCGCACATTTGATAACATTCCCGGCAGACGACCATTATGGATGACCTTTTAAGATTATCTGCTCATAAAACCATCTGAGTTTGGCAGTAGATGTGACGTACAGTTCATTTCCCCCCAAATGGCATTAATGCTGCATTCACAATATGATCACAAAACTTAAAAATAATCATTAGAAACAAAAAAAATAACTTCAATTCAATCTATACTTATGTGTTAAGTTTTTTTTTTTTTTTTTTTTTTTTTTTTAATCCCACATTGTCATATTGCCGTTAGTTTGATTTCATTAAAACTGGTCCCAAACTTTACGAATGTTTATGTATTAGAGACACTGGGAACGAAAGAAACTGATAATGTGTCATAGTGTCAATAATCCTGAATTATCATAAAATCTCAATAATCAATGCACTCAAATTTGATATTGTGACATCCCTCGTTCCAACATGTGTCGTTGATAGCCTTCTACAACAACCTAACATTTTTCTAACTACAGCTCTTTTGTTACATTGATAATTCAAAAGTGTCAAATCGTTCTTGGTCTAAATGTTGTCACGTTTGGTCAAAAAGAGTGAACAAATCCGTTCATTCTTTTGTTTGTCAGCATAGTAAGTGACGGCAGCTTTTGAGTTCCCGAGTTCTTTTCCCGAGCACGTGAACGCAACATAACGTGAATGATACAACTTTACAAATGCCATATTAACTATTTATTAGTTTTCAGCTTAGCTCTTTCACACAAACAACATATCGAGGACTTTTAAACCGTTTCAAAGGAAAAGATGTCACGTTTTTCATCATTCTGAAACCCATGAATTGTATGAGTCAACATACCACAACATCGCCATGGCAACTGAAAATTGTTTCTCATAAAAACCCCCTCTAGTGCAGTTCATCGTTCCCCGAGTGTAGCACGATGAAGTGTTACCATGGCGATCCATTAAAGTATATGGACAGGAAGCCGACAGGAGAGTTATTATTACACATCTATAGACTCTTCAATCAAAAACGCGCTCCTCTCTCGACTAACAATCAGGCCCCGCTCAGGTGTCACGTGATGAGTTCCGCAGCAGGTTGACTCACTGCTGCCGTTACTGCCAAACGCTTTGTGCAAAGTGCCACAATGTACACATGGCTTCTGTTAAGTACCTTTTAGAACACAGGATTTATGTCGATATGACACAGCGAGATGCAATGATGGGCCTGTATTTGAGATATTTCAATGTTTTCTCTGTCTTCTCATCCCATCACATTCCCCCCCCCCCCCGCCGTGTTATTTGGTGCATCTCGCTGGACCATTGTTGTCGTCGCTAAAAGTGATGAAGTGCGACTCTGTCATTTGTCCAATCCATTATCGTAAAAACACACGTCTTCTTTTTTTTACCTCGTGTGAACAAAAAATAATTAAAAACCTGTCTGGATTCTCTCTTTCACCAGATTATGCTATTTTACCATCTAAACTGTAGTCATGTTAGTCGGTTTTTTTTTGCAGGTCCAATCCGGCACTAAATGAGACTTGTAAATCCCTGTATTCTTGTCACTTACTTAAACTCTTCTTGGCTCGGGATGTCACGATTTATTAGGTTCATCGATAATCGTGATTATTCAGGTCACAATATAATCTTAAGAAAATGTATAACCGTGACGATTTCAGAAGCAAAATGACCGGTAAGTCTTTTTAGTTCTAATCTATATAGTCCAAAAAATAGACCTAAATGTAAGTGACCTTTTTATCTGGTGGTTTTTTTTGGTCATATTTAACTGTATTTTGTCTTTCAGAAAGTAAAATTTTGTAAAGCCGGTCACAAACTTGAGGAACAGTAACGTTATATAATGGGAATGAAGACATTTCTCAATCGTTACACTAAAAGTTACATCTCTAGAATTGGCTACCTTTTTTATGTCAAATTTGTATTCCGACATCACATTTCACAGCCAGTTTCAGTTCGGAAAATGCACAACAAAAGCAACTGGTTTTTTTTGTTTTTTTTTCAGATTCATTGTGTTGTGCCTGTTCTGTGCTGCACGTTGACTCTCTGTTGCTGTTGCCAAATGTAATGTGTAAAATGTCAGCTGTACACAACTGGGCCACACTTCAATGGCTCCAAAGGTCACGATTCTGGCCTAACCTTTTGAAGCGTATGGAGTCAAATGTGTGACGAAAGTAAATGACGCGCTGTGCCTTCGCATCAGACAGTCGGGCCAAGTTCAAAGCTGATTAAAAAAGGCCCAAGTGATTTGACGACAAATATTTATATTAATGTTAATTTAATGTTAAAGGAAAAACACGATGAGTCCAAATCGGTTTCTGAAACTGTAAATCCGCTTTCTTGGACGGAAAACAACAGTGCCATTTCCTTAAAACTACTCACTATTTTTTTTTATCAACATTTCCTAAAACAGGGCTGTTCAACATCAGGCCCGGGGGCCAAATCAAGCCCTCCAAGTGATTTAATCCGGCCCACGACCCAACTTCCAAATATGAAAACAAAACAAAAAATATTGTTTGCTGGTTTAATTAGCACTAGTTTGGATCTGGTTTAGTCCCTGTTTAACTCCGCTTCAGATCTGTTGTTCAGGGCAATTTTGCAAAGCATTGTTTATTTCTCATAAAAATCTTATCTATCAGTCATTTTTTTATTGTATTAACTCCATTTATTGAAACAGTGTTGGGGATATTTGTGCGACCCAAATTACAGTAGTTACAGTGGCGTGTCGTGCACCTCCGGCCCAGAGGCTTTGGTCCTCCGAAAAATCTGTCCCTCAGGAAAATGAAGTTGAACAGCCCTGTCCTAAAAGATTAAGCGGTGCTAAGAATATGCAAATCATTTTATTTGAACACCAATTACAGTAACTTTACAACAGAATAATTTTTTAAAATAAACTCTGTGTTCTGAGCTCTAAAATCATATCACATGACAATATTTACTGGGTTGAAGTTGATAAAAATATGTTTATATGTTTGTGCTCTTAAAACGGCTAATTGGTGTATCGGATCAGTATCGTAAGATTTTAAATAGATACCCAATCTTTAAAATGTTCCAGTCTCTGCACCGATATCGATACTGCTAACGGTGCATCCCTGCTTTTTATATGATCTTTTAAAAACATTTACGGGGGAAAATGAATGAAAATGTACTTCCGGAACCACAGCAGACTTAAAAGTGGGCAGGACTATTGAGTTCCGTTAACCCTGCGGGCCGGCCGTTCGACTGAAGTGTTTTTGACATTCTTCTGCGGTTGGAAATAATCGACCAACAATCTAACGTCATAGCAAGCACGAAGATGAAAAATGCTTTACTTTACGTTCTGTTTAGCGTGCGCAGATGTTGGATGTCATGTGGTCAAGTCACATGGCGCGCGGTCTGATAAAAGCTATCTGGACAGGAAGGAGGAAGTGAGAGGTTTCTACTTCCTATCAGAGGATGTGACTCAGACCAAAATGTCACGTTTAAAATGACACTTGTTTTTTTGTGTACGTGCGTTGGTGGGGGGTTATTTATAACGTTTGGTGACAGGTTACAAATAAACATGCTAAGAGTAATGGCTAATCAAAAGAGAGATTGTTGATGCTAATGCTAATGCAGCCATTTTGTGTCAAAGTACGGACTAGTTTTCACACAAATTAAACTTTTCTCTAAGACTCTAAAGACAGGAAGGGCACAAAATGAATCAAATGCAAAAATCCACTGGAATATTATGAATCAAGTGTATTTTATAACAATAGCTTCTATTTTTGTAAATCATTGCAAATTTGACCAAATATGGTAAAACTATTTGTACTTCATTTTTTTTTTTTTTTTACTCAAAAAAGCGTTTTTCAAATTAAGATTTATTTATCGAGTTCTCATTCTCAGTGGGTTCTTTCTTGGTTAAATAAAGGTTAATAAATGAATACATACATTTTTGTGCAAGCAGTGCAGTCAATATTGGTCCTTTTGAACAAAATATTCTTCTATCGACTTCTTATTTTTATGACTAAACATTACAACATTTTCTATGAACTGGATGTAATTCTGAATATGTCAGAATGGTTGCAGTGGTCAAAAAGTCCCCAGAACTACAACACGGTTCCCTTCAGAATTGTATTATCGAGTCCCGTTTTGAAGTCTGTGTACTTCTACGGCTGGAATTCATGTCTACTCTTCAGTTAATATCTGACGAGCAGAGTAAACATGAAGGAGGAATGTGAAGTATTCTGTGTTCTACTGTTCACCAGGAGCTGTAGTTACTGTTTAACAAAGACACACACCACATGGTGCGAGCTCAGCCTTATATGTGCCGAGCCAACATGGCAGACTGTGCCATCTACATCCTGGTAAAGCGCTCTTATTTCAAAATCAATGTGTTCGTCATCAAATAATTCATTCATTCATTTTGGTTAAAGTAACACAATTTTACTTCTACCATTAGCAATTCTCAACTTCTTGTTTGTAGGAGATATTTTGATTTGCGGTAAATTGAGCTGGGCAAATTATTTAATGACTCAATTATCGTAAATGTTACACCCAACGACTACAAAAAATACAATATAAATAGTTGTGATTTCAATTATGATTAAAGGGATTGATTATTTTGTCCGCAGTTGAGCAGGCCTAAACGATGTGCAGCAGATTCACTGTTTTTAATTCAGAAAAGATCTGTGAATTGAATCCAGTGGTTCTCAAACTCTATCTTGTTGTGTACCTTCGTTTTGAAATATGGTCCAGGGGTCTCAAAATAGATTGTCCAAGGCACGCCAAGGGTTACACGTTTTGAAAGTGGGATGCAAAGAGATTTTATTTTGGGGATTTTCCAGACCAGTCTTGATGTTTTAAATGCAAAGCACATACTTCATCTTCATGCAGAATGGATAAACTGTTCGATTTCACGTGTCAGAGCAGAACGATCTCGGGAACAGGGAAACACGGTTCACAGTTTGGCAACTACTGGTTTAATCTATTACCGAAAAACAACTGCTGCCAATCAGATGTTTGGGGCAAAATGTAGCACCACATTTGGAATTTAGAAAGTGTATTCAAATGTAGACAAGTTGGGCTTGTGTATTATTTTTATACCCCCCCCTAGTCTTAAAATTATACGTAAATAAGCTCTTGTATGAATATATAATCAATCTCTTGTCTATGCGTTGAGTGGATGTGCATCTTTGTATCCGGCGTCCATGTTGTAGGCTGTAGTGTGATAGACATCAGAGATTGTGTGAGCGCGCGCTTCCTGAGACTGCAGCAGACAGATGGAGTGAAGAGGGGGAGGAAGAGAGGGGGAGAGAGAGAGTGTGTGTGTGTGTGTGTGTGTGTGTGTGTGGGAAGAGGGAGCATTTATTTCACTCCGAAATATGAAACCATACACTGTCAAAATACCCACGCAAAGCTCTGGCTGTCTCAAAGTGTTTCATGGTACTTTTCTGATACTTTTACATTGTGTTCACCATGAGAGCGATGGAACAGAGCAACTATATGCTTCTAATAACAACTACTACATATTAAAGGTGCACTACGTAACTTTTTTGGTTGTCTCCATTGAGTTGTTATTGTTTTGCTTAGGATTTTTCACTGTATGGCGTTAAAGTTATCCGTCGTCTCCATGGAGACAGACAGGTGGCGCCACAACACAAAGTTACAGTCACATCAGTAATAATGTTCGATTTTTTTGCCGTAAAAACACCAGTAATTGAATGAATCCCAGAGAGAAGTTTTGCTTGAGAACATTCCAGACCAAAAACATTTCCATGGGGACAGGCAGGCATCGGACCCTTCAGGGCACCTTTTTCAATAAAAATGTTCCCTTTGCAAAAAGTTGTAATTAGCTTCACTCACGCTTGTTTCCATTAATGCTATCTATGAGCCTCAGAAATCACTCAGTTTCAATTTGACCCACATTTTGACGTCAAAGATGGAGATCCGGAGTTCTCCTGCTCCGTTTTCAAGTCCATAAATCCTCACCAGACTTGTTCTGAGCATCACCTTGTCTTCTTTCCAACTGCGTGCTTAGATTGACGTTGCTAAAATTGCTATTTTTTTGTGTTTTTTCCCCCCATGGTATTTCCTGCTGTTGCCAGTAGATGCACGCTAACACCAAATCCAGATGAGGGAGCACAGACTGATGGATAGACATTATGTTAAGTACTAAAACATGAGATGCCAAAAGCAAAGGAACTAAAGAACATGTGTAAATATTAATAGCAATACAAACCATGTGTACAAGACAGTATTTGCCTCCTTATCTTGATTAGCAAAGGTGAAAAGCTGAATACTAATGCGTCACCCAACCCTTCACTTAAGTGTTAATTCAAGACGTCCAATATGCACAATACGCACACCTTCTCGCAGCACTGCCAGCTTTCAACCAGTTCTGCCAAAACCCAACCACAACCATTTTTACGAGAAAATCCAGCACAACAGAAAAAACATTCCAAGTCCCTCGTCATGTTCTTGCTATGACAAAATCTCATTCACCAAGTAAGAGCTTTTTCCCCCCATGGACCACATTAAAGCTGTTTGTGGACATAACTAGTCCTGTTTTGGCTGTTTCCAAGGCATTTTTCCATTCTCGTCATAAATAAATACAAATTGTTGGGATCTGTTTGAGACGACAATACAATAAGAAACAATAAAATGTTTGTATGAGCACTCGTGGCTGAGGACGCCATTTTACAAGCTGTGGGGGAAAGGATGCAACAGGACTGTCTCTGAATATTTTAATGAAGTTTTTATCTTAAGCTTTTCATTGGATAGTTCACAATAATCTATAACGGCAATGACTTTAGAATTGGCCTTTTGCAGCAGTGACATGTTTAGAATAGTTGCACACAGCGAGGTACTGATCCGAACATACATTTTCTAAAGTTGGCTAATGTATGCAGGATTTGTGGCGCTTGATGAATTAAAACAAACATTTCATTGTCAAACCTTTTGTTGTTCACTACAGTTTTTGATGCGATCTTATGTATACGAAATATGAATTATGCAGTAATATTTTCTGTCCCGGTTCTGATGTCGCTCATGTGCGGTCTCTGTTTCATAATGTTGGCTGAAGCAAACTGGTTTTTGGTGTGGGTTTTTTTGGCAAATGTTTTTTTGCACTTTACTGGCTGATAACTGTGTTTGATATTTATTGCAGCCAGTCACAAAAAGAAACAACTATATACCTATTAAATATATAAACCTAATATAGAAGCCTACATTTACAAGCTTGACAAGCCTCTCAGCGCTGCTCTGTAGTCTGTGCTCATTCACTCGAGGCTGCCATTCTGCACCACTCTCCCCCACCCCAAAATAACATTCACCCACTGGTGCAAAGAAAATGCACTCGTATACTACAATATTCAGCCCTTTTTCTCAATTGCTGTGTTTGAATTTACAAAGAAAACTATCCCTTAAATGTAGTTTCCTTTTTAAAACAGTTGTCCCCCATAACATAAGAGCGCAGTGCAGAAACTGTCCTGACCTAAAAGTGCTGTTCTGGTGTGGTCTGTGCTGGTCAGTCTGCCCCCTGCGGCTCACTCGGGGGTTATCCAGAGTTGAAGGGCCTGTCCCTGTCTCGTCTGCCCGGGGAGGAGGACCTGTTATTGGGGACAGAGGCAGTAAACGGTCCATTTGGGTCCCGCCGGCGGTCGCTGATTTAGATGAAGTGAAGCTGCACGGGAGGGACAGAGCGGAGACAAAGGAGCGAGCGCTGAGCCAAGTCGCAGAGCGAGCAGCAGACAATGAGACAATGCAAGTCGTGTTGCACAATGTCGCACTGGGGGCAGACAATAGACAGTGGAGCAGTTTGTACAGTGTTTGTAGATTGTAGATTTTTATTACAATGTACTTTTTTTTTAAAGCACATTTGGTTCAAGTTCATTTCAGACCAAGTGGGGCCTTGCATGTTCCCCTTGTGTCGCTTTGGGGACTGCAGTTACCTCAACCTTGATTAATTAATTGGGATTAACATAATTATATTGTGTTTTTGGTCAAATACGCACAACCCAAAATACTGAAAAAGCCCAATTATATTTAGGGATGGGCAATGAGCCAAAAAATGTATACTATGATTTTCTTGGAGACATATTTTGATTTATGTCCACTTCTATTGCCTTTAAGTGGCAAGTAGAGCCACTTCACTATGATTGGTTAATTCCATCCATCACTCTCTGAGCCTTAGCAAGGCTGACCCTTGAGATTTTGTTGTTTTGCCTGGAATGCAGAGGCGTGTTCAGACTCTTTTTTACTGGGGTGGCACCAGCGCTGGCCCAAGTCTTTAAAGTCCATATGACACATTAGACTACACTTTTCAGCAAAGGGAATATGATTATATTTCATATGTTTTTTGTTTGTTTTTTTTGTCCATTTTGGTGACGTTTATAATGTTACTTCCTGGTTTGATATTAAGCAGCGGATATGACATAGGTGGCGCTCATTCCACAACTGTTAACTTGAAACCAGATTGTAAGTAAGGGCCAAAATCCATTTAATTCATACAATAGTTATGATCTGGCAAATAATTACACCTGACAGCACTTTTATTTTGTTAAATAATTGTTTAAACTGCCATAAAAAGGTGGAGAACTCTGCACTACTTCCTGTAAGTTTAAAATTGTCTTCACAAACTGCAACTTGATGTAAAACTATGATCATTATTTATCACAGGGACTCTCACCAAACAACATCATAATTAGAAAAACATGACAACATGTCATATGGGCTTTCATACTTACATTTCACAGCTTTGGAGAAAGTAAATACTCGGGGTGTGTTCCACGCCCTTGTGTACCGTTACACCCCGAACAAATATTTGTACTAAATAATCATAATTATGTCTCTTTGGTGCCACCCACTCCTTATAATTGCTCCTGCTTGAATGTTCCACAGCATGGCATTCAACTTATCTAGCTTGCATTTATTCAAGTATACGGGTGTTTTTATTGCTCATTCTGCAGTGTAGCCTCTCCACAGATCTGACCTGTAACTCATACCCAGCTTGTTTCCATGGACATGGATAACTTTAATGCCATACTGTGGAGCATTCCAAGCCCTCACCAGAAAACCACGGAAATGATCAATCTCTTGAATTCAAAAGCTTGCACACAACCGGAGAAAGGGACTTGAGGGTTCTACGACGGAACACTCCTGGACGAATGAGGGATCACACCGACTTGCACCAATCTGTGACAAAGTATTCACGCCTTTTACAATTGTTTACCATTCAAAACATTTATTGACCCCGCGTGAAATGTCAAACCAATACTTCGAATTCGTCCGGGACCCCGTGGAGCGCTTTGAAAACCACTGCTACAGTCTGCAGAACCTCTCCGCTCTTTGAAACGGAGGAGAGCGCTTTGTTTGCCTCTGCTGCCCTCCCTCTCTGCCTCTTCTGTTCAGATTTATGAAGAGGTAGGACTGTGGTCAGTAAGGCGTATCATAAACCTGCCCCAAATGTGGCCTTAAGCAGACAGGAGTTATTACGGTCATCCGAACGCTCCAAGGGGTTTATCAGCAACTAGGCTCGGCAGTAATGGACGGCCCAGGAAAGAGTTTGGGACAGATGTATATTGTAGTTTCCTTTTGGGACATAATGGAAACGTAGAAAACAAACAAAGGCTTGATAATTGAATCAGATTGACTCAGATTGAATCAATTGACTTATTGATGATGATAGTCACATTTCACCATAACAAGCAGCAGATTGTCATTTATGTGTTATTTTTGATTGGCACATTCACTGAGTTCTAAAATGTCAATCGGAGTCTTCAATTTTCAAATAATCACAACTAAATACTGGGATGTGGGCGGGGTTAAAGGCTCTTTCAACCTTTAAACCTGGCACGCACTAAAGGATTTTAGAGTCTAAAAAATGTTTTAGATGCGAGACAGAAAGCGCAGACCACAGACATGAGGAGAATCTTATCGTCCTCCATCAGAGAAGAGATCGCACACTTTAACAATGATACAAGCTAAAAGTTGTGAGCTTACAAAGCTAGCACACCTGGTGTCAGCTGTTTCCCGTCTTAAATAAACCGTTCAAAATGATCGTCAGCATTGCACTTTTAGATTGGATTCAAGTCGAAACTGTGCTATTACTATTCCGTTGATCAGAAGAGTGTTTTGCACAGAATGCTGGATCCAGTCAAAATGTAAGAAGGAAATCGAGGCCAAAATCGGCAGAATATCCTGTAACGTGTGCCTGGCTTTATTTTTGTTGACTCCTCTACCTGGCAGTACAAGCGGACCAGAACAATAACTTCCCCAGTGTTGAAGCGGCCTTTCCGACCCGCAGTACTATTGATTCCCTCTTGGATGCGATACAGAGCAGTATATCCCCAAAACACAAAGAAAAGCAGAGCTAACCGCACCGTAGATTAGTTCTAAGCAGATACATTACTCTGTGGAGGGGTCTCTGGTGTTGGACAATAGGATTCTGTAGATAAGGCCTGTTCATATCGGAGTCTTTTACACCGGGTAATGATTCGTCTTTGTTTTTGAGAACACAGAAGTTCTTATCTTTCCCCGTTCTTTTGATGCTTTACATTTTCAATCTGCAAACGAGACGAGGCGAGTGGAGCAGTGTCGTTATCCCTCTAATTACTGGGCCTATCCACATGAAACAAAAACTGGCACAAAGTTCAACCTCTTCTCTGTTGCCACATATAAACGAAAGGGAAATCATTTGTTCACATCAGCTTCAGAAAGTGGTGCCGTTATTCAACTCCAAAGGCGTGTCAGATGAGAGGACTTTTCAAACCGTGTGATTAATAGTTTGGAAAACCAAACCAACAAATAATGATGTGAAAACGGTAATTCTCCCACAGACAAACCTGCTGTCTAGTTATATTTGGGTAAGAATTCTTTTTTTCTTTTATTTGACAAAAAATCTGTGAAATAAATTCAACAGTGAATTGTGTGTGTGTCATATAAGCAGCTCAAAGGCCTAGTTTCTGCAAATGATCAAGTTCCACTAGGCTTGGGCGATAAATCGATTTGATAGATTCATAAAATGTGTGGTTCATCTTGAGTTGTCTGGAAGAAAATCAGTTTTATTTCTCCCACTTATTTCCCCCCCGTAGTGCGTTCCTCTGGGCTTCCGTAGCTCCGCCTCGCTTTTGCCTTGTCAGACACAGTATTACTCTTTTTATTGGCGCACTAAACGTGCAGCGCCAGCGCCTCACACGGGCTGTCGGAGGCGAAGCAGGAGAGGAATGCTATACATTAGCCTGATGCTAACAGTCTCCTGTGTGAAAAGCAAGCCTGGACTGGGACTAGATTACGGGAGAACTCGCTGCCCACTGTCCAGTGCAGTCACAGGGACCAGCTTCAGGCCCGGGTTTAGACTAAACTGCCTGAGCCGAGGTTCGAAGGGGTGCGAAGATTATACTCTCCTATTAAGTGTCATTATTTAACACACCTGAAATGAGGGTGCAAACACTGTTAAATGAGGGTGCAATGCACCCTTTAGCACCCCTGTAAACCCGGGCCTGAGTGTTAGAAGTGACTCTGCTCCATCGTGTGCTTGTGCCGCACAGAAGAGGAACGCAACGTCAAATGAAATGTTGTGAAAGTGTGACTCACATATTTTATTCCACTCCAGTTTACCCTCAGTCTACCTGCAACACTTGTGATTATTTTATCTCATTTATAAATGGAGATACATTATTTACAACACGATTACTTCTAAATACTATATTAGCCTTTTTGATCTGATTTGAGCTTTTAGGTCTTTGTTTAGGCCTTTTCTAATTACAATAAACAACATAAATGAGCATTGTAACCAAAGGGGACCATTGTATTTACTGCACTACAACTTGAATAGAAAAATAAAATAAAATGTTTTGAAAATTTTCTTTAATTTGCAACATTTTAGTAGAAGCGGAAAAAATCTAAAGTTGGAAGGAAAAATCGACAATTTATCGCGCAGCCCTAATTTCAACATTTGTGATTTTTCTTTTGGATATTGTTCAAATCTAATGTAGTTAATAAGGAAAAAGTGTATATTTTTAACATTCTCTTCTCGCCACAGTTACAGCCATTCAATCTTTTGCAATTTTAGTGAAAAGTGTTTTAAGATTATTTATGGTTGCTAATATTAGTTGCCATGAAACTAACGCCTAAAGGCACGTGTGTGTGTGTGTGTGCGTGTGTGTGCGTGTGTGTGTGTGTTTTTCATATTTCTATCTCACTTCACCGTACACCTGCTGTGGACTAATGCTTTTATCTAGTTTGCATGTTGGCACAAAGAGGAGGTATTCTGATAATCTGGAGAACAAAGAAGTGGTTCGGCTGTTGATATTAGTCAAACACAGCTGAAAACACAAGCGCACTGTTCTGCTGTAATCCTGTTTTAGAGACAGGCGTGCGCTCTTTCTGCTGACTGCTACAGGAATGGGAAACCAACGCCAAAGAGACTTGTCATTTTATCATAGCTGTCAGGTAAAACATTATTTCTATAGTTTCATGAAATATCGGTTGAAATGAGAGTAAGAATTGCCATGTTGGGAGAAGAGATGCGTGCACTATCTCCATTGTCAAACATCAAGAAAGCGGTTTTACATAAATGAACAAATCACACAACTATAGAAACCACAAATATACCACAGGACACAACTTTCTCTGCTGTTCTCTGTATCCTCCCGACTCCCCAAAGGTAAATGATTTTTTTTTTTCAGCACCATGGACAGCCCCCTTTAATTACTGTCTCCCCGTACCAGATATTTCACATTCAGTTTCAGTTGGAACACTTGCCTCCATCCACTTAACCCACTCTAACAGTGATCTTGCACCATGATAGAGAAACTTCCACGAGCCTAAATTGACTAAAAATTCTCCAATAAAATGAATCTAAAAGTGCATTGGCAATATGTTTAATCATTTTCTGCCAAAAGCCACGTTTCCCACACACTGTATGGTGCAAAGGCGTTTCACTAAACTAGAAGAAGTGAAAGTAAGGCAAGGAAAATTGACTTTTTGGGAGCTTTTAACATGGTTCCCTCATATGTACCCGGAGTGGTATTTGGCTCCATTTTAAAACTTTTCACAAGATCTTCTTCACTTCTCACTCCGAGCCTCACAAAAACACTAATGTGCTGTCTCGTCCTGAACATTTCTGCCATCAAATAAAGCACACACTTTCTGAGATGCCGAAGTGAAGATACTCAAGAGCATGTTTAAAAGCCAATAACAATATGTGTCCTTTAACTGTAATTTGCAAATCCCTGAAAATAATCTAGCGGGCACCTTCCCGCCTTTAAAAAAAATATATTTTATTATTCCTCATCGACATTCAGGCACAGTGTTTTGGAGAGCTGTGTTTGAATGCGTAGTGCTCTTGACAGCCCTTGAAGCTTCTTCTAGTGCTGTAAGAGGGTGCATTTGGGACATAGGGGAGGGGGAGGTGTGGGGAAGGGGGAGAGGGGAGGTGCTATTGGCAGTATCCCGTGATGGAGCGGGATACAAAGCCGCCTGTCACTTCTGCTCCTGTCTGAGATGTTTTGAAACGACAGGAGCGATCCATCCGCGCTCCTCGTCTCTCACTGACAGGTTATTGCAGCTTGTTTTAGATTTACCGAAGGGTCCAAAATGGCCGCCGTGAGACATTCAACGAAGATTGGTGAGGATACATTACGGTTTAGGATACGGTGCACTAGAGATGTCAGGATTTATGGATTTACTGTTATTCAATCACAAAGATTACACTATACTTTTTAAAAAATACAGGTGTGAATTCCACGGTAGTTTTCTTTTTCTAAAGCTGTCACGATGCAGACGTTTTGACCAGGATTATTGTTAGTATGTGTAATTACAGGGTTCATCCAACAAGAACTGACATGGAGTTCAATATATTTGTCAGCACAATAAAACAACTTCAAGATTCAAACATACAGCGCACATGACACACATTTCACTATATTACTTTAACACCATTTTATTTAAGATTTTGCAAAACATTTTTACCAATTTTGCAGTAATTCATTCTTCCTTTTGTTAAGCGAATGTTTAAACTGTCAGAAAAATGTGTTCCTTGTGCATAAATGCTCCCTGACAGATGGAATTGGACTAAAGCTATGATAAATATTGACGACAGGCACTATTCCGCCAAATCTAGTCATAATTAAAGAAACATAAAAACCTGTTCTATGATTTTTAACTCCGTAAAATAGCTCAGAGATTGTTGCTAAAATAGATCTGGCTATTGTTAGATCAATGCATGCTTTTGCGTTCACACTTGTCCTCGTTTGGTCCTGGTTTGAGCTCGCCCTTGAGCAAGCCCTTTGTCCTGGTGTAGACTTTTTTGGTCCAGTTCTGGCCGTGGTTTAGTCTTGGTCCAGCCCAGATTTAGTTCCCGGTTTAGTCCCAGTTTTGATGTGTATGTGTGCAAGTGTGAAACACCCCTAATGTCCCACAAATGTTCAAATAATTGCATAGTAACAGCCTCTGTAGACTTACTCGCAGTGGGAAGAGGAACCAAAACATTTACTCAAGAGTACTGTTACACTGTCAAATATATTACTTGAGTACTGGTATGGGCTCTGAGAAGTACAATTTAATTTAAAGTTTTTGTAGCACAGTTCTACCTTCCTCTGTTGCATAAAACTGGACTTCAAATTGTATGCATTCTTAAATCTCTTTCAAGTATAAAGTTGTTACAAACAGGACGCAGAGGAGAAACCTGATGGAGAAGAATGCTTTTAATGGGTCTGCTGTTGTCCTTGTACATCTGAAACAACATGTCCACAGCGCCCTGAGTCTGGGAGAGTCCACAGAGTGATTTATGAAAGTCTGGAGATGGAGTGGAAGTGTTTGTCTCCTGTGTTTCCAGTTAGATTACAAATGGCTCACCGTAGATCACATCTGACAGCGCTTCGTCAAGTACCACACGTGGCTTTAACGGGCCAGTTTTGGATTGTGTGGAATGTGCTCATGCAAAAGGACACTTGAGTGCTTTGGTAATAGATGTATATAGCTGACACAATTCCAGAAATAATGCTGTGTAATTATTCTGAACCCAAAGTCAATCTCAAAGACAAGACTTTTTTTTTTTTTTTTAAATGAATTAGGATACTAATCAACAATTAAGTGCAATTGGTATACGGCTGAACAATGGGCTGTGTCTCCGGCCAGCTCAGTGTCAGTACTATCAGTATTCTATCTCGTTTTCACTGAGTGCGTTTACAAGCGAATACCCGTGTTATAATTTTTTTTTTTTTTTAAGTATATGTGTCCATGTAGATGCAGTAGTACATAGTATATATTTAATATCCTGGTTATGAGAACCCGGGTTATTCTCATTGGGATATTCTGATTGGTTTTCGCGGGCATGTAAACGCAGTATCCTGATTTCTCAACGCGAGTGCTGTTCTGAGCATGTGCAGACGAAAACACCATTTGGCAGGAGCAGCTAATTGACCAAAAGGACTCAAACGCGAACCAGGACCTTTTCATTTGTATTATTTTTATCCTCATAATACAATTAAGCCATTTCCCGTAGAATACAGCCAGCTTTTTGACAGCAAATTCATTTTTGTGTCTGTGTTGTTCTCGGACTGAACCGAAAGCGTGGGACTCGGACGTATATTTCCACTTCCCTTTTCCTGAAGTTGTGACGGCGCTCTACTGTCTCATGTTCTTATTTGAATGTCTGGTGTCCTTTTGTTGCTAGAAACGTACGTAAAAATCCCATAGATTTGCAAAGTTGCTAACATGTATATAGCTCCGTGCCATATCTGTGCCACAGGTTCCACTTCAAATATCCAGGATACTCTCAGTCGGCGTGGATCCGTGGGTTTCAGTCACGTGACACACGTCGTCACCGCGTGCTGCCGCCTCTCCCCGCCGTTAGTCATGAAAAACATCTGATCTGAATGGTCCGAGGTTACAAAAAATATTGAACAAATGGGGTGACCAATCACATCCCTGTCTAGTTTGACCTGGAAATACCAAACAAAGTGCATATTTTAAACCCATCGAGGAGAATTAGAAGACTGAAATCTGAACAGCTGAACTAACACAAGAATCACAAGAGGTCTAAACAACAGGGTTAGCAGGATTTACTCACAAAAGGACAGGATATTTTAGGGTCTGCAAAGGACTTAAATAATGGTAGTGTTTGGATCCATGTCTCCACCATGTTCTAGTCAAAGGTGTGTCCTGTGAGGGCTACTATAGGGGCGGTCAAATAAATACACGTTACATTCATTAGGCCAATTATGTTCCTGAAACCTTTATTCAATGTCACTTTGAGACATCCTGCATCCTCTGCGTCCCTCTGCCGTCCTCCCCTCATTGTCCACAGTGACGCCCGAAGGTCACGCGCTAAAGTTTGCCATGTGAAAGTGTCGCCTTACACGCCGCATGAGATGAACGCTGTGAGTGTTCAAGGTGAGACGGGCTCCAATTAGAGGTGATTTGAATATTTCATATATAGCGGAGGGGAGAGCAGAATACTGATACAGACTGAATGTTTCATGTTTACGAGGACACATCATCTGTATGCAGCCATAGCCCTGCGTTTGAATCAGTCCGAATATTAAAGACGCGCTTTATTTACAGGCATTTTTTTTCCAAGTTTAATGTGCTGCAGACTGGTGTCCTTGGATGATTAGGTATTTATGGATGGAAAAGTAACCTCAGTGGTGGTAAGATTCAAGTCTATTTAATGCCATTTATTACAAGTAGCAGGCCAAAATGGTGATGTATGTCATTCCGTGTGCACTATATTCATGGTTTTCAGCCGAATATTTCCTACTCGGATTTAGAGGTTTTTGTGAGTACTGTCAATTTGAGTCATTCACCAAATTTGCATTAATCATGCAAGTTGATATATAGTTGACATTCGATATATCTGAATGGCTTGAAACTGTTGAAATTGTTATGCAGCCTTAGTTCTCCAGTCATTTAAGTTAAAGAGAGAACACAATAAATATTACTCTAAAGTCAGTTGTTGATGTTTCTCTGCACTGATCTGAAGCCTTGAGCTGATGTTTATCTTCAAATACTAAAGGCACACAATACATAAACATTTACACATTTAAAAGATACATTTATGAAAATTAACAGAATCATTCAAAAGCACGGATTTAAAGGATTCTCGCTCTTCCTTTTGTTGTTAACTCTCACACAACCTCAGACAAACAAATAAAACATTTTGATTTGAATTGCTGAATTGCTATGCCATAAGCTTGAAAAAGTGTAAATATGGTGCTGCCCGGTGGTCGTGGTTAAGGCGGCATGTGCCAGGCTCCATGTGCAGCTGGCTGTAGCGTCGAGAGTTTGAATCCTGGTTCTGACAATTTGCTGCGTGTCCTCCCTTCTCTCATTCCCATTTCACGCTAAACTGTCTAAATGTCTATCATAATTAAGCCTTTGGGCCAAAAAATAAGAAATAAAACAAAAGTGAATATGAAATTGCATTTTAACTTTCATCTTCATCTCAAATGGCTACATGATTCTTCTCATCACATCCTTCTCATCCCACTCTCACCTTTTGAATGTGAAACTCTTTATTTATTTGTCAATGTGTACTCCATCTTTTTCCCAAATAACCTTTAGATATTTCTTGACAAACTGACCTCACAAACCTCCTGTGTCAGTGGCATGTCCTCCCACCCACACAACTCCCCCTCAGCTGTGCCTGGTGCAGTGCCAGCTCTGTGAATGGCTCCAGGCTGGCACCCGGCCCTCACTTCCACTCCATCCCCACAGCACAGCCCTCTCAATCAGACCCAAGAGCCCAAACATTTTCATACCAGCGTTTGTATTTAGACAGCACTTCACTGCCCTGTTGCCTGCCTCTCCACACAGCTAAACATGGGGCCAAGAGCGCTGCTTGAAAGCCACGAGAAATGCTATTCAGAAGAGTTGTTTTCATGTCACAAAAGTGTTACATTGATTTGAGTAATTGTTGTCAGATAGATGCAAATCCCAGGACCTTCTTGTGGAGAGGTGAGAGTGCTAAGCACTCAGCCACTCTGCATCTTAGTGACATTTGTTTGAAGATTGTGCGTTTCCGTGACCTTCCTCCTAGTTCTCCCAAAAAACCATACTTTTGAATAGTGAATCTCAGTATCATGTTTAATCTTAGACTAGATTGTGTTGTGGTGATGTGTGAGTCATTTGTTTGAACGGCACTTCCTCTTGTGTCCATTAACCAAAGCCCTGAGTCCAGTGTGGGTGTGAGTGAGTGTGGGGGTGTGTGTGACTGAGGAGAGAAGAGGAACTGTTCTTCTGCTCTGGCTCCTCTCACAACCCTCTGCTTGTACCCGACTCCACCTACTTATTCATGTTTGTTTGGAAATACATATGTTTCCTGACACTGTGCGGTTGTGATGACAGTCAGTTTAAACAGCACTGAGACATGGTGGAAAAAAGAAGGATAATCCTGGACGTACGCCACCTGGATTGTTTTGAATAAGGACCAGTTAGCTCTTCGTTTTCAAACAAAGTTGTGCTACTTCCTGTGCCTTCACCATTAAAAGTGGTGCTTCAGGGGTGTCGCACTGCATTATTGCATAGAAATGATGTAGTCTACAATATTTAATCTACAATCAGAATATGCCAGGAATGTATTTCTGGGAGTTTCTGATGGAGCATAGAATGTTTATTTTCCCTGTTATGAATCTTTCTGTGTTACAGCCTGAAATGGGCTCAGATAAACAGCCTCAGGGGAGCAGGTCTGTGGGGAGGCTCTGGAGCCTCTGTGGACATCTCAAAGTGGACAGTTTTGGCTTGTAATTATTTCAGCTCAGATTCCCCTCAAGACTAAATCATGTGTTAGTTCATTGGATTCAGAACAATTGTAACTCTTCTCCTGAAAAGGCTTGTGAAAACTATCAATTGTTTGAGAGAGTTAGAACAAGACTTCGAGTCCAAATCTTAGTCACTGACCACAATGCTGTCCTGTGATTGGACCTGCACCACGGGTGTTCAGGCCCCGTCCCAAATGAACGCAACACTTCTTCACAAGGTTACCTCTCCCTCTGACCCTCAGAAAAACACAGTTTGAAATGTCCTAGATTTGGGTAGAGATCTGGGAGTTTTCTGTGCCGTTTGAGTCCATAAATCATCCCAGACTCGTTCTGGGCATTTCTGCCTCAAATCACGTTCATGACAACTGCATGCTTTCATTAGCATGTCAGGTTCAGGCTAGCTTTTCCCCTTCATACTTCCCTTTGCTGCAGTTTTAACACACACCCTGATGAGGGAACGCCTGACTGCTATAAAATGTGTGCTTTCAGTCGTTCTAAAGCTTGAGATGCCAAGTTTCTCAAGAGCATGTTTAACGGCCAATAACAATACAAATCATGTATAATATGTGTCTGCAAAAGCACAAGGCCCCCACAAGCGAGGTTGTTGAATGAAATGTATAATTTATAAATATAGAGTTAAATGAATATAAATATGAATATATATTGCACACTCACACACTAGATTTCTTCAATTGTCTACCACTGCAGCAGCACATTAAAATGCTGTACCGTTTTCATTACAGTTCTAATTATAACACATTCAAACAAATCAATACCATACAAACCTGCTGTGTTTGATCGCCCTTTCTCTAGTTCAAAGTTGGAGAATCTTCCATCTTGTTTGAAGTAGCTCTTTCACTCTTGAACATTTCAAACCCCTTTTCCGTTTCATGTAAAAGCTCGAGTCTTACAAGGATATTTCAATTGCTCTACCTCTCAGCTGTGAAGAATTTCAATTGAATTCTCCCAGTGTCGGGGGAAACAGTTTTTTTTTCTCCCTGCAAAAGTGAGATTGATTTAGCGAAGGAGTGCACATTTTGAGGTTGTTAAAATAGTTTTGTGGTGAAAGTGACGTGGATTTATTAAGGCTACGACATTGTGACTGTTATCAGTGTTGAGCATTTAGTAGTGCTTTACAGTAAAAGGGCAGGTAAATATGAGGAGATAAGGAGGATTTGTACCTTTTAAAATGCATTCCATTGATTTGGCTGGACAAGAAAGGAAGCTTTTAGAAGGTGAACGTGACAAGTCTGAGGTCTACCATAGTTTTAATGGAAGGAAAATAACATTGCTCTTTTTAGTCATTTGTTTCTTTGTTACTGCTTAACTAAACTTGCTTTCATAAATGTGCTAGAGCAATTTAAAGCGGCAGTATGTAACTTTAACCTGCTTGTCTCCATGAAACTTAATTGTTTATGGAACATTCCAGGCAAACAAATCGCCTGGCTCTGGGCCTGGCTCTGGGCCTGGCTCTGGGCCTGGCTCTGGGCCTGGCTCTGGGCCTGGCTCTGGGCCTGGCTCTGGGTCCAGAGGCGTCACCCAAACATAGCAAATGTTTTCTTAATACATAAAAGCTAGAGTAAACGGGAAAATACTTCCGGTTCATCACCAACTTAACCTCTGTTTTAACCTCTCCTTGTGTAATACATTGGGTTTGGATGATGTTAGATGCATTATGCACTGGAAAAATGATCTTTACTTCCACGTCTTCCAGCGTCAATAAACCGTAAACAGCTGATGCTAATGTGCGCTTGCTTTGTTTTTGCCAAGCATGCGGGCTAAAAACATACAAGTCCTGAGCCAGTGCAAACATGACTATTTTGCCCCTCTATATCTGCATTCTCTATTTGTGAGCTTGTACGAACTTAATTTATATGAAGCCTTATGTTTCTGACCTAGCTTAGATGAAACGACAAACTGAGCCTTATTTTTGTGTACCAGCAGAGGGCACAAGGTTCCCCGCTGCTGGTGACGAGTAAAGCATCTTCAATCAGCCTTAGAAAAGCAGCTGTGAAGGAAATGTTAGCATTGGAATGATCAGAATGAGTTTGGTTAAGGTGTATGGACTTTAAAACCACAAAGGAGCGACTTTTGACTACCAGCAGGATCAGACGATGTGGACAAACGTTCCAATATATTCTAAAAGATTACGTCAAGTGTGTGATGAAGCCGTAAGCATTACTATTTCAATTTATCTTTGACATGAACAAGTTTGTATCATATGTACCTTTTGAATAAACATATCTATGACTCATTCTAGATACTATCCAAGGGTTCCATTGTTCATTTGAGCAAGTATCGATCTATATGACAAAATGTAACCTTTCCTGATTGGTTTTAGAATGGTCCATCTATATCAGACCTAGTATAAGACAATATCATGACGACACGAGACAGGACTAACGAGAAATCAAGGAAATATGTGGACGCTACATCTATAAGAGAGCAACCATCTGCCCATGCATGCGTTTTATATCTCCTTTGGCCCGTGCAAAGATTGTTCAATGAATCCAAACTTTGCCACTGCCCAGAACAGCAGCGAGTGAGTCATGTTTTATAGAGTTCATTCATGTTTCCATTTGGAGGAACCCCGCCCTGCAGTGTTGGGATCGTCCTGATGTTCTTACACCAGTGGTGACTCAAACGGGCCTCGAGCGAACACTCATTCTCCGTGTTAGCCATTCAACACTGAGTAACACTGTGGACACTTCGTTTAAGTTGTAACCCGACAACAGAATGAGTACCAGACTGGAGTTGGCAAATATAAAATGGGTGGCTGGAGGGGTCAGCGAGGGAGAGGTTTATGGGATTTTTCTGCCTTCTGCTGACTTCTTTGAATGCAGAAGTGTAATGTTTTGGGATGAATTTCAGAATGAGGGGCATCTGAATCAAATAGGGATGGGACGGTAAGAATTATTCACGGTATGATAACCAAAAAAGCCATGGTTTGACAGTATATCGTAGAATTATCTATTTTAGAATGCTTAACATAAACATGTCACCTTTTAACGAAACACTGAGTTTTATTCCAACCAGATCTAATATCAGGGCAAGACCAGTAGCCTACAGTGTCTATGCTCACAGTATTTGTACTTTGGCATTTAAATACCACGTTATACTTAATACCTGTTGTCTTCCCATCTCTAGATGCAAAAATCTAGGTCTCAAATAGGCAAATCACTACATAACTAGCAAGCTGCTGATTTTGGTCTGATTTTTACTGTCTTAAAAGGTGGAAAACAGAACATTTTAAACTCACGTGTTTCACTCACTTAACTAACGCCTCCTGAGAATCCTAAATATTCACCGCAATGAGTTTAAAAGTGCTTTTAACAACTCTTTGCTGTCATGGTAAAGCTAACAAACATTAGCATGCTAGCGGTGCACTTCCTGCATTGAGGAGAATAAAATTATCTATAATTAGATACAGAGAAAGTTCAGGGGTCTAATTTGGAACCAAATAGATGCTTTTACAATATATCTGTACTGGGGCAAAACAGATTTGACTTAATTACATGAAAAATTCTGGACATTCTGCAAGTAATTTTAACTGTTAGCACGCTAGTTGTTGCGCGACGCCCAAACAATGCTGTGTCCCCGTACTTATTTAGCTCATCGCGGTGAATAATTAGGATTCCCGGAATACGTGAGGAATAGGTTTTAATCTTTGCAAATAATTTTTTGAGATGGTAAAAATCAGGTACAGTGCCTTTTAAACAAAACGTTTCAGGCTTTGTGTTCACGGCACCATTCACCCCTAATTCCATCTGCATTTAGACGCTTAGACAATGAGGTGTGAAGAGAAACAATTTTGAACAGATGCGTTTCACTGCCACTGATGCACTACACTACACAGCAGAAGTAGTTTAGCTTTGTACAACTTGGAGAGAATTTTTCCGGCCGTGTGCTTTTCTGGGACATAGCTGGCACGCTCTTAAGTAAAAGTAAATAATCAGTGAAAGGCCTCTGATACTATGCTGAAGCTTACATTTTTAATATTTTTCTGTGCAACATCCTATATTAATGGGGCATGGGAGACTAAAGTATTGTTTTGCAGTTTTAGTCTTTGCTAATGTTGGGCATTGAAACTCTACTATAAAGAATTGTACCTAAGCTATCATTATTTTCTCTACACCCCAGCTGTATCATAAAGGGTAACTACTTGTGCAGAAAACCTTTAATATAAACATATTTCAAAAGGAGAGTAATGCGTTTAAAAAAATCTATCAATATATTTGCTCTAGTATCGGCACTTTTCAATACCTCTGTTTAATATTTGGTATTGATTCGCTGATCTCTACTATTTGCTCATAAATAAAGAGTATATTATAGAATATTTAAGAAACATTTAATCACAAATAAGTATGTCAAAGCTGCCAATCAGTCCACTGTATTTGGAGATGTGATCAATGGATGCATGTTTTATCTCATCTTGGCGTTGAATGTGCATTTCTCATGATTAAAATGTTCTGTCTTAATAATCTGTGCACTATTGACCCAGGACAGAGGGGACATCTCTCCTCCTCCTCCTCCTCCATGTCTGAGTGCGTTTGTTGGTCTGGCAGAAGGATCGATTGCTCCTCAGGACATGGCCCCCAGCCAAACATCAGGGGGCCAGGACTCTCCTGAAAAAGAGATTCTAAATCTCAGTGTGACTTTCCTGCTTAAATAAAGGTCAATAAATAAATTATAGCCTGAAATGAAGTCAGAGGGTTGTAAAATTCCACACTGTAGACCCCAAGTCAAACAGACTGTAGATTCTGTTCTTTTGACAAACACATCTAAAATGTGAAAGAGCTGCTACAGTCTAAATACAAATATAAACAAATACAACTCTGCTTAATAGTTAGTTTGTGCCTGATATCGAGAAAAGAAAAAAAAAAGATAAAATTAAGTCGTTTTAGAAAACCAGATAAACAATAGGAACAAGGCATCTGTGCTGACATTTATAGACTTGACTTGATTGTACTACTGCCTTCAAAACTCAATGCATGTTTTACATTTTTGACGAGGGTTGGGGTATTTTTGCTTAGGGCACCCAAATGGCAAGCAACAGTCCTGAATAGCTCCACAGCCCAAAAATATTTAAAAAATAAATCCATTTTATCAGTTGCGCTTGCCCATGATTCCGTCCCTACCCAAGTTTCTGTTCTTGTTTATATGGAACATTTTGAAGACTTTCTCCCATTCAAACTATATAGTATTTTGTTTTAAATTGTTAATCCCTTTGGCAACGGTCCTAATTTCTCATCATTCTGAAACCCATGGTGCAACGGCCAAGGTTCATTTTAATTTTTATGGCATTATATGTGTAATATTTGTTCTTCTATGGTGACAATACGTACTTAAATTACCATTTTCTTTTCCATATTGCCTTGCGTTGCCCTCAGCAACCCCCATTGAGTCCTAGTTAATGAGATATGATGTTAACATACAAGTAAATATTTACAACCTCCATATTTGTCCAAGGCGATTTCCTATCTGTGCAGTGTTTACTCTCAGGGTCGGGCTGATGTAGAAGTCACATATTTGACTGCACTTATATCTACAGTGGCCTGCTCTTATCTTTTCATTAAAACTCAGTCTATAAGGATCATTGAGGTTAACCATTGTGCACTAGTCAAACATCCGCGTTAAGCAGCTGTGATATGTGCCGAGAGTGTTTAACATTCTATTGTATATGTCTTTAATGGAAGCCTTGTACTAGAACTTTCTTTGGAGGAATTGTGTTGTTTTTTGCAATCAAGATGGCAAAAGTCCATAATATCAATCTTGACCTAAATGGCACATACAACACAGAAATGTGTTCATCAGCCCTTTAGAACCTCAATGGGCGAATCAAGTTGTGCCAAAGTTTTAAGGATAGATTTTTTAATTTTGTTCTTTAATTTTGTTTAGAGAAGATCAAAGAAAAGTCTTTTTTGTGCGTTTTTTGTTCATATTTCACAGAAAACCAATGCTACAACTTCGATTTAATCCTCACTTGTCTGATTGATATATATATCATACCACGAAGAACAACAATTTGGTGACTTAATGTAGCCACTAGCTTGTTCCAAATGTGCACTTACACTAGCCCAATCAAACAGGGGCACAGATAGCCCCTAAAGCTCAGCACATTTGACGTGAGCGCAAACAGATCGGACTTTGGCACGGTTGAAGCTTGGCAAAGCTGCACGGTTGCTCATGTACGCGCACATGCAGGACTTGTCATGTCATGTGCTCTGTTGTTTCTCATAAGAGGAAAACAATGTATGAACCACAGGCCGTGGCTCGGTTCCTTTGTGCTGGTGACAAGTACCATAACGCCACAGAAAACTCTGCAAATGTAACATTTCACATACTAACAAACGATATCAACAGCATTTAGACATAACATATACTGGTTAATGTTTAAGAATGTATGCTGCATGGCCTTATGGGATAGAGGCACAGATGCAGGCGTCAGAAGCAGTATGTTGTGCTCTGTTGGACCTAACCGGTGACAGTAGAGACATGCTCCAGTCTAATGTCCCAGAGGAGCAGGGGCCAGTCCTGACAGGCCCACGGAGCAGAGAACACTTTACACACCTATTACTGTATTATACTAATTAACTGCATGTGTTAAATGAATGTGGTTTAGGTATTTGACACATGATTCCCTGTGAAAAAAAGAATATAACTATTTGGACAAAATGTCAAAAATAGCCATAGACAGGGGAGGTATTGGCGTGGTAGGTTGCGCCATCTTTTGGTGATGTTTTTGCGGTGTTTTTGGGCAAGAAAGTTTACCCACCTTGGCGTCAGCGAGTAGGAGGGGCAATTAAACATGGACCTTTTTAAGTGAATTAATTACAGATATTTTTGCTGAAACCTAACCCGATACAAAATCCAAGCCCCCCATTTTCAATTACAGAGGAACAAGGGCTGGGAAATTAATTGAATTGAATTATAATTGAGATTCTGTCATGTTTAATAGTCAACGATGTGCTGGAGATTCACTGCGTCAGTAACTGCATATGGTTTGGAGCTTGAACTTTGGAGTAAGAAATGAAAAATAAAAAACAATTGTGATTAAAAGCCTTGGTTACAGTCAGGAAATCAAGACGGAAAGCCACTTGCATTTTGTTTTTGAAAAGAGAAAAAAGCGAAAATATGCTTCTTTCATTTTTTTGTAATAGTGCCCAGTTCTAATTAGAATTCAAAAATAGATATATATTGCTCAAATGTATTATGGATTTTATGGACTAAATTAGCATTACATTTGGGACTATATAGAGACATTAATTGAAAGGATAAATGAACAATTATCTTGACAAAAACAAAAGAATCAAGACAAATTATCCTCTTTCCTGGTGGTTTCTTTTGAATATTGAACTGACTAGACCTTCTGTTTGAACCTGCAACCCTCTCATTAGTGGGCAAACACTATTCCACTGCTGTATATTTTGCATATTCTGAGCCCAACCAAGTGAATTCATATTTGCACAAAACGGTGGTGTTGAATGTCATGTTGTATGCAAGATGGACGCCTGTGTGTTTGGAGCGGCGCTGACAGGCTGAAATGCCACAGAGCCCGTGGAGACGCGGACCACTCTTTGTCCGCCATGTCGTATTTGGCTTTCCTTTTTGCACACGTCCCTCCTTCAGCCTCAGACTCACACGGCGCCGAGTGCTTTGTGTCGGGTGAAGCTTTGATCGCACAGACGCGAACAGTCAATAACCATTTACCACGCCGCAGTCTGTCAATTTGGACATCGATCCCCGCTGCATTGTGGGTAATTAGGGCTGCGCTCAAACAAAAAAGGGAGCTCGTTTAGTGCGCTTCCTGTTTGTGTGCGCGAGACGGTGTAGAACGCTAACTGCCAACTGCCAAAATGATCTTTCAAATTGTCTTGGCAACAATAAGTTAATATATTTAGTGAGCTGTTTTCCCAGTGTGTTGGTTTATCACAATTGTTTTACCAAAAGCGACCGATCAAGAGGCAAGTGCACATGTGATATTAAAGGTGCACTATGTAACTTTTCTGGTGGAGGGTCTGCCATCTCTGCTTTGCTTAGAATGATCCACTGTACGTTATTAAACCTATCTCAATGGAAAGGTGACGGTTTTAGCCTAAGTTAAGTTACAGGCCAGATCTGCAGAGAGGCGAGTCCACTCACAGGAAAAATTGTGTTTTTAAGCAATATAACGTCCCTAATTGACTAAATGCGAGATAGATGAGAAGTGTAATGTTATATTTTTGAACATTCCAGGCAAAGCAGTAACATCTCCACTGAGGTTTTGCTTTACTTCTACTGAATATGATATGAATATGAGTTCAGAACATTTGATTTGAGTGTAGCTGGCTCCTTCCTCCAGACGGATAAGGCAGTGACTCACCAGTTCTGTCAATTATTTGAACTACTATTAAAACGTTTTTCTACGACTACTATTACTACGACTACTTTGCCTCAACCCAAACATGGCATGCACTCCAAAACTGTTGGATTGAGTTTTACTTCACAGGTTCAATTGTACATACACAAAAAGGACTATTGGACAAACCACAGAACACATTATTTGTAGTGATACTTTCAGCCCACGCACAGTATTACCATGGCGTCTCTCCTCTTTATCAGTTGATATGGGGCAGTGAAAGTACTTAGTGTTGGTAGCAGTATGAGCTCTGGAGTATGTTACTGCTGTACAGAAATAACTCTGGACCCAGGGGAGATGTACTTCCTCCACAGTACTGCTTACAGCGCATCCTCGGATATCTGTGCATCGCCGCAGACTGCAGGAGGATCAAACTGGACTTCCTTTTGCCTGTTGGGAAATCCGGTAATCATTTGTGGAGACATGGAGACTTTAACGTGCATGTGGACGTTACAAACGAATGGCGGTCACACATTTTAAAATTTTACTCAAGAGCTAATTCTATTCTCAAAATGCTGTTATAATTTATAAACAGCAAAGCTACTGTATGTTTTTTTTCACTGCTTTTTGGGTTTGTCCACGCCCATTTCCCCCAAACATTAACTTAAGAGTTTCATTTGAGTTTATAATGACAATGACATCTGTAAAAAACTCTGATGCAAGTGGAGGGAATCACGAAATTAGATTATTTAGCTGTTTAATGATTGTGTAATTAAAGGTCATTTTTAGATCTTCTGTCATTTTTTAATTTAACAACAAGGCTTTTCGCTCACTATTGTTTTTGTTTTGGTAGATACCTATTTGCAAAAACATGATTCAAACCTTTCTGAAAAATGTTCTGTGCTTTTAAATGTAGTTTCTTAAATGGTTTAAAAGGTGTTTTTGTTTTTTTTACCTGGTTAATTGAAGGCTAATAAAATAAAAGGAAATAAAGGATTCAATCTCAGCCACATTTCCCTTAATCCACCCTGGGTCAGCTATGGCTACAAAAGTGCTTAAGTGTGTCATTATTGTAGCCCCTTGTTTTCCTTTCATCCAATCTGCATTTTGGAGCTTGTTTTGATGCTCTCTCCGTCTCCTCCTGTATTGGCGCTGTAGTGGTTTAAAGTTGGCCCTGAACCAGCACTTGTCTGAACGCCACAGATGGACTCACCGCTCCCGGGACACACCGGCCAGAATGAGACGGAGCTGGGTTATTTAAGGTGGACCGGTGAACAGTGCTAGATGCAAAATGAGGGTGTCTCTCAGGAGCCTTCCCTGGAACTACTCCAAAGAACTTGTTTCATCACCTGCTGCAAAAGGAATTACAAAACTGAAACTGTGGCTGGATTTGTGGAGATGCTGTGCCCTTGTTTCACCTTAGAGATAGTTGCACTGCAAGATAAGATTTGTTGAAGGCTCTGCACCACATTTTTACTGTTTTCAGTAGGCATTTGGTGGCCCTAAACAAGATTTTGTTTATGGCCCACAATTTGACAAACGCTGTTTAAAAATCAGATGCAGACAGGGAAGAAAAAGTGACTCAGGATCTCTGGAGAAGCGGACCATTTCTTTATGATAACATGATAAATACTCGTATGCAAAGGTGCATTGTAATATTTGTCCACATTATTTGAATAGGCTGCTCAAAATATGATTGGCTAATTCTTTATTCAACCAGGTTCTTGTGAAGCGTTCTTGTACATGGATAGATTTTGACGGAACATTTTAACTAGGGTGTTTGTTGGGCATGAGTTAAGAGCCCCCCAGCCCCAGATTGAGTTTGTAGCTTCAGTGAACCTTTTGCAACACTTAGGTCTTATAATAATAACCTATGCGTTAGTTTTCTGTTAACAACTTTGATTTAGTGTTTGTATCAATTGTTGAGGCTCTCGCTCTGCTCTGGACACAAACCCGCCAGAGCATATGGCTCCCCCTAGGGTGGTGGCCCTAAACAATTGCTTAGTTTGTTTCTGCCACGGGCCGGCCCTTCTTGTTTTGAAACGTGAAAACCCAAATTAGCTCATTTTAAACTCTTTACAGCAGGCCACTTGTCGCCTTCCCAGCATGCTAAATATTCACCAAGATATGCACTTTTGTTTTGGTGGGTGAAGCTAACAAACATTAGCATGCTAACGCCGCACTTCCTGTTTCTCGGAGAGTAAAACACTTTATATTTAGATGCAGAGAAAGCGCTGTGGTCTCATTTTCACCCGAATAGATGCTTTTACAGTACATCTGTGCGGGGGCAAAACAGATTTAACTTTATTACATGCAAAACATTGGGTAAATGAACTGTAAAACCTGTAAATAAACATGTACAAAGGTTTAATGCGATATTGTGTACTCGCAACGTCATAACATCTCATGCACCTTTGACGACACATGAAATCATAAAGTGGGTAACGCTTTATTTTAGGGTACACTTATTAACATCTAAATAGCTGCTATACATTTAAGTCGTTAATTTGATGTTAATTAGTATTTATTCATCCCTTTTTTATGCCTTCATCCTGCATAACCTTATTTAGACATTTAAAACACTTTCTTATTAATAAACTCTTTATTACTAGTTATTGGTTCTATGTTAAGGCATTTTTGTACATACATGATCCTAATAGGCGTTTTGTAATAAGGGTTTTGTTTTGTTAAGTAAAAAATGACCTAATACCATTATTAATAAGCAGTTTTAAAAAGTTTATTAAATGTCTAAATATCATAGTAATGAACCAATTACATGCATTCAAATTTGCAGCTAGTTAGATGTTAATAAGCGTAACCTAAAATAAAGTCTTACCAACATTTATAAGTATTTTTACAGGCTCATGAATATGTGGTGACATTTTGTTATTTTGCTATTTTTAGCGTGAATTTTAAATGGCTTCTCTTACTTTATTGACATAATGGGGCTACATATTTAAACAAACTCCTCATTGTGATATTTAAGAGCTCCCTTATTATTCACAGTGGGATTCTTGGTCAGGAACTGTGGCTATAGCTGTGGTAACTCTTCATGGTAAATGTCTAAACGCCTCAAAGTGCCTGTATACGCCAACATTGTGTCTGTCCCTGTGCAGCCGGGGGAAAGTGGAGCAGAAAATCTGGCCCAAACACAAATACAAACTCACTCCACACTCCGCTTAACACCGCTGCAAAGCATTCTGGGAGTTCACAGTCAGCACTTGAGATATCAAACCACAGAGAAGTGTGAAAGAGCAAAAGTGTGAGTTTGTGTTGTGAAAAAGTCTGTGAAAATTAGTAATTGGTTGTTTCTTTGCTTTGTTGCCTCTCAGGTGTTTGTGTGACCTTTCTGGAGTTGCATTTATCTTTGTTTTGATTTATTAATAATCTTTATGAAGTCCTCTCCCTCTGAACCCACCCTCTTGTTTCAAACTTCCCAAATTTGGAGACATTGAGATCTCCCCTCCTTTTTAAGTCAATAAATCATAGTCAGCCTTTTCTGGTGTCGCATTAAACTGCATGCTATTGTTTCCCCCATAGTAATTCCTTCTGCTGCCAGTGGATGGAGTTCTAAGAACAAAATCCTAATGAGGAAACAGATGACTTGTAGAAAATCATGTGTATTTTTAACTATTGCAGTAGCGCACTATGATCACTAAAACTGCAAAAGGGCTCAAGTGTGGTAACCGCATTTTACAGCACTATGTTTCAACATAAGCCTACATTGACCCAAACAAAGCACAGTGTATCAGATTACCAATAAAGAAGACCTGCAAGTCCAGAGTTGGCCTTACTGCATATCCACCCGAAAACGCAACGTCCACGCCACAGACTGTTGCCCGCGTTGACAAAACGGACTTGATCAACACTTGATCAAGTCCGTAATTGTCCTGTAATTGTCGTCCTCCTCGGCCCAGGTAAACGTGTAAATCGCAAAGTAACAGCCTTACTCAAGAGCATGTTTAAAGGCCAATAACAATAAAAACAAAGCATAAGATGTGTCCTCTAAGGCGAGAATTCCTACTGCTCAACTACCAACCAGCGGCTTTGTTAGTAGTTGGTAGGTTATTCGTATGTTAGTACTTTGGTATTTAATGGGTTGATTGAGTGTTATCAGTATCTGTGGGCAGTGACGCCAACAGCCTGGACCTCCTGAAGACATCCATCTGTTTTCTGGAGAGCCGACCATCTGACCACTGTTAATCACCATGTACTCACTCCTTATGTAAAGGCAAAACTAGATACCTAAAGTTATTATTATTTGAATACATGGTTTCAGGCTTACTAACTGCTTCATTAATACATTAACCTTAACTTCTGACCCTAGTACTAAGTTACTAAGCCTAAATCATAGATAAACACTTTGATCTTTATGATTTTAAGTATTTTTTTCATGTTTTTTAAGGCTAATTACGGTGTAGTTATTATGAAGTGGTACCCAATCTTCTCCCAGTGCTTAGAACAAAGAACTCAACACAATTAGAACATCCTGTAAAAAGAACTGTCTGATTTCAGTCGGTGATCTATTACGGGGCAGTGCTGTGCATACGGCTAGTGCTGAACCAACAGAAGGAGCCGGAGAGGAGCAGGTGTGGAGGTGTTGGAGGGAGATAAATCATTGCGCCTCCTCAAGACACACATGATCCGCTGTGTGAGTGAGGCTGCAGCGCCGTGTGGGTGGACTGATTCTATAATGGTGCTAAGATGGCGCGTAAATGAGAAGGGATAGTTGAGGCTTTGCAAGAGAGATTTTGCTAGTAATTTTGGTGTATTTTTATTCACTGTCTACATGCAATTGTAAGCAAGCTGTAGTCATAGCGACCCTGGGGTTGAAGAAGAAAGTCATGGCTGTACATTTTGCATCAACAGTCACTCCCAACTACATCAATTAGCTCATTCACACACAACATTCATACGCGAGGGGGGTGAAGTGTCTTGCCAAAGGGTACTGTACAGTTTATGCACTGGTCGGAGCTGGGCTGACTTTTTGTTTATACTTTAGCACAAATGGAGCATTTTTAAATATTGTCGCTAAATAAATCTCAAGTTGCTATGGTGTCAGAATGTCAATAATAATCCACATTACAGCTCTAAATTAAACCCATTTTAGAATATGAACCATAACAATTTTGAAAAGAAACTAATATTTTCATTGCTCAAAACTGTTAAAGGAACTAACACTAACTTTTCTGGTGGAGTGTCCCGTCCCCCCCTGCTTGTGTCCATGGAAATGTTATTGCTTTGCCGAGAATATTCCAAAGTAACGCATTAAATTCATCTATCTCCATGGAGACAAGCAGGCGACCACTAGGCCAAATCACAGGTCCGATGTGTGGAGCGCACAGTTAAGAATACAGGTTTTTGGAGGTATTGCAACAGTTTTGAATAATTGCAAGATAGAGAAGTTAAATGCCATACTGTGGAATAATGTACCGTTCACCAGAAAATTTACAAATTAATATCAATATATAATGTTTTATTTTTTTTTTGCAAACAGATCATCCTACTCAATGAAATGCATGTTTAACTATTTAGTCATTATTCCCCATGATCTTACACATCTGCTGGACTTCAGAAGCCAGTGCAGTTTGTCGCCCCCATAAAGCTCTTTGTCTCCAGAGCACATGTCGTCCAGGTTGTTGGGAAACGGTCCCTGCTTCTGCCTCTCTGGCCCCACACCGAGGAAGCGTGCTGGGCCTCATAAAGCCAGCATTGTGGTGAAGGATAATTCCTGGTATTGTTCAGATCGTGATGATGAAGAGGAGGCTGTGGAAGGCCGTGTAACGCTGTGGCAGGAGCACCTCACTGTGGGATGGTTGTTCAGCCCAGAGGTGGAGAGCAGAGCTAAAGATCAGGGGCCTGGTTGGTGAATCGAAGAATATTTGCGGAACAGGCAGGAAGTGAAGTGATCAAAACAATCCATTGACAAAATGAATCTGGGCTTTTTCTTCCCAGGAGAAGCATGTCCCAGGTGTGTGGGAGCATGAACGAGCCTTTCTCTGTTCATTGTTAAGTTTAAGATTTCTTATTGTCAAACTTGTATTTTAGAGTCGTACCTTGACATGTTTCGGGCCCACTCTGCTGCCTTCCACAGAGGTGTCACGTGATGTTACTGTGATGTCTGGTCAGCTGATTTAAACAGATTTTGGAACGAGCTCTGTCTTGAATGGCGTGTTAAAGATTTAACTTTCGCTATTGTATTAAAAAGTGATCGATTTGTGCAGACAGTGAAGTCGGTGAACTTTGTATCAGTTTTTGTTTCATGCAGTCAGGCCGCATAATCACAGAATCACAAGATCAACTCATCAGCATTTTGACAGTTTAAAAGGCAAATGTTAATATTCTGCTCTCCAGCTCAATGTGCTGTTTAGAATGAAGTGATGCTGTTAGCGTTCAAATGCGTTTGACTTTTCATGGGCATCGTGTGTTTGCCGGAGTCTTAAATCCTGGTTAGCAGCTTGTTCCTTGTACACTGTGCAGATTTTGTTGGAGTCAGTAGTTCCATGTTTAGCTCCGGTCACTGTGTGGCCACGTGCAGCCTTCCCCACGGAGCAGACAGATGGAGCCTCACATGAAAAATAGAGCCATCTGAATCAGCCTCTCATTTAGAGTGAAATATCAAGTGAAATATTAGCCAAAAAAAACATATTCAACATTTTCAATATGCCACTATTAATAAGCATTTATAGTTTAGTACACTATTTTAAAGATACAAAGACGTCCAGAACATTCTAAATAGCATAGGCATATGCAAATAAGACATGGGGGGTTTCTTTTCAACTTGTAAATATTTGGTAGGTTGTCTGTTGGATAAAATCTCAAATAAGTAGGAAACCAGGCAACAACCTAAAACTCCTGGTAGAGGGTTTGGGTTTGTTTGGTTTCGTAAGTATTTTTCAGCTCCGTACAGACAACCACTTAGTATTTTCATGTGACATACTGTATGTAGGTTTGCATGTCATGTTCCTGTGTATGAACTGTCCCTCAATCATAAACCCATATATTTAGTGGAGAGCGGCCGCTGTTTGAAGTTGATGAGTGTTAAGATAATGTGCAAGTTTAGCACAGTGGTTCTCAAATAGTGGGTCAAGGCCCAAAGGGGAGTTGCAGGGATTGGTAACATTTAAAGCAAATTATGGTTGCAGTCCTCCTCGTTGTTGCTGTTCTTGTTGTTAGATTGTGTACTTATTGTGCTAATAGTGTTGTCACAATACTAAAATGTAACTCCGAACACCTCATTAACACTGCACTTTTATTGACGTACGAAATCATTGTAGACTGCTACTTTCAATTCTTTTAAATTCTTCTTCAAAATGATTTTATATATGTAATGTGTGAATGTGAGCAACAGACCCCATTGTAATTTCCCTTGGGATTAATTATTAGTATAAGTATTTATCCTCTAAATTTTTTTACATGATTTTTACATAAGAAATGGGCTCGATACCCAATGTCGATTTCAAGACCACAATGAGAATAATATATATTTTATTTTAAATATAGACTGTCTATTGTCGTTTTATACACAATTATAGTATTTTATATAACCATGGGGTCTGATGAAGCTCAAGACCATTCTAAACCTATTCAGAAAAGATCAAATATTTCTCTTTTTTTTTTGTATCAATACTACAAATTAGTATTTCATTTCAATACTGGTTTTAGCGTCGATTAGCATCTGATTTAATACATTTGACAACCCAATGTGTGAATAGATGTTAAGTTCT